>OY856412.1:1387098193-1388315193 GCA_963693085.1 Alisma plantago-aquatica
GAGGAATGGTTTGTCATTGTCAAAAAGGGGGAAACTGTTGACTTGAGAGTTATACATTGCCCATATTTTGATAATGACCTAACTATTCCAATTCTATGTATCTAATATATTTGTTCAAGATTTATTTCAGGCCATAGGTACATGAAAAGGATAAAATTACACAAGTCCTAGCTTGTCCAAGTTCAAGTCAAACGCAATGCAAGTGTGCATTTTGGGAAATCACTCCAAATGACCTTAGATTAATTTTGTAATCAATTATATTGATTATATGAATTGTAACTAAGATGAGAAAAAATCAGGAACACTTAATTCCAACATTTGGTTACTCAAAAATTCAAATTAGAAATTTGTCACAAGATGTTTATCGGTCAAGTTGGAAATTCGAACTGATCCAGTGATGGATTTTCTGAAGATGACCAATTAGTCGAGTTGCACACTCACAGAAATCGACTGGTCGAACAACTAAGAAAAACTAATTTTGACTCATCGATTGAGTTTCCAAGGACAAACTCGACCGATAGTTTAAAAATTGGCTTTGTCACTTAGTGGATTAGTCAATTTATCTTTATTAAAACTCGACCGAATTAATTGTACAGTAAATATCAAAAAAGTGATTATAACTATTGGAGAGTTATTTTGAGTGAGAATAGATCCGTTGTAACTTGGAAAATGGCTATGTTTGTGTTGGTATGTATGCCTTGAGAGCCAATCATGGGATGATTGATGGGATACATTAAGATTGACTTGATAAACATCAAAGGCAAGCTTCCAATTCTTTCCGGTTCAATCATATGAGATAGTGATAGAATAGATTGAATGTCTAGAGAATGACAATACTCAATGACGTATGCTTTCAGGTTGAGGACCTGAACGATGAGATCATACGGATGCTAAGAGTTTGTACATTCTTGTTATGTCCCTAGTCGGATGTCATTGTGGAAGGTAGATAGACAGCAATGACACACAAGACAAGATTGTAGTGTTGGTTGATGACAAAATCTCATTAGTCATGATATAGAGATATCAAACCAAACACATAGGTACTTGTTAGAGAACAAGAGTACCGAAAAGACCCACCATGAGTTTGACACATGGAACCATGACATGGTAGTCACAGTCAGTACTCACAGTGATGGTGGTGAATGTGATTCTTTGACCTGAAATGACTACACTCAACACATGTCGTTGGGTACACTTTGACATCATCAAACGCAGTCCTAAAACATGGGTTGTTATAAAGGTGATGATTGGGTGGCTTTGACACATGGGGCTTTTGAGGGGTGAGTGATAGATATGGGATTTGTCCCTCCTAAGGGAGTTTGATATCCATGGCCACTTGATGAGTAGGATTGAGATAGGCGTGTGCACGCATGTGTGAATCAGTATGTGATATTGATGTCATACATATCTCCTTCAATCTACTCTGAGATCAAGAAAGTGAATGAACATTGACAGGATGACTGGTCCATGCCTCGAGTTCGTTTGGGATATCAGTGACAAAAGAATTATACATTCACTATAACACCATTCACGGATTGTAGGATTGAAAGTTGTTCTCCAACTTTCTATTTCACTTGGGTAGCACTGATGTGTGACTAGGCACCGCTCTTTGCTTGTGAAGTCATAAGTGTTATGGACTTTCACTGCCAATGTGAAAAGGACCTGCAGGGTCACAAACATAGTATTTAACCTGGAAGAGGAGTTTTGTCCACAAACTATGTTTAGATTGATTGCTAAAGGAGTTTAGTAGTTTAATTAAACACTCAATTAATTGATAAATCAAAATCATAGTATTCAAGGTGTTGGATTGATTGATTAGAGTATCATATTGATTGGAACTACAATTGACTGTTTCTGCAAAATCTGCATTCCCAACCAATCGTCTCATGTGATGAACCGATCGGCTGAACTGGGTGAACTGATTGGCTCAGATGGTGAGTCGATCATCTCATGCACAGAATGAAATGATCGGTTCAAATGTTGAAACGATCGATTCAACTGGTGTAACCGAGCGAGTTGGGAAACTAGGATTGGTGAGAAATTTCTTTTTCTATCACTTGCCCAATTTGATTGGAAGAAGGATTGGGATTGGTTTCCAATTAGAAACAAAAGAAAGAAAGTCAATCGGGAACTGACCAGGGCCGCGAACCGACCAGTTCAGAAATGAACCGACCGGTTGAGGTGTCCCAACCGATCGGTTGAGGTGTCAACCGATCGGCTCAGGTCCCCAACCGACAGTTTTAGTTGTGAAACGATCGGTTCAGGTCACGCAGTTGGTTGTTTTTGTGGAAAATTCTTGAACCCTTCTACTCTTACTTTAGTCCCGCATTGCCCGGGATAGAGAACCCTCTCCCATGACCATCCTATATATAGGGGTATTGGGGGCTTCTCTGGAGACAACTCAGTGCAACCAGTTGCTTTGTAAATTTGTCGTTCTCTATGGTTTTGGAAACCAAGAGAGCCCGAGCAAGTGCGACCCAATAAGGAAGGAACAGTAAGGGAAAGACAACTACAGAAAGTGACGGGTAGCAAGAGAGTGTGTTGGTGACTAGTATGCCAACAGGAGGGTTTCACTCCTTCCAATTCCTTGTGGGACAAGGAGATTGGAGTTCCAGGTGGTCCGTGTAGACTACTTCAGAGGCGGGAGGTTTCTGCGGCTCAGGAGGACAACTGTCAATCCCGACAGTCCCGATGAGACCAGGAGTCGTCAGTCCCGGTGCGACCAGGAGCTGCACAGACACTGACCAAAACCGGAGGCGAAGACCGCACTAGCTGCGAGGTATTGTCACCGAGCAAGCCTCGGGACAAGGTATGATTCCACAAACCTTCCCTTCCTATTGTATAGACGTTGACGCGTTTCCTCAGTTTGGGTTCAGGTAGGAGAAATTTTTTTGTTTCCGCTGCCTTCTCTGCCTCCCCCTAAAACCCAACAGTGGTATCAGAGCCACGTCAACTGCTCTATACTTTAGGATTATCGATATGATCGATTTTGGTTTGTCGCCTTTATTTATTGCATACGATACGAATAATATTGGCTTTATGCATGTCCAATCTCAAATCCACAAATCCCTAACTACATATATGATATGTAATATTAATGCACTCGATATGCGTCGCCCTTAAACGAGTTTTGTTGTGGATGTATAGCGTGTTTATGGCCAATAAACCCTATTTGTGTATGGTTGTATGTGGATGT
Organism: Alisma plantago-aquatica; assembly: GCA_963693085.1. Classification (NCBI taxonomy): domain Eukaryota; kingdom Viridiplantae; phylum Streptophyta; class Magnoliopsida; order Alismatales; family Alismataceae; genus Alisma; species Alisma plantago-aquatica. Next base: position 1,387,101,390 of record OY856412.1, read on the forward strand.
TTGCATCTCGGTCTGCGCACTGATCATCCCTCTCCTATTCCTGATGTAACTCGAAATAATTCAAGACTTCTTTCCTACCTTTTCTCCCCTCGAATTTAACTCGAGGTTTCTCTTTTTACAATGTAAAATAGGATAGATTTTTTATTTTCTGTTATGTTAAAGAACGGAAGACATCCAGACGACAGCTAAGACGATCAGTTCAAGGAGTGAACCGATCGGTTGACGTTCTAGACGATCGGTTCAAGGGGTGAACCGATCGGTTGATGACCGGTTCGAGGAGCGAGACGAGCGTGTGGTGGCCAATGATGAGATGCACGGGCGAACCGATCGGTTGGAGGAGCCAACCGATCGGCTGGTGGCACCCAGACGACCAGGCCAGGATGAGCAGGTCATTCATGTGATGAGTTGATCAACTCGGATGGCTAAAGCACAGAGTTCATCTTGTACAGGTTGCATGTGATGTAGACCTAGATGACCGTGATTCCTCTTGGCTCGAGGAATCACATTAGGATGGCCATAATCATCGCTTTTATTGTTTCACATGTTTTCTGTGGGATATAGCATGTATATGATACGTACTATGTATTGTGGTAACTGGATATGTATATGTATATAAAACCAAATCCCTCATTAAAATATTAAGTCTTATATGCCTTCCATTAGCGGCATACATGAAAGCTCGATTGACCAAGCGTAGGTTACACCAAAGTGTGGTGCGCTGTCTATCTTGTGGAAGTGTGAAGGGTAGACATGTAGGTTCTGCCAAAGCAGGGTGCATGTTTACCATGTCGGCTTTTGGGTTAGACTTAACTGGTGATTCTTAGAGCATCTAAGCCCAGAGGCAAGTAATGTTCATGGCAAGGTGTTGTGCATGTTCATTCATCAAGAGTTGCATATGATGCAATTGGCATGATGGCCTACCTAAATTGTCAAGATTGTGGGCGATCAGCCAAAGCTGACTCATGACTTGATGAAATATGGATCTTGCCCACTAGAAGGTTGTACGCTTCTATCTTCCGAATTGATGGTGAGGGCTATCAATTTGAACTAAAATAGTGGGAGCGATAATTATTAAAGGCCTAATTTTTATCGTCAACTTTTCAAATCAATCGAATAAGTCAAAAGAGTTTTGGACTAAAATTGCATATATTTCCTTTTGTTAAAATAAATGGTTAATCAATAATAATCACTTTATTTGTGATCGGTCTTTGAGACCAACATATTAAATGGGAATAATTCCACAACTGGTTAGGATGATGAGAAGTGTTCTGAATCAAAGAGCGAAAGCTCTAAGTCCTAGTTACACCAGAACCAGATGAACTCAATCCCAACACATCAATGACTGAAAGTATGCTTATGGAAGAATACCGAGGATGACATTGATGAGGAGTGCTTGATGTTGTGTTCTCTGAACTATGAGTTGCAGAGACAACATGACACATATGATGTCTCAAGGACACTGTCCTAGTATGTCATGACAGAAGGAGATCCAGTAAGGTATTCACACACTAAATGTGATTGGGTATGTGGAAAAACCTAACTAAGTAGGAGTCCCTCTGAGCCAAGAGTTGGCTATTGGTATGCTACTGCAAATGTTGCGAGAATCATACAGTTCATGATGAACTATGACATGGACAACTTTGATAAGCGTTGACAAAGTTATTGGACATGTTGAGGACAGTAGAGGCAATTATTAAGAAAGACAAACCCTAATGTTTGATGTGATCAAAGAAAAGGTAAGTCTCAAGGGTAAAGGCAAGGGAAAAGCAAAGAAGTGTTCTGATGCTAGCCAGTAGCCCAAGCCATCTTCAGCCTCAAGGCACATGGGAAAGGGTGTATGAGGGATTGCCCTCTATATCTGGAAGAACAAAAGAAGATGAAAGGAGGGGATAGAGATCTCCACCTAAGGTATCATGAAATGAACCACTTCTGAGGTATATGATACCAAGATGAAGATCTGACATATATGATATGTAATATCTACAAAGAAGTGATGGCCTTTGTGAAAGGACCAAGAAAGGAGTACCCATCATTGGAGCAAGTGTTGCTGCCATAGATAGGAGTATCTTTCAGTTTATTTCAGCCTAAAGGGCACAAAATAGAGTTGAGAACTGCTATTTCAATTTGCCAATAGAAACACTTTATTGTTGCATCTTGTTGAGACAAGGATGGCTATCAATATAGTTGATGTTTCAATTTCAAAGATATGATCTTTGTGGCAATGCCTTGTTTATCTTGTGATACTTGGTATGCATAAGATAAAATGATACCTAAAAGTTACTGATAACTCAAACAACAAATTAGCATAAATCATAAGAAATTCATTTCTAGTTTCCATGTGATGGATAAATCTAGACTCTTTTGGTTAGAGAACCAGTAAGAGAAATGAATATCTTGGACATGATTAATCAATCTTCACTAGTAGTAGTGGGCGAATGATCATCCTATTAGGTATAATACATGTGATGTATTTACATACCTATTGGAATACATGCTAATACTTCAAATGGTATTTAGAGAAATACCAATATGAATATCTTGAAGTGTTCAAGAACATCATAAATGAAGTACGAATTTGGTAAAGTGTTAATTCTTGATGAGATCAATGAATAAAATACTTGGACCAAATGTTTGAGATCCTTATGAGTGATTATGATAGTGTATCATAGTGAACTCATGGTTAAGGCATGGTGATGTCTGGACCAAGAAGGATTCATACTCTAAGGAGTTAGAGAATGATTATCAAATAACTAAATTCTTCTTAATAGAATACCCCACACTAATAAAGGACATTAAGAATCACAAGGAGTTGTGAGTTCTTATATCCTTGACAGATACACCTCAATTATCTATGTGATAAGTTGGTCATGTGATGAATCAACTATCTAGATGAATATGAGGAACCGGATTTTGAGTTATGGTATATGACCATTACATCCTAAATGACTTCCATGTGAACCATAAGGTATGACCTTGATGGTAGCACCCATTGGGTGAAAATCCATAAGTACAATTAAGTCTTAAGTGTTAAGACACAGGGATGACATTTTGAGAAGGATGATGCTTGTTGATTGCAACTTAATGACTAAGACATTTGGCATAAGGGATACTAAAACCACATTCCTATTAGGAATAAAATAAGGATGTGTACGTGACACAACATATAAGGTTTATGAATCCACTAATGCAAATGAAGTCTATAAGTTACAATGGACCAATCAATGTGATTGATTGAGTACAAGCAACTCAGAATTGGATCTTTACTTTGATGATATAGTCAAAGGGTTTGACTGATATGTCAAAGATAAAGAAGTGATCTGTGATTTAGTGGGAGCATATTCACATTCCACATGTTGATGTGAAATGGAAATGTTCTAGAATGGAAATCCAAAGTGGAAATTATCTTTAGGGAAGATAGAGACATTTCCTATGTTATATGAATAGAGATCTATGAGATAGTTCTCGAAAACCTCTTGACCTAGAAAAGAGAGAGCATACATTGGCAATCTTTACTGAAGGGTTCAGGGTGCATAGATTCAGTGGGAGAAAACCTATCCATGTTACATGGAGTTAGTATCCTAAGGCCAAGTGTCCAATTCTTATGAAGAATGTGAACACTAAGAATAGATATAGATCTATCATGTATGTAATCATCCCATTATCTTGCATGTATGGACATGGCAAGAATAAAATGCATTCATCATCTTGTATGTAGGACATGACAATATGATGTGCTCATCCTGATAACTCGTATGTGGGACATGACGAGTGGATGTCTGTCTACTTCCAGTAAGGTTTAGTAGAAACCATGAGAACATGATAAGTACTTGGGAAGTACTAGTTCTATGGAGATAAGGAAGAGTTCGATGTAAAGAGTTACATTGATGCGAACTTCTGAAAAGGACATAAAATTAATCGCAAAAATTATATATATGATATATAAAAGTGAAAGTTTGTTCATAATTTGAAGTTTTCCAATAAAGCCATTTAAAAGGAAATTTCGAGTATCCGTGTGTTAGAGAACAACAGTGGATACTATATGGATCTAGGAGTTCATAGAGATGAACTTATAGATATTCTGGTCATTGATGACAAGTATGGAATCCTTGATCATGTAATGTGACTAAAGGTTAGGAAAGGAATACTATATCGCATATTACAACATCTCTATCTCATACGTGTGACGTACAGTGAAGAGATGTGAGACATGCAATTTATACTAACTTTGGCAAGGTGTTTCCATTACTCACTATGTTAGCACAAGAGCACAATAACATGTGGGACATGTTTGAAAATCACTATGAATATGATTCAAGGGTGATTGGCTCGCAGTGCAAGTGGGAGTCTGTTGGTATGTATGCCCTGAGAGCCAATCATGGGATGATTGATGGGATACATTAAGATTGATTTGATAAACATCAAAGGCAAGATTCCAATTCTTTCTGGTTCAGTCATATGAGATAGTGATAACACAGATTGAATGTCTAGAGAATGACAATACTCAATGACGTATGCTTTCAGGTTGAGGACCGGAACAATGAGATCATACGGATGCTAAGAGTTTGTACATTCTTGTTATGTCCCTAGTCGAATGTCATTGTGGAAGGTAGATAGACATCAATGACACACAAGACTAGATTGTGGTGTTGGTTGATGACAGAATCTCATTAGTCATGATATAGAGATATCAAACCAAACACATAGGTACTTGTTGGAGAACAAGAGTACCGGATAGACCCACCGTGACTTTGACACATGGAACCATGACATGGTAGTCACAGTCAGTACTCACAGTGATGGTGGTGAATGTGATTCTTCGACCTAAAATCACTATACTCAACACATGTCGTTGGGTACACTTTGACATCATCAAATGCAGTCCTGAAACATGGGTTGTTATAAAGGTGATGATTGGGTGGCTTTGACACATGGGGCTTTTGAGGGGTGAGTGATAGATATGGGATTTGTCCCTCCTAAGGGAGTTTGATATCCATGGCCACTTGATGAGTAGGATTCAGATAGGCATGTGCACGCATGTGTGAATCAATATGTGATATTGATGTCATACATATCTCCTTCAATCTACTCTGAGATTAAGAAAGTGAATGAATATTGATAGGATGATGGTTCCATGCCTCGAGTTCATTCGGGATATCGGTGACAAAGGAATTATACATTCACTGTAACACCATTCACGGATTGTAGGATTGAAAGTTGTTCTCCAACATTCTATTTCACTTGGGTAGCACTGATGTGTGACTAGGCATCACTCTTTGCTTGTGAAGTCATAAGTGTTATGGACTTTCACTGCCAACGTGAAAAGGACCTGCTGGGTCACACACATAGGATTTAACTTGGAAGAGGAGTTTTGTCCACAAACTATGTTTATATTGATTGCTAAAGGAGTTTAGTAGTTCAATTAAACACTCAATCAATTGATAGCTCAAAATCATAGTATTCAAGGTGTTAGATCGATTGATTAGAGTAACAAATTGATTAAAACTACAATTGACTATTTCTGCACAATCTGTACTCCCAATTGATCGGCTCATGTGATGAACCGATCGGCTGAGCTGGGTGAACTGATCGGCTCAGATGGTGAGTCGATCGGCTCATGCACAGAATGAAATGATTGGTTCAAATGTAGAAACGATCAGTTCAAATGTTGAAATGATCGGTTCAACTGGTGCAACCGAGCGAGTTGGGAAAATAGGATTGGTGAGAAATTTCTTTTTGTTTCACTTGCCCAATTTGATTAGAACAAGGATTGGGATTGGTTTCCAATTAGAAACAAAAGAAAGAAAATCAATCGGGAACTGACCAGGGCCGCGAACCGACCGGTTCAGAAATGAACCGACCGGTTGAGGTGTCCCAACCGATCCGTTGAGGTGTCAACCGATCGGCTCAGATCCCCAACCGACCGTTTCAGTTGTGAAACGATCGGTTCAGGTCACGCAGTTGGTTGTTTTTGTGAAAAATTCTCGAACCCTTCTACTCCTGTTTTAGTCCCGCATTGCCCGGGATAGAGAACCCTTCCCCATGACCCTCCTATATATAGGGGTATTGGGGGCTTCTTTGGACACAACTCAGTGCAACCAGTTGCTCTGTAAAGTTGTCGTTCTCTCTGGTTTTGATAACCGAGAGAGCCCGAGCAAGTGCTACCCGATAAGGGAGGCACAGTAAGGGAAAGACAACTGCAGAAAGTGACTGGTAGCAGTAGAATGTGTTGGCGACTAGTACGCCAACATGAGGGTTTAACTCCTTCCAATTCTTTGTGGGACAAGGAGATTGGAGTTTCAGGTGGTCCATGTGGACTACTTCAGAGGCGGGAGTTTTCTGCCGCTCAGGAGGACAACTGTCAATCCCGACAGTCACAGTGAGACCAGGAGTCGTCAGTCCCGGTGCGACCAGGAGCTGCACGGACACTGTCTAAGACCGGAGGCGAAGACCGCACTAGCTGCGAGGTATTGTCGCCGAGCAAGCCTCAGGACAAGGTATGATTCCACAAACCTTCCCTTCCTATTGTATAGACGTTGATGCGTTTCCTCGGTCTGGGTTCGGTGAGGAGAATTTTTTTTGTTTCTGCTTCCTTCTCTGCCTCCCCCTAAAACCCAACAGTTTGCCCTTAAGTGATCCCACACTCAAGGGAAAACCCCCATCTATAAATAAGATCCCTTGGAGTTCATTTCAAGTTTTCTCATTCATGCTATTCTAAGTCCTTTCTATAGTTGAGTGTGTTACAACTCCCTGAGCTCCTTTCTCTCTCTCATTTACAAAGCATTTCATGATTATGAGTGAGTTAGACCAGTTCTAAGAGAGCTACCTCCATGTGCTTGTAAAGCTCTCATTGCATTCCATCTTCCCTACCCCATTTCTCAAAGAGCAAAGGTTGAAGCAAGCTACTCTGAGTGAATGTGAAGTTGTTGTTCTTCTTCTTCAACGTTGAAGAAGAGTTGAAGATCTTGTCTATGAGAAGGAGAAGGGTAAGGTCAAGATTCAATAGAGTGGGAAAATTCCTTCAAGGCCAAAGACTTAAAGTAAGTGTGGGTAAGTCCTTATTGAATGATGAAGACATCCTGATCATGTGGGTAAGTCCTTGTGTAGGTGAAAGACTCTTGTCTTAAATAGGTAAGTCCTTGGATCTATGGTGGTCTCCTTGTATCTCTTATGAATGAATATATGTATAGATGGATTGTAAAGTCCTAGAGGTTGACCTCTCTAGGTAGGATTGACTCTCTCCTTATTTGGAGAGTGGAACCACTCTAAACCACCTTGTCCAAGTGCTTGTTAAAATTTCTCTCATCCTTGCTATGCTTGCTTAGTTAGGACTTCAAATTGCTTTTAAGCTATTGTTTTTTATTGATATAATTTGAAGGTCTAACTTATCTTGTGAGAATTTTGAAGCTCTATTCAACCCCCTCTAGAGCCCTACATCCAACAATTTCTATCTTGTAAGCTTAATCTGAAAGTCCTTACTGAATGCTGAATTGGACACGTTCTGTTGAGAAATTTAGTGAGATATGCTTTTTTTTGTCAAAAACATAGTTTATAAGAAAGGGAAATTGAATAAAGAAATTTAAATCATCATCGGAATCTATTTTATGCATTGTGCGATGTCATCTGCAACTCAATGTAAGAAAACAATTCTATACTTTACCCTATTGAATATGAATGCATGATATTTCTATGAGAAGTAACTGTAACTAGTAACAAAATAGTTTATAGTCAAAACAGTAGAGACTACAAACATTGTAATAAAAATGGAATTGTAGATCATTTTGGAGGAAACATACATAATTGTCACTAATAACAATGTGCAAAGGCAAATTATTACATGTATAAAACCAACTACGCATTAATGGATAATAGAGCCAACATAATTTGGATTTCCACATTCAATAGCCAAAACTTATATTGTACATGCAACGACAATCATAATGGAAAAGATTGGATCCATGTTGGTTGTGGAAGATCATTTGCTATAAGTGGATCACAGAATTGACTCACAGTCTTGTCAACCAGATTAAAAACACTTATATCCCAACAAGTCGGTCTCAAATAACATTCTTTGTAATCATCAGTGAAGAATATGCAATCTCTTGTTATGTTAGGAGACCTATGGGTTGCGAAAGCAAATGTGTCATTGTTTCCAAGAAATATTGCAAAGTCTCCTAATGTATCCATCTCCATCCATTTTTTTTGAATTTCATCAAACTTAAATATTTGAAAGTTACATGTCTTGGGAGTAAGGAACTTTTTTGAGACGTCTTCATTTCGTTCTTCTACACATTCTTGAATTATTATGACATTATCTTCATTTGACTCTTCTTCACATTTTTGAATCATTTCAACACCATCTTCATTTGACTCATATTCGAAATTGGGATTTCTCCATATCATCCAAAGATGACCATTTAGATGAACCAGATAAGACTTTATTGCATACATCTTCGAATCCGGGGAAAAGAAACAACATTTGGAAGGGAGCACATTATATGAGTTGAAAGAAAGGTCGGAGTTGAATTCAATATGAATATTTTTTCTTCCACTTTTGTCCACTACATAGAGATGTCTTTCATATAGATTAAAACTGGAGATCATTGACAAACCATCATTGATAATCGTCCACGACAAGTCCCCTTTCCGTGCATATGCAAGTCCCTCAAAGCAATGATATGCCACAAAAATGACGTACTCTCCACTTGTACCCTTGGTTGAATTATGTTGGAGGCTGTTGTACTGATCTGGGACAAGATACTCTAAAAATATTAGTATGCCGCTTGGATAGAACCAGAAGAGCTCTTCATATGGGTAGTAATGGCCATCATCAGGATCGTCAATATACACAGATTTGTAGCCCGTGAGTTGTCCTTCGCAGTCAGTTATTGCTAAAAAACGAGGAAATGTAGTGATGGAAGGCGGGTGAATCCGTTCACCAGTAATAATATGGATACATTGCTACTCGCAGATTTTATCCATATACATCAACCAGCCGCCTGAAGAGTAGGCAACCATTGCACGACACTCAGCCATAACATCCACAAGGTAACCGCCCCTAAGCTTGTATGCCTTATTATCACACACACTGTAGAATCTGGTGTTGTGCTGATGACAACACTGTTCGTCGTCTTTATGTTTTGCTTTGTTATCGCTCATTTGCAGTTCGTCAACGCCATGACTTGATTCACCACTTCGCACGGACGAGAACATTAGCCACGGGGCTTCTATAGGATGACGCTGTGGGAAAGGGGCGGAATTCCAGGAAGAGCATACTGATCTGAATCGCGCGCCGTCGGGTGAGGGTAGATGTTCCATGATCATAGACAGGAGATCCAAAGATAATTCAGACCAGCCCTCCTCAGCCATGATGATAACTCCAATCAACAGAAGAGGTAGGAAAGGATGCCAGATAATTCTTGAAAAGATCGCAAGAAGCAACTAGCAGCGAAACAGGTTAGGGCGCAGGTTAGGGCACGTTTAATAAAGGCAAACCAAATGTACAGGTTAGTGTCGTCCGTTTAGGAATGGGATTGGTACAGTCTGGAAACAATGCATACGGCAAACCAACAGAGAAACAGGTTAGGGCACGCTTAATAAAGGCAAACCATATATATCCGGATTAGTATGTGTCAGACGTTGGGATGGCTATGATACACGGAAACAATGCGTTCGGCAAAGCGGTAGCCTTCTAACCGCTGATCATCCACCGCGTGTATTTGACGATGTGAAAAACTAACCCAATGCTGGGCGTTGGTACAATGAGAAAATAAAGGTAAGCCATGCATATCATGCCCGTCATGTTTGATCTTAGTTGTCCTTAGTTTAGGAAAGGGTTTCCTAGAATAGTATATTTTAGTCGGAACGGGATTAAAACCAAACGTGCCCTGTGTCAACGTCGGGGAGACAAATTAACGCATTGCTAACCATTGGTGCAATGAGAAAATATAAAAACAAGTTAATACTAGCATTGAATCCGCTTTCTAGTCTACTAAACCGAGAGGCCAAAAAATATATTTATTATTCGACTTTACTAAGTCTCACGACTCGTCTCCGTCCTTTTGGTTCCCTCAATGACTTGGGACTCTTTTGTAAACAGTCCTGTAATTAGCTATCCGTCCATCTTGTTGTATCGGCACCTAATACATGTTTGCTAAAAAAAAAAAACAGCACCTAATACATGTTTGGATATGGACGAGTGGTTAGGCAGCTTTTAGAAGACGTCACGTGAATACATGTTTTGGAAAAGATCTGTTGAAAACGAATCCTTGCAAAAGTGTCCATGCATGTAAAGCAATTTTCCGGTAAGTTGGGGTTGGTTTTTCTGGGACTTTATTTTACTTTTTATTTTGCCACGTGATATAAGTGCAGATAAAGAGCAGAAAAAGGAAAAATATGAATAACTTTTGATCCTTAATGAATTTTTTGACAAAATAAAAATTATTGGACTCGTGAGAAAAAATCTAATCTAACAAAACTAATATTGGTATACTTCACTAGGGTTCGCCTCTCACTAGGGTTGCCCGCTTTCTCTCACTAGGGTTCGCCTCCCGCTTCTCTCTACCCCCTCCGGTGGCTGCCGCTGGGGGGAGGGGGCGGCTCCCCGGCGCCCTCCTCCCCCTGCCCCCTCATCTACAGTGGGCGGTGGCTGGAAGCCCGTGACTTTCTCTGGAGTGAAGGGAGCAAGAGCTCGAGGGCAAATCGCAGGGGCCTTGCCTTGGCCGTTCGGATTCGAAGAAGCATGATGCTCTGCAAGGCTCTAAGATCGGGGATCGGGGTTCGGGTTTTGGCGGTTCCTGTCGACTCCTTTCTGCTCAAGGGTGGCGGAGGGAGAGGGTCGTTCCCTCTCAGATCGGGAGCTCGTGCGGCTGCTCCGTCTTCGCCTGGTGTCGTTCGGGGTAGTCACCCTCGCCTCATAGGCATCTTCGTCTTCTCCGTCGGCCGGGGCGGGTTCTGGCTTGCCCAGGGAAGGTCCCGCGACCACAACCTCGACGCGGAGCTTCTTGGTGCGTCGGCAAGGGAGTTCTCCAATCGGGCCTGGTGTCGTTTCCATCTCCACCAGGTGTTGCGCCCTGGCGACGGGTCCCTCCTCTGGGACTCTATCCACGACGCAGCAGAAGACCCAAGGGGAGCTGCAGTCGCTTGGATGTTACTCTCAGATGTTGCATCTAAGGTGTTCGACGGAATGCTTGTGGATTGATGCTCCATTCCGCAAGCTTACCATGGTCCGGTTGATCTGGCTCTGGGTACGAGTTGTTGTTGTTGGCTGCTTGGTCTTCGTCTTCTCTTTCACTCTTTGTGGGTGGTCTAATGCTAGTGGAGGAGGATCCAAAGTCGGGCAACCTGATTCACCACCTCCTCAACCGAGCCAGTGAAATGACTGTGTCCTGTTTAGCTTAGACGCGAGGATGCATAGATGATTGGATTTTGCTTGGTTCTTTGGAGTCTTAGGACTCGTCAAGGGGTTCCCTAGTGGATGGTTCATCCAGCTAGGAACCTGGTAGGAAGGGGCTACCAACGGTTAAGTTGTGGTAGCTGATGAAGTTAGATGAGTCTTTGCCTCTGAACTCCATTAAAGGATTGAGTACTTGCTTTGGCTGATACTCTCCAGCCTATGATGATGAGTCTGCACTCTTTGTGGGTGGGCGTATTGTTAGTGGAGCTCCTCATCAGAGTAGGTTTTAGAAATATTTGCTTATGCTTGTATGAACGCTTTTGATGTTTGTTCTTTAGCGGACTCTTCCTCTATCAGAATGGGTCTTCTGCGCAAGACCGGTAGTTTTATTTTGCTATGTTTGGTAATCCTCTCAGAGGATTAGGGGGTGCGGTTTCTTATACCCAAAGTTTTGGTTTATCAATAGTAACAGAATTTTCGCTGACCAAAAAAAAAATATTGGTATACTTCGAAAAAAATGATATGTATGTTTTCTTTACAAATTTTATCATTTATGCACAACATCTAAGAAGTAGGCACATTCACACTATAGATGCATTAGCACCATAATTGGGCATTTTTATACAAAAATTAGACACATTTTGTTAAGATTTGTGCTAATTTGTTATTTATGACAACATCAAATAAGTGAGGGGCATTCACACAATAATTGGGCGTACTCGCACCATAATTGGACACTTTTCTATAAATATTAGGCACATTATGTTAAATTTATGCTAATTTGCTATTTATGCACGACATCTACAAAGTATGTACATTCACACTATAATTGGTCACATTCAAACCATAATTGGGTGTTGTTTCTACAAATGTTGAGCGTATTATGTTAATATTTGTGCTAATATGCTATTTATACAACATCTAAGATGTAGTCAAATTTGCATTATGCACATTATGTTAAAATTTGTGCTAATTTCCTATTTATACACATACTTTAAAATGTAGTCACATTCGTACCATAGTTAGGTGCATTCACACCACAATTGTGCAGTTTTCTACAAATATCGGGCCAATTATGTTAAGATTTGTACGAATTTACTATTCATACACATCATCTAAAAAGTAGGCGTATTCACACCATAATTGGAAGCATTAGTATCATAATTGGGGTTTTTCTACAAATAACACATTATTGCGTATTAGCATTGTAATTGAGTGTTTTTTCTACAAATACTAGGCTTATTATGTTAAGATTTGTGCTAATTTAATGTTTATGCACAGGTTCATTCCTTTATTTTTTCATCTAAAAATTGTGCGAATTATAGTTATTTATTGTTTGATATTATTTTTTTAGAAATATGTCAATATTATTCATGTTCAAAATTATTTTAATAACGAGTCTAATGATTTTTACTAAATTCATTACGCAGTGAAAGTTATAAACAAAATAATAGATTCCCTTATTTTATTCCCCCCCCCCAAAAAAAAAGGTAAAATCGGGACCCAACGCTGGGGGGGCTTGTTTTACAACGCGTCAAAAATGCGTGCACCCCCAAGGAGTCCTGTAAATTAAGTCCTTTCATAAAGTTGAGGGTAAACAATGATGAGTCTGCAGATATTCTGGATGTTCTGCCACATAACCTCCACACCATCCGCTATGATACCTCTTGCCTCTTGGTCGCAAGAGTCAGTGGACTTGGTACTCCACATGGCTGGGCACACCATGTTAGATATATGGCTGCTACAACCATGTATATAGCATGGGTTAAGCCCAATGTAGTGCAGCTAGTACATGTGAGGAAGGTAGCTTCGTGTCTAGTGCAAATGGAAAAAAGAAGTTTTATCCCACATTGCTCACTCCTAGAACTTTTTTCATCCTTATATGTAGGTTAACATGTGACACTAGTGTCCAAAGCTCCTAGCAGGAGGGTATGCTCACCTCCTTGGTGGGTATGGTGACCACAACACATACGCATGCACGCACGCGTGCTACCACACATGCCTTGTCTCGCTTGGCCTGGCCGGCTAGGTCGGGTACAGGCTTGGGCTTGTGGCTTGTGGCTTGTGGATTGTGGGGAATGTCTTCCATCTTCTTTTTGCACTAGGATACAACTACATAATTATTTATTTATTTAATTAATTATTTATTTCCTAATCAAGTTTATTAATTCTAACTATAAATTATCTTTTTTGTGGATTTTTTCGCAATGTGTACCAGAGCGACCAAATGGTCGCGTCTTAACGAGAATAGGATTATGGGGTGTGTAAGGATATAAATATGCCTCCATCATTAGGATTAAACACATCTTTTGAACACACAATCATCAACCATTCGAGTACGTGTTTGTGAATGCTAAAGTCAGAATCTTCTGTTGTCGTCGCTTCAGTTGTACTACGTGAAGATATTCTCCTGGACGTAGAAAGTTTGTTCATCCTCTCCCTTCTAAGATGCAATCTGTCAAGCGGTGGTTCATGTGGTCACTGAGCAGCACTAGTATTGCAACTGGTTCGTCTGCATCATTCGTTGTCAACACGAGCAAGACGTCTCTTTTTCATATTCATGACCAGGTCGATTAGGAGAACAATGCCTATCCAAAAGTGTTGCAAGGCGCTGATTTCTTTAAGTATATTACATTCATTTTTCAACGAATGACCTGGTTTGGTTTCTGATCTTATTTACTTTTATTCTCCTGCATTGGTTTATTCTAAGTTTTCTTATCTGGATCGGCCTAAACTGATAACTTAATTACACTTGTCGTTGTTGCATGTAACGACATAAATTCAAAATTAACAACAGTCTTAAAGAAATCATTAACTATCATTAGTTAACTATGGCTGCTCAAGGTTTTGGCATGAAAATTGATACATCTAGTATGCCTAAAAATTTGCTGGAACTTATTTTTCTTGTTGGTAAAGTAGGATGTAAATCTTACTTAACATGGTAGGGTATGATAATTATTTAGAAGAAGACGAACCAAAAGTTGATGAAACTATCCCTGATAATGTTAATATAATTGTTACCTGGAAGAAGGGTGATAAGACCAGCCAAGGGTTGATTCTATTTGCATTAAACAACAAACTATATCACTAATACTCAAAGCCATCTATTACTACATCAAAGGTTCTGTGAAACACATTAGAAAAGAAATACAATATTGAGAATCAGAAAATTGAAAAAATATTGTTTCTCTAAATTTCTTAAATTTGATATGTCTGAGAGTAAATATGATTCAGATCAAACACACGATTTTCATCTCTGGGTGCAAGAGCTCATTGATGCGGGCATGATACTTCCTAAAAAGTTTGTTGCAATGTCAATCATTGATAAATTTCCAAAATTTTGAGATTCATTTGGCATGACTCTTAAGCACCCTAAAGGAGACACGTCAATGAATGATCTCATGATGGACATCAATATTTAGGAAGAGCATCTGAAAGAGAAAACTATCAAAGTACCCAATAATGTTAATGCGAATATTAATTTTACTACTACTAAGAACAACGATAAGAAATCTAATAATTTACTTAAACCTAAGGCCAAGATCTAGAAGAAACTGAAGAACAAACATTGTTGAACTTGTGGACAGGTTGGCAACTGGAACAAGGATTGTCCTTCAAAGAAGGCCAAGAAAGCTACCACATCTTCAACTGAGGAGGTTGTGGTCAACATGATGACTGCATCCTTGAACCTCAATGATGGGTACATATCTATAAAATCTAAAATTCTTTCTATTTTTGAACCGATATATTAGATTATAGACACTGGGGCTAATGTGCATATGTATACTGTCAAGTCCCTATTTGGGTCTTATCAGGCCTCTAAAGGTTGGTCCATGACTTTGGGTGATTCCAACTCTGTAGAAGTCAAAGGCGAAGGATGTGTGGACTTGAAGTTTCTTTTGAGAAAGGTTTCAGCTCTTCATAGTGTTAGACACGTTCCATTAATATGACACAACATTATTAGTGGTGTAATTTTAGTTAGAGATAGTTTTAGAATAGATTGTAAACATAATAAGGCTATAATGACTAGCCTTCAAGATTCTTTATTTTTTGGCAGGGGTATCTTTGTGATATGGAGAACTTGTTTAAGATTCTTGTAGACCCTATTTAAAATTTTATTTGAAATTTGAATGATAATAATTCTTTATGCATGAATTTTGTATTATCTGATCTTTGGCATGCATGTTTGGGACATGTGAACGTTGAATCAATAAAACGTATGATGAATCTGAATTTAATTCCTAAATCTAAAATTAGCAATAATAAATGTAAAATCTGTGTGCAAGTGAAATTACCTAGGAAATATTTTCATTCAGTGAATAGGAATTTGGAAATATTGGATTTAGTGCATACAAATATATGTGAATTTAATGGAATTGCTAAAGGGATCAAAATCATTATTTTATCACTTTAATTGACGGTGCTAGTAGATACTGTTATGTCTTTCTTCTTAGAACTAAAGACGAGGTATCAGATAACTTTAAAATTTATAACAAAGAAGATGAAACTCAAAATAGTAAAGTA
Source organism: Alisma plantago-aquatica (assembly GCA_963693085.1). NCBI lineage: Eukaryota > Viridiplantae > Streptophyta > Magnoliopsida > Alismatales > Alismataceae > Alisma > Alisma plantago-aquatica. Next base: position 1,387,117,306 of record OY856412.1, read on the forward strand.
CTTAAACGATTAAGGTCTGATAGGAGAGGAGAATATACCTCAAATTTGTTTTTAATTTTTTTTCCAACTACATGGTATAGTTCATGAGTTTATCGCTCCATATTCAGCACAATCTAATGGGATAGCTGAACATAAAAATTGAACCCTTATAAATTCTTTACTCCAAACCTCAGGTCTACCCAGCTTCGTGTGGGGGGAAGCTTTGAATATGGCTTTCCATATTCTGAATAGAGTTTCCCATAAATACGTAGAGAGTAGTCTATTTGATTTGTGGAGAGGAAGAAAACCTAGTCTCAAATATCTTTGAGTGTGGGGGTTCCTTGCTAAGGTAAAGTACCCTGAACACAAAAGGAAGAAATTGGGACTGAAAATGGTTGATGCCATACTTTTTGGATATGTAGAGACAAGTTATGCCTATAGATTCTTGATTATAAAATCAGATATCTCAAGCATTGAGGTCAATATAATTCTAGAATTACATGATGCTACATTATTTGAGCATGTGTTTCCCATGAAATTTGGTGTGTCTAATGAAGTATCTCAAGAGGATTCATTCACCAAGGTTTCATTTCTGAGCACGTGGAAATGATAAAAAATGTGGGGGCAACTCAAAACAAGCTATTTTTGAATCTGAGGATTCTGAAGAAATAGTTGAACCAGGGAGAAGTAAATGGCCTAGGACATCCAAGGACTTTGTAAGTGAGTTTCTCATTTACAATGTTGAGGATGATATTGTAACTTTCAAACAATCTATGGAATCTCCAGAAGCTAAGTTTTGAAAAGAAGCCTTTAATGATGAAATTCAATCAATTCTCTCGAATGGAACTTGGGAATTAGTGGATTTGTCTCCTGGTTGCTCTATAGTTAGATGCAAATGGATATTTAAGAGGAAACTTAGTGCAAATGGGACAATCAATAAGTATAGGGCTATGTTATTTGCTAAGGGTTACACACAGAGGGAAGGTATAGATTATTTTGATACCTATTCCCCTATTTCCTATATGATGAAAATTTGAGTTCTTATAACATTGGATTCCATTTATACCTCTGTATCTATTAGATGGAACTGAAGACCGCATTGTTACACGGTGATCTTCAAGAAGAGATACATATGGAAAAATTGATGGATTTGTGGGTCGTGGGATTGAGTCCAAAGTGTGTAAACTTGTTAAGTCATTATATGGCTTGAAACAAGCCCCTGTCAAATGGCATGAGAAGTTTGATTGTGTGATATCATCATTTGGCTTTGTTTCTAATGAATTTGATAAGTGTCTCTACAGCAAAATCATCAATGATGGATTCATTTTGTTATGCTTATATGTCGATGATATCCTTCTTTTTGGTTCCGATATAAATGTAGTAAATGAGACAAAGACATTCTTGTGTAGCAAGTTTGAGATGAAAGATATGGGTGTCAGTGATGTGATTTTAGGGCTTAAAATCATAAGGTCTACTAATGGTATAACTCTCTCTCAGTCTCACTATATTGAGAAGATACTAGAGAGGTTTGAGTACACATCAAGTAAACCTATGAAGACTCCAAATGATTCATCCAAGGCCTTGTTCAAGAATGAGATTGGGGTTCCAATGTCTCAATTACGATACTCTCATTTATCAAAAGTTTGATGTATCTTGTGAATTGCACACATCCAGACATTGCATTTGTCATGAGCAAGTTAAGTAGATACACCATCTATCCCGACAAGACCCATTATGAAGCTCTTGAAAAAGTTTTAAGGTAGTTCCCTCGGGCTGCATTATGGAAAATATCCTTTTGTAGTAGAAGGATATAATGATGCAAGCTGAATTGCCATCAACTCTGGGAGTAATGGTGTCTTAGGATATGTATTCCTGTTGGGAGGAGGAGTTGTTTTTTGGAGGTCTAAGAAACAAACCATATTGTCTCGGTCTACTTTTAAGGCAGAGTTGTGTGCTTTAGATGAAACTCGATTGGAAGTTGAATGGCAACATGGACTTATGTCTAGTTTACCTATGGTAAAGAAGCCACTTCCTAGAATTTTAGCTCACTATGACAGAACTACAACTTTTTCAATTCACTGTGATAGCACTACAACTATTGATAAGATATAGAATCACAAGTACAATAAAAAATAGCATAGACACATCCATGTCAGACTCAAGTCTGTAAGAGGGGTAGTGTCTAAAGGGGTCATGGTTGTGGACTATTTCGGTACCAAAGAAAATACAACTGATCCTTTCACTAAATGTCTTACCTTAGCTTTAGTGGACAAATTCATGGTGGAGATGAGACTGAAACCCCTCATTATTCATAGGCAGTAGCAACCCAACACAATAGAGTGGAGATCCCACATATTGGGTTCAATGTGATAATAATAAATTATCGGGTGAATTGGATGACACTATGTATTTACCAGTGATTGACCAGCCTAAATCACACATCCAAAAAGGAGCAGATCCTGAGTAGTCAGACTCTTAATATAGTAACCCGACACTTAAGCCCCACAACAATTATACTGGGTCTGATGTAGTAATCGAGGTCGAATCAAAGGGCAAGGGTAGCAGGTGTTAAGCACACATGGTCTCACACTCATATAATCCAGATAACAGATGATTCAAAAGGGTGTTCTCAAAGGAACAATAATACTCAAACGAAAGTAAAATAAAAAAACCAAAGAAGAGAAGAACAAAGCGTAACAAAATAAGACACAAACAAAGATATTGAAGGGAAGCTTGGGTTGGGTTTCACCTACAAAGACTTCTCACCAACATGCAATCATTATCTCTCCCTCTCATATACTCCATCAAGATTACAAGTATTCATAAAGATGTCCATTCCTCTCTCTCTCTTGAAATGAGGATAGATCTAAGTCAAGGGATAACCTCTCTCTCGATATGACTATCCAAAAACTATAAGGTAGAACATATGATCATAAACTTTAGCATATCAAAATTTTCATGCATTCCTACTACTCCATAACATAAGATATTAGTGGTACTACTCTTTCGAGGTACCGACAATCAAACATCACAAGATGGTAGCTAAGTATGCAAGTGAAGCCTTAAAACTGGTGCATAGAGATAATCATGATAAGAATATATATATTCTAAAAGGAGAGACAATATACATGTTGGGAGAGCCTTAGTGGCTACTCCCAACTAAAGTTAAGTGTTTAGCCACACATGTTTACGGGCAGCATAATGACGTTACAAAATGATAGATACATCAAGTTCCATGAAAAGATGATGGAAGTATAAGGAGATGGAAGTGATAGATCTAGATAGAGAGAGAAGAACGTGATACAACACAATACTTCTTCAGATCCAGATCCAGGAGGTTGATGGTGTGGATGCTCTCCTTCTCTCAAAGAAGATGGAGCCTTCAGTTTTCTACCTCCTCAGCTTCTGCTTTTAGAGATCTAAGACTGATTGGTTGGATGGGAATGAGTCTGGAAAGTGCAGCACTTCATGGTCCTTTCAGATCTGATGGTTTGACAAGACGTGTAGGTGGCCTATTTATAGGCATGTTCGGCCGACGTAATCCCTCGACCGCGGTCGAGTTTGGTCTTGGTCAAAGCTTGACCTTAGTTGAGGCTTCATTGCCTCTTCTCCTCGGTCGCGGCCTGGTTAAGCCAACTTCTCAGTCGCGGCCTGATTGCCACACCCTTTGGTCAAACCGTGATCTAAGGCTTGATTGCGGCTTCACGCCGCAGGTGTGAGAACCACGGGTGCAAGGGGTTGAGGCACCGCGGGTGTGATAACCGCAGGTGTAAGGGGTCAAGGAGTTTCTGGGAGGCCTAGACCATGGTCAAGTTGGCTCTAATGGTTAGAATGGTCGCGGTCGAGGGGTCGACCGTGACCTTGGCTTGATGTGGTCCTAAAAATAAGGAAAAAGTGGGTAAGTGAGATACTTCGTATAAAGTGCTAAAATTAGTTGAAAATCTATAAAAGTTATGCTAGGGGAGGTATAAAATATATTTGAAAAGTGTGTAAAATGAGGTGTTATCAGTGATGCTTCATGCATCTGTGTGTCTATCCCCTGGGAAACATGTCAATTTCATGACTGCAAGTAAGTAAGAGATTAGTCTCTTAATGGTGTCAAGTTTAAGGATAGGCTGTTAGTAGTACATCCTTGGAGACTCCAACTAAATGATTGATGTTGTGTAGGCTGCAACATGAGAATTGGGTTGTTCTATGATATCACTCATTGCATAAAATATTGTATGCATGGCCTTGATACATTGTTTTCTTTTCTACCGTGTCTTTATAATGTTGTTCCCAACCTATACTCTTGCACCCAAGGTTCAGGTTCAAGTCTTTTGTTCACCTATTTCCTGCGGGGGTCACTGTTGGATAATTCAGGTAAATTCAAACGGAAAGGTATCTGTTGAAAGCATAGTATGGAGGACTGAATGGTTGAGCACACTATAAATTGGACTTTGTGGAAGATTATTTGATATATGGCTGCTACAATCATGTATATAATATGGATTAAGCCCAATGTAGTACAGCTAGTACATGTGAGAAAGGTAGCTTTGAGTCTAGTACAAATGGAAAAGAAGTTTTATCCCACATTGCTCACTCCTAGAACTTTTGTGGGCCTTTTATGTAGGATCACAAGTGATACTAGTGTCCAAAGGTCCTAGGAGGAGGGTATGCTCACCTTCTGGTGGGTATGGTGACCACAACATACACGCATACACACACACTTGTGCGCGCCATGGTCTGATGGGGCCAGGCACGGGCTCGGGCTTGTGGATTGTGGAGAATATCTTCCGTCTACTTTATGCACTAGGATACAACTACACAATTACTTATTAATTTAATTGATTGTTTCTTTCCTAATTAGATATATTTATCTTAACTGGAATGTGTCTCTTTTGTGAATGTTTCCGCAATGTGTACAAGAGCGACGTTCGCGTCTTAATAGAAATAGGATTATAGGGCGTATAAGGCTATAAATATGACTCCGCTCATTAGGGTTAAACACATCATTCAACACACAGTTGTCAGCCATTCAAATGTGTGTTTGGAAACTCTAAAGACGGAGTCTTCTATCGCAGATGCTTCCGTTGTACTATGTGGAGATCTTTTCCTGTACGTAGTAAGTTTGTTCATCCTCTCCCTTTCAAGATGCAACCTGTCAGGCGGTGGTTTCTGCGGCCACTGAGCTACATTGGTAGTGCAACTTGCTCATCTGCATCGTTCGTCGTCAACACGAGTGAGATGTTTCTTCTTCAGGTTCGTAACCAGATCGACTATGAGAGCGGCACCTATCTAGAAGGGTTGCAAGGCGCTTACTTCTTTAAGTATAGTACGTTCATTTTTCAACGAAAAATCTGATTTAGTTTATGATATTATTTACTTTTGTTCTCATGAATTAATTTATTCTACGTTTTTTTATCTAGATCGGCCTGAACTGTTAACTTAATTACACATGTTACTGTTACATATAACGACATTAATTCAAAATTAACAACACACCATCCTGAAAGAAACCACATCAAATGTCAAACATGGACCTGCCCTGGGCTGCGGGAACCTATATTGGCTCCTTGCCGGTGTTTTTTTGCTTGAATAGAAAGGATAGTGTGGAACACAAAACATATATGAACCTTTGATTCTTGTACAAAATAACCGCATGCACATTAATATGTAAACAATGCTGCTGTATTGGTTTTAATATGTAAAGAATGTTGTTGTATTGGTTGGTCTTCTGAAGAATACCTCCGGAAATTGTAATCTTCATTAGCTGTAGGCAAATCACGAAGGATGGGTTTAAATATTAAATAGTCTTCCACATGTAATAATTTCAATTGTTCTGGTATAACGACAGTTATGTTCTTGTAGGTTTTAATACTGCCCAGAAACAGAGCGTTCATATAAAAAACCGCATTGGTTTTTGCAAGAAATGTATGATATGAGTTGTTTCCAGAAACATTTGTGTTCGTATGTTTTATCATTATATACGCATTAAAGATTATTATTTACTATCATTCTGAAATGATTGGAAGTACTTTTCTTTGTTGTCTCTTCAACGGCAAGGCTGTTAGATAACAAGTATAACTATTCATCAAAAATGTTACTATATGTATCTACAATAAATCCATGTCAAATAAATTAAGGTAATTATATTAGATATATACGACTGCTACCCATTTATTTGTTTAGCACGAGTTAAGTGTAATATAGTACAATTAGTATAAAGAGGAAATGTAGTTTTCTGTCTCGTGTAAATAGAAAGAGCTTTCGTCCTTGCTCACACAACTTTTGTAGTCCTCATATGTAGGATCACATGTGACACTACTGCCTAAAGGGTCTTAGTAGAGAGTACACTCATATCCTTAGTAGGTATGGTGATCACAACACACATGCAAGCGCACGAGACACGCCATGCCTTGTCTGGTCGTGCTTGGGCTCGGGTTTGTGGGTTGTGAGAATTGTCTTCCATCTTTTTTTACAGAAGGACACAACTATATAATTATATATTTATTGAATGAATTGTTTCTTTCCAAAGCAGATTTATTAATCTCAATTAGAAAGTATTTACCTCATGGTATTCCGTAATGTGTACCAGAGCAATCATGTGATCGAGTCTTACTGGGAATAAGACTTGGAGGCGTGAAAAACTATAAATAAGTCTATGAACATTTGGGTTAAACACATCTTTTGAACATACGACCATCACTTGTTTGTGCATGTGCTTTGCGAACCCTAGAGAGACTTCTCTATTTCCTTCGTTCCTGTTGTATTCTAGAGATTCTTCTCTTGCAAGAAGCAACTTCTTCCTCCCTCTCTATAAAGAGGCAATCTGTCCCAGTGGTGACACCTGCAATTGCTGGACTATACTGGTAGTGCAACTGTTCTTCATCAACAAGCGAGCTAGACTTCATCTACAGGTTCATGACCAGATTCGACTAGAAGAATGACACTCATCCTTTAGGATTTCGATTCGTTGATTTCTTTAAGTAGCATGCTTGTTTTTAAATGATTGATCTAGTCAAAGTTTCGAACTCTATTATTTTCTATTCTCCTACACTATTTCTTCTTTCGATTTCTTATCTAAATCGGGCATTATTCATTAATAATTTGTAACTGTTTATTGCTGCATGTAATGCCATAATACAAAATTTACAAAAGTCTTAAGGAAACCACCTCTATCATTAATTAATAATGTCTGATCTTGGTAGTTCTAACAATAGAATTGGCACGAGTAGTATGCCTAAAAAATTAATTGGTACCAACTTTGTCTAATGGAATCGTAGGATGCAAATTTGGCTTAACCTGATAGGTTTTGGTCAATACTTTGAGGAGGAGGGTCCCAAATTTGATGAGTCTTTCTTTGATAGTGCAAAATTAATTGCAAACTAGAAGAAGGGTGATAAGACATGTTGTGGTTAATCTTATTTGATTTAAATAATAAACTGTATGATTCATACTCTATGTTGCTTATTTCTACATCTAATGTTTTGTAGGGGAAGTTTGTAAAGAATTTAGTTACTGAAAATCAGTGTGTTGAAAAGTATTGTGTTTCTAAATTTCTAAAATTTCATATCGTTGAGGGTAAGTTTGTCTCAGATCAAACACATGCATTTTCTTTCTTATATCATGAGCTCTCGTATGTGAACATGGAATTTCTTGAGAAGTTTGTTACTATGTCCATCATAGAAAAATTCCCTAAACCTGAGAACCCTTTGGCATGATTCTTAATCATCAGAAAGGAGACTTGTCAATAAGTGATCTAGTGAGGGATATTAACATACAAGAAGTACACTTGAAAGAGAAGTCTATCAATTTACCTACTGATGTAAACCCTAGTGTCAATTTAACTACTACCAAAAATAAATATAAAAAATCAATAAATATAAACAAACCTAAGGCTAAGAACAAAAAGAAACCAAAGAACAAACCTTATTGAACATGTGGATAGGTTGGCCACTGGAACAAAGATTGTCCTATGAATAGGACAAAGAAAGATGCCACATCTGTAAGTGAGGATGTTGCAGTCAACATAATGACTACATCCTTGAACCTCAATGATGGGTTCTTGTCTATAAAACCTAAAATCCTTTCTATTTTTGAACCACTTTACTAAATAATTGACACTGGGACATGTTGATAAGTCCCTTTTTGTGTTTTACCAGGCCTCAAGAGGTTGTTGGATGACTTTAGGCAAGTATAGCTCTATAGAAGTCATAGGCAAAGGAAGGGTGGACTTGGAGTTTCCTTCAAGGAAGGTTGTGGCATTTCATAGGGTCAGAAATGTTCCATTCATTCGGTGCAATATCCTTAGTGACACAATTTTAGTTAGGGATGAGCTTTGAATAGACTGCATATATAATAAGGATATTATTACTCACCTTCATGATTCTTTATTTTTTTAAAAGGGGTATCTATGTGATTTCAAGAAATTATTTAATATTCTTGTTGAACCTATTTCAAATTTTATTTAAATTTGAATGATAACAATTATGTTTGCATGAATCTTGTATCGTCTAATGTATGACATAGTCATTTTGGGACATGTAATGTTGTCTTGGATTTAATTGATAAGTCCAATATTAATGTTAGTAGATGTGAAATATTTATGCAAGCTAAACTTTCTAGGAAGTCGTTTCATTCTATGAAAAAAAATTCTTGATTTAGTACACACTAATATCTTTGAATTTAATGGGACTACTGTTAGGGATCAAAAATGTTATTTAGTAACTTTTATTGACGATGGACATAGATATTATTAAGTCTATTTACTTCAAAGTAAAGATGAGACATTTGATAAATTCAAAAAATATATGATAGAAGCTGAAAATAAATGCAATAAAGTACTTAACAAATTAAGTTCTGATAGGGGTTGTTTTTGGAATTTTGTCAATTGAATGGTTTAGTTCATGACATTACTGCTCCTTATTCTGCATTGTAAAATGGGATAGCTGAATGTAAGAACCAAACTATAATAGATATTGTTAATACGTAACTCCAAACCTCAGGTCTACCCAACTTTATGTAGGGGGAAGCTTTGAATATAGCTTGTCATATTCTTAATTGAGTTCCCCATAACATAAAGAAAGTAGTCTACTTAGCAATGGAGAGGTAGAAAAATGATTCTCAAATATCTATGAGTGTGAGGATGTCTTGCTAAGGTACTTGTTCCTGAGCACAAAAGGAAGAAACTAGGACAAAAAATAGTTGATGCTATCTTATTGGGCTATGTAGAGACAAGCTATGCCTATAGATTCTTGATTATAAAATCTTATGTCTCAGGCATTGATGTTAATACAATCATAGAATTACTGATGGTACATTCTTTGAGGATGTCTGTAAAGACTCAATCTTTACGATCAAATAATTACAATATTTGCATCAGAATACATACACAATCCTTTCATTCATACAATTTTCTCGAGTACATGATGTTTTTTTAAATGATACATATAAATTGGATATTAAAACTTAGTAAATGTAATCTTCATCTTCTAACAGAGGGCTATCTCATGAAATCTCTTCTACATCTTCTCTGGTTACTTACCTATGAGTTCGCAGAAGGAATAAAAACCACACATGGGCCCCAATAAGCGAAATTGAGGTCAGCAAAGCTGGTACAAAATTGGTATTTGGAAAGTAAAACAACATGAACCTATGTACAAGGATTTTTCATGATAAAATTCAAGGATTAAAAATATAGGCAAGTATTAAAAGGTAGAAATGGGTTTTCAATTTTGATAAGATTTAATATCCAAAATTTGAAACGAGTCATTTTATTTTAGATAGTTAGCACATGTCAGTGTCTAGTTGTTGGGAAAGTCATGTGTTCTCTCCTATAGAAAATGACAACACACCAACTACAATTTCTAGTATACTGAGGGACACTATGTCCTTTAACTCCATGTAGAGGTGTGGAAGCGTAAGTTCACTAAAGTAAGGGCACTAACCTACCCCTTTTTAATGTTTAAACACTATGCTACAATTTTTCCAAGAGTAAGTGTTGGTGGCATTTCAAAGAAGTAGGCTACAGTAAAAAATCAATTTTTGACTAACCAACCTATCTAGTCATGCATGCAATCAATGGGGGAATAACATTCCAAATACAAATAGAAATTTTGTACCTTTGAGTCTAAGATAAAAAAAATCTAGGATTTCCACGTTTGGAGTTTCAAGAGACAATCAAAAGAGAAACCTACAAGTGTAGAGAACTATTTGTCATTATATGACTTGGAATCAAGTCTTGTTTATCTTACTTTGGATTTAGGTTTAATATCTTCCATTAGTTTGTATCTTAGGTAGTCATATTACCCTCTCTATTGTCAATTATATTAGGGTTGCATGCGCAAAAGTGGGAGGATATGTAACATGTCATTCAATATGGTACCCAAATAATGAGGTAATTAATGTTTTTATTTATTATTAGGAGAATATCAGTATGCCCATATGTTAGTGATTAGATCTCAATTGACTAGATATCAATATGCCTATGAACATAATTATACATATATTAATATATAGATGGAGAAATATCTTGTATAACCTAATAATTAAGTATTATCAAATGTTTCATTTTGTAATATGATATTATTTAAGATCGATTAGGTTCTCCTCTATGGTTCTTAGATAAAGGTAGGGAAGAGAAGGTATGGTCAACGTTGGTCTTTTATAACTATGGAAACTAGGGTTTCTAGGGTTATGAGGGTTAGGGATGATGTAGGTCAAACTATTTAATAGTAATTTCACTCCACTGAATTACTTGTAACTTCTATTCTAAAGGTCTTTTTATTATAAAACTTTCACCATGTCTTTAATTCACATCACAAAATCTTCTCGATTAATTGTTATTCATTTAAAGGTATTAGTCAATTAAACTCTCTCATTAGTCACTTGACAATTACCATATATGATTATAAGTATTCTTGTATACTTATTCTAAAGCCATTAGTTGAAGGACTAGGTGAATTATTGAAGTACCAGTTCTCGTCAAAGTATTGGAGCATAAGAATCTCAAATAGTGTCAATCAAGTCAAAATGACTCATGAAGAGGACCATTTAATTATCGAATGAGAAGGATGATGGTATCTTGACATAAGAAACATAAATGGAGACTTATTTCTATCTAGGAAACTTGACAATTTGATCAAATAAAGATTGGGACTAAGAATGAAGGACCATTTGGTAAATAAGCTCAAGTACATGAGAAATGATTATTTATATCTCAAAAGATTTAGTATACAAATTCCAGTATGTTACAACTCTCCACCCCTTAAATAGGATTTCGTCCCCAAAATCCATGATGTCTGCATCCCTTAAAAGGATTCAACTATAAATCTAAATAGACATGTCAACTACAATGTATTATCCTTCACCACTTGGTTTTCCCTTCTAGGGTTTTCGCTTATCTTCTTTATTGTGACTTAGTTTGAGAAATTTTCGACCAAATTCAACAATCATTTTCCTTTGTACATATAGTAATATAAAGAAAATAATTTCTCGATGGAAACTTTTCATGCAAAACAAAAAGTGGACAAATTCAATGTGAGAACTAAATCACAATCACCTCATGTATATACTATAGTTACTCTTACTTCATCATCCTAGCTACTTGAAATAATTTGGGGATTTAGACTTCTATAAAACATAACAAGTCCCCTAAGCGCTAGTGATTCGTGGTCCATATCATGTCTCTATGGTCATGTACACATTTCTAGGTTAAGAATCTAAATTATAAATATTAAAATTTTACGTTATACCAAAGCTGTTTAGGTAAACTATAGGTATCTTTGAACAACCTTATCAAATTTTACTCAATATTATTATTACTAATCTTTATGTAACATTTTATTGGATCAAGTATTTAGACATAGGGTAGGGTTCTACATTAATAGAATTCTTTGTTCAGCAAAAAATTTCCCAAAGTTTTATCTATCTCTAAAAATTGGGAGTTTGAAAACCAAGAAGTCCTAATATTTATCACATTTTTCCATTTTATCATTTTATTATGGATTGGAATGCAATTTTTGAGTCCTATTTTTATTTTATCTTTTTCTTCTTGTAGATATCATAACTACATAAAAAGAGAACCTATCTTCAACTCGTCATATTTTCTTGGGGTTCTATGTGACGAAGTTTAAAAATTGTTGTATTAGTATGTTTTTCATCTAAGTCCTAACATATTATCATGTACTTCCTCTCTATTTAAAGTGATTAGACCTATACATATTTATCTTCTCATATTATTGTTGACATAGTAGTATTGATCAGGATAGGAGGTGGGTAAGTTTGACTTCGAGCTTCCACTTATGCACACGACATATCTTCATTCATGAGTGTAACAATACACTGGTCATGTGGAAACTTTTGGCATCTTTTGGGAACAACTCTCATTGTAAAAAAAATCTTTTCTTTTCTTTTGGCTTTTTATATCTCCTCTCTGGCTTGGGTTAGTGGGATTTATGCGGTCTCCTGGGCAACCAAGCCTCTTTTAATCTCAAAGTGGGGATAGATAAACTCAAAAGAGGTAGTTGTTTCCTTCTCGATGGAGATGAGGATTTTCCAGTTGGAGCTGTCAGGTTAGGGTGGTTGGTCACGAGTATAGCTTTGTGAAGTTCTCTAGATTTCAAGGGTTTCATAAGCTTAGGGTTGTTACACACAATGTCTTATTGCTAGAATGAGATAAAGCTATATTGCTATGCTTCTCATTTTACTTTAATATGCATTAGTTGCTTGTATATTTTTTTCTCTCTATAAGACGATATCACTACAACCATTAGCTAGAAAATAGATATATTTCTAAGGTAACGACACAAAACTGTGGCTTATAGCCATATTTCTTTAAGCAAAAAGTAAGAGTATGTACAAGTAATGTTTTTGAAAATTTTGAATGGTATAATGGTGGCAAGATTGTACCTCTCTATCCCATTTATGACTCCTCCCGAAAACTTATCCTTCACCCCGGCCCAGGGTGTCAAAAATTTGAGTGACACGTATAAACATGATTTCTTCATTTTGGTTTATCGGTGTTGGAGGCCCACTTGGACTCGAGGAGCATTCTTGTGTACACTCCTCACAATGGATGATATTGTTTGTATTCCATCCCCTCCACTTTTGTATCTCGATTGGCTAGGGCCATCATCTAGGCTAAATAGAAAAAGCAGCAGTTTTTTGACAAAGGCACCTGCTGAGGGCTCCTGTGGTAGAACTGCGTCTTCTTGAAGTCTTTGCTTGCTTGTACCCTTTTCCGTAACTTTTTAGCATCTCAACAATCACTTCAACGCATGTGGAAGCCTTTTCTTCGGTTGGTGTCTTTGGAGTAGTCATGTTTGTCTTTCTGTTTAGTGCAAAGGTTGCATCTGAACTGTTGTATAACACTATATTACTTTTGCTAACATTGACTACTAGCAAAGTCCAATGATTGTCGTGAAGTATATGCAAAAAGATGTAGTCTGGGAGGGACATTGCGAAATGTTGTTGTAGGTGTTCTTTTTTTCCTGATCTCTTATCTTTCAAAATGTCATCCACCACCAGGAAGTATGCCATATATGAATTTGGCATGTTGTCACCTAGTATAGCTTGGTAGGCTGACATCATGATGACGGATAGGTACCCTCCTATTTTCAGTGTATCGTGGAGGTCATCCTTCAACACACAGATCATGTCCCATTCAAATATAACTTCTGTTGGCATATCTTCTTATTTCAAGGACTTCATTATCATTGTTAGGGACTCTGTAGATAGGCTTACGCAGCTCCACCTGTCGAAGTCCTTGAAAGTAGGTACTATCTCTCCACCCGGCCCGTCCAATTTCTCTTCAGGTGGATCATCTTCTTCTAATTCTCCTTCCTCTGGTTGCTCTACTATAGGTTGTTCATCTTTATATTTTACCATTGGAGGTTATTCAAGTTCTGTTTCTGACATGCTTTCTGCATCTACTCCAGTATCACTTTTCCAGCCTTTTTTCCATATTGTTGCTCTGGCTAATTCTGTCAGGTCAATCCACATGGTCTTGATTTGTTCCCTCCAAGTTACCTTTTCAGGTAGAGGGATCTCTTCATGAAGTCTCCATGATATTGCATCCAGAGGCATCGTCGAGTCGCTGAAGAAAGGACAATCGTAGATAACCTCCATCGCGTACATACCACACAGTCCGTGCATATCTTCAGTGCATAAGTCTTCCAACGAGATGCCCTTATTGATGGCTTCCATCATTTGTAGTACGATGAAGGAGCAATCCCATGTTCTAGCCTCTTCTTGCAGGACGTTCTTGCAGATTGAGAATAGTTTCCATATTCCCTTAAATCTGTCGTCTGTTGATCTTATTGCTCTCTACAGAAACAGTGGCACTTTTAAAATATCCCTGGCTTCCTTATCTTTGTATATTAGAGCGGTGTTGTCCAGCTCGGCTATGCAACAGTTGAACACTGTCCTCTTTTGCTCACATAAATCAACTACGATCAGTGCCCAATGCTTCACATTCCTTATGGGCAGGACTACAAACTTCATTTTTTTCCTGCTCACCACCTATTTTAGCTCAGCAACATTTTAGTCTTCGTTGTATAACTATAACATCCCTCTTTTTAGGAGTAAAATAAAACTTTTTATGTAGTTTTCTTAAAATGATATTTTGTTAAGGGCCTTAATGCAAAATTTTCAAAATAGTTTTTTTTCTAGGATTTCAAAGCAAAGAGAAATAAGAAAAGGACTCAAAATAAGTTTTCTCTTTTTTTTAATGTGTTGCAAATAATTGTGTAATAATGGTAATGAGTTTTCCCTTTCCTTTTATCAAATAAATCTAAACGTAATCGAAGAGAAAGAGAAAGAGAAAGAGGAAGAATAGAAGCAAAATTTGAAATTTAGAGTACTTGGACATTAATGCGTTTTTCCTTTTTATAGATTGCAAAATAAAGACTCTAATGCTCATTTTCTCTCTCCTATTCTCAAATTTGCCGAAAAGTCATCATGGTGTGCCCCTTATCCATTTAGTTCAAAAATATGAAAGGAATATACTCTCTTGGTACCTTCATGCCAAGCTCCCTTTCTATTTTATAAATATATAGGAGGAAAGTGATTTTCCCCTTGTTTTCTCTCTCATCCAAGGAAAGTGCATAAAAAGACAATAACTAAGTGTGCCATGACTTGGAAATAGACAAATAGTGATTATCTCGAGTTTTTGGAGTAAAATCCACCAAGGAAAGTTCCCCCTCTTTTATTTAATTAGTTTGTACA
Organism: Alisma plantago-aquatica; assembly: GCA_963693085.1. NCBI lineage: Eukaryota > Viridiplantae > Streptophyta > Magnoliopsida > Alismatales > Alismataceae > Alisma > Alisma plantago-aquatica. Next base: position 1,387,132,492 of record OY856412.1, read on the forward strand.
CTTAAGTTAAGATAAGGAACAAAAATAGAAAACGTGGACCAAACATTGAGAAAACCAAAATCTAATTAACTAGTAATGTTCTAGACCCTTTAATTGGTCAATGGTCCAAATTTGGACTCATTTGGAGTTTGTTTGACCCTCCAATTAAAATAGGAATGTTGTGTATTTAATTTGATTAGATTTGCTTTCAATGCACCTGATTTCCCTATGGTTTCGGGATTTAATCCCTGTCACATACTTTCTTTTCTTGTTTTCTTTCTTAGTTGTGATCAGATAGCCCATGTTTCTTTGACTCATGATCGGACAGTCACAAACCCGTCCCCTACCTCTCGTCATTTAGGCAAGTGGGGGCTATGACAACCCGGTTTTTCCTTTACGAATTTCTAGCTCTTTACTCGCCCTCTCCTCACGATTTCTTCTCCCCCAAATTCATCTCTCTCCCATGCATATCTTGAGCCCTAGAACTCCCTCTCTGATGGAGTATATAGGAAACACCCATTAGGGCGTGTGGGTTCCTCTTTGCCATTTTTAGCAGCCGCCTACATACTCCCTTTCCTCCTCACCTCAAGGTCTCAGGAGAATGACCAGACCCTGTAAAGACCTCCTCCACCCCCAATTAGTGATCCTCTCACCTCGAGCCCTTTGACCTACCCCTTCTCATTCTCTGGTGATGGTGGATCAGTGCCCACTACTCTGAGCATCCCGGTCCAATCTACATCATGGTGGGCATCCCCAAAACCCAATCTTTGTTTTCACTTTCTCAGTTTGCTCTGAAGTCCCCCCCCAATCAACGTATCCTATAACCGCGGTCAGGGGCCTCATCGGGACTAGCCGCCATGGGCATGCAGGGCCTGCACGCCTTTGGTTCTTTATCACACCATTTTGTGAGAAGATAGAGAGTGCTCATTGGCATTTGGTTTTGAGTTTTCTAGTTCGTGGCTTCGTACCCCATTGTCGGGTGTGCTTCCCATGTTTCCTGCTATTTTGCATCTGTCACTAGTGTTTCCTAGGTTAGTCCCTCCTCGCAACTGACCCCTTGGTCTTCATAGTGACCTCGTGGTTTAATTTGAATCCTCATTTTATCGATATGACCCCCTGTGGTTGTGATCTTGAGTGTTGGCTGTGGAAGCAGTGACTTCCGACGACCTTCCTGTGGAGCACCAATGCCCGCCTGAGATTGAGAGTGGAATCGATAGCTTCATCTTGAGGCAAGGAGGTTGCCTGGAGTCTCAACTTCCCATGAAAACCACATTCATAGAGTTTTGATCTGAGGAAGTACCTCCACAGAAGGCGACTCACACCATTATCGAAGGGGAACAAGCCAGGTTGCAGATTGACTTGGATGCTCCCTTGTTTTCAATCAAACCATTCATTTTGAAAGGGTAATTTTGGGTTTTCACACTGTTCCTACCATTTAACCACTAATCTACCTGGGGGAGACCCGCGCCTATATGGTGGGCTCTCATTGGCCCATGTGGGATTTTTCTAAATTCCGATTGGTTAATCTTCATAAATTCATAGTAAATCGTTCGATGCTCTAACAAATGAACAAAAATATGTTTTGGAAAGGATTTTTTGATAGGAATATGAATATGTGGTTTTCAGAGTCTGATTTTGGATCTACAAACCTTGATTTTTATAGAAGTGAATCTAGGGTTTAAGATTATGAATAAGATATATTTTGAGGTGACACATCTTATGAACATGGAAATTAGGGTTCTTTAGACCCAGAGAGTGATTAAGACTCACTCAACCTAGGAAGAGAGAGAAGATACTCTCCATGTGAAAAAGGTAAGTGGTCCATGCAATTGAACATATAGTTATTCTATTTTGAATTAATATGCATGTATGAATTTCAATGAATGACATGTTTATGTTATTTACTGTTCTGAATTGTTAAAGTCAGCAAGATTAATATGTTTTGAGTTGCTTACCTTCAGGAACTTTAATGATAATTGTTACCAATAAAGTGTAAAGTAAAGATAAGAGCATTAAGAGAAAGAGAATGATAAAATGAAATTTATATAAGTTCCTCATAAGAGAAGAGGCACTTCGGTGCATAAGAGAAGAGGCATCTCGGTGCAACCTAAGAGGCACTTCAATGCATAAGCGAAGAGGCACATTTGTGCAAACCCGAGGACACCTATATAGGTTAAGATAAATGAAATTGATCTAAAAGAAAATGCATGTCATTTAAATGTTCAAATGTATGTTTATTTCAATTTGAAGTTTCAATAATGTTATAATATGTTCAATCCACTTACCGTTGGTTTTATTGCATGGCTCGGGGTGTGATGCCCGTAGGAAGGAGCAAGCTCAGGAGCTAGAAGGCCATCTAAGGAGAAAAACCTAGGTCAAGATCTACCAAGGGGAAAAGTATCGGTGGGGTGCCAACTATAATTTTAGATCCTTTAATTTTGTTAGATTTGTATATGTGAACCTTATTAAGGATTTGAGAATGAGAAATTGTAAATGTTATCCTGTGATGGTTTATTTGAACTATATTTTTGCAATGTATATCATGATTGTAACATCCCCCTTGGAAAATGTGAATTTTTATGCTTCTACACTCTAGTATGAATAAATATACAAGTGGGGTGTTACAATAATGGTATCAGAGCCAAAATATGGTTGGCCACGAGGCTTTTCTCATGATCTTATGTAGTTTATGTCTTTTACACATTGATGGCTCCTACGAAGAAAGGTGAGAACAAAAAGGCAACCATGGGTGGGGATGAAGGTAAATTTGTTAGTATGGGAGAACAATGAGAATCTGCACGTTAAGAAACCCCCATGGTGCCCTTTGATGTCCTAGTCAGAGATCTAGCCACTACCTTGGGGAGAAGAGAAGACCAAGTGGGCTACCCTAGGGTCAACCCTAAGCTTTCCCTAGTCGACTTTTTGATGATCAAGCCTGACTCCTTCACTGGAGAGGAAGAGGTGGACGTGGTGGGAAAAGCTGAGAGCTGGATGTAGCACATGGAACATTGCTTCCACAACTTAGACTATCCCAACCACTCCAAGGTCCGTTTTGGGACACATATGCTGAAGGGTGCTACTAGGACATGGTGGGAGAACCTACTAGGTTCTTGTGAAGCTGATGCTCCTCCATTCACATGGGAGGAATTTTCTAAGGCCTTTAAAGACCACTACATATACAAAGCCATGATAGAGAAGAAGGAGGAAGAGTTTCGCAACCTACGGCAAGTTGGTGACATGACGGTCACCCAGTATGCAATGAAGTTCTGGATCTTGCAAAAGTACGACTACGACTATGATGAACGTCGTAAAGCAAAGAAGTTCATTAGGGATCTCAAGCCAGACCTTAGTTTTGCCTTGTCAGGACGTGGGCAACATACACTCCAGAGTTCCCTAGATGCTTCCCTAGAGTTAGAGGATCATCCAGGAAGAGCTTGGAAGAAGGAGAGCTACCACAACAACCACAACTCCAACCACCACAATGACAAGAATAGGAAGGCACCGGCTGAAGCTATTCCAAACAAACATGCAAACCAGAATGCAAAGACCCAATGTGCTAAATGTTCCAAATATCACCTAGGTGAATGCAGGTTTGGAACGGGTGTTTGCTATGCATGTGGTGAAATGGGCCACATAAGGCCTGACTGCCCTAAGTTCTAGAAGAAAGATCCCAATGCCAATCAACCACATAAAGAGAAGAGACATGCTAGGGTTTTTGCTATGGTAGATGAGAGTGAGGATGATAAGACTAAGTAGTATTTAGTGTAGTTCCTTTTTATTTTCAAAACTTTATATTTCATGCAATGTTTGTAACTATGGTGTTACATGGTAATAATAGTATACCGATGTTTTTGTTTTAAAGATATGAAAATTTCTAAGGTGGGTACCCTAATGAAATTTTGAGGTTGAAATTTAATTAAGGTGGGTAGAAATGTAACATCCCTCTTTTCAGGAGTAAAATAAAACCTTTTATGAAGTTTTCTTAAATTGATATTTTGTTAAGGGCCTTAATGCACAATTTTCAAAATAGTTTTGCTTCTAGGATTTCAATGCAAAAAGAAATAAGAAAATGACTCAAAATAAGTTTTCTCTTTATTTTATTGTGTTGCAAATAATTGTGTAATAATGGTAATGTGTTATCCATTTCCTTTTATCAAATAAATCTAAAAGTAATGGAAGACAAAGAGAAAGATAAAGAGGAAGAAAAGAAGCAACAATTCAAAATTTAGACTACTTGGACATTAATGTGTTTTTCCTTTTTATAGATTCCAAAATAAAGCCTCTAATGTTCATTTTCTCTCTCCTATTCTCGAATTTGCCAAAAAGTCATCATGGTGTGCTCCTTATCCATTTAGTTCGAAAATATGAAAGGAATATACTCTCTTGGAACCTTCAAGCCAAGCTCCCTTTCTATCTTATAAATATATAGGAGGAAAGCAATTTTCCCCTTGTGTTCTCTCTCGTCCAAGGAAAGTGCATAAAAAGGCAATAACTATGTGTGCCATGACTTGGAAATAGACAAATAGTGATTATCTCGAATTTTTGGAGTAAAATCCACCAAGGAAAGTTCCCCCTCTTTTATTTTATTAGTTCGTACACTTAAATTAAGATAAGGAACAAAAATAGAAAATGTGGACCAACCATTAAGAAAACCTAAATCTAATTGTCTAGGAATGTTCTAGACCCTTTAATTGGCCAATGGACCAAATTTGGACTTATTTAGAGTTTGTTTGACCCTCCAATTAAAATAGGAAAGTTTTGTGTTTAATTTGATTAGAATTGCTTTCAATGCACCCGATTTCCCTATGGTTCCGGGATTTAATCCCTGTAACGTGCTTTCTTTTCTCGTTTTCTTTTTTGGGAGTGATCGTATGTCCCATTGTTTGACTCACACAATTTAGGCAAGTGGGGGCACCGACAACCCAATTTTTCCTTGACGAATTCTAGCTCTTTACTTGCCCTCTCCTCACGATTTCTTCTCCCCCGAATTCATCACTCTCCCATGTATATCCTGAGCCCTAGAACTCCCTCTCTAGTGGAGTATATAGGAAATGCCCATTAGGGCTTGCGGGATCCTCTCTTCCATTTTTAGCAGCCGCCTACATACTCCCTCTCCTCCTCACCTCAAGGCTTCAGGAGAACGACCAGGCCCTATAAAGACCTCCTCCACCCCCGATTGGTGATCCTCTCGCCTTGAGCCCTTTGACCTACCCCTTCTCCTTCTACATAGATGGTGGATTAGTGCCCACTGCTCAGAGCATCCCGGTTCAATCGACATTGTGGTGAGCATCCTTAGAACCCAAGCTTCATTTTCGCTTTCTCGGTTTGCTCTGAAGTCGCCCCAATCAACGTATCCTATAGCCACGGCCGGGGGCCTCATCGTCTCTAGCCGCCATGGGCTTTCTGGGCCTGCATGGCTTTGGTTCTTCATCGCTTGACTTCGGGAGATGATAGAGAGCGCTCATCGGTGTTTGGTTTTGAGTTTTCTAGTTCGTGGCTTTGTACCCCATTATCGGTTGTGCTTCCCCTGTTTCCTGCTATTTTGTGTCTCTCACTGGTGTTTCCCGTGTCAGTCCCTCCTCACAACTGACCCCTTGGTCTTCATAGTGACGTCATGGTTTCATTTGAATCCTCAGTTTATCGATCTACCCCCTTGTGGTTGTGATATCGAGTGTTGGTCAGGGAAGCAGTGACTTCCAGAGACCTTCCTGTGGAGCACCAATGCCCGCATGAGATTGAGAGTGGAATCGATAGCTTTGCCTTGAGGCAACGTCGTGGCCTAGATTCTCAATTTCCCATGAAAGACCACCTTCATAGAGCTATGATCTAAGGAAGTACCTCCAGGGATGGTGACTAGCACCATGATCGAAGGGGAACAAGCCGGGTTGCAGATTGACTTGGATGCCCCCGTGTTTTCAATCAAACCATTCATTTTGCAAGGGTAATTTTGGTTTTTTACACCGTCCATGTCCTTTGACAACTAATCCACCTGGGTGATACCCACGCCTATATGGTAGGATCTCATTGGACCATGTGTCATTTTTCTAAATTCTGATTCGTTAATCTTCATAAACTCATAGTAAATCGCTTGATGCTTAAAAAATGAACAAAAATATGTTTTGGAAAGGATTTTTCAAGAGGAATCTGAATATGTTGTTGTCAGAGTCTGATTTTGAATCTCCAAATCTAATTTTTTGTAGAAGTGAATCTAGGGTTTAATATTATGAATAAGATATATTTTGATGTGACACATCTTATAAACATGGAAATTAGGGTTCTTTAGACCCAGAGAGTGATGAAGACTCACTCAACCTAGGAAGAGAGAGAAGATACTCTCCAAGTGAAAAAGGTAAGTGGTCCATGCAATTGAACATATAGTTATTCTGATTTGAATTAATATGTATGTATGAATTTCAATGAATGACATGTTTCTGTTATTTACTATTCCTAATTGTTAAAGTCAGTAAGATTAATATGTTTAGAGTTGCTTATGATGTATGCCATTACCTTCATGAACTTTAATGATAATTGTTACCAATAAAGTGTAAGTAAAGATAAGAGCATTAAGAGAACGGGAATGATAAAATGAAACTTATATAAGTTCCTCATAAGAGAAGAGGCACTTAGGTGCATAAGAGAAGAGGTACCTCGGTGCAACCTAAGAGGCACTTTGGTGCATAAGTGAAGAGGTACATTTGTGCAAACCCGAGGACACTTATATAGGTTAAGATAAATGAAATTGATCTAAAAGAAAATGCATGTCTTTTAAATGTTCAAATGTATGTTTATTTTAGTTTCAAGTTTTATTAATATTATAATATGTTCAATCCACTTACCGTTGGTTTTATTGCATGTTTAGGGGCGTGATGTCGGCAGGAAGGAGCAAGATCAAGAGCTAGAAGGCCATCTAAGAAGAAAACCTAGATCAATATCTACCAAGGAGAAAAGCATCGGTGGGGTGCCAACTATAATTTTAGATCCTTTAATTTTGTTAGATTTGTATATGTGAACCTTATTAAGGATTTTAGAATGACAAATTGTAAATGTTATCTTGTGATGGTTTATTTAAACTATATTTTTGCAATGTATATCATCATTGTGACATCCCCATTGGAAAATGTGAATTTTTATGCTTCCACACTCTAATATGAATAAATATACAAGTGGGGTGTTACAATAATGGTATCAGAGCCAAAATATGGTTGGCCACCAACCTTTTCTCATAATTTAATGTGGTTTATGTCTTTTTCGCAGTGATGTCTCCTAAGAAGAAAGGTGAGCATGAAAAGGTAGCCATGGGTGGGGATGAAGGCGAATATGTTAGCTTAGTAGAACAACGAGAATCTTCACATCAAGAAACCCCCATGACGCCATTTGATGTCCTTGTTAGAGCTCTAGCCACTTCCTCAGGGATAAGAGAAGACCAAGTGGGCTGCCCTAGGGTCAACCCCGAGCTTTCCCTAGTCAACTTTTTGAAGATCAAGCCTAACTCCTTCGTTGGAGAGGAAGAGGTGGACATGGTGGGAAAAGCTGAGAGCTAGATGCAGCACATGGAACATTGCTTCTGTGACGTAGAATATCCCAACTACTCCAAGGTCTATTTTGGGACACATATTCTGAAGGGTGCAAGAAGGACATGGTGGGAGAAACTACTAGGTTCTCGTGAAGCTGATGCTCCTCCATTCACATGATAGGAATTTTCTGAGGTCTTCAAGGACCACTACATATCCGAGGCCATGATAGATAAGAAGGAGGAAGAGTTTCACAACCTAAGTCAAGTTGGTGACATGACGGTCACCCAGTATGTAATGAATTTCTGGATCTTGCAGATTTACGGCTACGACTATGATGAACGTCGCAAAGTGAAGAAGTTCATTAGGGGTCTCAAGCCAGACCTTAGCTTTTCCTAGTCAGGACGTGGGCACCATACACTCAAGAGTACCCTAGATATTTCCCTAGAGTTAGAGGATCATCCAGGAAGATCTTGGAAGAAGGAGAGCTACCACAACAACCAAAACTCCAACCACCACAAGGACAAGAAGTGGAAGACACCGGTTGAAGCTATTCTGAACCAACATGCAAACCAGAATTTAAAGAACCAATGTACTAAATGTTCCAAATATCACCTAGGTGAATGAAGGTTTGAAACGGGTGTTGTCTATGGATGTGGTGAAATGGGCCACATAAGGCCTAACTTCCACAATTTCCAGAAGAAAGAGCCTAATGCGAATCAGCCACATAAAGAGAAGAGACATGCTAGAGTTTTTGCTATGGTAGATGAGAGTGAGGGTGATAAGACGGAGTAGAGTTTAGTGTAGTTCCTTTTTATTTTCAAAACTTTATATTTCATGCAATGTTTGTAACTATGGTGTTACGTGGTAATAATAGTATACCAATGTTTTTCTTTTAAAGATATGAAAATTTCTAAGGTGGGTAGCCTAATGAAATTTCGAGGACGAAATTTAATTAAGGTGGGTAGAAATGTAACATCCCTCTTTTCAGGAGTAAAATAAAACCTTTTATGTAGTTTTCTTATAATGATATTTTGTTAAGGGCCTTAATACAAAATTTTCAAAATAGATTTACTTCCAGGATTTCAATGCAAAGAGAAATAAGAAAAGGACTCAAAATAAGTTTTCTCTTTATTTTAATGTATTGCATATAATTGTGTAATAATGGTAATGTGTTTTCCCTTTCCTTTTATCAAATAAATCTAAAAGTAATGGAAGAGAAAGAGAAAGATAAAGAGGAAGAAAAGAAGCAACAATTCGAAATTTAGACTACTTGGACATTAATGTGTTTTTCCTTTTTATAGATTCCAAAATAAAACCTCTAATGTTCATTTTCTCTCTCATGTTCTTGAATTTGCCAAAAAGTCATCATAGTGTGCCCCTTATCCATTTAGTTCAAAAATATGAAAGGAATATACTCTCTTGGAACCTTCAAGCTAAAGTCCCTTTCTATTTTATAAATATATAGGAGGAAAGTGATTTTCCCCTTGTTTTCTCTCTCATCCAAAAAAGGTGCATAAAAAGGCAATAACTAAGTGTGCCACGACTTGGAAATTGACAAATAGTGATTATCTCGAATTTTTGGAGTAAAATATGCCAAGGAAAGTTCCCCCTCTTTTATTTAATTAGTTTGTACACTTAAATTAAGATAAGGAACAAAAATAGAAAACATGGACCAAACGTTGAGAAAACCTAAATCTATTTATCTAGGAATGTTCTAGACCCTTTAATTGGTCAATGGTGATAATTTGGACTCATTTGGAGTTTGTTTGACTCTCCAATTAAAATAGGAAAGTTTTGTATTTAATTTGATTAGATTTCCTTTCAATGCACCCGATTTCCTTATAGTTCTGGGATTTAATCCCTGTCACACACTTTTTTTATCATTTTCTTTCTTGGGTGTGATCAGACGGCCCATCTTTTATTGAATCATGATCGGACAGTCACAAACTCGTCCCCTACCTCTCGCCATTTAGGCAAGTGGAGGCACCGACATCCAAATTTTTCCTTGATGAATTTCTAGCTCTTTACTCGCCCTCTCCTCACGATTTCTTGTCCCCTGAATTCATCTCTCTCTGACGCATATCCCAAGCTATAGAACTCCCTCTCTCATGGAGTATATAGGAAACACCCATTAGGGCTTGCAAGCTCCTCTTCGCCATTTTTAGCAACCGCCTACATACTCCCTCTCCTCCTCACCTCAAGGTCTCAGGAGAATGACCAGGCCTTGTAAAGACCTCCTCCACCCCCAATTGGTGATCCTCTCACCTTGATCCCTTTGTCCTACCCCTTCTCCTTCTCCGGTGATGGTGGATTAGTGCCCACTGCTATGAGCATCCCGGTCCAATCGACATCGCAGTGAGCATCCCCGGAACCCAAGCTTCGTTTTCACTTTCTCGGTTTGCTCTAAAGTCACCCCAATCAACATATCTTATAGCCGTGGTCGGGGGCCTCATCGGCGCTAGCTACAATGGGCTTTCTAGGCCTGCAAGAATTTGGTTCTTCATTGCACGACTTCATGAGATGATAGAGAGCGCTCATCAGTGTTTGGTTTTGAGTTTTCTAGTTTGTGGCTTCGTACGCCATTGTCGGGTGTGCTTCCCGTGTTTCCTGCTATTTTGTGCATGTCGCTGGTGTTTCCCGAGTCAGTCCCTCCTCGTAACTGACCCCTTGGTCTTCATAGTGACCTCACAGTTTCATTTGAATCCTAAGTTTATCGATCTACCACCCTATGGTTGTGATATCGAGTGTTGGTCGTCGATCTACCACCCTATGGTTGTGATCTCGAGTGTTGGCCGTGGAAGAAGTGACTTCCGGCAACCTTCCTGTGGAGTGCCAATTCCCGCCTGAGATTGAGAGTGGAATTGATAGCTTCAACTTGAGGCAAGGAGGTTGCTTGGAGTCTCAACTTCCCATGAAGGACCACCTTCATAGAGCTGTGATTTGAGGAAGTACCTCTAGGGAAAATGACTTGCACCATGATCGAAGGGGAACAAGCCAAGTTGCATATTGACTTGGATGCCCCCGTGTTTTCAATCAAACCATTTGTTTTGCACGTGTAATTTTGGTTTTCACACCATTCCTGTCCTTTGACCACTAATCCACCTGGGCGGGACACATGCCTATATGGCAGGCTCTCATTGGCCCATTTGGCATTTTTCTATATTTTGAGTGATTAATCTTCATAAATTTGTAGTAAATCGCTCGATTCTCAGAAAAAAGAAAAAATATATGTTTTGGAAAGGATTTTTGAGAGGAATCCAAATATGTGGTTTTAAGATTCTAATTTTGAATCTCCAAACCTTGATTTTTGTAGAAGTGAATCTAGGGTTTAAGATTATGAATAAGATATATTTTGATGTGACACATCTTATGAACAGGGAAATTAGGGTTCTTTAGACCCAGAGAGTGATTAAGACTCACTCAACCTAGGAAGAGAGAGAAGATACTCTCCAAGTGAAAAAAGTAAGTGGTCCATGCAATTGAACATATAGTTATTCTATTTTGAATTAATATGAATGTATGAATTTCAATGAATGACATGTTTATGTTATTTACTGTTCCTAATTGTTAAAGTCAGTAAGATTATTATGTTTTGAGTTGCTTATGATGTATGCTAGAACCTTCATGAACTTTAATGATAATTGTTACCAATAAAGTGTAAAGTAAAAATAAGAGCATTGAGATAAAGAGAATGATAAAATGAAACTTATATACATTCCTCATAAGAGAAGAGGAACTTCGATGAATAAGAGAATAGGAACCTCAGTGTAATCTAAGAGGCTCTTTGGTGCATAAGAGAAGAGGAACATTTGTGCAAACCCAAGGGCACTTATATAGGTTAAGATAAATGAAATTAATCTAAAAGAAAATGCATGTCTTTTAAATGTTCAAATGTATGTTATTTTCCGTTTCAAGTTTTATTAATGTTATAATATGTTCAATCCACTTACCGTTGGTTTTATTGCATGGGTGGGGCATGATGCCTGCAGGAAGGAGAAAGCTCAGGAGCTAGAAGGCCATCTAAGGAGAAAAACCTAGATCAAGATCTACCAAGGAGAAAAGCATCAGTGGAGTGCCAACTATAATTTTAGATCCTTTAATTTTGTTCGATTTGTATATGTGAACCTTATTAAGGATTTGAAAATGAGAAATTTTAAATGTTACCTATGATTGTTTATTTAAACTATATTTTTGCAATGTATATCATGATTGTGACATCTCCCTTGGAAAATGTGAATTTTTATGCATCCTCACTCTAATATGAATAAATATACAAGTGGGGTGTTACAATAATTGTCCTGCTAAATGTGTGGTGCTATTAAACACTGGTTGCACCTTGTCTAGATGTAAGAACTCTTCGAGGAGGGTGGCACACAGTACTTTAAACATCTTCTTGTGGACACATGCCCTTTTCTTGAAGATCCCTCTAAAGTGTTCCCTGGTAAAACGTCTGCCCTTGTTGTAATATACAATGTCGGTCCCAGGCTGGATGTTGTCTAGAATATCTGCCAAGATACGAATATCTCTGCATGTTATTCTGGATAGTACAATCATGTCCATATCTTCCATTTTGTAAGGTAGAGGAGGATCCACACCTAATTCTACTTTCTTGACTGGTGTTCTCTACTTCCTGGCCGGCTCGTTTGTGAAGAAAGTAGTGAGCCCGCCTTCCTCTTCATCGAAGGTGCCATCATGTGCTTCCCTTAGGGGTGCTTCCCAGGTTGGATGCAGTCTTTTTGTATTAATTAGCATATGGGAGGTCACCTTATCTACAATGCCCATGGGAGCCTTCGTATCTATATTATCTTTGATGTTACTTTCCTCATACGGCTCCCCTAGTTCGACAACATTCAACGCTGCTAACGTTGCCTTCACCTTTCCATTGTAATAATGGTCATTCTATTTGTTGTGGACTGGGAATTACAAGAAGCCATTGCACATGTCTATCCCAGATGTCAGGTCATCCAACAACCTATTTATATCTCTAATTTCTCTGGACGCGAGATCTTCTGTCGCTATGCTCTCGACTCTGGCGATGACTGCTTGTATGGGTTCTACTAATGTAGCCTTTCCTGTGGTCGGGGCAGTTTGGTCTTCTTCTGGTTTCCCCTCCCCCTTATCAGATTTTTCTTTGTCCTCTTCATGACTGCAGTTCAAATCGATCTCCCTTGAAAACGTAGTAGTTTTCTTTGTTTCATTGTCTTTGGGAGTGTCCGACGGTAGTGGTGCTTCCTTTGCTTGAGGTGCAACTGTCACAGTAGTTTTTACATTACTACTTTCTTCTTTTTGCACTGAACCTGCACCTGTCTCTCCTACGTTATCGTCATCATCGTCAGGGTTTAGAGGGATCAATGAATCTTGTGATTTCAAAGGACCTGACACATGTTTGCTTTTCTTCTTCCGCCATTGGCTTTCGAGCTCTTTGCATTTGGCCTCCAGCTGCTGGCGGTCTTCTTTCAGACGCTGGCGCTCCCTTTTGAGGTTGTTCATTGCCGACTCATATCCACTTGTTAAGTGGTCCTTATCGGCCCTTAGAGCGTCCCTCTCTCTCCTAAGGGCTTCCATTTTCTTTGAGAGGGCCTTCAGTGCTCCCATCATCGCGTTCTGGGTGTTTAGCACCCCTTGCATGAACTGGGATAGCGCTTTGGTCCTCTCATTCAATGATTGCACCTGTGTGGTTAATGTATACAGGGTGGAGGTTATATTTGGTTTAAACTCAGATGTTTGATGCATGCGTTGCCACAATACATCAAACTTGTAACCCAATATATCTCTGAAGGTTGGAGGGTGTTGTGGTTATGACTCCACATATGTAGTGGATGCTCTTGGTTCCTCTGATTGTGGGGTTGGCATTGTTAGGTTGGACACTCTATGCTCTGGCTGTCCCAACGTCTGAAGGATCACTTCTGGAATTATCAGCTTGAGTACAACTTCAGAGTCTTTGTATTGCCGGTTGGGTTCTTGTTCGCCAGCCTCTTATTGTTTTGTGGTTGCTGCCTCAAGGCACAGACTCTTTCTTGTCTTTTCGTCCAGGTTCACCTGGATGTCCTGCTCTATTATTTCTTCGTGAAGTTGGCATCCCTTTCCCACTATTATTTCTACAACTATGGTAGGTGAGGTTGCCTTTAGAGTAGTGGGCTCATCTAACACTTCCTTCTTCTTCTTCCTTACTGCCAATGTTTTCTTTTCGTCTGACTTCTTCTTCTCTGTCTCTACAGATTTGTCTTTATTGCCCTTTTCCTCAGCTGTTGATGGCTTCTCCGCAATATTACAAATGCTCCTGAGTACATTTTGTCGATGTCTTCTTGGGTGGTCCGCAACTTGTGGGCGTCATAATACACCATCTGTGGGAGGGGAAGGAGTTTGTTGGAGCCACTTTGCTTGTAGTAGAGTTTATCTCCCTTCTATGCCAAGATTCCCGTGTTGATGAGGGACTTGATGACGATCTTTTCTTTCCCCTTTGCTACTTTATACTTCATCAACACGTCTGGACTCATGAAGTGGTGGGCTATCTTTGCGATCTGGCCTCCCATGCAGAAATCCTTGGCCTGTTTGGATTTCCTTCCTACGGCTATTCATAGCCTTTCAATTAGGATTTTTCCAATGGTTACTGACTTCTTGTTCAGCAAAGACCATATCATGAAGAGCTCTCCCTAGTTTACTCCCCCTATCTCTGATCTCATGTATATCGTGTTAGAAGTTATCTTCTATATCACCCTGATGAAGCATGAGGTGATCAGGGTAGCCTTGGAGTTCTTGGAGTTATGTTCATCTTCTCTTGTTAGTTCTTTGAACATTTTGTGGCTGTTGTACCCGACAGTTTCTTTTTCTCCAAGTGTGGCTGAGTAGGCTTGTGGTTCCGTTGTTGTTCATGTGAAGATGGTGTTGAGAATAGCATCTGTAATTGTGTGAGACTTTCCTCCTAGTCTCACCTCTAGTTTGAATTCTCCACCTTCCTTTTTGCACTCCTCTTCCTTCACTGGGACTTTTTCCAAGGAGGATAGAAACTCTGTTGTTAGTTGCTTCACAGATGGGGTTTTTGAGGTGCACAAGGATTGTAGGTTTGCTCCATCTAGGAATTGGTTAACTCTGTTGCATACTCCTATCTTCTTGAGGTCATTGACGTAGAGATATCTCGTAGGCCTGAACACCGTGACTTGTAGCATTAAATCATAAATTGACTAGTGCACAACATCTCTTGGCACAAATGCTAGCCCATTATGCTTTAGCATTGATCCCTCAGTCTCTTCTTCCTCTGTGCATACTGTTTCTTTATCCTTCCCCTTTGTTTCCTTTGCAATAGTTATCTTCATCTTCTTGTTGCACTTGACTTCCTTGGGTAGAGCCTTCCTTTTTCCTAGGATCTTTGCCAAATGATTGTGTGTTATTTCAAAAGGACTACAGTAATTTGATAAATTGTCCAAAATGTGGTGCGTCAAGGTATAAGACCACAAATTCAGCTAAGGCTAAAAATGGCTCTCCTACAAAGGTGATGTGGTATCTACCAATAATACCAAGATTTCAACGCTTATTTGCTAATACAGAAGATGCACAAAATTTTTCTTGGCATGGGGAGTTAAAGGCCAATGATGATGGCGTCCTATGAAATGCATCTGATTCACCACAATGGAAGAAAATTGATTTATTATACCCTCAATTTGGTAAAGAACCAAGAAGGTTAAGACTTGGACTTTGTACATATGGAATGAATCCTTATGGTACATTAAGCAGCCAACATAGAACATGGCCTGTTATGATTGTTATATACAATCTTCCTCCTTGGTTGTGTATGAAAAATAAGTATGTCATGATATCAGGGCCCAAGCAACCTGGAAATGATATTGATGTTTACCTTCAAACTCTAATTGATGACCTAATGAAACTATGGGAAGAAGGTATTATGACATATTATGCTTCACGTAAACAAATCTTTAGTTTGCGTGCTATGTTGTTTCGCATGATTAATGACTTTCCAGATTATGAAAATTTGTCTGGATTTAGCATAAAAGGATACAAAGCATGTCCTATTTGTGAGGAAAATACTGATTTAATCAGACTGAAACATGGTGGTAAAATCATATATCTTGGTCATCAGAGATTTCTCCCACCAGTGCATCCTTATCGAAGGCAACACAAAACCTTTAATGGGTCAACTGAGGAATGAAGTGCTCCTAAACCTATACTAGGAAATGGTGTATATGATAGGGTGAAACATATTATTAATGAATTTGGAAAGAGTTCAAGTAGTCATACACTCGCATGTGACAAATCTCTATACAAGAAGAGGTCAATATTCTGGGATCTTCCTTATTGGAGATCTTTGGAAATTAAACATGTTGAAAAAAATATTTGTGATAGCATCATTGGTACACTATTGAACATACTAGGAAAGACTAAAGATGGCATCAAATCTAGAAAAGATTTAGAATTAATGGGTATATGAAAAGAATTATCAGTGGAGATCAGGGGTCACCGCACATATTTACCACCAACTTGTTACACTTTGTCAAAGAAGGACAAAAAGACTTTCTATGAGTGCTTGTATAATATTAAGGTTCCACAAAGATACTCTTCTAATATTCGTAGATTGGTATCAATGAAGGATCTAAAGTTGATTGGTCTCAAATCTCATGATTGTCACACCTTAATGCAATAAATTTTACCTGTGGCTATTCGATCTATATTACCGAAGCATGTAAGGTTTGCAATCACAAGATTTTGTTTCTTCTTCAATGAAATATGCAACAAAGTGATAAATCCTGATACTCTCGATAAATTACAGAAAGATGTAATTGTTACCATGTGTCAGCTTGAAATGTACTTTCCTCCTTCATTTTTTGATATCATGGTTCATCTTGTAGTACATATTACAAGGGAGGTGAAGATGTTGGGTCCAATTTTCTTACACTGGATGTATCCATTTGAATACTACATGAGTGTTTTTAAAGGTGATGTTTAGAATCGTTATCGTCCTAAAGGGAGTATTGTTGGGGGTTACGTGGCTAGGGAGGTGATGGACTTTTGCAATGATTTTTTGAATTGCAATGAAACTTCTAGTGATCGAAAAAATTCCCATCACACTAAATCATATTGTTGCAAAGGAACTCTGGGAGGATGAGTGAAAGGAATCAGTCATGAGTAGTGGGAACAAGCACATTTGTATATTTTACACAACATCGATGAAGTTAGTAGCTACATCATAGAACACAATGATCTTATCAAGAGAAATCATCCGCAATCCAGTTCAATGTGGCTTCCAAGAGAGCATAATCGAACATTTATTAGGTGGTTTGAAGAGAAAGTATTTAATCAACTATCTGAATCACCGAATAATGTTGCTGAGAACATAAAATGGCTCGCCTTTAAGCCAAAAATGGATGTCATGTCATATGAAGTTAATGACATAAATGGATTTTCATACTACACAAAGTGTCAAGATGAAAGTAGTGTCGTTCAAAATAATGGGGTCACTGTTCAAGCTTGTTCGTTAAATTTTGCTAGTGCCAAAGATAAAAGACCACGCGAAACTGAGATGTCATATTACGATGTCATTGAGGACATATGGGAATTGGACTATACAAATTTTAGAGTTCCTATCTTTAGGTGTAATTGGGTTGACAACAACAATGGCGTTTTAGTGGATGAGTTGGGTTTCAAATTGGTGAATTTTGAAAAGATTGGTGAGAAAGATGAGCCATTCATCATGGCAGACTAAGAAAAATAAGTATTCTATATTGATGACCCGACAAATAAAAATTGGTCTGTCGTTCTTCATGGAAAAAGACAGTCTACTGTAGATCCTATAAATGAAGAAGAATACTACAAAACTTATGATGATTCTAGTCCATTCTCAGTTGGTTTGCCAAGTGTAAATGTTGAAGATAACACCGATGAATATTATAAACGTCAAGACCATGCTGAAGGAATTTTACTTGACTAACAACTCAACCAATACTAGAGGCATGTATTCTTTGAATTATTTATTTTATTATCATTCAAGCAAGTAATCTTTTAAATATACATGCATCATATATCATGTATACCTTATCACTTGTGCTTTTATTATCACTTGTTTTTTTATCATGTATACTTGTAGGTTCTAAAATGGCCAGTGAAGATGAACATTCTGAGCATGAGCATGAGCACCATGAGGATGGTAGTGGTGATGCTAAGAAAAGTAGAGGTCCCACACTGATGCGTAGGCTGCAGGAGCTCAGGGCTAAAGGGGACAAATTGCCAGTCCAGTTTGATATCACAGGAGCACTTGTTGGGGAACATGCTAGTGCTTTCAAGCATTACGTAGGGGCGAACATGCGCAGTAAGGTGGCAATAGATATAGAAAATTGACATGATGTTCCTATGCCAAAAAAGACCTCATATGGAAAGATATATCTGTGAGTGGAAGTAATATTATTTTAATATATTTTTTATCTATTGATTCTAATTTAGAGTGCTTGGAATTAATTCCTTTTGAAAATAACATTGTTAATTACTTCATTTGTATGTATAGGGTGTTTTTCATCTAAATGAAAAAGATCACAAGAAAAGAGTGCTACAACGTTGTGGTGTACAATGGAGGGGTTTTCAGACATATCTCACAAGGGAATTTATAGATAATCCTAAACAAAAGAAGAAAGTAACAGATGTATATATTTTTATACATCCTGAGGTGTGGGAAAGATTTTTTGTAGCTAGGAGATCTAAACAGTTTCAGGTAATAAAGATTGTGATGTATTGTATGAATCTTTAATTTTATACAATTAAGGAGGTCAATCATTTTATACATGTTTGCCAAGTCTAAATTGCAATACCTCATTTTAAATGATCAGGCTATTCACCAGGCCCAAAAGGAAAGATGGGCCAAATATGTGCATGACCATCGCTTGGGGCCCGATGGTTATGCCTTCTACCACCAACAACAAGAGAAGCAATCCTCTTCTAGAGAAGAGTCTGGTACAACTCAAGTTGAGCGTCCACCCCGACACATGACATGGATTGATGCTAGAAAGGATTGAGCAGGTGAAATTTTCAACCCTGCAACTAAGGAGGTGGCACAAAAGATGGTAGGTTTATCCCAAATATGTAAAGAGTAACTCCCACAAACTTAGATTTATTTATATCTAATTGATATTGTGATTTAATATTTTTATTAACTATGAATAGATTGATCTCCACGAGCAAAGGAAGGAAGGATAGTTCATCCCAACTGGCCACATGGATGAACTATCAGTTGCTCTTGGTACGAAGGAGCATCCTGGCCCTGTCAGAGGATTAGGAGCTGGCATAGGATTCAAGTCTTATTTTGGCCCTTCACAATTTAAAAGAGGTTGTGCAGGAGGTCTTACACAAGAGGAGGTTGAAGCATTAGTAGCACAGAAAGTAAAAGAAATAATGTCTTCATTTCAGCCTACTCAACCTTCTCAACCTATTCATACTGTGCGTCTCTCAAGTGATGAGGTACAAGCCCATGCTCCAGTTGTAGAAGGTCATGGGAGCACTCCCAATGACCCACCACAACAATCTACAGTAAGTTTTTGTTCTATATGTTGTGTTATTAGTATGATATATATATGATAATATATATATATATATATATATATATATATATTGTTGTAACATGTATCTGTTCTACTGCTTCTTATATAACTTATATTATTTCAATCTAGGTTGGTATGAATTGTAAACTTGCAGTGGAGGTTCCAGAATATCATGTTGTGGCAGTGGGGAAGGTGTACAACCTTGGGGGTAGATTGCATTGCCAACAAGTTACTGATGACATTTTCCGTGTGTCCATCCATCTTGTGTATGACAGAATGGCGGACAAACCACTTTGGTTATCAATGACAAGGTATACCCTATTTCTACCATATTTTTCATATTTGACTGCATATATGAACTCATGTAATATAAGTATGTAATTTAATTAACAGGTTTGTAAACCAAAAAGTAAAAATTCTACTAGCCGTCCTCCTATGCCCAAGCTATCTTTCATTCCCAAAGCTACATTCGACGAATTGGGAAGCAAATGTCAATGTTTGTGTCGATACTTAGCCAACCAAATCCCGGGATCACATATGTTGGTCAATTTAACAGAAGATGCAGCTGGGAGGGACTTTGAGAATTTAATTTTTCTTGATGATATTATAGAGTTGTTCCGGTATGATTGGCTGAATACTTCAATAATAGAAGTATGGATAAGGTAAGGATCTATCAATATAGAAAATTCCAATACACATTTTTAGCTTATTTCTACATATGGAAATAATTACAAATGTTTTACAACCATTTATATACTGAGATCACAAACTTTGATATAAGGAATGTTGGATTCTTAGTTCCTTCAATCACAAGTCAAGTGGAGACACATTTTGATGATGTGAATGAGTACTTCTCTACTGCATTCAAATATTTTCCTAGTGAGGGGAAGGAAATTATCCTAATTCCTTTTAATGTCCAGTAAGTATTATTATTCAATATAATTTTAATAATGAATAAAATTATTTATTTTAATGTTTGTTTTATTCTTACTCAGAGCTAGACATTGGGAATTAGTGGTGATTGTCCCAAAATTGATGACTCTTTATTATCTTGACCCAATGGGTAAAACAACAAGGGGTCACAAACTAAAATTGCCAGCTATGGAGTAAGCATAAATTTAGTCAATTCTTCAACATGATATTTCTATTTAGAATTTCTATTTTACCAACTATCTTTAATTGATAGGGGTATAAAGGCTTTTCGTGAAGCTGGAGGACAAATACCCAAAAAATTAAAGACATGGACTTTGAAAAATGTCAAGGTAGCTATTTTGACAACCAGTGAGTCTTATATGTAAATTTTCAACTCTTATATGTCAACTCTTATAGTCTTATCTCAACTCCTATTTATAGTAATTTACTAATATTAAGTACAATTCGTTATTTGTAGTGTCCTATGCAAAATAATGACTGGGCTTGTGGCTACTATGTAATGAAATATATGTAAGCTATTGTCAAATAAGCATCACATGACATTCAGACTATCAGTCAGGTAATAAAGAATAACATCATAAATTTACAAGTGATTGTAGTCATTTTATAAAATATTAGCAAGTGCATTTTCTATTATAGATCTTTACAACTCAGCCTTACACACGTGAGGACTTGAATGAATTCTGAGAAGAGTGGTCTGATGCTTTTCTAAATGAAGTCAATATAGCATTGGATTAAATATGTCAGCTCCATTTATGTATGTGGTTTGAGTACTCTTTCATATTTACTTTTCTATCTGACATATATCATCTCAGACTTGCAATCTATCATTTGTAAATTATGATGTGATTATGAATCATTTTTGTTATGAATGTGTGGTTTTGAATGGTGACGGTTGAGCATAAATGCTCCCCTCTCCCAGAATATATGAATCTTCTTGTTCTTCTATTCTATTTTAGTACAACAGAAATTTAAAAAAAAATCGTAACTTCTAGCGTCAGTTTTTGTAAAAAACCGACCATAAAGATTGAATAACCACTTCAGTGTACACTCCTCGGTCGAGAAAATTGTCGACCGAAATCTAACTTCTAGCGTCGATTTTTATAAAAAACCGACCCTAAAGATTGAATAACCACTTCAGTGTACACTCCTCGTTTGAGAAAATTGTCGACCGAAATATAACTTCTAGTGTCGGTTTTTGTAAAAAACCGACCCTAAAGATTGAATAACCACTTCAGTGTACATTCCTCGGTCGAGAAAATTGTTGACCGAAATCTAACTTCTAGCGTCAATTTTTTTAAAAAACTGACCCTATAGATTGAATAACCACACTCTTCGGTCGAAAAAATTGTCGACCGAGGGAGTTTACAGGGTCAGCTTTTTCGAATAACCGACCTTACAGGCTCTTGTTTCACACTTGAAATAAAATCGGTCGATAATTTTCTCGACCGAGAGAGTTTACATGGTGTTTTTTTTTGGAATAACCGACCTTACAGGCTGTTGTTTCTCGCTTGGGTCAGATTTTTTACAACCTTTTGCGTCGGTGTTTACTCTGTAAGGTCGGTTTTGTTTGGTCAAAAAATCGATGCTATAGAGAAAATTCTATAGTGACGACCACTTAGGAGTTTGTTATAAAGTGACGCTACAGGATTAAAAAAACCGACGCTACAGACCATTCATGTACTAGTGAGTCAATCCATTATAGAAGGTGGTCATGAGGAACCATTTACGGTGATTGTTGACTCAAGGTCTAAATTGGCTAAACCCTTGTTTTGATGATGACTAAACCATTCCACTTAATTGTTTCTAATGTCTCGACTTGAGTGATTTTAGATTAGGTATTGACACACTCCAAATGCCCTAACTTGTGCATCTTAACATGGAGAAAAGACAAGTCAAAGTCAATACAAGTGCAAATTTTTGGAATATGATGTAAATCAATTATAATCATATTGTGTATCACTTGTAATGATTGTATGACTTGTAATTAATCTTAGAAAAAATCAGGAGCACTTAGATTGAATATTTAAGCACTCAAAAGCCATTTTCCAAAATTCACATCAGGCTGTTCATTGGTCGAGTTGCAAACTTGACTGATCCTGATTGGATCTTGAAAATGACTTTTGATCAGTTGAGTTTATACTTTATAGAACTCGACTGATCCCTCTGTTGACCAAAATTGATTTAAGTGAATCGGTCGAGTTACCCCAGGATAAACTCGAACGATGGCCTAAATTAGTCTTGTCTCTTAGTGGCATCGGTCGAGTTTCCTTTTTAGAAACTCGAATGATTGGACTGTACGGAAAAGTGCAGAAAAGTGTTTCTAGCCGTTGTGGAGTTGCAACAAGGAAAAATATATCTGTTGCAAGCTACAAAATGGCTAGTTTTTTTTCTTAAGTGTTCCCAAAGGCAAAGAGGCATCCCCATATATAAATAGGACCCCTTAGTCTTCATTCCACGGTTAAGCATTCAATGCAAAACTCTATGTGAGGTTCCTATTCTATAGTTGAGTGCTTCGTACAACCTCTTCTTTCTCTATCTAAGCTTAATCACTTGCTACATTTGATAGAGTGAGTAGGAAATCTATAAGAGAGCTAGTCCTACATGTATATCTTGTGAGGCTCTCACTTCCACCACCTCTCTATATCTCATTTCAATCATGAAGATGAAGGTTCTCTCCCTTGGCTAAGAGAGGTGAAGAAGAACAAGCAAAGGAGTCCCTTGATGAAGATCAAGGTTGAAGACTTGGAGCAAGAGTGGGTAAGACCTTGGTGAAGGCAGAAGACTCCTTGCTCAAGTGGGTAAGTCCTTGGTGGAAACTTCTCCGAGTGAAGGTGAAGATCAAGGCTGAAGACTTGGAGCAAGAGTGGGTAAGACATGGGTGAAGGAATAAGATTCCTTACTCAAGTGGGTAAGTCCTTGGTGGAAGCTTCTCTGAGTGAAGGTGAAGTCAAATGCTGAAGATACCAGAATAGTGGGTGATCCCTTGAAGGTTGAAGACTTGTGCAAGAGTAGGTAAGTCCTTGGAAGAAGGCAGAAGACTCTTGCAAAGTGGGTAAGTCCTTGGTAAGGTTGAAGATTCTTTGTATTGGATAGGTAAGTCCTTTGGTTGGTCATGTATTATAAGTCTTATGAATGAATATAAGGGTGTAATGGTTATGAAATCCTAGAGATTGACCTCTCTAGGTAGTGGACTGACTCACTTCTAGTTTGAAGTGTGTATCAACTCTAAATAGCTTGTCACTTGGTGTATGTTCAATCTCTCTCTCCCTTGCTATGTATGTTTTAGTTGCACTCAAACTTCCTATTTAGCAACCTTATCTTGTGATATATCTTGAAGGTCTAATGAATTTTGTTTAAGTGCATTCATCTCTATTCATCCCCCTCTAGAGCATCTAATCAACCATCTAGGATCCAATAGTGATTGTTGTGCGGGTAATCCCTCTGGTACCCCTGGAAACATTCCCATTCTTCGTGCAAGTTCTCTCCCAACTTTTGTGAAAAAAAGTGATCTTCTGCATGTTGTGAATAGTCCTCTCAGTAGGATAAAACTTTGTAACGAAGGCATCTGTCAGGGGTCTCCACCTATCTATGGACTGGTGAGGGAGATTGAGGTACCAAGATATAGCTTTATATTCAAGAGAGAAGTTAAAGCCTTTAAAGTAAATAACTTCTTGGGGGACTCCCCTCATCTTGATTCTATCATAGATATTTTTAAATGCATCGAGTTGGTGGTATGGATTTTTACTTCTCGAATTCCCACAGAAAGGTTTATTCTGGATCATAGATATGATAGCTGGTTTCAACTCAAAGTTTGATGTGTTGAAGTGTGTGTGACAATCAGGAATCTAGATTCATTGTCCCTTGTTGCTTCCAGCTCTCTTAGAGTCTTCCCTTCTTCATCATCCTCACTATCGTTGTCCCGACCATCGTGCTCTCGTTCATTGTCATGATGGTTGTGGTGGTGCCTTCTTCGACGTCGGTAGTGTCATTCCTCATCGTATAGATCTTCTTCACTACGATCTTCATCTCGATGTTCCTCTTCCTGACGTTCTTTTTCAAATTGACGACCATCATTGTAACAGTCATCTATGTCTTCGTCTGACCCTGGTGGTGTTGGGGGGTCATGTTGAATCCTCACATTCTTCTTGTCCCCAGTGAGAGTACCATCCACGCAAGGCAGCATGGTGACTCAAGGTTAATGAGTAAAGTCGAATGAGTCTGCATCCCTATGGGTTCCTGAATAGACCGCACATTCAAGTTAGTAAACTGGACGTGTTAAAACAAACTATTCTATGCAAATGCAGGGTAGCAGACTCAAGGGTTTTGTGCGGTTAAGCTTATTACTAAGCTTGAGGCATAGGAGTATAGTGAGTGGACTCAAGTTCTTAACAGTGCCGTTTTGCCTTGTCCTCAACAACGACGTCAAAAAGTTGATAGGCCTAAATCACGCTTCCAAAAAGGAGCGGATCCAGAGTAGTCAGACTCTTAAGATAGTAACCTGACACTTATGCCCCCATAAATATTATATGGGGTTTGATGTAGTAATTAGGGTCAAATCATAGGGACAAGGTTAGAAGGTGTTAAGCACGCACAGTCTCACACTCATATACTCCGGATAACAGATTATTCAAATGGGTGTTCACAAAGGAACGATAATACTCAAACCAAAGTAAAAGAAATAAACCAAAGAAGAGAAGAACAAAGGATAACAAAATAAGACGGAAACAAAGATATGGAAGGGAAGCTTGGATTGGGTTTCACCTACAAAGACTTCTCACCAACATGCAAGCATTATGTCTCCCTCTCATATACTCTTATCAAGATTACAAGCAATCATAAAGATGTCCATTCCTCTCTCTCTCTCTCTCTCTCTCTCGAGATGAGGATAGATCTAAGTAAGGGATAACCTCTCTCTCGAGATGACTATCCAAAAACTATAAGGTAGAACATATGATCATAAGCTTTAGCATTCCAACATTTTTATGCATTCCTACTACTCCATAACACAAGATATTAGTGGTACTACTCTTTCAAGGTACCAACAATAAAACATCACAAGATGGTAGATAAGCATGTAGGTGAATCCTTAAAATTGGCACATGGAGATAATCATGATGAGAATATATATATTAAAAAAGGAGAGACAATATACATGTTGGGAGAGCCTTAGTGGCTACTCTCAACCCAAGTTAAGTGTTTAATCATACATGTTTACGGGAAACATAACACCGTTACAAAATGATAGATTTATCAAGTTCCACGAAGAGATGAGGGAAGTACATCAAGATGGAAGTGATAGATCTAGATAGAGAGAGAAGAACGTGATACAACACAATACTTATTTAGATCTAGATGCCGAAGGTTGATGGTGTGGACGTTCTCCTTCTCTCAAAGAAGATGGAGCCTTCAGTCTTCTCCCTCCTTAGCTTCTACCTTTAGAGATCTAAAACTGATTGGATGGATGGGAATGAGTCTGAAAAGTGGCAGTAGTTTGTGGTACTTTTGAGATCTGATTATTTGACAAGACGTGTAGGTGACCTATTTATAGTCATGTTCCACCGACTTAACCCCTCGACCACAGTCGAGTTCGGTCTTGGTTGAATCTTGACCTCGGTCGAGGCTTCATTGCTGTCTTCTCCTCAGTCGCGGCTTGATTAAGCCAACTTCTCAGTCGCAGCCTGATTGCAGCACCCTTTGGTCGAACAACAATCCAAGGCTCAGTCATGGCTTCATGCCTTGAGTGTGAGAACCATAGGTGCATTGGGTTGAGGCACCGCAGGTGTGAGAACCGTGGGTGCAATGGGTCGAGGTGTTTCTAGGAAGCATCGACCGCAGTCAAGTTGGCTCTAATGGTCAGATGGGCCACGGTCGACGGGTCGACCACAAACTTGGCTTGATGTGGTCTTGGAAATAAGGAAAAAGTGGGTAAGTGAGATACTTGGCATAAAGTGCTAAAGTTAGTGGGAAAGATCTATAAAAGGTATGCTTGGGGAGGTATAAAGTGTATGCAAAAAGTATATAAAATGAGGTGTTATCAGTGATGCTTCATGCATTTATGTGTCTATCTCCTGGGAAACTTGTCAGTGTCATGATTGCAAGTAAGTAAGAGATTAGTTTTTAAATGGTGTCAAGTCTTAGGATATGATGTTAGTAGTACATCCTTGGAGGCTTCAAGTAAATGATTGATGTTGTGTAGGCTGCAACATGAGAATTTGGTTGTTCTCTGACATCAATCATGACATAAAATATTGTATGCATGGACTTAATTTATTGTTTTCTTTTCTACCATGTCTTTATTATGTTGTTACCAACCTATACTCTTGCACCCAAGGTTCAGGTTCAAGTCTTTTGTTCACCTAGTTCCTGTGGGGGTCACTATTAGATAACTTAGGTAGATTCAAACTGAAAGGTATCTGTTGAAAGCACAGTATGGAGGACTGAATGGTAGAGCACACTACACATTGGTCTTTGTGGGAGATTGTTAGATATATGGCTGCTACAACCATGTATATAACATGGATTAAGCCCAATGTAGTGTAGCTAGTACATGTGAGAAAGGTAGCTTTGTGTCTAGTACAAATGGGAAAGAAGTTTTATCCCACATTGCTCACTCCAAGAACTTTTGTGGTCCTTTTATGTAGGATCACATGTGATACTAGTGTCCAAGGGTCCTAGGAGGAGGGTATGCTCACCTCTTGGTGGGTATGGTGACCATAATACACACACATGCACGCACGCTTGCGCGCACCACATCACGCCTCGCCTGTCCTGGCCTGGCCGAGCAAGGCACAGGCTTAGGCTTGTGGCTTATGGATTGCGGAGAATGTCTTCCGTCTTTTTTTTGCAATAGGATACAACTACGTAATTAATTTTTTATTTAATTGATTGTTTCTTTTCTAATTAAATTTATTTATCTTAACTGGAATATGTCTCTTTTATAAAAAATTTCACAATTTATACAAGAGCGATGCTCGCTCTTAACGAAAATACGATTATGGGGCGTGTAAGGCTATAAATATGCCTTCGGTCATTAGGGTTAAACACATCTTTCAACACTCAGTCGTCAGCCATTGGAATGTGTGTTTGGAAACCTTAAAGATGGAGTCTTTTGTCGCCGTTGCTTCCATTGTACTATGTGGAGATCTTCTCATGTACGTAGCAAGTTCGTTCATCCTCTTCCTTCTAAGACGCAAGCTATCAGGTGGTGGTTTCTGCGGTCACTGAGTTACATTGGTAGTGCAACTAGTTCATCTGCATCGTTCTTCGTAAACACGAGTGAGACGTCTCTTCTTCAGGTTCGTGACCGGATTGCAAGACACTTACTTCTTTAAGTATAGTGCCTTCATTTTTCAATGAGCGGCCTGATTTGGTTCCTGATATTATTTACTTTTGTTTTCATACATTGATTTATTTTACATTTTTTTATCTTTTATCTGGATCGGTCTGAACTGTTAACTTAATTACACCACACCATCCTGAAAGAAACCACATCAAATGTCAAGCATGGACCTGCCCTGGGCTGCGGGAACCTGTATTGGCTCCTTGCCGGTGTTTTTTTACTGGAATATAAAGGATAGTGTGGAACACAAAACATATATGAACCTTTGATTCTTGTTCACAATAACGGAATAAAAAATTACATGCACATTAATATGTAAAGAATGTTGTTGTATTGGTTTTAATATGTAAAGAATGTTGTTGTATTGGTTGGTCTTCTGAATTATACCTCTGGAAATTGTAATCTTCATTAGCTGTAGGCAAATCACGTTGAACTGTATGCATGAATGTTAGAAGAAGGATGGGTTTAAATATGAAATAGTCTTCCATATGTAACAATTTCAATTGTTCTGGTATAACGACTGTAATGTTCTTGTAGGCTTTAATACTGCCCAGAAATAGAGCGTTTATATAAAAAAACCGCATTGTTTTTTGCAAGAAAAGTATGATATGAGTTGTTTTCAGAAACATTTGTGTTCGTATGTTTTATCATTATATACGCATTAAAGATTATTATTTACTATCGTTGTCAACTGATTGGGAGTACTTCTCTTTGTTGTCTCTGCAACGGAAAGGTTGTTAGATAACAAGTATAACTATTGATAAAAAATGTTACTATATGTATCTACCATAAATCCATGTTAAATAATTTAAGGTAGTTATGTTAGATATATACGACCGCTAGCCATTTATTTCTTTAGCATGAGTTAAGTGTAATATAGCGCAGTTTGTATACAGAGGAAATGTAGTTTTGTGTCTTGTGTAAATAGAAAGAGCTTTAGTCCTTGCTCACTCAACTTTTGAATTTCTCATATGTAGGATCACATGTTGCATTAGTGTCTAAATGATCTTAGTATAGAGTACGCTCATCTCCTTGGTAGGTATGGTGGTCACAACGACATACAAGCAGGCGACTCACGCCACACCTTGTCTGATCGGGCTTGGGCTCGGGTTTGTGGGTTGTGGGAATTGTCTTCATCTTTTTTACAAAAGGACAACTATATAATTAATTATTAATTGAATAAATAGTTTCTTTCCGAAGTGAATTTATTAATCTTAATTATAAAGTATTTACCTCATGGTATACCATAATGTGTACCAGAGCAATCATATGATCGAGTCTTAAAGGAAATAAGACTTGGAGGTGTGAAAGACTATAAATAAGTCTCTGGACATTTGGGTTAAACACATCTTTTGAACATATGAACATCACTTGTTCGTGCATGTGTTTTGCAAACCCTAGAGAGACTTTTCTATTGCCTTCGTTCCGTAGTTGTCTTCTGGAGATTCTTCTCATGCGAGAAGCAACTTCTTTCTCCCTCTCTCTAAAGGGGCAATTTGTCCCAGAGGTGGCACCTGCAATTGCTGGACTACACTGGTAGTGCAACTGTTCGTCGTCAACAAGCGAGCTAGACATCGTCAGCAGATTCCTAACCGGTTTTGACTAGAAGAATGACGCTCATCCTTTATGATTTCGATTCGTTGATTTATTTAAGTAACATATTTATTTTTAAAAGATTGATCTAGTCTGAGTTCCTAACTCTTTTATTTTCTATTCTCCTACAATATTTCTTCTTACAATTTCTTATCTGAATCGGGCATAATTCATTAATAATTTGCAACTATTTGTTGTTGTATGTAACATCATAATATAAAATTTACAAAAGTCTTAAGGAAATCACCTCAGTCATTAATTAATAATGTCTGATCTTGGTAGTTCTAACAATAGAATTGACATGAGTATTTTGCCTAAAAAATTAATTGGTACCAACTTTGTCTGTTGGCGTCGTAGGATGCAAATTTGGCTTAACTTGATAGATTTTGATCAATACTTTGAGGAGCAGGATCCTGAATTTGACGAGACTTTTTTTTGATAATGCAAAATTAATTGCAAACTGGAAGAAGGGTGATAAGACATACCATGGTTAATTTTATTTGATTTAAATAATAAACTGTATGATTCATACTCTAAGCCACTTATTTCTACTTTTAATACTTTGTAGGAGAAGTTTGTAAAATAATTTACTTACTGAAAATCAGTGTGCTAAAAAGTATTGTGTTTCTAAATTTCAAAAGTTTCATATGGTTGAGGGTAAGTTTGTCTCTGATCAAACACATGAACTTCGTTTCTTATATCATGAGCTCTCATATGTGAACATCGAATTTCTTAAGAAGTTTGTTATTGTGTCCATCATAGAAAAATTCCTTAAACCTGAAAATCCTTTGGCATGACTCTTAAGCATTAGAAAGGAGACTTGTCAATAAGTGATCTAATGAGAGATATTAACATACAATAAGTACACTTGAAAGAGAAGTCTATCAATTTACCTACTGATGTAAACCCTAGTGTCAATTTAACTATTGCTAAAAATAAATATAACAACTCAATAAATATATACAAACCTAAGGCTAAGATAAAAAAGAAATCAAATAACAAACCTAATTGGACATGTGGATAGGTTGGCCACTGGAACAAAGATTGTCCTATGAAGAGGTCAAATAAAGATGCCACATCTGCAAGTGAAGATGTTGTAGTCAACATGATGACTACATCCTTGAACCTCAATGATGGGTGCTTGTCTATAAAACCTAAGATCCTTTATATTTTTGAAGCACTTTACTAAATAATTGACACTGGGACATGTTGATAAGTCCCTCTTTGTGTTTTACCAGGCTTCAAGAGGTTGTTGCATGACTTTGGGCAAGTATAGATCCATAGAAGTCATAGGCGAAGGTCGGGCGAACTTGAAGTTTCCTTCAAGAAAGGTTGTAGCATTTCATAGGGTAAGAAATGTTCCATTTATTCGGTGCAATATCCTTAGTTACAAAATTTTAGTCAGGGATGAGATTTGAATAGACTGCAAATATAATAAGGATATTATTACCCACCTTCATGATTCTTTATTTTTTGGCAGGGCGTATCTATGTGATTTCAAGAAATTATTTAAGATTCTTGTTGAACCTATTTTATTTAATTTTAAATGATAACAATTTTGTTTAGATGAATCTTGAATCATCTAATGTATGACATAGTCGTTTTGGGACATATTAATGTTGTCTTGAATTTGGATTTAATTGCTAAGTTTGATATTAATGTTATTATATGTGAAATCTTTATGCAAGCTAAATTTTCTAGGAAGTCTTTTCATTCTATGAACATAAATTCTTGATTTAGTACACACTAATATCTTTGAATTTAATGGGGCTACTATTAGGGATAAAAACTGTTATTTAATAAATTTTATTGATGATGGACATAGATACTATTATTCCTATTTACTTGAAAGTAAATATGAGACATTTGATAAATTCAAAATATATATGATCGAAGCTGAAAATAAAACCAATAAAGTACTTAACAAATTAATGTATGGTATAGTTCATGAGGTTACTTCTCCTTATTCTACATAGTACAATAGGATAGCTGAATGGAAGGACTAAATTATAATAGATATGGTTAATACCTTACTCCAAACCTCAGGTCTACCCAACTTTATGTATGGGGAAGCATTGAATACAACTTGTCATATTCTTAATAGAGTTCCCCATAAAATAAAGAAAGTAGTCATTTCAGCAATGAATCGGTAGAAAATTGAGTGTCAAATATCTATGAGTTTGAGGATGTCTTGCTAAGGTACTTGTTGCTGAGCACAAAAGGAAGAAACAGGGACAAAAAATAGTTTATGCTATCTTCTTGGGTTATGTAGAGACAATCTATGCCTATAGATTATTGATTATAAAATCTGATGTCTCAGGTATGAATACAATTGTAGAATTACATGATGGTATATTTTTTGAGGATGTATATAAAGACTAAATCTTTACGATCAAATAATTAAAAAATTTGCATCAGAAAATATAAATAATCCTTTCATTCATACAATTTTCTCACGTACATGGTGTATTCTTAAATGATACATATACACTGGATATTAAAACTTAGTAAATGTAATATTCATCTTCTAACAGAGGTCTATCTCATGGAATCTCTTCTACATCTTCTTTGGTTACCTACCTATGGGTTCTCAGAAGTAACAAAAACCACACATGGGCCCCAATAAGGGAAATTGGGATCACTAAAGCTGGTACAAAATTGGTATTTGCAAAGTAAAATTATATTAACCTATCTATAAGTATTTTTCATGAAAAAATGCATGGATTAAAAATATAGGAATGTATCAAAGGGTGGAAATGGGTTTTCAATTTTGATAAGATTTAATATCCAAAATTTGAAACTAGTCTTTCGATTTTCAATAGTTAGCACATGTCAATGTCTAGTTGTTGGGAAAGTCATATGTTCTCTCCTACATAAAATGACAACAGACAAATTGAAATTTCTAGTATACTAAGGGACACTATGTTCTTTAACTCTGTGTAGATGCATGGAAGCATAATTCCACTATACTAAGGACACTAACCTACCCTTTTTCAATGCTTAAACACTATGCTACAATTTTCCCAAGAATATGTGTTGGTGTCCTTTCAAAGAAGTAGGGTACGATACAAAATCAATTTCTAGAAAACCAACCTAACTAGTCATGCATGCGATCAATGGGGGAATACCTTTCTAAATACAAATATAAATTACGTACCTTTGAGTATAAGATAAAGAAAATCTAGGATTTCTACATTTGGAGTTTCAAGAGACAATCAAAAGTGAAACTTACAAGTGAAGCGAACTATTTGTCATTATATGACTTGGAATCAAGTCTTGTTTATCTTACTTTGGATTTAAATTTACTATCTTCCATTAGTTTGTATCTTAGATAGTCATATTACCCTCTCTATTGTCATTTATATTAGGGTTATCTGTGAAAAAGTGGGAGGATATGTAACATATCATTCAATATGATACCCAAATTGTAACATCCCTGACCTGGGTTATGAGTTAACCCTAGGTATTTTTGCCTAAATATGTGAATAAATCTTTGTGATTAACTCTGAGCATGTAATTAAGTTTCTCAGAAATGTATATTTCAGTATTTGCTCCTTTTTATTTAAAGTTGTAGCATTGTTTTGATATACAGGGACCTATGTGCAATTTACCCAGTTAAAAAGGGTTAGTTTGCAATTTGCACATGTTGAGATGTTCCTCTAAGGATGAGACATCATGAGAATCTTTTTGGTAAAGTTTGAGGGATTTCCCAAGCTAGGGCACCAAGGTGCAGCTGTGGAAGCAATCCCGGTGCTTAAAACCCTAATTTGGGGTAAAATGCAATTTACCCAAATTAAGGGATGTAAATCGTGAAATATGTCATCTAAAGTATCTTTTTAGACTCTTGCCATCATTTAGAAAAGAAATGATGAGGAAGTCACCTCAATTGAATTATCAAGTTATGAGATATGCCTTGTGATTGAATAATCAGGGTATATGTGCAATATCTCTTTATGTATGTACCTCATTATTAGCTTGCTCTCCTTTACCTTCTTTTCCTAAGACCTTAGGAGAAGGTTTGTCCTTAGAATAAAGAGGAAGGGACGATCAAGTAAAGAAGGAGGGACCTAATTGGAATTATGGACAACTTATGAACTAATCGTGAAAATCCTACCCCATGTATATAAGCTCTCCTTCCCTTAGTTGCAAGGGAACTCACCCTTCGTTCCCTTACTGTTTCATTTCACCAAAGACGATCAAGGACTAACTTGGAGCTCAAGAGGAACGACCAAGGGTGCAAGGTAGGTTTGGGATCTTCTTCTTGCCTAATTCCATGGTTAGAATTTGAATTCAAGGTCATCTTCATGGCTAATTCTCGAAACCCTATCTTTCTAGCCGTCTCTTTTCATCCTTCCTTGGAGTTTTCACCTCGGCCAACCTGTGGGAACTCAAGGACGCCATTAGAGCTTGGAGCTTGAAAGCTTGGAGCTCAAGAAGAAAGCTTTAGGCGGGTTTTATAACTCTAAACCCATGCTTTACTATGTGCATCTTTATATGCGTTTTGATGATAGCTCTTAGTGTTTCCCTACTTTTCCCTGCTATTTTGCAAGCAAACCCGTGGGATATCTGTACTGTTATTGAGATAGAAGATGAAGGCGTGATTTCCAAGAAAAACCCACCGCTTTTCTTTTCCTTAAACGGTCCTAACAGTTTGCTCTCTCGGACTCAAGACCGCGAGGTGAGCAAACGGTCTCGAGACCGCGACAGGGAAAACGGTCTCAAGACCGTTCGGCCCTGTTGACCGAGCATGGAACGTATAAGAAATCTGTCCCTAATTATATAGGCTAATTACCCTCAAAATTTGGGAGACTAACTCCAAAGGAATCGGGAGATATGACCTTTTTAAGTCACAACTTTAAATGAATTAATTGCTGATTTTTTCAAACGGTCTGGAATTGCCTTTTTGGGCAAACGGTCTCAAGACCGTGTAAGGTCGTTGACTAAGCATTGACCGTATGATATTACTGTTCAAATTTATGTTAATTAACAACTCACCAAGTTTTATGGTCTAATTCCAAACGGGCTAAGAGTTGAAGGGTGAATACTAGGGCTAACCCTAGGTGAAATCAGTACTGAAATTATGGTGACTTAATTAGGGTTTTTAGGGTTGATTGACCTAAACGGTCTCAAGACCGTTTGGGGGTCACCAAACGGTCTCAAGACCGCGAGGGCAATCAACCAAGACCGTTTGGAGGTCTGGGGTCAAGATTTGTTGACCAATTGAAGGTACTTTTACACCAATTTACATTGCAATTAAATATTGATATAACCATCAACTCAATTTGTTCAACCTTGATGAATTTCCACTAGAATCCAAAATTTGATGGGAAAACGGTCTCAAGACCGTTTGGAACTCATCCAAACGGTCTCAAGACCGAGAGGAAAATCACCCAAGACCGTTTGAAGGTCTAGGGTTGAGTAATTTGACCAATTGAGGACCCAATTGCAAATAAGTTATCAATTTAATCAAAATTCTGTTTTGTGGTCCAATCATGGTTCAACCCCTATCAAATCACCTTAGACTTTGATGAAATCTTGGGAAAACGGTCTCAATACCATGTGGGGTCCACCCACATGACCTCAAGACCGTTTGGGCCAAGTTTGGGCCCAATTGGAGCTCTATTGAAGGGTTCAACCTTGTGTTGATGCACACTGTTGAGTGTTGATGGGTGAACATTGATAGACCCTAATTGAATCAATTTCAACCATAATTGGTTAACCATTATGGGTCAATTGAATGACCAAGTGATCAAGCATAATCTTAATTGACTAAATCTATAAGTGGACAACATAGCTTTGACCATTTGAGGGCTTCAACATGGGTTGACATTATCGGTTGCATCTTTGAGCATTGTTGAAGGACCAAGCGGCTGAGACCATGAGAGCCTCGCGGTCTCAAGACCGTGAGAGGGCTCATGGTCTCAAGACCGAGAGGAGGCTCGCGGTCTTAAGACCGCGAAGGGCCTCGCGGTCCTGAGGTCAAAGAAGGGCAAACGGTCTACATGACCCTCGCGGTCTCAACTCAAATTGGTCTTCGCGGTCTCAACATTAACTTGAACCAATGGGAGGCTTTGCGGTCTTGAACCTTTGAAGAGGCTCGCGGTCTTGAAGCCTAAGGGGGCTCGCGGTCTTGGAGTTAGAAAGAGGCTCGCGGTCCTGAAGGGTCAAAGTGGGCAAACGGTCAACACTTTCAACCAATTTCAATCCAATTGATGATTAATTATTGAAATCAATCAATGTGATTCAAGGTTGACCTCATTCAATCATTTGATGATGTAAATGGTTCAATGTAGCCCAAATCAAACCCTAATGATAATCTAGGATAATAAGGGGTTATTTGACTAAGGGTTTTGACCATGATGATGATCAATGGGATGAATTACCAATATACCCCTGAAGGGTCAATTGAGTTATACCTTGCTCAATTCAAACCCTAATTACATGAGAATGATGTTTTTAGTCATAATGACTCTATCCAACTTGATCTAGTCTAATGTTATCATCCACCATTAGTATGATAAAAGAGAAAGTACTTCTAGCGAGAGAAAGTACCCTAGAGAGAGAAAGTAACTCTAAATCACATAATGATGATGTTTTCGGCTATGGTAGCCTATGATGACTCAATCCAACCTGTTTTAGAGTGATGTTGACATCACCTAACCTTATGATGAGAGAGAAAGTACTTCTAGAGAGAGAAAGTACTTCTAGAGAGAGAAAGTACCCTTTTTAAGTGGAAACTCAATTGAAGCATACCTAATACACAGAATTGAGCATAATTAGGGTATGATCCACCTGTGTGAGATCATAGAAACCCTAATTATGATAAATGATGAACCTTTAACTAAACCAAGAGCATCAATGAAGATGTTACTCATACATGATGATGTTATGAGTTTAATTCACCTGGATGTGAATAGTAAACCCTAATTCAAGGGTGATGACATGTAATGTGAATAGTAAACCCTAATTCAAGGGTAATGGCATGCTTTTGAATATTAAACTCTTATGACAAGAGTAGGAAGGATATTCCTTATTTTTGTATTACCTTTATCAGTTGTATTAACCATGCAGGTTCTGATATGAAGGTAATCATATCCAGGTATGGATGTTGATGTTATATTCATTAAAGGCATGTTGTTAGCCTTATGAATAAGTAAAGTAATCTGATGCCTTGCCAGTGGCATCCTATGCTGATAATGGGCTATGAGAGCCATGAATACCATCAAGGTCATGCCTTAGAGATGACTTGTGATGAGGATAATGAGAAATGATGATTGATATGAGTTAGGCATGTTACATTTAGTATTCTTCTTTTATAGCTGTTATGCTATTGTTATTGTTTGCAGAACAATGTATGTTGTTAAAGAATACTGAATGTACCTAACTAATCAAGTATAATGTAGAGCCCTGATCATAGATCCATCATTGTCAGAAATTAAATGATGGTGAAACAGGTTTTCCTTAGGGAACTCCTGGAGAACATACTTTTGAGTATGTGGGGTACATGGATGTGTAGAACCTTACATCCTAGTGTAGGAAAGTGATGTAGATGTGTAATCCATCCATCCTTCACTATAGTTTCATACCGTATCAGTGGTAGGAAAACATGAAACCTCCTGATGACGAAGAAAGCACAGATATCTGTATCGGTGGTAGGTAAATATGAAACCTCCTGATGACGAAGAGAGTACAGAACGCCACTGTGACTCTAGAATAGCGAAGGACCAGTTTACCCTGGTGAGCTATATTAAGTAGAGGCACAAGATGTCCTACAAGTAATCCTCTTACTGACTGAGGAAGGTGAAGGTCATGAGAATCCGGCTCTCTTAATGACCTATGTATGATACTGATGTGACTTCTCAGCGATCAGTTGGAGTATGAGTGGTAAGCCTCATCTCCACAGGGCATAATGTTGTTTGTAAAACATAATCAACCATGTAGTATAACTTGTTAGAGATGACTCCAAGATTAGTTGGTTGATGTTACATTGCAATAATGTTGATATTCTCCATATCTCCTAAATTGTAGAGATCTTGTTATACCTGCAACTGTTATAGAATGCTTTGAAGGCTTTACTGTTTAAGATAGTCTTTGATGTTATAATAAAGCTTCTGGCGAAGAGTTATAACTCTTGCTGGGACAATTATGTATAATTGTCTCACCCCGTAGGCTTCAACCTTTTTAGGTGGACGTCGGAGACGAAGGAACCAGCCTACAGGTGACCAGTCTCAGCAGCAGGAGCACCAAGGGTAGCAATAATCTCAGGTGGAGATTTGTCCTGCCATGTGGGGTACTTAGTGTCAGTCCTATGTGTCCTCTGTACTCTCAGGTCTTGGAGTCTTGTGTTATGTGATCTTGAGATTTTTGTATCTTGATGTATATAATTACTCAAGAAGTAATTATCCTGAGATGTAAATAGTTACCTCTCTTTATGAAAGGAGTTTTTATGGATACAAGTTCTTATCTCGAAAAGTTTTAATTTCCCGTGATTTTTGTCTTCCGCTGATTACCGATTCGCTTCCGCTAAGTTTTAATCGTGTTTATGTTATGGTTTGGAGATCAGAGCCCACAAGTAGTGGTATCAGAGCCCACAAGTAGTGGTATCAGAGCTCCAGGTTCAGTTGAGTCTACAGAGGCATAGGACTTAGGATTTCGAGTCTACCTTTAGTACTCCTTCCTTATCTAATAGAATCTTCTGCTCCTCAGGAGAAGAAGATACATAAGAATGTCAGAACATCATGATGAGCACGTGGCAGAGAGTAGTGCTAGTGCACCTCGAGGCGGTGCAAGAGTTCCGAGAATAGAACAACCCGCACCTGAGTCGCCAAGAGAGCCACCCCAGTTCGACCCAGCCGACATGAGTGATCCAGCTGTACAGACGATGTTCGGGCAGTTCATGACTGCCATGACACATATAACTGATAGGATGCCCATTCCTACACCTAGGGCACCTGTCCAGCCTGAAGCACAAGGTATTGGTAAGACATTCGAACGACTTCGTCGTGTCGGAGCTACCGAGTACTTCGGAACTGCCGACCCTGCAGATGCTGACTTATGGTTGACAGAGTTGGAGAAGGCTTCCAGGATTCTTATGATTCCGGAAGATGAGAAGGTTAGACATGCTGTCTATCTTCTCAAAGGCAGTGCTGGTCACTGGTGGAACATGGAAGAGCAGAAGAGACCTGGAGTAGAGTTCTCATGGGAAGCGTTTCGTCGGGAATTTATCAATAGATATTTTCCAAAGACCTTCCTAGATGAGAAGATCTTTCAGTTTGAGAAATTAAGGCAGGGTATGATGAACATTAGTGAGTATGAAGCTAAGTTCATGGAGTTGTTGCGGTTCTGTCCGCACATGGCTGCTACGGATGAGGAAAGAATCAGAAGATTCGAGAAGGGTTTGAATTCCGATATGTCAACCCCTGTGTCTGCCTTAGAAAACAGAGAGAGATTCTCTACCTTCGTTGAGTCAGTCCGAAGGATAGAGAGATCTGTGGTTGAGAAAAGACAAACCCATAAAAGATATCCACAGTTCAAGGGTTCTTCATCTAGGGATTCCAAGAAACCTAGATTCTCTGCACCTAACCCTCCACCACCCAGATCGAGTTTTCAAACTCAATGGACACCAAGCAGAGGTAGAGGACGGAGTCAACCGCTTCAAGGGACGCACAGTTCTACATCAGTGTCAGTTACTGGGCCACCCAGACCACAGCAACAGGAGAAGAGTTGCTACAACTGTGGTAAGGTGGGACACTTGATGAAGGATTGTCGTTCTAGGCCTGTCGGTGTGACACAACAACCCCCGAGACAGAATCAACAGGGATCTCAGAATAGACAACATCAAGGAGCAGCTCGAGGACGTGGACAAGCGTCTCAAAATGGATCATCAACACCACCTCAACACCAGGCGACTGCGAGGTTCTATGCTATGAACCCACCTGAGGCAGTGGTCAATCCACGGGTAGTGGCAGGTCAGATGAAACTTTTATATTCTGATATGTCTATATCCTGTGATGTATCTGTTCTGATTGATCCGGGTGCTACACACTCTTTCATCACTCGTGAAGTGATTCGTAACTGTAATATGAATGTTAGTCATAGGACAGATAGTTTGTTGTTAGAGACTCCGTTGAGTGGGTCTTCCATTTTGCAGGAAGTATGTTCTCCCTGCATCCTCTTCTTTTCTGACAATCGCATTCAAGTGGACCTTATACCACTTGATATGCAGGGATTTGATATAATCCTCGGGATGGATACCTTAGAAAGGTATAGAGTTGTCTTGGATTGTGAGTCCAAGTTGGCTGTGTTTGCTGATGAAAGCAACACATGGATCTTTCAAGGTGAAAGAAAGATTCTGCCCACCTGTCTTGTGTCAGCTATGGTTGCTGATAAGCTGTTGAGGCAAGGATGT
Organism: Alisma plantago-aquatica; assembly: GCA_963693085.1. Classification (NCBI taxonomy): domain Eukaryota; kingdom Viridiplantae; phylum Streptophyta; class Magnoliopsida; order Alismatales; family Alismataceae; genus Alisma; species Alisma plantago-aquatica. The sequence goes on from OY856412.1 coordinate 1,387,171,798, forward strand.
TATGCCTTCTTAGCCCATGTGGTAGATGATACCAAGGAAAGTTCTAATCCTGCTAAAGTTCCTATAGTCCGGGAATTCGAAGATGTGTTTCCTGAAGAACTTCCTGGTATACCACCACCTCGGGAGATTGATTTTGAAATTAATCTGATCCCAGATACAAAACCCATAGCTCAAACTCCGTATAGGATGGCGCCTGCCGAGATGGCAGAACTCAAGAAACAGCTTCAAGAGTTACTTGAGAGAGGTTTTATCCGACCGAGTACTTCACCTTGGGGTGCTCCGGTCTTGTTTGTTAAAAAGAAAGATGGGTCAATGCGGTTATGCATCGACTACAGACAACTCAATAAAGTAACAATAAAGAATAAGTATCCTCTGCCGAGGATTGATGATCTCTTTGACCAGTTGCGTGGTGCAACAGTCTTTTCAAAGATAGACTTGAGGTCTGGATATCATCAACTCCGTATTAAGGATAGTGACATATCCAAGTCTGCCTTTAGGACAAGATATGGTCACTATGAGTTCACGGTTATGTCGTTTGGACTAACCAATGCACCAGCTGCATTTATGGAACTCATGAATAGAGTTTTTCGACCTTTCCTTGATCAGTGTGTTGTCGTCTTCATAGATGACATTCTGATTTATAGTAAGGATGCTCAGCAGCATGAGCATCATCTTCGCCAAGCTTTGACCTTGCTAAGAGAACATAAGTTGTACGCTAAGTTTAGCAAGTGTGAGTTCTGGCTGCCGGAGGTATCTTTTCTTGGACATGTAATATCCGCCTCGGGAATTCGTGTTGACCCTACAAAGGTAGAATCTGTTCTACAATGGGAACAACCGAAGACACCGATGGAGATTCGAAGTTTCTTGGGATTAGCTGGCTATTATCGAAGGTTCATTAAGAACTTTAGTTCTATAGCTTTACCTTTGACCAAGTTAACCCGGAAAAATGTTCCTTTTTCTTGGAGTGATAAGTGTCAACAATCTTTCCAGCTGCTGAAGGAGAGGTTGACAAGTGCACCTGTGCTAGTGCTACCTGAACAAGGAAAAGGGTATATAGTTTTCTGTGATGCTTCCAAAAATGGACTAGGATGTGTGTTGATGCAGGATAAACAAGTGATTTCTTTTGCTTCCCGACAGCTTAAGAAACACGAGGAGAATTATCCGACACACGATCTAGAGTTAGCTGTTGTGGTTCATGCCTTGAAGATCTGGAGGCATTATCTCTACGGAGAAACATTCCAAATTTTCACAGACCACAAAAACCTTAAATATATCTTCTCTCAGCATGAGCTCAACATGAGGCAACGTCGTTGGATGGAATTAATCAAGGACTACGACTGTACAATTGATTACCACCCAGGCAAGGCCAATGTTGTTGCAGATGCCTTAAGTAGGAAATCAGCAACATCAACCATGAATAGAGCACAACTAAACTCCTTAGTATGCTCTAGAAGAGATATGCTTATCTCTTTAAGGCAAGACAATGTACGGTTGAAGGTGTCATTGTTAGCCGGTTTGTTAGCTGAGATGCATATTAAACCTACTCTAAGAGAGTAGATTAAAGAAGCACAGCTAGGTGATGTTGTAGTTCAGCATATAAGATCTGAGTATGGAAATGAGAAGCAAGATAGTTTTCATGACTCAAAAGATCAAGTAGCTTGTTATAATGGAAGAATGATAGTACCAGATGTGGACAACTTGAGAAAGTTAGTCCTGGAAGAAGCCCATTCTTCCATGTATGCTATGCATCCAGGGAGCACCAAGATGTATCGGAATTTGAAAGATTTGTATTGGTGGCCAGGGATGAAGAAGGACGTTGCAGAGTTTGTTCTGAGGTGTCCCGTGTGTCAGCAAGTTAAAGCTGAACACCAGAAGCCTGTAGGGACAATGCAACCTTTACCCATATCACAGTGGAAGTGGGACCATGTGACCATGGACTTTGTTGTTGGCCTACCCAGGACAAGCAAAGGACATGATTCCATTTGGGTAATTGTTGATAGGTTGACTAAGACAACACATTTCTTACCTGTCAAAACAACCTATTCTGCTGAAAGGTTATCAGAGTTGTATGTTCAAGAGATAGTGCATTTGCACGGAGTTCCTGTCACAATAGTTTCTGACAGAGGTCCTCAGTTTACAAGTCGTTTCTGGGAACAGTTACACAGAGCCTTAGGCACCAAGCTAAGGTTTAGTACGGCCTTTCATCCGCAGACTGATGGACAGTCGGAAAGGACCATACATACCCTAGAAGACTTCTTGAGAGCATGTGTCCTCCAGTTCACCGGAAGTTGGGATCTACACCTAAGCTTGATAGAGTTTGCCTATAACAATAGCTATCAGCATAGTATTGATATGGCACCTTATGAAGCCTTATATGGTAGACGTTGTAGATCACCCTTGTGTTGGTTTGAGACTGGTGAGCACCAGTTGTTAGGTCCTAACTTGGTGCAGCAAACCACAGAAAAGATTAAAGTTATACAACATAAGATTAAGACTGCTCAGGATAGGCAGAAATCTTATGCTGACAAACGTCGTAGACCCTTAGAATTCCAGGTTGGAGACAGAGTGTATCTCAAGGTCTCACCTTGGAAAGGGGTCCTTCGTTTTGGAAGGAAAGGGAAGTTAGCTCCTAGATATATGGGGCCTTACCCAATCATTGAACGGATTGGAAAGGTAGCATATAGACTAGAGCTACCACCTGAGTTACAGAGGTTACATCCTGTGTTTCACATTTCTATGTTGAAGAAATGTCACCCAGACACCGAGTCAGTTCTACAACCTATGGAGGTAGAATTGAATGATGACATATCCTACGAGGAGGGACCAGTGTCAATCCTTGATAAACGAATTAAAAAGTTAAAGAAGAAAGATATAAGTCTTGTGAAAGTCCTCTGGAACCATCGTGGTATTGAAGAAGCCACTTGGGAGTTAGAGGATGAGATGAGAAAGACGTATCCTGCCCTTTTCTCTTAGTATGTTTTATCGATTTCGGGGACAAAATCCTTGTAAGGGGTGGATAATTTGTAACATCCCTGACCTGGGTTATGAGTTAACCCTAGGTATTTTTGCCTGAATATGTGAATAAATCTTTGTGATTAACTCTGAGCATGTAATTAAGTTTCTCAGAAATGTATATTTCAGTATTTGCTCCTTTTTATTTAAAGTTGTAGCATTGTTTTGATATACAGGGACCTATGTGCAATTTACCCAGTTAAAAAGGGTTAGTTTGCAATTTGCACATGTTGAGATGTTCCTCTAAGGATGAGACATCATGAGAATCTTTTTGGTAAAGTTTGAGGGATTTCTCAAGCTAGGGCACCAAGGTGCAGCTGTGGAAGCAATCCCGGTGCTTAAAACCCTAATTTGGGGTAAAATGCAATTTACCCAAATTAAGGGATGTAAATTGTGAAATATGTCATCTAAAGTATCTTTTTAGACTCTTGCCATCATTTAGAAAAGAAATGATGAGGAAGTCACCTCAATTGAATTATCAAGTTATGAGATATGCCTTGTGATTGAATAATCAGGGTATATGTGCAATATCTCTTTATGTATGTACCTCATTATTAGCTTGCTCTCCTTTACCTTCTTTTCCTAAGACCTTAGGATAAGGTTTGTCCTTAGAATAAAGAGGAAGGGACGATCAAGTAAAGAAGGAGGGACCTAATTGGAATTATGGACAACTTATGAACTAATGGTGAAAATCCTACCCCATGTATATAAGCTCTCCTTCCCTTAGTTGCAAGGGAACTCACCCTTCGTTCCCTTACTGTTTCATTTCACCAAAGACGATCAAGGACTAACTTGGAGCTCAAGAGGAACGACCAAGGGTGCAAGGTAGGTTTGGGATCTTCTTCTTGCCTAATTCCATGGTTAGAATTCGAATTCAAGGTCATCTTCATGGCTAATTCTCGAAACCCTATCTTTCTAGCCGTCTCTTTTCATCCTTCCTTGGAGTTTTCACCTTGGCCAACCTGTGGGAACTCAAGGACGCCATTAGAGCTTGGAGCTTGAAATCTTGGAGCTCAAGAAGAAAGCTTTAGGCGGGTTTTATAACTCTAAACCCATGCTTTCCTATGTGCATCTTTATATGCGTTTTGATGATAGCTCTTAGTGTTTCCCTACTTTTCCCTGCTATTTTGCAAGCAAACCTATGGGATATCTGTACAGTTATTGAGCTAGAAGATGAAGGCGTGATTTCCAAGAAAAACCCACCGCTTTTCTTTTCCTTAAACGGTCCTAACAGTTTTCTCTCTCGGACTCAAGACCGCGAGGTGAGCAAACGGTCTCGAGACCGCGACAGGGCAAACGGTCTCAAGACCGTTTGTCCCCATTGACCGAGCGTGGACCGTATAAGAAATCTGTCCCTAATAATATAGGCTAATTACCGTCAAAATTTGGGAGACTAACTCCAAAGGAATCGGGAGATATGACGTTTTTAAGTCACAACTTTAAATGAATTAATTGCTGATTTTTTCAAACGGTCTGGAATTGCCTTTTTGGGCAAACGGTCTCAAGACCGTGTAAGGTCGTTGACTAAGCATTGACCGTATGATATTACTGTTCAAATTTATGTTAATTAACAACACACCAAGTTTTATGGTCTAATTCCAAACGGGCTAAGAGTTGAAGGGTGAATACTAGGGCTAACCCTAGGTGAAATCAGTACTGAAATTATGGTGACTTAATTAGGGTTTTTAGGGTTGATTGACCTAAACGGTCTCAAGACCGTTTGGGGGTCACCAAACGGTCTCAAGACCGTGAGGGCAATCAACCAAGACCGTTTGGAGGTCTGGGGTCAAGATTTGTTGACCAATTGAAGGTACTTTTACACCAATTTACATTGCAATTAAATATTGATATAACCATCAACTCAATTTGTTCAACCTTGATGAATTTCCACTAGAATCCAAAATTTGATGGGCAAACGGTCTCAAGACCGTTTGGAACTCATCCAAATGGTCTCAAGACCGAGAGGACAATCACCCAAGACCGTTTGAAGGTCTAGGGTTGAGTAATTTGACCAATTGAGGACCCAATTGCAAATAAGTTATCAATTTAATCAAAATTCTGTTTTGTGGTCCAATCATGGTTCAACCCCTATCAAATCACCTTAGACTTTGATGAAATCTTGGGAAAACGGTCTAAATACCATGTGGGGTCCACCCAAATGACCTCAAGACCGTTTGGGCCAAGTTTGGGCCCAATTGGAGCTCAATTGAAGGGTTCAACCTTGTGTTGATGCACACTGTTGAGTGTTGATGGGTGAACATTGATAGACCCTAATTGAATCAATTTCAACCATAATTGGTTAACCATTATGGGTCAATTGAATGACCAAGTGATCAAGCATAATCTTAATTGACTAAATCTATAAGTGGCCAACATAGCTTTGACCATTTGAGGGCTTCAACATGGGTTGACATTATCGGTTGCATCTTTGAGCCTTGTTGAAGGACCAAGCGGCTGAGACCATGAGAGCCTCGCGGTCTCAAGACCGTGAGAGGGCTCACGGTCTCAAGACCGTGAGGGGGCTCACGGTCTCAAGACCGATAGGAGGCTCGTGGTCTTAAGACCGCGAAGGGCCTCGCGGTCCTGAGGTCAAAGAAGGGCAAACGGTCTACATGACCCTCGCGGTCTCAACTCAAATTGGTCTTCGCGGTCTCAACATTAACTTGAACCAATGGGAGGCTTCGCGGTCTTGAACCTTTGAAGAGGCTCGCGGTCTTGAAGCCTAAGGGGGCTTGCGGTCTTGGAGTTAGAAAGAGGCTCGCGGTCCTGAAGGGTCAAAGTGGGCAAACGGTCAACACTTTCAACCAATTTCAATCCAATTGATGATTAATTATTGAAATCAATCAATGTGATTCAAGGTTGACCTCATTCAATCATTTGATGATGTAAATGGTTCAATGTTGCCCAAATCAAACCCTAATGATAATCTAGGATAATAAGGGGTTATTTGACTAAGGGTTTTGACCATGATGATGATCAATGGGATGAATTACCAATATACCCCTGAAGGGTCAATTGAGTTATACCTTGCTCAATTCAAACCCTAATTACATGAGAATGATGTTTTTAGTCATAATGACTCTATCCAACTTGATCTAGTATAATGTTATCATCCACCATTAGTATGATAAAAGAGAAAGTACTTCTAGAGAGAGAAAGTACCCTAGAGAGAGAAAGTAACTCTAAATCACATAATGATGATGTTTTCGGCTATGGTAGCCTATGATGACTCAATCCAACCTGTTTTAGAGTGATGTTGACATCACCTAACCTTATGATGAGAGAGAAAGTACTTCTAGAGAGAGAAAGTACTTCTAGAGAGAGAAAGTACCCTTTTTAAGTGGAAACTCAATTGAAGCATACCTAATACACAGAAATGAGCATAATTAGGGTATGATCCACCTGTGTGAGATCATAGAAACCCTAATTATGATAAATGATGAACCTTTAACTAAACCAAGAGCATCAATGAAGATGTTACTCATACATGATGATGTTATGAGTTTAATTCACCTGGATGTGAATAGTAAACCCTAATTCAAGGGTGATGACATGTAATGTGAATAGTAAACCCTAATTCAAGGGTAATGGCATGCTTTTGAATATTAAACTCTTATGACAAGAGTAGGAAGGATATTCCTTATTTTTGTATTACCTTTATCAGTTGTATTAACCATGCAGGTTCTGATATGAAGGTAATCATATCCAGGTATGGATGTTGATGTTATATTCATTAAAGGCATGCTGTTAGCTTTATGAATAAGTAAAGTAATCTGATGCCTTGCCAGTGGCATCCTATGCTGATAATGGGCTATGAGAGCCATGAATACCATCAAGGTCATGCCTTAGAGATGACTTGTGATGAGGATAATGAGAAATGATGATTGATATGAGTTAGGCATGTTACATTTAGTATTCTTCTTTTATAGCTGTTATGCTATTGTTATTGTTTGCAGAACAATGTATGCTGTTAAAGAATATTGAATGTACCTAACTAATCAAGTATAATGTAGAGCCCTGATCATAGATCCATCATTGTCAGAAATTAAATGATGGTGAAACAGGTTTTCCTTAGGGAACTCCTGGAGCACATACTTTTGAGTATGTGGGGTACATGGATGTGTAGAACCTTACATCCTAGTGTAGGAAAGTGATGTAGATGTGTAATCCATCCATCCTTCACTATAGTTTCATACCGTATCAGTGGTAGGTAAACATGAAACCTCCTGATGACGAAGAAAGCACAGATATTTGTATCAGTGGTAGGTAAATATGAAACCTCCTGATGACGAAGAGAGTACAGAATGCCACTGTGACTCTAGAATAGCGAAGGACCAGTTTACCCTGGTGAGCTATATTAAGTAGAGGCACAAGATGTCCTACAAGTAATCCTCTTACTGACTGAGGAAGGTGAAGGTCATGAGAATCCGGCTCTCTTAACGACCTATGTATGATACTGATGTGACTTCTCAGCGATCAGTTGGAGTATGAGTGGTAAGCCTCATCTCCACAGGGCATAATGTTGTTTGTAAAACATAATCAACCATGTAGTACAACTTGTTAGAGATGACTCCAAGATTAGTTGGTTGATGTTACATTGCAATAATGTTGATATTCTCCATATCTCCTAAATTGTAGAGATCTTGTTATACCTGCAACTGTTATAGAATGCTTTGAAGGCTTTACTGTTTAAGATAGTCTTTGATGTTATAATAAAGCTTCTGACGAAGAGTTATAACTCTCGTTGGGACAATTATGTATAATTGTCTCACCCCGTAGGCTTCAACCTTTTTAGGTGGACGTCGGAGACGAAGGAACCAGCCTACAGGTGACCAGTCTCAGCAGCAGCAGCACCAAGGGTAGCAATAATCTCAGGTGGAGATTTGTCCTGCCATGTGGGGTAGTTAGAGTCAGTCCTATGCGTCCTCTGTACTCTCAGGTCTTGGAGTCTTGTGTTATGTGATCTTGAGATTTTTGTATCTTGATGTATATAATTACTCAAGAAGTAATTATCCTGAGATGTAAACAATTACCTCTCTTTATGAAAGGAGTTTTTATGGATACAAGTTCTTATCTCGAAAAGTTTTAATTTCCCGTGATTTTTGTCTTCCGCTGATTACCGATTCGCTTCCGCTAAGTTTTAGTCGTGTTTATGTTATGGTTTGGAGATCAGAGCCCACAAGTAGTGGTATCAGAGCCCACACAAATAACGAGGTAATTAATTAATGTTTTTAATTATAATTAGGAGAACATCAATATGCCCATATGTTAGTGACTAGATCTCAATATGCCTATGAACATAATTACACATCTGCTAATATTTAGATGGAGAAATATCTTGTATTACCTAATAATTAAGTATCATCAAATGATTCATTTTGTAGTATGATATTATTTAAGACCGATTAGGTTCTCCTCTATGGTTCTTAGATAAAGGTAGGGAAGAGAGGGTAGGATCAATGTTCGTCTTTTGTAACTATGTAGACTAGGATTTCCAGGGTTATGAGGGTTAGGAGTGATGCGGGTCAAACTATTTAATAGTAATTACCCTCCTCTAAATTACTTGTAACTTCTATTCTAAAGGTTTTTTTATTATAAAAGTTTTGCCATGTCTTTAAATCACATCACAAAATCTTCTCGATTAATTGTTATTCATTTAAAGTTCTTATTCAATTAAACTCTCTCATTAGTCACTCAACAATTACCATATAGAATTATAATTATTATTGTATACTTATTCCAAAGCCATTAGTTTAAGGACTAGGTGAATTATTGAAGTACCAGTTCTCATCAAAGTATTGGAGCACAAGAATGTCAAATAGTGTCAATCAAGTCAAAATCACTCATGAAGAGGACCATTTAATTCTCAAATGAGGAGGATGATCGTATCTACACACAAGAAACGTAAATGGAGACTTATTTCTATCTAGGAAACTTGAGAATTTGATCAAATAAAGATTGGGACTAAGAATGAAGGACCATTTAGTAAACAAGCTCAAGTACATGAGAAATGATTATTTATATCTCAAATAGATTTAGTTTGGGCTGGCAATTGGGTTGATTTTTGGTCAATTTTGGGTCATATGTTCAGAAGTCTTGAAATTGAATGTATGAATGAAATCTATAAAAAAATCGGGTCCTTACAGGTCGGGTCTGGCTTATTCAGATCTGATACAACAAAAAATGTTCACAAATGAAAGAAATTAGGATTGGAATAAATTTCACATTTTCGGGTCGTGTTGGGTTGAAAATTGCCAGCCCTAGATTTAGTATACAAATTCCACTATGTTACAACTCCCCACCCCTTAAAGAGGATTTTGTCTCCAAAAACCATGATGTCTCCATCCCTTAAAAGGATTCAACTATAAATATAAATAGGCATGCCAACTAAAATGTATTATCCTTCACCACTTCTTGGTTTTCCCTTCTAGGGTTTTTTCTTATCTCCTTGATTGTGACTTAGTTTGAGAAATCATATACCAAATTCAACAAAAGCATTTTCCTTTGTACATATAGTAATATAAAGAAAATAATTTCTCGATGGGAAAATTTTCATGCAAAACTAAAAGTGGAGAAAGTCAATGTGACAACTAAGTCACAATCACATCATGTCTATACTCTAGTTACTCTTACTTCATCATCCTAGCTACTTGACATAGTTTGGGGATTTAGACTTCTATAAAACATAACAAGTCCCCTAAGCGCTAGTGATTCCTGGTCCATATCATGTCTCTATGGTCATGTACACATTCTAGGTTAAGAATCTAAATTATAAATATTAAAATTTTATGTTATACAAATCTTGTATAGGTAAACTATATGTATCTTTGAACAAGCTTATCAAATTTTACTCAATATTATTGTTACTAATCTTTGTGTAACATTTTATTGCGTCAAGTATTTAGACATAGGGTAGGGTTATACATCAATATAATTCTTTGTTCAACCCCATAGTTTTATATATATCTAAAAATTGGGAGTTCCAAAACCAAGAAGTCCTAATATTTATCACATTTTGCCATTTAATCATTTCATTATGGACTGGGATGCAATTTTTGAGTCCTATTTTTATATTATCTTTTTCTTCTCATAGATATTGTAACTAGATAAAAAGAGATTCTATCTTCGACTTGTAATATTTTCTTGGGGTTCTATGTGATGAAGTTTAAAAATTGTTGTATTAGTAAGTTTTTTCATCTAAGTCCGAACATATTAACATGTACTTCCTCTCTATTTAAAGTGATTAGACCTACACATATTTATTTTTTCATAGTATTGTTGACTTACTAATATTTCCTTTATTAGTGATGATTGTATGTAGACTTTTTTTTAGTTGAATCTTTTATTCAAATATTAGAGCTTCAAATAGAAGTTATCAATTATGTGAAATTTACCATTCTAGGGTTTGTTATTTTTTTTCCTTCTTTCATTATAACTACTTGCGATTGTACCTAACTATAGTGGAACTTTAGGGTACTCTTCTAATTTTGTACACCTATAGTGGTAATTTCAATGTTCCAAGAGCTATATTCTAAATATTCTTACATGTTTTAGATACTTCTTACTTAATAATATATCCATATCAATTATGTATAGGGTAAATTAAAACCTAGTATATGAGATAGCTATGTATCATGAATTTCTAAACTAAGGTATATACCCCACATTCTAGGCTTTTTGTGTATCCTATTTGTAGTTTAGGTATATCCCAATAGTTGAGGTAATGATACTAGAGTTTGTTGTAAACTATTTTTCTAAGTTCTAACTATTGTATTTGTGCTTGTAACTAAACTTAAATTCCAAAAGACATGCATGAGTGTCAATTGTTTCTAGGATCTGATACCATATTGTAAAGACTCAATATTTATGATAAAAAAATTACAAAATTTCCACCAGAAAATATAAACAATCCTTTCATTCATACAATTTTCTTAAGTACATGATGCTTTTTTTTGAAATGATATATATATAATAGATATTGCAACTTTGTAAATGTAACCTTCATCTTCTAAAATAGGGTTATCTCGTGCAATGTTTTCTACGTCTTCTCTGGTCATCTATCCATGAGTTCCTAAAAGGAACAAAAACCACACATGGGCCCCGATAAGGGGAAATGGGTCATCAAAGCTGGTACAAAATTGATATTTGGAATGTAAAATAGTATGAACTTATCTATAAGGATTTTCATGATAAAACACAAGGATTAAACAATATAGGAAAGTATAAAAAGGTAGCAATGGGTTTTCAATTTTGATAATATTCAATATCCAAATTTTGTAACTACTCATTCCATTTTCAATAATTAGCACATATCAATGTCTAGTTGTTGGGGAAGTTATATGTTCTCTCCTACGTAGAACAACAACACACCAACTGAAAGGATTTGTATTATTGAGGAACTCTATGTCCTTTGACTCTGTGTGGAGGCATGGAAGCATAACTCCACTAAACTAGGGGTACTAACCTGCACTTTTTTGATGTTTAAACACTATGCTACATTTTTCAAAGAATAAGTGTTGGTAGCCATTTAAAGTGGTAGGCTAGGGTACAAAATAAATTTTTGGCCAAACTAACCTATCAAGTCCCGTATAAAATCAATAATATAAATAATTTTCCAAATATAAATATTAATTTCGTACCTTTGAGTCTAATATAAACAAAATCCAAGATTTCCATGTTAAGAGCTTCAAGCGACAATCAAAAGAGAACTCTACAAGTGTAGAAAACTATTCATTACTATATGACTTGGAATCAAGTCTTGTTTATCTTACTTTGAATTTAGATTTACTATCTTTAATTAGTTTGTATCTTAGGTAGTCATATTACCCCCACTATTGTTAATTATGTTAGGGTTATCTATGTAAAAGTGGCAGGATATGTATCATATTATTCGATATGATACCCTAATAATGAGGCAATTAATGTTTGTTTTAATAATTTCGAGAACACTAGTATGCCCATATGTCAGTGAATAGATCTCAATATGCATATGAACATAATTATACATCTATTAATATTTAGATGGTAAAAAATCTTATATAACCTAATTATTAAGTATATTCATATGTTTCATATTGTAATATGATATTATCTAAGATGAATTAGTTTCTCCTATGTGGTTCTTTTTGTTTCCAATAAGATAGATTGATCTAGGTTAAAAAGGTTCATAAGCCATTTTTACATTTGTTTGTACTTGAGCATGTACACTTCTAGGGTTTGTATTAATCAACATGGTAGATTATTCTTAATAACTATATTATTACTCATCTTTTCATTAACATATAGGTAAACATAGTGACTCAACTAGACTTGGTTGTTTATTGAAACCATATAATGCGTTCATTATCAAATTGTTTGGTCTAGCATGCCTTTACTAATGGGTTTCTTATAATCGCTATCTATATGGATTATATATTTACTACTAGACCGTTAGGTATTATATACATGTATGTATCCATAAGATACAACTAAATATAACGAATCTACATGATTCTTGCATCTTTATGGTTTTACGTCCTAGGTATTCAATTTCTCCATTGATATATTATCCACCCTTTTCTTATCTATTCAATTTCTCAAAAATAGAATATAAAAAGCATGAAAGCTTACATATAGCCCATTGATTTATGAACTTGACTACAAGCTATCCATATGTAGGTGTTCTCTTCGCTTCAAGGTTTGATGAGAATGGTCTCCTGAATGACAAACCAAACTACCAGAATTCTAGAACTACTGATAGGGATAACCATACCATCACTTTTACTATCTTATCAGAACTACCACCAAGTCTTGTAGGTGGCAGTTAAAGATTCTTGGCATTGGAGGTGGGGCTCGATGATGGCAGGGTCAATAAACCTTTATTTTTAGGTGTAACAGTCCTAGAATAACAAAGGAGAGGAGGTATTGGGTGTTTATGCACATGGACTACCTTGTCGACTTGTTCAAGTAGTCATCATCCAAAGGACGAGATCAACAGAGGTGTTGAAGGCATGTCATTGACAAGGTGTTAGAACTGATGTGTGAAAGCTTTGAGTCTCCATTGCTGGTGGTTATGGCTCATGGTAAATGATCAGGCTTGAGTTGTGGGATCCCAGTGGCTAGCCTGAGAAAAGGGCGACCATTGCATATCTATGGCGACTAGAATTGGTAGGTGATGAGAGTTGTAGATTTGGGTTTAGTAGTGTGAAAATAGTGATTCAAGGTCACAGATCATCTTCCTTCTTGTTGGAGTTATCATGGAGAGGAAAGGCACCATGACGAGGTCATTGGTGTTGGAGATTGATATTCAAGTGGTGGAGGCGGAGGATTTCTGGTGAGGGTAAATTAGATTGCATGTGTGGACTTGATCATGGTTGGAGAATGTGGGTCACTATCGGGAATAGTGGTTCCATTGGTGTCAAGGGTGGTGATGAGTTGGGTATACTTTTCATCATTGTATTGTTAGTTGTAGATGATGAAGGGAGGGGAGTTGGTTAGATTATATTTAGGCATGTGATTGGTCTCAAGGATATGTCTACATCTGGTTAGTGGCTATGAAAACTATTATTTCCTTGACTAGACTTTTAGGTAGGGGAACTAGTGGAAAATGTTGGTACACTTATGAAAAAGGATAGGGAAGAGAGGGTAGGATCGACACTGGTCTTCTATAACCACGAAGAGAAGGGTTTCTATGGTTATTAAGGTTAGGGGTGAGACGGGTCAAACTATTGAATTAGTAATTACCACACTTTTAGTTACTTATAACTTCTATTCTAGAGGTCTTTTCATTATAAAACTTTTACCCATGCCTTCAATTCACATTACAAAACCTTCAAGATTAGTTGTTATTCATTTAAAGGTCTTATTCAATAAAAATCTCTAGTTAGTCACTCAAAAATTACCATATATAATTGTAAGTATTATTGCATACTTATTCCAAAGCCATTAGTTGAAGGACTAGGTGAATTGTTGAAGTACCAGTTCTAGTCAAGGTACGGAAGCACAAGAATGTAAAACAGTGTTAATCCAATCAAAATGACCCATGAAGAGGACCATTTATTTCTTGAATGAGAAGGATGATCTTATCTTGCACAAGAAACTTAGTGGAGATTGATTTCTATCATAGAAACTTCACAATTTGATTAAATAAAGATTGGGACTACGAATGAAGGACCATTTGGTAAATAATCTCAAGTACACGAGAAATGATGATTTTTTAATCTCAAAATAGATTTAGTATACACATTCCAGTTATTTACAATGTGTTTCCCATGAAATTGTGTGTTCCTAATGAAGTATCTAAGAGCATTCACTTACCACAGGTTCTCTTCCCCCACATGTGAAAAGGATGACAAATGTCGGGGGCGACTCAAAACATGATATTTTTGAATCTAATGATTCTGGAAATGGTTGAACCAAGGAGAAGTATATAGTTGTGATAAATTAGAACATAACCACTTTTACGAGACTTCCTATTTGGACCTATCACTATTTCTCAACCTCCATTTCATGATTTGAGCTGTCTTGATGCTTTTTGAAGTTATCTTGTGTTTACATGAGAAGTAGGGACATTCATTTGATACAAAACCAATAGTGCACCTGTACTATGTATCACCCTCTCTCATCTCTTTTGATATCATATTTGAGTCTCACTCTATCATAATATTGCTCTCATGGTGTAGAGGACATTTGTACATTTGCAATGCATCTTATTTTGCTCTAATTGAAGATCAAACGAAGGAGTTAAGACTTTTTTAAAAACCCACATTGTACATGTTTTTGTTTTCTTTTTCCCCTGACTTGGGCCAGCTTTAGCCTCTTTGGGCCCAAGGAGGTGGTATCCTAGGTGCTCGTCCCATTTCTTGAGATCAATCCGGTTCTCATCACCTTCATCCAATGAAAAGTCTTGAATCCTTGAACAATAGATCTAGACCCTTGATCCTAGGGCCACGACATCAAACCTCCATCCAACGGCTGTAGCCCCTTCACCTGTCTCCATACAACAACCATTGATGGTGGCGGTACAACCACCTAACACCCCGATGGCACCACCCAAGTCCTCCTTTTCACGCCACTTCTTTCCCTTTTCATTTCCTTTCACCTTGCAACCTTCTTATCTTTCTTTTCACACACTTCCCCTCTCTTTTCACACAAGATCGTGCTCCAAACCCTCTTCTTTTGAGCAAGTCAACCCCCTTTATTGTGGCCAACTCCATTGAGCTTGTGCTTGCACTCCAGTGGAACCCAACCCCAGATGAAGGTGCCCTTAGCTCTGTAAGCCCATTAAGGTTTGAGATGGAGGATTTCCCTCTGCCATCACAGCCTAGATTTTGGATTTCCCCATCTCCAGTGGATCAGACGAAGATGAAACAGAAGCACCTTGCAAGAAGTTGAAGGGCATGATGCCCCAATCACTCGATTTCTAGTTAGAAGGTGTGCATGGACCGTACAGACTTCCCCCCTTGTCTCCCTCGATCTGTCTGACCCAAGGCAGTGCGGCCCGTGACTACTTGGTTGACCAGGAGGGTGGTTGGACCTGCGCCTTGTTGGTAGATACATGGCCCAATGTCACCCAACCAGAGCATGCCACCTTAGCACCTATGAGGTTTGCCTCTTGATTCAGGTAAACTACATATCAGAAATGCAAGTGCACGTATCAATGTAATATAGGCCTTAAGAGGGCAACATATTGAACATGGGGGAAAATGGGTGTACATAGACTACTACTAACTATGATCTAATCAGCTAGGCCTGAGGAAAAGAGTGAATTGGGTTAATTAATAAGTAATTTATAAGAATTAAAACTAGTATTAAGGGTTGTTATCATAAGTGGAATGGATTCCTTAGGATTTTGGTTTCACCATGGCTCACATTGCAATTGGTATAATTTCATCAATATTGATCACTCCTAACCCTGGACAAGAGACCTATAGCAAGAATTGCCTATTCTCGTGGCGTAATTCACTACCTAACCTAATACAAATCCCACTCTCATAGAAATCATGTTATTAGTTAGGTGCTTTACTAAAATCTCTAGGTTATTCTCATCACATTCGTAAATCCTTTCTAAAGGAGCGATATAAAACATGTCAATCTATGAGTTTTCCAACCTTTAATCCCTTTCTTGAAGCAATTAATTGTCTAAATAATTAGCTACAGTGATCAAGCATAGATAATTCATGACTATCATAGATTTATGTCTAGAAATTAAGATAAACATATATATATATATATATATATATTAAATCATAATCATCAATTACAATACCAAACTGGGCTACTCCCAGATCCTATGGAAAAAGGGGATTAGTCTCGCTTGATTTTAGCTGCTTTAAACATGGACAAGGAAGAAGAGAAGGATGGAAACATCAATAACAATGAAAACATCTTGGAGAAAGATGGTATGGATGGTTCCTCCCAACGGACATGGTGATTTTCCATCTTTTGACTTCAAATCGAGCCACTGGATGTGCACAAACTGCCCAAAATATTTTTTTCTCATCTTCTTTATCTCTTCTTTGCTCTCTTCCATCGTACAACTAAATAGGATGTGATTATTAGGTCTGGCCAAGTGCCCCCTAAGTCATAGACATGACTCATGGCATCATTAATTGTCAACCATCAGACTAACTGTGCTTTCATATCTAGCATGATCCCATAGAGTCGGTACTATCGACTGGGAGTCGGTAGTATCAACGACCTCATAAGTTACAACCCCTGTTCAGTTTTTAGTACTACCAAGTTGATGCCAATAAAACTGAGATTCATCAAGAATTTCTTAGTCCTCCCTGTAAGGTCATCGATAGTACCAACTCCTATTTCATTACTCTCTATTTTTATCGATTTCATTTTTCCTTTTTTGGATCAAGTGTCACTACCACCGATAGGTAGATTGGTAGGACCGAGCTATTTAGTTTCTTGTAGATTCACCTAAAATTCCACAAAAAATAAACATAACATCCCAAATAATAATAATCTATTAGGAACATTAAAAATACATATTTTTGATGCAATTAAGTGTCACATGCTAATGATGATAAATAATGCTTAAATAATATTAAAAAGAACAAAAAGTGCACAAAAATCCATAATAAATAGCATGTGAATATGACAATCATTCAATGCATCAAACTCCCCTAAGATTAAATATTGCTCATCCTCGAGAACCACACCTTTGGATCTGTTTGAGACACGTCAGCAAAAGGACACAAAATATGAATTTCTACTCTCAACTTCCCCCACTTGGAAGTCCCAAACTGGCCTTTATTGACCACTGAACAATCAAATACTCTCAAGAGACCAAAAATATCCATAAAAGATGTCCACCCTTAGATCAATGAAACACTATCAATAGGGTAGTTAATATCATAGTCAATCAGGCATTCACTTGATGCATCATGTGATTTCCTATCTAAAGTTCTCTTTGCTAACTACCAATTACTTGGAAGTAGTTCTCTTTATAACAATGAATGAGGAGATCAATGATATATGTTCCCTACCAAGAAGTGCATTGGATGGAATGAAATATGTGTCTTATGAAGAGTCACAAATAATATGTTAATTATTTATGCAAAAATGATGAACCTATATGGTAAAGATAATGAGAAATGCATGAATCCTAATGCCTAATATTATGGGTGGATTGATGCATGTATTAAAAATCTCATCAAATGGTTGAGAGTGAAGTAAAGAAGAAAATGCATCATGTGAATTTTTCCATTTCTTTATTAAGTAAAATTCCAACCCAACTTTAGGGTATCCTTTCTCCCTCTTTATTTCATAACATTAACTTTTTTCTATCTTTTTTCATTGGTTCACTATTTTAGCATGTAGAAAGTTTTTCTTGGGTATATCTCACTCATTTCATTTTTTTCTCTTTGGTTTTTTTTTCGAGGGTATGGATGTGTATCCCTACACTCTAATTTCCAAAGAAAACAATAACCACATGATGTAAAAGAAAGATGGAAAATATGTGCAATATACATGTAATTGTTATGCAACTAGATGCTATTTTTTTCATGTTGTAACTAATGCATCAAATGAACTAACTATCATGTCACCTATTATGCCATGCAATTCAATCAAAAGGAAACAATTCAGGTTACTTGATCATCTTAAGGCGGGGGATCAAAATGGATGGAAAATGGATGGAATCACAAAATTAAGAGACAATGCCTTACTTAAACTATAACATGCCCCTCTACTACTGACATGTGTACAGGGTAACCTTAAGATTTCTTTCTAAAATTTCAATTTCTGGTCCCTTTAATATTTTAATCAACTCATGCTCAAACCCCATCCTCATCCACATTACATGAGTAATTAAAATTTCCATTCATATCGAATGTTCTTGAGTGACTAGCCCATGTCCTCTAGGTGATGTGACTCAAGAAATTTGTAACCAAGCCAAGTTTACATATTTTTATTTTTCATTGCACAATCATGGAAGAATGGACTCTATAGTTACAAAGCTATAAATCATGCTTTTCACTGCTCCACATTTACACTAGATAGATTGTGGATCCTACAACTTGGAATAATAAAAACTAAAAAGAAAATAAAGACAAAAAGAAAAATAAAAACTAAAGGATAGAGATTTTCCAACACCCCCTAAGCTTGAACTTGATTATGTCCTCATAGTCAAAATCCAAATCAATAGGTGGAATAGTGGTACCAATTTCTTTGAAGGGTGGTGACGGAGGTAGTATTGGCTCAAATGTTGCCTTTTGCTTGTATGGATTAAATTCCATTTTTGTCTCTCCCTTGGTGTTGGTGCCACCAACTTGAGTGTCAAAGATATCGAGATATGGCATCTGATATCCTTCTTTAAGCTTAGTGAGTTGATACCATCAACTTTTGTGTTGGTGGTATCAACAAACTTTTCTATTGTTTTGTTAATTTTGTTGAGAAAAGTCGGTAGTACCAAATTTGCATGTCGGTAGTATTGAGTCTTGAAATTTCTCAATATTTCCAAGCATTGTCTTGGTATCTCAAACCTGGAGCATCTTTCCGCATCAATACTAATGAGTTGGATGTTGGTAGTATCGAGTCCTTATCAATTAACTCAGACTTCTCTCTGAAAAAAGTTGGTTCTATCGAGTATATTGTCAGTAAGACCAAGTTTTTGAAACTTGACTCCCGCAGTCTGTGTGATGTCATCGGTACCACCGACATTGCAGTCGGTACTACCAACTTGTTTTGTGTCTATACAACTTAGAAGAATGATCAAGATAACTTTTTTACAAAGAATTAATTTGAAAAAAGCTAGAATGTAAGGAACACATATGAAAAGAATAAAAACCCTACAACAATACAAGATGGTCGGGATGCCTCCCAACAAGTGCACTTGTTTACTATTCTAGACTCAACAAGATGTGTTTTCTTCAACGTGGGTTGTCACAGGATGGTTGTGAAGATTCATCTAGAATTTTGAACTCCACTCTGTCATTGTCTATCGCGAGTGTCAAGTATCCTCTACCAATGGAAGTGATCATGTCAATCACATCTTGGAACAAACTTCCTAGCAGCATCTCTAATCCTCGAATCATGGGCATATCCATAACCACAAAATCAATAGGAAAGATGAATTTGTCGAACTTAACTAGAACATCCTCACATATCCCATACAGCCTCACAATGGATCTGTCTTCCAACTCAATTGTCATGGATGTATTCGTTGGCTCCTTTAGTCCCAACTTCTAGATGGTAGTAAGGGGCATGAGATTTATGCTTGCCCCAAAGTCACATTATGCTTGTTGGAAATGTTGGTCACCTATAGAACAAGGGATCTAGAAACATCCTGGATCCTTTTTTTCCTTGGAAGTCCTCCCTGAATCATCACACTCATCACTTCATTAACACACAAGACATATGTATCTTCAATTTGTCTTTTCTTGTTGATGATATCATTCAAGAATCTTAAATATGCAAGAATTTTTTCTATCGCCTCCACAAGTGGGATGTTGATGTGGATATTTAGAAAGATGTCAAGGAATTTCTTGAACTGCTTTTCCACCTTTCTCATCTTCAGACTATCTGAGAATGGAAAATAGGGCTTCTCTGAATGCTTGTGTGGTGGAACATATGGCACACTAGGGATCTCCTCCCCTAAGGTTTCTTCAACGCCACCCATTGGGGCAAGATTTGGTACATCTCCTGTGGATGGAATGTCATGTGGATTCTCCATCTGAACTGTGGGTGCATCCTTTTTAATGGTGATTGTTCCACTGTGGAGTAGAAACTTCAGATGTTCTTGTTGTGTAGGCACCTTTTCAAGAATTAGAGGTGGTGGCATAACAGTGATTGAACTTTATATTTCATTGTCTCACAGAGTCGGTGAAGATGGGGCATCCTTATCACTTATTGTTTACCTTGTATTGAATGAGGTACATATGTGAGCATACCCTAATAGTGTGTTGCATCCTCCTGGTATTCCATATAGGCAGCTGGGATATGGAACATTTGGCACATATACCCAATCTGGATCTAGAGTGTGTTGCTTGGGTGACTCCTCAATATAATGTTTTGGCACCATAACAATAGAGATAAACTTCACTTGATCATGCTAATGAGCTGTCTCTGTATTTCCAAGAAATCCCTACTGAATGGGCTTCTTTAGGGAAGCCACCTCTACTGCTAGGTGAGAAATTTGATTCTCTATGTTGCGAATCTGAGCTCCTTGATTTTACAACTCCCTCTATGTCTGACCAATGATCACTTCATTCTAACTGACTAGCTTGCCTAGCATATCTTCAATGTAGTCTATTTTACTGGTCCCCCTATCCTATTGGTAGTGATGATGTGCACTAACTTGTTGTGCCTTGGCTTGTTGTGCTTGGGATGGGTCCTTTTGATAAATATTAAGATCCTTACCAGAGAATTGAGGATCTTTCCACCAAGAATAATCATTTCCACTATAATTCCACTATCACGCAAACATGCACTCTTCTTCCTCTCCTCCAGAGGAATTCCCATCCTTCTAACACATCTTCTTGGCTATGATGTTAGGCTTCTCATTTAATGTTGTGATGACTTTAGATTCTCCCACACTTTTAGTGTTTGTTGGATGTTCTGTTTCTTCTCCCCATGACTGATTCTTAGCCATATTCTTTAGAATATCCTGCCACCTAGATGTCTAGTTGTTGAGGAAGAATCTTGTTCCTACGCTATCGAGTGTGGTCCTATGTACTTGGTGTATCTCGTAGTACAAAATCTTTGCTTGGCCATAGGGGTTGATCCCATGATGAGGGACCTTCGTTAGCATGTTTTGAAACCTTTCCCATGCTTCAAAATAGGATTCTTTCTCCTACTGCTTAAAACTATAAATTTTCTTGATCAACTCATTGGTCTTCTGAGGTGGAAAATAATGCTCAAAGAACACATCTATCATCCTCTCCCATGTTTCTATTGACTCAGGTTGGAGGTTAAGGAACCAAGACTTTGCATTTTCTAACACTGAAGACAGGAAAAAATTCAAGTAGATGATTATCGCTCACACTCTGTCGATCATCACCATGTTGTAACTCTCAACAAAATTGTTTATATGCATCATTGAGTTCTTTATGTTGTGTCCATGAGACACTTGTGACTTTACCAGTGCCACTAATTCGGGGAATGTATTGTAGCTTCCCACATGTATAGCCTACCTTTTAATCGTTCCTGTTGTCGCAGATGACACTTTGATCTTCTCCAAGATGGTTTGTTCTTTAGCTTCTGCATCACCAATCTCTACTTTTTAGGTTGTTCTATTGGGGGTATCAGAGTCTCAGGTGATGGTGTCTTAGGTGGTCGAGTCACAATCATTCGTGGTGCAAAACCACTATATTTTGTGCTCTGCATAAGAAACCCTCCTAAAAAGCACTCTGTGGTGATGAGGCTCCGTAATTGGTGCTTCTTATTTGCACCATACACTAGTACCTAAAATATGTAAAATTTATGTGAGAACATGGTATAAGTAGTTGGATAAATATTTAGAATTCAGATGTAAAATGTTAAAATAAAAATAAAAAATGTGGCATAGAGTGGCCGATCACAACACTCATAGTGATGGATACACCATTTTCCCCCGGCAATGTTGCCAATAACATGATGTGTGTAAACTACACGTCAAAAATGTAAGTGCACGTATCAATATTATATAGGCCTTAAGAGGTCCTAATATTAAGCACGGGAAAAAATGGGTGTTCAGAGACTACTACTAACTATAACCTAATCAACTAGGCCTGATAAAAAGAGTAACTTAGTTGTTATAATAACTAATTCTCAAGAATTAAAAATCAGATTAATGGTTGTGATCACGAGTGGAATGGATTCCTTAGCACTTTGGTTTCACCATGGATCACATTGCAATTAAAATAATTTCATTAATACTAATCTATCCTAACCCAAGACAAAGAGACCTACAACAAGAATTACCCACTCTTACGGAGTGATTCACTACCTAACCTACTAATCCCACTCTCATAGTAATCATGTTATTAGTTAGGTACTTTACCAAAATATTTGGGTTATTCTCTTCACCTTCGTAAGTCCTTTCTCAAGGTGTGATATAAAATGTATAAATCTATGAGTTTTCTAACCTTTAATCTCTCTGTCAATTAAATTAATGGTATAAATAATTACCTATGGTGATTAATCATAGATAAAGTCATAATACTCTCATAGATTTATATCTATAAATTAAGAGAAGCATAGATATTAAATCATAATCTTCAATTACAATGCAAATTCGGGCTACTCCTGGATTCTAAGGAAAAAGGAGATTAGCCCCACATGACTTTAGTTGCTTTGCACATGGAAAAGGAAGACGAGAAGGAAGAAAATATCAAGAACAAGGAAAAAACCCTGGAGAAAGAAAGTACATATGGTTCCTCTTGTTGATCTTGATTATTTTCCGTCTTTCGACTGGAAATCGGGCCACTAGAAGTGCATGAACCGCCCAGAATGTTACTTTATCATCTTATTTCTCTCTTATTTATTCTACTCTATTGTACAAATAAATATACATGATTATCAGGTCTGTACAAATTCCCCCTAAGTCATAGACATGACATAGGGCGTCATTAAATCTCAACCGTCAGATTAACTGCATTTTTTAGAATTTGCCTTATCCCATAGAGTCGATACTACCGACTGGGTGTCAGTAGTATCAATGCCCTCGATAAATTTCCACCCTTGTGTATTTTTCAATTTTACCAAGTTGATGTCAGTAGAACCAAGATTCATCAAGAATTTCTTAGTCCTCCCTGTAAGGTGGTCAATAGTACTGATTCCTGTGTCGCCAGAGTTTTCTCGATTTATTGTTCCTTTTTTATAAAGTGTTGGTACTGCCAATAGATAGGTCAGTAGTACCAAGCTATGTAGTTTCTTGTAGATTCACCTAAAATTCCACAAAAGATGAACATAAGCTCTCAAATAATAATGAACCTATAAGGAACCTTAAAAGTCAATATATTCAATGCATTGAGTGTCACATGCTAATGATGATAAATAATGAACAAATAATATAAAAATGAACAATAAGTGCAAAAAAATTCTTAATAAACATCATGTAAAAAAGACAATTATTCAATTCATCACTTATCTCTTCCTTCCTCTTTTACCTAAACCTACGCTTGAACTAAAAAATGGTATATCTCCTAATTCCTTAGGCTATTTTAGATATGTAATATAGGAATTTACATCTAAAGAACACGATCATTTCCATGAGACTAGTTCGATGACCTGATTTTTCTTATAATTCCACTGATATGTTAAAGATGATACTTTTTTATCCCTTTATACATTTTCTATTTCATCTAATGCTCAAGCTTGATTTATTATGCCCAAAAACTTGATGTTAGCCTAATATAAGTCACTTTAACATCTTTATGAATCAAGATTTGAACCTTGGTCTTGTATCCCAAAATGATCTCATGTTGCTTATATAGCTTGATATGGACCTATGTGTAAAAGATTCATTATTTTATGTTAGAACTTGTTAAATTGTGTTTGAAATATATATGATTGATCTAGAAGGGTGTATTTCACCCTCAAATGCAATCCTTTTATGTAAGGACTTTCCTTGGACCGTTACAGTGATCTGATGACACTTAGGGTGCTATAATATAGCCTTATGTGATGAATGTAAAACTTTATGCTTTTATTGACCTAAAGCTACTCAATTATGTTTATATGGCCTGAAATCAGTAACTTAATGCCTTATACTCCTAAATTCTTTATGAATCTATCATGTTCTTTAATGTGACTACATGCCTTAATGTTGACTTGAAATGTGATCTAGTATGAATGTTGATAACCAAGTCTCTAACCATTTGTGAATTTTTCTCTAATGATGATCCATGATACATTATGACTTCAAATAAGTAATTATTTATGTTTATGACACCTACTACAAGTATAAGTCATATTTACTATAATGATGAAAATCATACATGATAATGATTCTAAATAACTAATTATAACAATGTTGATGTTGGTAATGTATATCTTGCTCAAATCGTATGATTGCTCTATCTAAGATCATGAAACATTAATATTGTGATACCTATCTTAGTTATGATGTGCCTCATAGGTTCAATATGAAACCATGAAGTACTGTGTTTCTTCATAATGCATATGCATGACCTAATTGAGATATTGAAAATCAATGATGAATGGAATCTAGATCTAGGCGACACAAACAATCACCATGATAATGATTCATGAACCTAATCTTGTGGATGATAACTTAATTACACTCACTTGTAATGTAAGGATCCCTATGATGACTCAATTTCCAAGATCTAGTCAGGATGCTAATTTTGGTTTTCTAATAGAATTTTGAATCTCATGTTCTAATCAAGGTACGCTTAATCTCTTGACCCTACTATGTCATTGACTTTTTTATGTATGCCCGTATGAATGATTGGCTAGCTATTGTTTGAGCTACTTGTTCCCTATGATTATTACATTCGTTTTTCTTGAAATATGTTGAACAAGCCTTGAACATAATTGAACTTGTCCATTATACAATCATCGTATACCTACCTATATTCTCGGGGTAAGGGCATAAGGTGAGGCACTTTACTTGATATGTCAAGATAAGGCAGACTATGTCGATAAATGGGTTAGGTAATCTTGAGCACCCTTATGGACCCTTCCAATGGGAAGCTGGTCAATGTCCAGATTATGTTGTTGAGTATAATTGGAATACACTTAAAACACACTTTGTATAAAGAATGTTGTTAAGTGTTTCATGCCTTGTTTCTACTTCTTGCTTATATGATGTTACTAGCCAAGCAAATTGTATACTACTCTTAAACTATTTACCTACCTTTTCATAGTGTACTTAATGCTTTAGCATTAATATATTATATTTATCAAATTTTTAGTTTCCAAATGCAGATCCACTGCACTCAAGGCTCTAAGATCTAGAAACAAATCACCAATGGTTTTACTTTAAAATATAGAAATGGGTACATATCTTTTATATCCATGTTTAATATCTTTCTCACTCATACCTTGTTCTTGTTTCATGCATATGCTATGTGATCCATTCTAGGGATGGATGCCCAAGTTCCCTAACCTTTGGTTTTGTAGCCATTAGAGTGTGGACTTAGGGTAAACAAAAAGGCTCTGTGGCAATTGGTATCAGAGAAATCACATATGTATGTTTAATAACCCAATTCCATCAACCTTAGAGAGTCTTTCTAACATCTCATATCTTCTCTAAGGACCGTCCTAAGCCACTCATCAGATAATGATTATCTAGATCTTATTATTCTCCTGTGACTCTTATCTCATGACAATGTATCACATGATCTCTCAATTATGGGTAGCTTATGCATGAAGAAAACTAAAATTTGAATGAATTGGTAAAACATGAGTAAAATTATAATGATTCCATGATCTGACTTTAATATAATTACTTTATTATGACTAATATAAGTACTCTAGTAGTTAACAAATGATGTATGACCCCTCAGTTCATGTAAACTCAACTTTTGATCATGTAAACTCGACCTTACCAAATCTAGATAACATGCTTTATATGTTTGAGGTAAAATGATAACAATCTTGATAGATGAGATAAGGACAATTTTCACATTATACCTCATAGTTCATGAGGTACCTATTTGATTGAATTCATGTTTCCTATTCTTGACAAAATCTCAAACATGATTAAGCAAATTTTACCTATTTCAGAGGTATGATGATCCTGCTTTGAAAATTACTATGTTGTCAGACTCTCAAAATCATGATGAAATACTTTTATACAAGAAAATTCTTCCTATTAATTTGTATGTCTCTTTGTAATCTCAATTATGAATGATATGATGGATACATATCTCAATCTTGCATTATTTTCTTTACTCTTGGAGTGTCCAATTTGACTTCTCAATTTCTAAAACATGCCCCTTACCTTGATCATGAAAGGAAGGGAACATGATTGTGACCTTGATCTTGCAAAATCTTGAAATATGGATGCCCTATTATGAACTTGGCCTTTCGAATCATGACCACGTGAATAAAAATGTGATAATTATGCACTCCCCATTTAGATACGCTTGACGGCTAATGACTAGTGCAGAATTTTGTCAGAGATTAGGGTGGTTGTTGAATTATGACTCCCCTAACCTAGCTCACATCCTTATTATGACTGTCTCTAAATTTTAATCTTGTCTATTATTTGGAGTTTGAGAAGGCAACCCATCCCACCAACTTTTGACTCCTTGACCTATGTCCCTAATAGATCAAATTGAAGACAATAATGATACTCAATCTTGAAATCTTGATTTTATGGTGATCTTAAAATATGATGATGTTGAATATATCTTAGGGATGACTTCCTAGAAATGCCTAGGTCTGGTTCATTCATCGATCTTGAACACCATGATAATGAACTCGATATTGATATCTTAAAATGTTGCTTGAATAATGCCTTAAATGTCACTCGATTGTTGCTCAATTTTGGATATGAATGAATGATCACCCCTAAGGTCTGAATAGGAATCTAAAACCCAACTTTTAAATGTTTGGACCTATGACCTTGATGTCCAAAATTGACTCGCGGCACTGATTTATGAAATATTGTCTCATGATTAATGATATTGATCTTGATTCGACTCCTATGATCACCATGATTGGATCTTGATATCACCCTCGACATATGATTAATGACTTCAATTCTCCCAAATCTCATAAATGAAGTGTTGATAATGTGAACTTGCTTGATTTATGACTTAGGTTTAAGCTCCATGTGCACTAGGGTGGTACCTTCCATCGATTTTGAGCACAAATATTGATGTTGAAAATTGAATTTTGTCTTGAATTGTTGATATAAGAAATCTCAATCATGGATGTATAACCCTACCTAGGTTGATGTGGAAGCTAGAACCCTAAATGTTGGGAAAGAAAGTTGTGCATTACTCCTGAAGTATATCCGATTGACTTGAATTGTGATCTCTCTAAATTTGGTGATATATAGAATAATCCCTCCAAAATTGTGATTCATGTGATGATACCTCCAATTTGATGATCTATGTGACTATGATTTGATCTTGATACTAGATTGCTCAATTTTGGGATGATAATGATATTGAAAGTGATAATGATAAATTTTGAAAATTTATGATGTTTGTGATATGAAATTTGAATTCTCTATCTCAATTGAAGGATTATGTTAATTTTGGGGAAAAAAATTATTTCAAGGTGGGGAGGATGAGATAACCTAGAACATAACCCCTTTTATGTGACTTCCAAATTAGATGTCTCACTTGTTCTCAGCCTCCATTTCACGATTTGAGTTGTGTTGATGTTTTCTATGTTATATTGTATTTACATGAGAAGTAGGGACATTCATTTTGATACAAAACTAGTGTTCCACCTACACTATGCATCACCATTTGTCATCTATTTTGATATCATATTTGTGCTACACTCTATCATAATCTTTCTCTCACTATTTAGAGAACATTCCCATGTTTCCAACACATCTTTTTTTGCTCTAATCTGATCTCCAATGAAGGAGTTATACCTTTCTGAAAACCCTCTTTGAACATGATTTTTGCCTTATTTTTCCCCTGACTTGGACTGACTTTAGTCTCTTTGGGCCCAAGGAGGGTGTGGCCCAAGCGCTCCTCCAATTGCTTGAGACTTATATTCTTCTCCTCATCCTCAACCAATGAAGAGTCTTGAAATCTTGAACATGAGATCTAGACCCTTGAATCCTAGGGCGACGACTTCAAATGTCCATCCAACAACTCTTGCCCCCTCACTTATATCCGTACAACAACTAGTGAAGGTGGTGCTACAACCACCTAACACCGTGATGGCACCACCCAAGTCCTTTTCATTTCCTTTCACCTACTACCTTCTTATCTTTCTTATCACTCTCTTACCATCTCTTTCCACACAAGATTGTGTCGCAAACCATCTCATTTTAAGCTCGTCAGCCCCCTTTGTTGCTGCCAACTCTAGCGAGCTTCTGGTCGCACTCCGATGGAACCCAACCCTAGATGAAGGTTCCCTTAGCTTTGTAAGCCCATGAAGAGTTAGGATAACGACTTTCCATTTTCTATCAAGGCCTAAATTCTGGATTTTCCCATCTCTGGTAGACCCCACAGTGACACATAGACGCACCTTGCGAGCAGTAAAAGGGGAGGACGCCTCCAATCACTTGATTTCCAATGAGCGAATGTAGACCGCAAGAATTGCCCCCTTGTCACCCGTGATCTGGCCGACCCAAGGAAGTGAGGCCCACAGTTGCCAGGTTGACCAAGGAGGGTTGTTGGAAATGAGACTCACTGGCACATGCATGGCTCAGTGTCGCCCAACCATAGTGTGCTACATCAGCACCTTCAAGGTTTGCCTCTCTCTTCCTCCCTCTTTTATCGAGACCTGTGATTGAACTTGAAAATTTCATATGTCCTCTTTACTTGGGCTATTTTAGACGTGTAATATATAAATTTGCATCTAGAGAATAATATTTTTTCAAAGATCCTAATTTAATGACATGGTTTTTTTTGGAATTACATGGATATGTTAAAGATGATACCTTTTGATCCCTTTCTAAATGTACTATACCATCTCTTGCTCAGGCTTGGTTAGTTATGCCCAAAAATTTGATGTTAGCCTAATATAAGTCACTTTAACATCTTTATGTATCAGTTTTTGAACCTTGGTCTACTTTTTTATCCCAAAATGATCCCATGTTGCTTATATAGCTTGATATGGACCTATGTGCAAAAGATTCATTCTTTTATGTTATAACTTGTTCAAGTGTTCTTGAAATATCTGTGATTTCTCTAAATGAGTATATTTCACCCTCAAATGAAATCATTTTCTATCATGACTTTTCTTGGACCATAATGGTGATATAAGGACACTTATTGTGTCTTAATGCTATGTCCTTGGATTTTTTAAAACTTAATATGATGTGTGACATCTAAATTTAAATGATCATCTCAGTGATAATCCCAATTTAAACACTCCACACTAGGATAAGAAGAAGAAAATCAAGGGAGTCAGAAGGAAACAAGAGTAGAACATGCACATGAATAATAAAACTAACCATACAACAAGACCTCACCATTCAACATATAATTACATAATGAATTGCTACAACATTTGATATTACATATTGAATAGTAAACTTTTACATATATATGTACTATCACTAAACCACAAGATCTTAAGAAAATAGGTCCACCTGTACATCATCTTGCCACATAACTCTCAACCATCCTGGTCTTGAAGAGCATATGTCCACATCACCTAAGGGAAAGATTACATGTGGTACACATCAGCACAATATTCAAAAATATTGTACTGAGTATGCCTACATGTCTTTTTATATACCTCACTTTACAAATATTGGCAATAAGATAAAACTAACACTTGGCAGTAACAAAAAAAAAAGACATATACTTGAATAAAGATGTTTATTAACAAACAAGAACACATATTTTAGGAATATTCTCCATTATGTGCCCGTGCATCTACCTACCAATGGGATATATGCATTCAATCTTTATGATCATCTTATGAAATTGATAGATCATTGTACATGTGATCTTCTTACCAAAGAGATAGATCATTGTACATGTGATCTTCTTACCAAATAGATAGATCACTCACTAGCACTATTCTTACCAAAGACATATAATGGTTTCATATAATGGAACAGACATATTATTTTTCATGTGCTCATAGCAATAAGTATGGAAAATTATGCACAATATCATACAAGAATAATAATTTCATCCAGTATCATATGCAAAGTATTTTACTACACATAATTCAACCATACTGAATAGTAGGCCAAGTAAGAGGTAAGGGCATACCTTGATCGTATATATCCTAATCATTACATATCAAATTCTTGGTGTCAACTATGTATACTAGTTCAAACCCTGATCAAGACAAGACCACATATCACCATTAGGTTCTCATCATCATCTCAACCCTAGTTATGCCCATTTTAGGGTTTAACTTATCTCGTTATGATGTTTGCATTATTACTTGCATTCTTATCTTGGAATTAGATTATTGATCTAATATTCCTGATTATTGTCTCATTAACTAATTATCAGGTTTCACATTATTTTGTACACATAATGATCATAGTCACATTCATTAATCATATAAGGGTTATATAACATGTCTTAAGGATCATCTTCATATAACATGAATTCTATGCATCTAAATGATATCAAATTTCCACATTAGCTTCCAGTAGGGTTGTAAACGGCGCGGGTATGGTTGGTTTATGGCCATAGCCACACTCATACCAATCTAATTTAGTGGGTCCGATTCCAGTTGTATACCCACATAATACAAAATCTAGACCCACACCATACCCGTACCAGCAATAATAGAGGGTATACAGTGCGGGTATGCGGGTAAGCGGTTCTATAAAACATCATATTGTTTATGTAAGAGAAATGACTATGTTCCATATATTTTAATACATCAAGATATTGTTATTATATAGTATATTAACATGGAATATTTATATTCATTTACATTAACATTAATTCAGTTAATTGTTTACATGTTTTTAGTCATCATATTAAAATTTAACTTATGTAGAAAGTAATGTGAATTAGTCAACATTTTTATTTTAAGTTTACATATGATGTTCATTATTGCAACTAGAATAGTTAATTCTTAATTATATGACTACTCTCAACCTCATTTTGGTTAGAGTAGGATATAATCTCAAGATTATATTAGTTAGAGTAGTAAAGTATGATATATATAGCATATTATTTCAGTAGTTACTTTTGTATAACAGATACAGGGGTGTAGCGGTCTGGGTCTAAGAATACCCATTATTGGACCCACTTATATGTTGGTCCAAGGGTATGCAGGTATAAAAGATTAAACCCATGATGAGTTTTTTTAAGGGTCTGAATATGCAGGTCTGCGGGTCTACCCGTACCCATTTTGTGACGAAGTGAACTTTTAGAACCTTTTAAATGCTTAATGGCATAATGATACTCCCTTAAGTGGATTTTGATCATATAAATGTATTCCAATTGGTTTAGTAAAAGATGAAAGTCACTTGTTATTATATCATGATTTATGCCCCTAAGTATGTGGCATTTTTTTGACTAAGTGGTTGATTGATAAAATAATGGTAACATGGATCTTGAGTGATTAGGAAGCTATGATCAAAATTCGGTGATGATTAGACCATCTAATAAGAAGTTATAGATGTTTAAAGTTTGTGAATATTTGATATCTTTATGTAATTATGACCAAGAGCTTTTCCCTTCTGCCTAATTTTGATAGTAGGCAATGTCACGCTTCTCCTGGCTTAAAGGATGCAGATTCACAAGGTGGCCCTGTGCTGACCATTGGATGGGTCAGATTGGATGGTCTAAATCTTGTCTTCAAGGTAGCATAGTTAGACATCGTGGGCAATTGGAACAGATACACGAATCACCTGTTCATGGATGATCGTGGCCTGGAGGAGAAACGAAGTGGGCAGTTGGCCTTCCCAGCAACCACTCGTCATGATCGTGGGAGGTGGGCAAGATTTAACTGGAGAGTGGGACTCCCCTACTTATTACTAATCGTATGATCCCTCATCTGAAGCAAAACACCACCAGACTAGGGAGTTTCAGGGTCTGCTCCTCCCCACCTATCCATTGCCTTCTGTAGGTGACTCACGAAGATGAAGACAGAGCTGGAGAGTAGACCACAGGATGATAGGAGAAACAGAAGTAAGAAGGAGATGGAAGGATCCAGTTATAGCCGTATTCGTAGGATGTCGCGGAGTCTTACATGGCAGCTGAATCTAAGCTTAGTTGAAAATGAAGGTCGAGTTTGAAGTGGACAGATAGACCTGCACGGTGTAGTTGGAGGGCCACATGATGTAAGATGAGGTGCCGCGAAGCTTTTCGAAGCTTTAGACTAGTACAAGGATGGGTAGAGGCGGGTCGCCTCCTTGTTCCGTCACAACCGAAAGGAGACGACGACACCCTCATCGAGAAGGAGATCCACAAGCAGATCCCAGGAGTTGAGTAGCTGTAGAGGTCCAGAAGGGGTAGCCGAACCCGATGGAATCCTTAGGAGATGAGTAGGAGCACTGTGTCACCTCTGATTCCTCACCGATGCAAGCTATCCATGACGGAGGCCATGGCGGGCAGCCTCATGGATGTGGAGCGCTGGAGCGATTGATGTCGCCCTAGCAAGCCGAGAATGAGGGGATTGTGTTTTCCAAGCCCTGCCAAGGATCTCCAGGAGCTGAACGTTGCTAGACGAAGCTTGTTTGCTCACCAGAGGCCTCCACGCACGGCGGCGCCCTGCGGAACAGAGGGCGCAGGTAGCAGGCGTCCGCACGAGACCGCGAGAAAGGGAGGAGCGTGATCGAGCTAGCGGATCACAGAGTTCGTGGATCCAACAAAAGATCCGGACCGGGTCCCAGCCCTAGCTTCCGAACCAGCAAAGGAGCCACACCCCCTAGTGGCCACGTGGTGGCACACCACTGGCTTGCAAAAGGTAAATACCCAATAAACTCACAGATATTAGATAATTCATATAAAATAGCCTGTTGATCAGAAAATTACAAACAATATACCAAAATGTTCAGAAAAATGAGTAGAACACAATTAAAGCAAAATATCAGGCTTCTAATGCATGAATATCAGTGATATCTTGTTAGTTTTGAAATGCTTAATTGATGTGTAATAAATATCAAACGTTGGCCTAAAATTATGAGAATATGTCAGTAAATCAATATTCATGCTTATAATCTAGTGTATGTCAGTGATTATGATGATGATGTACGAAATCATGTATTTTGCTTAATATGTCTAATTAGGGCTAATAACCCTAATAAAATGCAATAAATACATACGTGCTCTATAAATGATGAATTTCACAGCGTAAGCTCATATCAGTATATGAAACCTCAGTTTTAATTATGAGATCATAATGATGAACAAAATTTATGTTATATGAAGATGAATCGTAATACATGTTATAAAACCCTAATCTAGGTTAATGATGTAACCTAAGGTTAATATGTGCGCAAAAAGGATATGGAACCTAATGTTCAGATGATGAACTTTGATAATGAGATGTAATCTGGAAAATGACATCAATGAGATAATTATAAGATAAGAATACAAGTAATCATGAGAATATCATTATGAACTAAGAGAAACTCTATGAACACAATTAGGGTTAAGATGAGATGTAAGACGATGAGAACCTGATGATAGTATATGATCTTGTCTTAATCAGATTTAACCAAGGATATAGTTGACATGAGGTATATATGATGATTAAGTTTGTTCTTGATCAAGGTACGCCATTACCTCTTACTTGGCTTATTATACAATATGCTTGTGTTATATGGTAGTAAAGACTTGGCATATGGTATTGATTGAAATGATTGTCTTGTATGATATGTTGCATGATTTTCCATACTTATTGCTATGAACACATGAAACATAATATATCTGTTCCATTATATCAAAGCACTTCAAATCTTTGGTAGTAAAGTGCTGGAAATAAGTACTTCAACTCTTTGGTAGTAAAGTACTTGGAAGTGATCCAACTCTTTGGTAGTATATCACATTGTGAAATGATCCAACTCTTTGGTAGTAGATCATAAAGGCCTTAATGCATTCAACTCTCAGGTAGTAAATGCATGGATGATATAATGGAAATTGTGCTTAAAATATGTGTTCTCTTTTGTTGATGAATATCTTTGTGCAAGTATACACTTTTCTTATATTTCTTTATAACGACCAAGTATATTAGTTTTATCTTATTGCCAAGATATGATGAGAGGTATATAAAAAGACACGTAGGCATACTCAGTACAATATTCATGAAATATTGTACTGACGTGTACCGCTTGTAATCTTTTTGTTTAGGTTGTGGTTTTACTCTTGAAGATCCAGGAGAGAGAGAGGTGTAGCGAGCTGATGTACAGGTGGACCTGTTGTCTTAAGATCCTGTTGTTTAGATGTAGTACATGTATATGTTATATTTTTCTGTTCAATATGTAATATCAAATGTTGTAACAATTCATTTGTAATTATATGTTGAATGGTGAACACGTGTTGTGGTTTGTTTATTGTTCATGTGCATGTGCTACTGATTGTTTCCTTCTGACTTCTTCTGATTTTCTTCTTCTTAGCCTCGTGTGGGATGTTTAAATTGGGATACTCACTGAGGTGAGGGTTTCAATTTGGATGTCACACATCAGATTAAGTTTTAGAAAATCCGGGGACATCACAGGTGGTATCAGAGCATGAACAATAGCAAAGCCTGACATTTGCTCATTATGCAACTCAAAACTAAAGAACCTTGAACCTTAATAATCCTTAGGGTTAGATTAGTCATCTTTTAGAGACTAGATCTGACCTAGCCTCCAGGTTAGCACCTAGATGTCTGAGAACTAGGCCTAGACTAGTGCTTGTTGTATAGAAAGTCCTTAGATGTCGTTCTTTCCTTATAGTGCAGCGGTATGGGACATTGTACTATTTGGAAATGCCGTGCATCAAGGGAAGAGAAACCCTAGACATATGGCGCTCGTTGTCTAGAGTAGCTACACTAGTCTACCCCTTGTTCTCACCCTTTTCACTAGTTTTCATGACACTATACTCTCTACTATGTGTGGGACACTCATTTTCAGGATTTGGTTTTTGATTCCAAACGGATCGAACCTCGATAGTTTTCTCTGACGCTTGTTCTATCAGAGAAAAACTATATAATATTTTATTATGTATATGTATTACAAAAATGTGTCCCCACACATGTACGAGTAGGAGGTGGTCATGCAACCTAAGTGAAAGTGAATGACATCAGTCTAGAAGAGAGAGTAGTTCTAGATTAGATGTCTAGAGCCTTTTTGATATATACGATAGATGGAATAGATGATATAAGTTTGATGATATGATGTAAGTCTTATAAGATGATTAAGATGATTTAAGTTTGTCTTTGAGGACTTAAGTTTGGTTTTGAGGATTTGAGATAAGCTTTGATGATGCAAGTAACTAGGCTTTTTATGAGATAAGATATGTTAAGACAAGTTGTGAGTCACCATGAGCCTCAATCTCTTTTACGAAGGAGGACCTCTAGTGTTAGGACTAGTTTCAGGGTTAACTCCAGAGAGAGTGAGACCCATAGGGAGAAGGTCAGAGAACCTAAACTCCACGATATGAGATATTTGAGAATTATGAGATATGTGATATGATATGTCCTAAACTAGACTACTCCTGAGTGATCAAGTTGAGTCACTTTATGCATGATTCCTATAGTCTTGTAGAACCCTAGATGTCCTTGGGAAGACCAAACCCTAGAGACAGAGAGAGGCTGGTATTATGTGCATGCGAGTATGAATATGAGTGCCTGCCATCTGGGTGAGGGAGAGAACCCAAGACCCTGGAGGAGGTAGCTATGTTAGTTCTGTGAAGCCTCATGCTCGGGTTGGTGGTTTCCCACATAGGAATCTAGTGGTATATATAAGAAAGTTTTAAGTAAGATGTTTCATGGGTTGAAGACCTATGAAGAGTATGTCATAGCATGTTTCAGTTTGTGCTTATGTGGCTAGAGCTATGAAGCTATCTTTAGTGCCAATGAGGTAATCCGATAACCCTAGATCACAGAGGAAAGATAAGGTATATGCTTTGAGTTGAGTTGGCTCAGAGAGACTGAGCATGGTATTACTCTCATGACAAGGGTCAGGACCTCAGTTGGACTAAATTAAGTTTTAGATATATGTTTAACAAGCCACTCACATAAGTTTTTTTAACACAACCATGATATAAAATGTGTAAGGATATGATCTAATCTTGACATGTGATATATAGATGTAACATGGTGGAAAACCTAGTTTGGTTTGATAACTTTTTATGTATAAATGGTTAACCATGTTCATGATAATGATGATAATTTGATAGTGTTGGTTCATCTTGTGACGAAATCACTAGTAAATGTTGTAAGTTATTATGAGTAATGAAAAAAGATCATATGAAGGAAACATGTTACATGAGGTGTTAATCTTAGTGCTTAATAAAGATGAAAAATATAGTTTGACAGATAGCACAACATAACTTTTATGGCACCTTGATATGATCTAGATGGATAAAGTGGGTTAACTATAGTTAATACCCTCCTAAAAGGCATATGTTAATGTTGAACATGTTCTAACAATTATCTCAATAAAATGTTGATGAGACCTTGATAATGGGTTAACCTTAGTTAACTCCTTTAGAACATGGTAATATGAAGTTGAATAATAATGCATGGGTAAAGATAAGAATGCAACCCTAACGTATGAAATATGTCATGACATAAACAAAGCTTCTAAACCCTTGTTTGAGCCTCCTATGAAGTGAGGTTTCACCTTAGATGTTTTTAAAACCTCCTAATGGTAGTTTGGATATGGTTATGGAGCTTATGTTTATGGTGATATTTCACCTAGATGGTGCCCATCACTTGGTTGTATATCTTTTGACTTTTCCTTGAAGTAAGAGGATGGCTTAATTTCTAGGATGAAATTTCTTTTAAGATGTATATGATGTGACAAAGTGGTTTTTGGCGTAATTTCGAGGATGTTATATCTTTTAAGGTGTGTAGGATGTGACGAAGTGAACTTTTAGAACCTTTTAAATGCTTAATGGCATAATGATACTCCCTTAAGTGGATTTTGATCATATAAATGTATTCCAATTGGTTTGGTAAAAGATGAAAGTCACTTGTTATTATATCATGATTTATGCCCCTAAGTATGTGGCATTTTTTGCACTAAGTGGTTGATTGATAAAATAATGCTAACATGGATCTTGAGTGATTAGGAAGCTATGATCAAAATTCGGTGATGATTAGACCATCTAATAAGAAGTTATAGATGTTTAAAGTTTGTGAATATTTGATATCTTTATGTAATTATGACCAAGAGCTTTTCCCTTCTGCCTAATTTTGATAGTAGGCAATGTCACGCTTCTCCTGGCTTAAAGGATGCAGATTCACAAGGTGGCCCCGTGCTGATCATTGGATGGGTCAGATTGGACGGTCTAAATCTTGTCTTCAAGGTAGCATAGTTAGACATCGTGGGCAATTGGAACAGATACACGAATCACCTGTTCATGGATGATCGTGGCCTGGAGGAGAAACAAAGTGGGCAGTTGGCCTTCCCAGCCACCACTAGTCGTGATCGTGGGAGGTGGGCAAGATTTAACTAGAGAGTGGGACTCCCCTACTCATTACTAATCGTATGATCGCTCATCTGAAGCAAACCACCACCAGACTAGGGAGTTTCAGGGTCTGCTCCTCCCCACCTCTCCATTGCCTTCTGTAGGTGACTCACGAAGATGAAGAAAGAGCTGGAGAGTAGACCAGAGGATGATAGGAGAAACAGAAGTAAGAAGGAGATGGAAGGATCCAGTTATAGCCGTATTCATAGGATGTCGCGGAGTCTTACATGGCAGCTGAATCTAAGCTTAGTTGAAAATGAAGGTCGAGTTTGAAGTGGATAGATAGACCTCCACGGTGTAGTTGGAGGGCCACATGATGTAAGATGAGGTGTCGCGAAACTTTTCGAAGCTTTAGACTGGTACAAAGATGGGCAGAGGCGGGTCGCCTCCTTGTTCAGTCACAACCGAAAGGAGACGACGACGCCCTCATCGAGAAGGAGATCCAAAAGCAGATCCCAGGAGTTGAGTAGCTGTAGAGGTCCGGAAGGGGTAGCCGAACCCGATGGAATCCTTAGGAGATGAGTAGGAGCACTGTGTCACCTCTGATTCCTCACTGATGCAAGCCATCCATGACGGTGGCCATGGCAGGCAGCCTCACGGATGTGGAGCGCTGGAGCGATTGATGTCGCCCTGGCAAGCTGAGAATGAGGGGATTGTGTTTTCCAAGCCCTGCCAAGGATCTCCAGGAGCTGAACGTTGCTAGACGAAGCTTGTTTGCTCACTGGAGGCCTCCACGCACGGCGGCGCCCTGCAGAACAGAGGGCGCAGGTAGCAGGCGTCCGCACGAGACCGCGAGAAAGGGAGGAGCGTGATCGAGCTAGCGGATCACTGAGTTCGTGGATCCAACAAAAGATCCGGACCGGGTCCCAGCCCTAGCCTCCGAACCAGAAAAGGAGCCACGCCCCCTAGTGGCCACGTGGTGGCACACCACTGGCTTGCAAAAGGTAAATACCCAATAAACTCACAAATATTAGATAATTCATATAAAATAGCCTGTTGATCAGAAAATTACAAACAATATACCAAAATGTTCAGAAAAATGAGTAGAACACAATTAAAGCAAAATATCAGGCTTCTGATGCATGAATATCAGTGATATCTTGTTAGTTTTGAAATGCTTAATTGATGGATAATAAATATCAAACGTTGGCCTAAAATTATGAGAATATGTCAGTAAATCAATATTCATGCTTATAATCCAGTGTACGTCAGTGATTATGATGATGATGTATGAAATCATGTATTTTGCTTAATATGTCTAATTAGGGCTAATAACCCTAATAAAATGCAATAAATACATGCGTGATCTATAAATGATGAATTTCACAGCGTAAGCTCATATCAGTATTTGAAACCTCAGTTTTAATTATGAGATCATAATGATGAACAAAATTTATGTTATATGAAGATGAATCGTAATACATGTTATAAAACCCTAATCTAGGTTAATGATGTAACCTAGGGTTAATATGTGCGCAAAAAGGATATGGAACCTAATGTTTAGATGATGAACTTTGATAATGAGATGTAATCTAGAAAATGACATCAGTGAGATAATTATAATATAAGAATACAAGTAATCATGAGAATATCATTATGAACTAAGAGAAACTCTATGAACACAATTAGGGTTAAGATGAGATGTAAGACGATGAGAACCTGGTGATAGTATATGATCTTATCTTAATCAGGTTTAACCAAGGATATAGTTGACATGAGGTATATATGATGATTAAGTTTGTTCTTGATCAAGGTACGCCATTACCTCTTACTTGGCTTATTATTCAATATGCTTGTGTTATATGGTAGTAAAGACTTGGCATATGGTATTGATTGAAACGATTGTTCTTGTATGATATGTTGCATGATTTTCCATACTTATTGCTATGAACACATGAAACATAATATATCTGTTCCATTATATCATACAAGAACAATCATTTCAATCAATACCATATGCCAAGTCTTTACTACCATATAACACAAGCATATTGTATAATAAGCCAAGTAAGAGGTAATGGCTTACCTTGATCAAGAACAAACTTAATCATCATATATACCTCATACTTGGCTTATTATACAATATGCTTGTGTTTGTTCTTGATCAAGGTACGCCATTACCTCTTACTTGGCTTATTATACAATATGCTTGTGTTATATGGTAGTAAAGACTTGGCATATGGTATTGATTGAAATGATTGTTCTTGTATGATATGTTGCATGGTTTTCCATACTTATTGCTATGAACACATGAAACATAATATATCTGTTCCATTATATCAAAGCACTTCAACAATTTGGTAGTAAAGTGCTGGAAATAAGTACTTCAACTCTTTGGTAGTAAAGTACTTGGAAGTGATCCAACTCTTTGGTAGTAGATCACATTGTGAAATGATCCAACTCTTTGGTAGTAGATCATAAAGGCCTTAATGCATTCAACTCTTAGGTAGTAAATGCATGGATGATATAATGGAAATTGTGCTTAAAATATGTGTTCTCTTTTGTTGATGAATATCTTTGTGCAAGCATACACTTTTCTTATATTTCTTTATAACTGCCAAGTATATTAGTTTTATCTTATTGCCAAGATATGATGAGAGGTATATAAAAAGACACGTAGGCGTACTCAGTACAATATTCATGAAATATTGTACTGACGTGTACCGCTTGTAATCTTTTTGTTTAGGTTGTGGTTTTACTCTTGAAGATCCAGGAGAGAGAGAGAGGTGTAGCGAGCTGATGTACAGGTGGACCTGTTGTCTTAAGATCCTGTTGTTTAGATGTAGTACATGTATATGTTATAGTTTTTTGTTCAATATGTAATATCAAATGTTGTAACAATTCATTTGTAATTATATGTTGAATGGTGAACACGTGTTGTGGTTTGTTTATTGTTCATGTGCATGTGCTACTGATTGTTTCCTTCTGACTTCTTCTGATTTTCTTCTTCTTAGCCTCGTGTGGGATGTTTAAATTGGGATACTCACTGAGGTGAGGGTTTCAATTTGGATGTCACACATCAGATTAAGTTTTAGAAAATCCGGGGACGTCACACATTTACAGCCCTAGCTTCCAATTACTAATATTAGGGTGTTCTGTAAAATTCCATCATTTATTGAGCATGTATGTATTCATTGAATTTTATTTAGAGTTATTAGCCCTAATTAGCCATATGTAGAAAATTACATGATTGCGTGCATCAACATCATAATCACTGACATTAGATGGATTACATACATGAGTATGTATTTACTAACATTTTATCAATATTTTAGACCATCGTTTGATATTTATTATACATCAAA
This sequence comes from Alisma plantago-aquatica, assembly GCA_963693085.1. Taxonomy (NCBI): domain Eukaryota; kingdom Viridiplantae; phylum Streptophyta; class Magnoliopsida; order Alismatales; family Alismataceae; genus Alisma; species Alisma plantago-aquatica. The sequence continues at coordinate 1,387,212,794 of OY856412.1, forward strand.
CACATATAATACATGTTGAATGATATTACTATGATTTAAGCATAAAGGACTGATATGATAGTTCCATGTTATTTTATATATTTTTTTGAGAATTTTGATGTATTATTTGTATTTTTCTGATAAGCGGGCTATTTCATATGATTTATTGAAGATATGTACATTTACTAAAAAAATTTACCTTTTAGGGCCAGTTGCACACTTCCACGTGGAAATTAGGGTTGGCACAACTCATTTCTTGGTCCGCTTGAGCCAGGTGGTCTGTGATCTAGACCATTCCACGTCTCCCTCTTTCGTAGGTCACGAGTGCCTCTATTTTCTCTATGAAATAGAGCAACGCCTCTAGACGCCTCTCCGACGAGGTTTCCATGGTAATCCAATCATCTTTTACTTGTGAACAAGCACTTGCTCAATCTGCATCACCTCTATAGTAGGAACAACATGCTCCTCTTTGAGCCATGATGGACATGCTACATCAGCACCAGTGGGATGTTGTGGAGGAGGTAAAGGGGCGCAATACCCCTCTCTCAAGTGCGGCCTCTATTCGTCAAGGCCGCCAACAGTGTAAGGATTCTCAACACAAAATCCTCCTCTCAGATCTTCATTGTGAGCTTCTTGTGTCATTCATAGCTTCTTGGATCCCCAAACCTTCCAGACTATACGTTTAGGGTGCATGCATTCCCTGATTTCTGCCTTGGTCATCAGTGCTAGCTACTACTGCGGCAGGTGAAAAGGGGAAAACCAAACCTCGCAGAAACACTTGATGTTGATGTATCCAAAAGCATCACAATGGCTTCTTCAATTTCACTGATGAATCAAAACTCATCAGAAAAGTAGTAGAGCCCTCCCTTGAGATCCCCCTTCCTCTACCTTGAAATGGGTCTGCTGACCACGACAAAGACCAAGAAGGGCATGAGTATGCCAAATTTAAGTCCTCTATCCTCTCTATTCAACCATGTTCATCTCTCCATCAACACCTACAACTGGAAGTGGAGAACCAGTGAAAGGGGAGGGTTTGTTCTCCCTACTAAAAGGCATGGCAGTTTGTGCAAGGGGTCAAATGGAAGCTCATGGCAGTAAGAAGCCAACTACTCAGTTTGTTTCTCCTTTGGATCCACAATCATCCCAAAACTAGCAATTAAGGTTTTCAGTTCCACTCGCCCACAATTCCATGTATAACTGATCTTAGAGACACACTTCTGGCCATTAGACCTGACTCATCCAATGATTGGGAAAGCATCCACCTTGTGGATCCGTGGGTTCTCAACCTTGTGGGTGCGATGCTAGTTGATCCACAACATAGGCTAGAATGATCAGTAGGAATAGTTCTAAAGTCACCAATACATGCATTATTTCTCCAAATTCAAGTCACAATATCTCCTTCTAGGAACATCGATAAATTATGAAACTTTAGTCATATCTTTATCATCGTTCAAACTACATACCATCCAATTTTGATAGCAAGATTCACCTACTTGGCCATTCAATTAAATACTCTAATGAGGCATATATTAAGGGGTATAAAACATATGAACAACATCCATAGACTTCCAAACTACGTCAAACTCATTGACATATATATAAATTCAAAAGACCATTTCGATCTCAAATATATGAAGTCACTTATCCAACTGGGTCCTAAACTCTAGAAGTCCACTCCATCACACTTAATATAGCCTTATGGGATGAATGTTAAACTTTATGGTTTTGTTAACCTAAAGATAGTCAATGATATTTATTTGGCCTAAAATTAGTAACTTCTAATGCATTATACTCCTAAATTATTTATGAATCTTTCATGTTCTCTAATGTGACTACATGCCTAAATGTTGACTTGAAATGTGATCTAGTATGAATGTTGATAACAATGTATCTAACCTCATGTGAATCTTTCTCTAATGATGATCCATGTTACATTATGACTTCAAATAAGCAGTTGTTGATGTTTATGAAACCTACTCCAAGTATAAGTCATATATACTCTAATGATGAAATCATGCATATTAATGACTCCAAATCACTAGTTATGACAATGGTGACGTTGGTATTATCTATCTTGTTGAAATCTTATGATTTTTCTATCTAAGATCATGAAATGCTAAGATTATCTATCTTAGTATTGATGTTTCACCTTAGGTTGTAGATTAAACCATGACATACTATGTTGCTTGATAATGCATATGCATATCCTAGTTGATATATTGAAAATAAATGATGCATGGTACCTAGATCTAGGTGACACATCTAATCACCATAACAATGATTCATGAACCTAATCTTGCAGATGATAACTTTATTACACTCACTTGTAATTTTAGTATCTCTATGATGACTCAATTTCTAAGATGTAGTCAAGTTTGTAATTATGATTTTCTAATCGAATGGTTAATCTCATGCTCTAATTGAGGTACGCTTAATCTCTTGATCCTACAATGTTATTGACTTGTTTGTATGTATGGTCACATGAATGCTTGTCTAGCCAATTACTTGTTTGAGCTACTTGTTCCTTATGATTACTATGTTCTCTTTTCTTGAAATATGTTGAACAAACTATGAACATAATTGAACTTGTCCATTATACAAACCTCGTGTACCTCCCTGTATTCTCCAGGTAAGGGCACAAGGTTGGGCAGTTTACTTGAGATGTCAAGATAAGTCATACCATGTTGATAAAAGGGTTAGCTAATCTTGAGCACCCTTATGGACCCTTCCAATGGGAAGTTGTTCAATGTCCATATTATGTTGTTGAATATAATGGAAATACACTTAAAACACACTTTGTATAAAGAATGTCATTAAGTGTTTCATGCCTTGTTTATACTTCTTGCTTATATGATGTTACTAGCCAAGAAACTTTTATTCCACTATTCAATTTTTTTACCTTCCTTTTCATAGCATATTTAATGCTTTATCATTAATATATTGTGTTTATTGAATTTTTAGTTTCCAAATGAAGATTCGCTGCACTCAAGGCTCTAAGATCTAGAATCAGATTACCAATGGGTATACTTGAATATAGAAATGGGTACATATCTCTTATCTGCATGTTTAATATCTTGTTATGTCTTACCTTTTTCTTGTTTGTGGTTTTATTCATGCATATGTTATGTGATCCATTATAGGGACAAATGCCTAGGTCCACTCACCTCTGGCTATGTAGACATTAAGAGTGTGGACTTAGGGTAATAATCAGCTCTGTTAAAATGGCATAGTACATCCAAAGATTTTGGAAGTGAGTTACCAACTTACAATTTTGAGGATGATCTTGTGTCTGTCAAATAGGTTATGGATTCTCCAGAAGCTATGTTTTGGAAAGAAGTCGTTATGATGAAATCCAATCAATTCTCTCAAATGGAACTTGGGAATTAGTGGAGTTGCCTCCTTGTTGTTCTATAGATGGATGAAAATAGATCTTTAAGAAGTAACTTAATGCAAACATGACAATAAATAGGTACAAAGCTAGGTAATTTGCTAAGTGTTACATACATAGGGAAGTAATGAATTATTTGGATACATATTCTCCTATTTCCTATATGACCACAATTTGAATGCTTATAGCGTTGGCTTACATTGATAATCTCCATATCCATCAGATGGATGTGAAGACTGTGTTCTTACACAGTGATATTCAAGAAGAGATATATATGGAACAAACTAAGGGATTTGTGGGTCATGGGAATGAGTCCAAAGTGTGTAAACTTGTTAAGACATTATATGGATTGAAACAATCCCAAATTTAGAAATTAAATGGCATGAAACAAGCCCCCCCTAAGAAATGGCATGAGAAGTTTAATTCTATGATATCATCATTTGGCTTTGTGACTGTAAAATCTTTAATGTTGGATACATTGTGTTATGCCTATATGTAGATGAGATCATGTTGTGTGGTTCCGATATGAAAGTAGTTAATGTGACAAAGTAATTCTTGTGTAGCAAGTTTGACATGAAGGATATGGGTGTCACTGATGTTATTTTAGGGCTTAAAATCTTTCTATTGGAGGTGTAACTCTGTCTCAGCCTCACTATGTTGAGAAGATGTTGGAGAGGTTTGAGTACACATCAAGTAAACATGTTAAGATTCCATATGATTCATCCAAGGCCTTGTACAAGAGTGATAGTGCAATTTGAGTTACTCAATTATGATGCTCTCAGATTATCAGAAGTTTGATGTATCTTATGAACTGCACATATGCAGACATAGTATTTGATGTGAGCAAGTTAAGTAGATACTCTCGTTGTCCTGACAAGACCCATTGGGAAGCTCTTGATAGAGTTTGGAGGTATATCAAGGGAACTTGCTCCCCTGGGCTACATTATGGAAAATATCAGTCTGAAGTCGAAGGATATTGTAACACCCTTTGCCGCAAAAATGAGATTACTCAAAATCAACTACAAAATTATCATTTTAAACAATATTACCACAAAATAGGGTAAATTAAAACTTATCTCATAACACGACTTCCAACGGAACAACTCATAAATGAACCCATAAACTATTGCCATTTGTATTTTATTCATATCAAAATTATTACAAAACAATGTTTATTGGCTATCTAGCATCAAATGTTACATATAATCAACTACTCATGTATACAATGCATGTTTTTACTACTATGGCATACAAACATAGACCCAAAACAATGCACAATATTCACAAAATAGCCCCAAGGACCTATGCATATAGGGATGACATAGAGGACTCTATTACTAGACACTAGTTGCATATCCATAATTCAACACCTATAGCTCCACTTGTTGTCAACCTTAGCGACACAAACTTTATCTCATCATGCACATTCACCTAAAAAGATGTGGAACCCAAGGGATGAGACCAAACATCCCAATGAGAGATATAACTCTCCACCACCATCTATTATAAGCACATATAACTAAAACAAGGAGTTATACTTTTAAAAGATAAGTAGATTTAGCTCAATGATATAAATAGGGAAATTATCCCAGTTTAAGCAGTTAGGGTATCTACACTAAATATTAGATCATCTCATGCCTTAAGAAGGAATATGAAGAAAATGTATAACTATATAAACTAACTAGTGTAAGAAACATAGCACGGGGGTCATTCAATGTTATTCGTATGTGACCCTAAGCAATAATACTACATGGCTATGTTACATCTTTAATTATTATGCCCTGAGGATTTGAGGAGTACCACACAAATCCAACTACCCACCGCTAAGTCAAAATCAGTACAACACAAGATCAATGGAAGAGCCAGACTCCATGATCATCACCAACACTACTCGATCAACACAAGTTTGCAATGTAGTGACATATAGTCAAACTGCATTGACATCCACTTATAGTCGGAGCTATAGTCCGATAAAGACAACAACTCATAGTCAAATATATGGTCCTATAAAACAACTAGCCTTCCTTGGTACATGGTACAAGTCTAGAGAACATGCTTACGCAGGGCCATTATATAATAAACATCATATCATTATTTCAAAAATTTAAGGATACGAGGAGATACCTCCACTAATACCCTACAAATTCAACAATATCTGCTTAGTGTTTCCTATAGGAATTACTTTTTTCACCATCCTGATAAATATTGACACTAATGATGGATCTATGGTACAAGGCAACTACTTGATTATGGTTTCACTTTATCAATTATGCCAATTGGGTGAATTAAGGCTCCATCATACAAGTGGACATACAAGACCCTATTTCAATCTAGTAAGAATAACTGTGAAACAACTTCAAAAGATATGAAACATATTAGGTGTGAACCTACCACATCATCTCATGGAAACATTGTCTCACTACCTTAAACAAGGCCATCAATATTACCAACTATTAAGACTTCCATATCAGGCTAATCAGCACTATCAGATGACTAGGGATAATAATCATTTTTCACATCGCTAGAGGATATAAACTTACACTAGGAATCAAGCCTTCACTAGGTCATAAGACCAATCACATTATTCTTGTAACTCATTATATTTTCATCATGCCTCCTGTAGCATATAATCATCACTTGTATCATATCACATATACACTATACCAATCATCAGCTATGACAAGCATATCATCATGCCTCATCAGACATATATACATCACATGTATCATATCACATAAAAACCATAGAAACTATTAACTATGATAATCATCTCACTTGCAACCTTAGTGTTATGCTAATAAAAAAGAATGTTCATTGTATCTCATCATTTTTAAACACTTTAGGCAATCTAATAAATGTATCATGTGTCCCCTCAATTTTGGGTTAGGGTTTCATACTTAACCTCATAAGGTTCCATGACACTTATGAACTATCAACCTCTAATTTCAATACTTCCCAAAAGTTTGGAGTGTATTATGTTAAGCACTATAATTTATTACTAAGAGTATACATTCACATATTTTCAATTCTAGTGCACTTCATCAAGGCTCATGGACATCATTTCATATCATTTAATTGTATTCAAAGCATGAACAAGTAATGACACTCAATTATCCTACTAGGTTACATTCATACCAGTAGGAGAGAGGGAGAGTATATTTACATGTTATTCATCTACATGTTTAACAAGTATATCATAACCTAGAATTAGGGTTAACATTCACTCACATAAACATATAGAGTTTACATCATATTTTTTGCACCAATACCTAATTGAGTCACTTCCCACCTTCTTGAAGCATATCAGGGTTAAAGGACATGATTAGGGTTTAACATCATCACTTGAACATGAGTTTTTCATGATGTCCAAAACACTTTGTATCATCACCATTTACATATTTAAGTGTGTCATCTGATTATGTTGTGCATGTGTCACAGCCATGCTTCATATAAATATATCAACCATGCCTCAACATGGTAACGAGACCCTCTACCAATAAGCTGTCTCATCATTACATGACACTTTTATTACTGCCTCTAACAAGGTAATTAACCATATCACATTACTATGGGATATCAATCCTTCAATCATATCACAAGAGGATTTCACCTCATATTGTTCTCAAGGCACTTACTAGGTTATTAGACATGTTCATATAATTCCTACACAATTGATAACTCACAAAATCTCTTAGTGCTAATGATATACCATGCCTTATACAAGGTTCACCATAGAATTCATGTGGCTATGCCATTCACCTCACCTAAAAAGTTAGGGTTATATAAATAGGAGAGGAATGGAATACAATCTTTAATTAGAGTAAGCGCATGTATCACATGCCCACAAGATTAGGGTATAGGGTTTCATAGTGTCATTCAACCTATAAACCCTAAGTCATCATCTCCTGTATAATTTGAGAGTGCTAGAATTAAACATTGTTATTAATGATTAGCTAATCATAAATACAACATTTACATTAACCATTACACTATGTATCATCATCCCTTCGCACTCACACAATGTGGTGTATTGAACTACAACATGTGTAGCAAGTGACATTATTTGTAATGTGTGCACGGTTCACATCGTGACCCACAACGTGTGCAACTCTCTCCCTTACCCATGACACATGCTGGATAGACTTTTCCAGCAATGTCCACTATGCTCTTTGTGCGCCTGCAATGTGCACAGGATGACATTTGCTAGTGACTCTCAACTCACTTGCTCGTAATACACACTAGCACAATGTTGGAACTGCATCACAAGAAGACATTCAACAGACATCGCCACTGAGAAACACTAAGGTGTGTCATGACCGTGCAACACTAGGTGTGTCAACCAACTGTCACAAGGAATTATAACTTTAATTTGTTGATATCATGATCATGACAACCTAAGTTTAACCCAATATGTTCATGGAACAACATGAACAAGTGTCGCGACCTTCATAATTAACAATCTCAAACACAACATTGAAGAAAACACTTCAAGTAGCAACACTGTGTCAGCCAAATCATGGCAAATAGACCATCATTTAGGGTTAAAATGAAGGTAATTCTTTTTGGGATAAAACATGAGTTAAATCTTAAACATAATCATCTCTTCTACCATGCATAACATGTTTAAGAGATATAGAATAGAAGTATATGATTAGGTTTAGGATGAATATAATAGGTGGAGAGAAAAGTTATAAAACTTGCCTATTTTCAAAGGGAAACAAACTCCCAACATTACAGGATTCAAAAACTTCAACCAAGCTTCAAAATGTTAACTAAAGGATTGCCTCCAAGAAGAAGAAATACATGATCAGATGAAAATTTAGAAAAGGGGAAAAATAGATCTTGACAGAACCAAGAATAAAAGGAAAAGAGAAAGGATCATCTTTCACTCTAGTTCACCATGATAACCATAACTTATTATCTTCATAAAGAAAAGATATTCAATAAGAACCCCACGTAGCATCCATGGCTAAGGAGTAGGAAGAAGATGAAGGTTTCAGGAGAAAAGAAACATGATCTAGAAGGAAGATCACTTACTAGGAGTTAATTCTCCAGGAATCACCACCAAAGGTTGTGTTTATCACAAGATCTTCAATATACATAAAGGATCAGCCACCCAAGGTCCAAGACCTGACCTTCTTTTCTCCTGGAGCTCCACGGGTGATCTCAAGGTAGTTGAAGGTGTATAGAGAAAAAAATATTTGCTTGAAAGGAAAAGATGGGATTATATATCCAAAGGAGAAGGGAAGTAGAGATCTTTGAGGTGTCAACCCATATGATCAATAAGGGACACATGCCATTTAAGGAAATAATCTTTCCTCCACTCACATACAAAAGTAGGAAACTCATGTCTATCTAGACATGGTGTCCTAACGTCTAAGGTTAGTTGGCCTATTGTCTTGGTCGAGACACTTCATACATATTTGTCTCGGTCAAGACACTTTATGGTTGAAACCCTAGGTCTCATATATGCATAGGTTGAGTCACTAGAAGACTAGGTGTTTCAACCCAACTTGGAAAAGTTGTCCCGATCGTGACCATTCATTCCAAGTAGGTGTCTCGGCTACAACCCACACCACAAGTGGTGTAGTGGTCACAAAACTCAACCCTAACTTCGTCACCATGTCACTAAGTAACTCTAGAAACCATGTTATCACTTGATGATGTCATATATTCAACTTTGATTCTATTAAGGAACCCTATAGCACCATTTTCTCTCTCATGATGCTAGAGCATGAGATACACTCTCTACATGTGATAATTATAAGGTACCACTCACTTTTGGCTAAATTGCAATTTGATCCAATTGAAAATACAAGCATGTCACAAGGTATTAAAACATCTCAAAAGATTAAATTAAGCTTTAAGCATCTAATTACACAAAGAAATTACAATTTAGAATAAAGCTACATCAGGGATCTTACAACTAAAAAACCCTAATAGGGATTTTGCCCACAAAATCCTAGGCAAAAAGAGACAAGTACTTCCCAAGAATCATGTCCTCAAACTCACATATGACATTCTATGTCACAATGAAGTCATTAAACTTTAAAGTACATGATGTCCTTTCTCAAAGATTAACACATGATTTGTCACGTAGGACACACCTTTAATTATCTCTACCACTACCGGATGTAGAGTAAACTCTATGTCAAGTAGCACTTCCTCAACATAGAAATATTATACGTAACTTGTACAACTCACATGACAACTTTTTCTTGTAAGTCACCTTCTCAACTTATAATATTACAAGATAAGATTAAAAAATCTAGAAGTTTATCATATCTATCCGATTGCAAATGTAAGACTATAAGTGTAACGATATTGACCATCAAACTCTCATTATAAGAGCCAAACGTATAGACTATAGGCTTTATTACAAACATTGGATGTTACAACATTTATTCACAACTACTACATTAGGTGTAACCTTTGATACCTGATAATTGATATGTAGTTTCAACCCTTGTATCATATAACCAGAGAAACCATTAGTTTAGGGATTACTTAAAGAAACTCATCATACCTAGCCACAACATTGTGTGGTAACCTGAACAACCATCGGTTGTGAATCGTCATGCCATCATTAGCTGATGTGGCCAATACTACCATCATTGAACATCCTCGTATGATTAGCCTAAACTCACCATTGGTTTATGTCATCTTTAAGGCACACTAAAGTATACAATTATGCCTTCTTTGTAACTAGTGAGAAGGAAGATTTTCTATTCAAGGTTGTTGTGACCCAAGCCATTCCTTGATGCTCCACAATATATATATATATATATATATATATATATATATATATATATATATATATATATGTGTGTGTGTGTGTGTGTGTGTGTGTGTGTATATGTGTGTGTATAGGTTGTTCATTCGTTGCCCGGCAGGTAGCCAGATTTTCTCTACCTGCTGTAGTAACTCGGGTTCAAAAGAGTAACTATATGGTACACTGGAGTAACTCTTCTGAATCAAAAGAGTAACTGTACTGAAATATAGAGTAACTCTGAGAGCAAAAGTGTATCTGCGCAGAAAATATACAGTCAATAATATATATGGATGGGTTTTTTTATTTTTTTTTGGGGGGGGGGGCAAATGATTTATTTTTTGATCAAATTTTTTGGAGAGCTAGACAAAATTCTCCTCTACAATTGTAAAAAAAAATAAAAAAAATACCACATAGTGTGAAAAAAAATATCAGGAAGTGTACAAAAGAGTAACTACGCAGAAAATATACAGTCAGTCATATATATGGATGGGTTTTTTTTATTTTGGGGGGGGGGCAAATGATATTTTTTTTGATCAAATTTTTGGGAGAGCTAGATAAAATTCTCCTATAAAATTGCAAAAAAAATTAAAAAAAATATCAGGAAGTGTCAAAAAAAATATCAGGAAGTGTGCGCGGGTAGCTACCCGCCGAGTATTAAAGATAATCCCATATATATGTATATATATGCATGTATATATATGTGTATATATATGTATATATATGTATATATATGTATATATATGTATATATATATATGTATATATAAATCAGGCTAGAATACACTTGAGTGTATTCAGAGCAGAATACACTCAAGTGGTTTTTCATGATGCAATATTTTTTTCAAAAATATAATCTGTTGATCTTCTTAAACATCTTGTGAATAGCTCATATGCAAAATTTCAGCACATTTGGACATTTATAGGTCATGTCATAAAGACCACAAAAATTATGCATTTTAAATTAGTTTCATGCGTCAATTTTGTTGCCCTTGGATGAGTAATTTACACTCATCCAAATGGGCTCAAAATTTGTATGTAGCCTAGTTATAGTATGACGGTGAAGATCAATGGTTTAAAATTTTCCAAAAAAATAGTCTAGATATGTAAACACACTTGAGTGTAATCATGTAATCTATACACTCGAGTATATTCTAGCCTGACTCTCTCTCTCTCTCTCTCTCTGTATATATATATATATGTATATATATATATTTATATATATCTATATACATACATACATACATACATATATATATACATACATATATATACATACATATATATACATATACATATATATATATATATATACATACATATATATACATACATATATATACATATATATATATATATATATATATATATATATATATATATAAATATATATATATATACATATAACTCTTTTTTCAAGCAGGACTTGCAACTGTCTATTTAATTCTTGCCTCTTTTTCGACATCATTCTATACGACTCATAAACCCCTAACATGATATTTTCATTATAGGTTGGGTATCTGTAACCAGATTGATCTTAAAGTCAATCTGTCTTGGAAGAAAAACACTTATTATCTAATAAGGAAACATTTCCTTGATCTAGCATAAAATTGGGCACCTTTTGGATACTAGGATTTTTCACCTTGGTATCCATCCCAAATGACAAAACACATTACATTCGCATCCAATCAGCTTTTTAGCTGTCACTATCGATACCAAACATGTCAGAAGAATCTTCCTATCATTTTGGAAGATCCACAAAACATCATCATTTATAGATGTCACCATCTGGGAACTAAAGTCCAAGCCTAATTGATACTTTTTAAATTATCCATCTCAAGGTCACCTCAAAACTGTGCACATTAGATGAATAAGACTCACTGAAATGTCACATCCCTAGAAAGAAAGTGAACAAAGGGATCATACTTCCCTTATCTCTATAGCACCACCCAGGGATTGCTAGCAAGGAGAAGAAGACTACATCTTTCTTTTATTATTGCACAGGTCTACCACCACTCATGTATCATTTTATCCTATTTCATCTTGGTATCCTTGCTAGTAGCATACAAAATTTAAAGAGGAACACATATCATCACTCCTTACTCATTATCTATTCATCATTTTCATGTATATCCCAATGCATTACCACGTTTTATAACTTTACATCAATAGATAGATCATTATTTTTCACATGTCCTATATTTAACAAGGATTATCGCCTTGTTTCCTTTCACATATTGTGAAGACTATACCTTACACTTTCTTATACACATAGGTTGGTCTGAGATTAACTCAGGTTCTACTTTAGACACTATTTAATTGTTATCATATGTCTCCTTACTTAATACTTATCTCAAGAATTCTCTCCATTATAGATGTATTTTACACCTAGATTTACATTATTATCTCATATTTATCTGTCTCTTGTTTCATAAATTTCTTGAAATTATAACTTCAAGAACCTCTTATATCTTACTTGTGCTCAGGTCTATGTTTCATGATATCATATCTCCCTCTTCTAATTACCAATTATTTAATGTTGAAGTATATTATGATGTGGTTGTCATCTCATTTAAAGTAATATGGAGGTATTAGCACCATGATTCTTGATCTCTTATGCTCCTTAGATTGTTTCAAAATGACTATTTGATTAGAGTAACCAGAAAGAAATAAATCTAAGAGTTCCATACTTACCTTTCCTTCAATATTTGAATACATGGATAGGGCACTCAAGTACTAAGGTTAGGTAGTATGCACCATGTTTTATATCTTGTTAGACATCATCCTCATCCTAGTCTTAGTATCCCTGTAGACTTAGTGAACAAATAGCTCGGATACCACCAAATGTGACACCCTTTGCCACACAAATGAGATTACTCAAAATCAAGTGCAGAATTATCATTTTAAACAATATTACCACAAAATATGGAAAATTAAAACCAATCTCATAAGATTACTTCCAACTAAACAACTCATAAATGAAGCCATAAACTATTTCCACTTGTATTTCATTCATATTAAAAGTATTACACAACAATGTTCATTGGCTATCTAGCCATCACCTGTTACATATAATCAACTTCTCACGTGTGTAAAACTTGTTTGTACCACTATGGCATACATCCATAAACCCAAAACAATGTACAATATTCACAAAACACCCCCAAGGACCTAAATATACAAGGACAGCACATAGGACTCTATTACTAGACACTAGTTGCATATCCATAATTCAACAACTATAGCTCCACTTGGTTGTGCAACCCTAAGGTGTGTCAACCAACTGTCATGACCTGTTATTACATTAATTTGTTGATATCATCATCATGGCAAGATAATTTTAACATGATATGTTCATGGAACAACATGAACAAGTGTCACAACCTTCATAATTAACCATCTCAGCCACAACACTATAGAAAACACATCAAGGAGCAACACTACGTCAGACAAATCAAGGCAAAAAGACCATCGTTTAGGGTTAAAGAAAAGTAACTCTTTCTGGGATAAAACAAGAATTAAACCCTAAGAATAATCATCTCTTTTTCAATGAAGAACCAACAATATTGATCAGCATAAATCACACGTCTGAAATGGGGCAGATCTAGTGTCGTCAGACTCTTAGATTTATAACCCAAAACTCAAACCCTTACATTTATTATACCGGGTCTGATGCAGTAGATTAGGGTAGAACCTCAAGGACAAGGTTGGTATGTGCTAGGAATGTAGAGTCTTAGACTCAAATACACCAAAGAAAAATATGGAAAAGATGATATTCCCTAGGAACAATGTTACTTTAAACAAAGAAATAAAAGAAAACGTAAGAAAAAAATAAGAGGGTAAAGTCAAATGAGAAAGATGTAACTAACTTAAGGAAGGGAACTTGGATCGGGTTTCACCTACTAGGATCTCTTACCCACATGCAACACTCACACCCTTTTGTATACTCTTATCAAGATCACAAGAAATCATCATATATGTCTAATCCATCCTCTCTTGATCTTAGGATAGATCTAGATTATAAGGTTGTCTCTCTCTCGAGATGGAAAACAAACAATCACAAAGAAAACCATATGGTAATCAACTATAGTATTTCAATATTTTCATACATTCATACTACTCCATAACACTTAGATAAGGTCAATACTACTCTTTCGAGGAACCAACAAACATACATCACAAGATGGTATCTAAGCATACAAGTGAAGTGTTAAGAAAAAGAGTATGGAGATAATCCTACATGGGGATATATATATTCGAAGGGGTACAAGAATATACATGTTAGGAGAGCCTTAGTGGATACTCCTAACCCAAGTAAGGTGTTTATCCACACATGTTAACGAGCAGCATAATGATGTTACAAATGTGTTGAAACATTAAGAATAATGAAGAGGGGGAAGGTATAGCGTAAGGAAGATGATAGATCTAGAAAATGGAGAAGGCAATACACCAATTTTACTTCTTCAAATCTAGATCTAGTGTGGGCCTAGAAGATGGTAACTCCATCTCTCTCGAAGAAGATAACAAATTTTCTCTTCCCTCCAACTTTCATCTTCAAAGATCTAAGACCATTAGAGATTAATGAGAATGGCACTGGAGTTTGGTAGCACTTTGTTGCTCTTGATGCCCCCTTGATGTGTGGAGTCAGGGGCCTATTTATAGGCACCATCCACTGACTTAAGTCCATATGTAGTGGTAGCTACATGCGTCCCGACCACTACCAGTCTTGCGGTTGGGACATGCGTAGCAGTCGTAACAAGTGTTTGGTTTCACCCACACCTTAGTCGAAACTAGAGCTGCAGTCGCCACATAGTACTGGTTGTGACACTTATGAGGGCTTCTTCAACTTTCATGTCTATCACTATCATGATCATTGTTGCGGTCACGACAGTTGTTATAATCGTGACAGTTGTTGTTGTCGTGACGACTGTGTATTGTTGGATATCTGCATTAATAAGGTAAAGGCTTTTATTCATGTCCAAATATTGTTCAATGATATTCAAATAGACAGAAAAACCCATAAGAGGGTTGTTCATATAGTAATAAATAGGTGCAAAAATTACACGAAAAGAGATTTTATCAAGTATATGATAAGGTTTAGGATGCATGGAATGGGTGAAGAGAACATTTCTAAAACCCACCTAATTCTGAAGGGAAACAAACACCCAACATTCCAAGCTCCAAAAGCTTCAACCATGTTTCAAATCATTGTTCACAGGATCACCTCAAAGAAGATGAAATCAATGATTAGAGGAGATTTTAGAAAAAGGGGGAAAATAGATCTTGGTCGAACCAAAAAGTAAAGGAAAAGAGAAAGGATCATCTTTCACTCGAGTTCACCATGATAACCCTAACTTATGATATTTATAAAGAAACGATCTCCAACAAGAACCACATGGAGGATCCAAGGCCAAGAAGGAGGAAGAAGATGAAGATTTTAGGAGAGAGAAAATGTGATTTAGAATGAAGATCATTTACTAAGAGATGATCCTCCAAGAATCACCACCAAAGGTTATTTTTATCACAAGATCTTCGATATGCAAAAAGGATCAGCCACTTAAGGTCCAAGACCTAACCTTCTTTGCTCTCAGAGCTCCACAGATAATCTCAAGGAAGTTGAAGGTGTATAGAGATGAAAAGATTTGCTTGCAAGGAAAGGAAGGGATTATATATACAATGGAGGAGGGAAGTAGAGATATTTGAGATATCAATACATTAGATCACTAAGGGACACATGCCCTTCAAGGAAATAATCTTTCCTCTACTCTCATTGAAAAATAGAAAAGTCATGTGTTATATAGCCATGGTATCACTACCTATAAGGTTGGTTGGCCTCTTGTCTTAGTCGAGACACTACATCCATCTTTGTTTCAGTCGAGACACTTTAGGGTTGAAACCCTAGGTCTCATATGTGCATAGGTCGAGACACTACAAGATAAGGTGTTTTGATCCAACTTCACAAAGTTGTGTCAGTCGCGCCACACATCCCAAGCATGTGTGTCGGTCGGGACCCTCACCACAAGTGGTGTTGTGGTCACAACCCTCAACCCTAACTCAGTCACCATGTCACAAAGTAACTCTAGAAACCCTAATATCACTTGATGATGTCACATATTCAACTATGATTTAATTAAGGCATCCCATAGAACCTTTTTCCCTCTCATGATGCTAGAGAATGAGAAACACTCTCTACACGTGACAATTGTAAGGTAAACCTCACTTTTGGGTTAATTTCAAGTTGACCCAATTGAAAATAGAAGCATGTCACATGGCATTAAAACATCTTAAAAGATTAAATTAAGGTTTAAGCATCTTAATACACAAAGAAATTACAATTGAGAACAAATCAAGATCAGGGGTCTTACAGATATAGTGAAGCAAGATGGATTGCCATGTACTAAGGGAGTAATTGTTTCTCAAGATATGTATTCATGTTGGGAGTAAATGTTGTTTTCTGGAGGTCTAAGAAACAAACCATATTATCTCAGTCCACTTTTCTAGAAGAATTTTGTGCTTTAAATGAAACTGGATTAGAAGTTGAATGGCTACATTGTATGTTCACTTTACCTATGGTAAAGATGCCACTTCCTACAATTACAGTTCAATGTGATAAAACTAAAACTATTTATAATATAAAGAGTTCCACGTAGAATCAAAAATAGCGTAGACACATCCAAACCAGACTTAAGCCTGTAAGGGAATTAGTGTCTAATGGGGTCGTGGTTCTGTACTACATCGGTACTAAAGATAATACAATAGATTCTTTAACTAAAGGTCTTACTGTGGTCTTAGTGGAGAAATCCAGTTTGGGGATTGGACTAAAACCCATTTTGAATTGTAGGAAATAGCAACCCAACACAAAAAAGTGGAGCAAATTGTGTTAAATGTGGTAATAACGAGTCAGGTGAATCAGATGGCACTATTCTTTTATTTATGGTTCTCACATCTTCGTGTCTATCCCCAGGGAAACTTGTTAGTTTCATGACTAGAAGTTGGTAGGAGATCGGCCTTTGAATGGTCTCAAGTCTTAGGACCCGATGCTAGTAGTACATCCTTAGAGATACCACTAAGTATTGTTGTTTTGTAGGTTGCAATAGGGGAATTGGGTTGTTCCTTGATATCAACTATGACATGTATCTTGGGTACATGGCCTTAATGCATCATACACTCTTTTCAATCATGTCTTTATTTTGTTGTTACCAACTGATAATCTTGCACCCAATGTCCAATTTCAAGACTTTTGTTCACCTAGATCCTATAGGGGTCAAAGTTGGATAGCTCAAATAGATTCAAACCAAAATATATCTGATGAAAGCATAGTATGGATGACTAAATGGTAGAGAACACTACACCTTGGACATTGTGGGAGATTGTTAGATATGTATGACTTCCAGCCATTTATTTAGTATATTTTAAGCCCAATGTAGCATGGCTAGTACATAGAGAAAATATAATTTTTTTTCTTTTGCAAATGGGAAGATATTTAGTTCCACATTACTCACTCCTAGAAGTTTTGTGGTCCTTATATGCAGGATCACATGTGACACTAGTGTCTAAAGAGCCCTAGGGGAGAGTATGCTCACCTCCTTGGTGGGTATGGTGACCACAACACACATGCATGCATGTGCACACGTGTCTACCATGCCACACCTCACTTAGCCTAGTCACATCAGGCATGAGCTCAGACTTGTCTTCAAGATTCCACTTTTGGGCATGACATATCCATGACTGTAGCAATACACGGGTAGAGTGGAATCATTCGACACATTTTTAGGCACAACTCTCATGATTTTTTTCTTTCTTTTTGTCTTTTCATTCCGCTCTCTAGTTTGGGAAAGGGGTTGGTAGTATTTCTGGGCGGCCAAGCCTCTTTTCATCCCAAAATGGGGATAATTAAAACTGGAAGCGGTAGCTTTTTTTTTCCTAAGGGAGATGTAGAATTTATAGCTAATACTTTTAAGCTAGGAAGATTTTTCGGGAGAGTGGCTGGTAAAGTCCTCTTTATTTTCAGGGGTTTCATAGATTCAGGGGTGTTCTTCTGCCTTTAAACAACATTTTGTTGTGAGAATGGCGTAACATTATATTGTTGTGTCCTTTTCTTTTTATGTGAATTAGTAGCCCATTTGCACCACTATAGAAATGATTATGTTAAAAGGTAGAAAGAGGACAAACAAGTCTAAGAAAAAGGGAAAAGTTGAATATCATAGGGGAATGTTTAAAAGTGTTAACTATATATCAAGTGTTTGTTCGAGATTATTCAAAATTTTCAAAATTGTTTCAAAATTTCCTATACTTGAAGAGATAAAAGTAAGAATTTGTACAAGTTGAAATTAAACTTAAGTAATAAAATTATACCTTTCATTCCTATTTATAAACTCCTCCCCTAAACATATCATTCATTCCATCTTATAGTGTGAAAAATGAAGATGTAGGTATAAACATGCTTATTTTATTATTGTTGGTTTTCAGTGATTTCCCATTTTGATTGCAGGAGCATGTTGGCATATATTCCACAGAGCGTGTGATATTGTTCATGTCGCATGCTTTCAACCTTCATATTCATCAGGGCATGGGCTATGATCCACAATAAGCAGTAGAATCCACATTCATTGGACAAGGGCATCTGCTAGAGACTTTTGTAGCAGAATTACATCTTTTTGAAGTCTTTTCACTTTGCTTACTTTTATCCCTTTGATTAATTGCAGATCATCTTGATGATTGCTTCAACGCATGTAGCTACATTTTATTTTTTAGGTGTCTTTGTGGTAGTCATATTGGTGTGTTTCTTTAGTGTGAAGGTTGAATCTGAGCTGTTATATAGAACTACAGTCTTTGCTATTATATTGACTACCAGAAGAGTTCAATGGTTATCATGTAGAATAGGCAGGAATACATAGTCTAGAAGGGAGTTCATGAGACATTTCTACAGGTTTTCTTTTTTTCCTAACCTCTTGTCCTTGAGTATATCTTCAATGAGAAAGAAGTGTGCCATGTGCACATTATTCATGTGTCTCCCAACAAAATTTGATAACAAGACATAGCACTCAGTGAGAGGTATCCTCCTATTTTCAAAGTATCTTGGAGGTTATCTTTTAGTACACATATGCCCTCTCATTCAATGATTACCTTTCCTAAGGTATCACCATCCTTCAAACAATTCATCAATATATGTAGAAATTGACGTGCTAAATATCGCACTAACAAACTCACTGGGGGTTGAAATTCCCGAGCTTTTACCTAAACCTCATGTAATAATACCACCCGCAAGAGGACAGGTCTTATCGCAGTATAGTTAATGATCGAATCCCAAAGGACAATATTTTTAAGAATCTCTGTCAGTCGTATCTAGCTCAAGTAAGACTAATATTTAAAACAATTGATAGGTTTGTGGTTAATTAAACTAATTGCAGGAAAGTAAAGTGCATATTTAAAGTTGGATCTTGATTAATGATATGGGATCACTGTGATGGTCTCAGGTTTCACCGCCACTACGCATGTAAACACGTCCAAACATCAAACATCTAGGAAAGATATAACTATCCAAATGGAGCTGCTGTGAACCCTTCGTGAGGATAGGCTCACGTAAGCGTCACCTTAGGCATTAGATTTCTTGTCACCCTCTGGATCACTCAATTATGACTCCGAAGATACAACATCCAACTAAGGCTGAGTGCCCCCCATGAGGGTAGGTTAGATGGCTCGTCCCCTAACAGATCAAACACTTGCGAACTCAAGGAACCCTATCAGATGGACTCATCAAGGGGTCAACCATGCTAACCAACAAGCAAGTAGGCGATTAGTCTGTAAGTAAACATCGACGATTAACAAAGAAGATACAACATCCAACTAAAGTTGTGGACCCCCCACAAGGGTAGGTACACAGAAGCGTCACCATAGGCTAGATGGCACGTCCCCTAACAGATCACATACTTACTACCTCAAGGAATCCTATCCTATTTCTAGTCAAGGAGTCGAACATCATAAAATGCCATTCTACTCTACATATCTATAGATGATCTCGCAACATAGGGAAGAACAATATGAAAGCAAGTAGGCAATCAAACTACAAACTTATCAATTAACAACAAAATGAAAGGTTATATACATTGCCTTAGAATGTTAAATGAAAAGACATGAAAGCATGGGCAACGGGGCTAGTCCCCGCACCCCAACAAAAGGAAACTACTTGCTCATGGTGTGAGAAACAAGAAGAAAAAGAGAGAGGGAAGATTCCGCCATGAGCGTGGTGAAGAAGGTGGTCGCAGCTCGGTGAAGATGGTGTGGTCTCGTACGTCGCGTCGGGGAAGATCTGGACGAGGAGGAAGAACCACCAAGACAGGCCGAGCATGTCTTCTTCTCCACCTTCCTTCTCGACTTGGCCTCCTTGCTCACAACCAGAGGAGCAGGTGAAGTGGCATTGGTGTGGATGAAGTGGATGACGGGCGGATGTGCAAGCCTGTCGCTAAGCTTGGTCATGTAGATTGTCCTCCACCAGGGGTTGAGTGCTTCTTAGGCACATCCGGGTGACGGAGTGGAGAAAGAGGAGATACGTAGGCGGAGGATTTGCCCAGAGGTTGATTGCTTCTTAGGCACATCCAGGTTGTGGAGTTATGGCTATGAATTGGAGGGAGCAGGGGTTGAGCTTAAAAGAAGCATCCTGGCAGCGTCCCAGATCCAATGCCCAAATGAGGACCCTTACGGTCCTATTTATAGGCTTGGATGGGGTCTTCACATTTTTGCTGTGAGCTCCTTCCAAACGATGTGGAAACTATTTGATATACAAATGGTCTTGGAGACCATTTGACGTCCAAACGGTCTTGCTTCTATACAACAAAACGGTCTTGTATCAATCAGTTTCGTGCCCCAAATGGTTTGCTTGAACGGTTTGGAGCAAATGGTCTTGGAGACCGTTTGACATCCAAACTATCTTGGCTTCTATCGGTCCTGGGTCTTTGTCTTCAAATGGTTTGAAACCGCTGGGCATCAATCGGTCTTCGCTTGAGCTAGATTCAAATGGTCTTTGGTTGATCGGTCTTGGAGATTGATGGGGTCCAATCAGTCTTGACTCCAACCGGTCTTGAGGGAAAACAATTTTGGGATCATATGGCTCCAAACGGTCTTGGTGTCCAAATGGTTTTGGTGGATGCAAACAGTCTCGAGTAAGAAGCTTCTCATACGGTCTTGAGACTATTTGAGGAGGGGGCAGGATGGTTCAAGATCGTTAAGGTAGAACGATGAGGGGAGGATCGTGTGGGTGAATGGCTGAGACCGAGAGTCAAAACTGAATGGGTAGACTGCTAGGGCAAATCATTTCATGAGACCGTTTGGTCAAGACCAAGATTTAGAGGATCTTTGAGTGAATTCCATATGATGGTTGAGCTTCATCAAGACCTGCACAAAATCAATATAAATCTAGTTAATATTCTTGATAATTGAATCAGTTAAGAGATCTTGTATTTTAGATGATTTAAGAGATGAAATCGAAAGTATTGAATCGAATTGTTTCCAAAAAGGAGACTGAATATCATGATGAATATGCATTCATCAAAATACCCCGAACTTAAACGTTGCTCGTCCTCGAGTAACACAAAATCTGAACCAGTCGCCAAATGAATACTTTCTGATCATGTGATTGCCTCATCTTGACATCACGATTGTTTTCTTTCTGCTCAGTATGACTCAATATCTCAACCTCCTGAGACCAATAAACACATCTTACCATATCTTTGTTCCTGAGTTTGCTTTCCAATATCACTTCCTCCTCACTTTTTTCAACAAAAAGCATGTCAAAGAGTTTTGTAAGAGTCTAGAGATACCCGCACAACAACAATTGTGCACTTGATCTAACAATGGTGTTTTTTAGGATTATGGAGGCATTCATTGTGCCATTAGGTAAAAAAGGACTCAAGGGTGGTTTGGAAGAAAGAAATAAATCTGTTCTCTATTTGACTCGAGATTTTTATTATATTATTTGCAATTTCATTGATTGCATTTTTTATGCAAATCTCTCCTCTATTCAACTCGAGATTGCATTTCTTTTTGTCTGTACTTTGGCAGCTTTTCTTGGTGGTACGCCCCTATTATTTTGTGAGGGGTATGGAAGAAGCAGATATAGAGGGAAGTGGCGTGCCACCCCAAACTTAGGGTTTGGCACTATTTTGGCTATTTTTGTTTCTTTTTAATGGATGGAGGGGTACGAAGATGATGGAAGAAGTGTAGAAGAGAGTTCAGATCAGAATGCAACTTGATTTACAATTCCATGCATCGATTTGTTCTCTTTATCGTACTCTGCTCAAATAATGACTTGATGAGGATTTGGTGGGGATTCCATTATATTGTTCCACTAGTCAGTTAGGAAGCACAATGCGTTTGATCCCTATCAGTTCGACAGACACTTGTCATTTTTGCTTAAGTATCATGATGTTAGGAATCATAAGCTTCACATGATGATTTCAATCAAGAGGCTAGTTTTTAGAAAAAGGTCCTTTTGAGGATCTGCTTTGAATAAGGAGGGTATAATGATTCAAAATGCATAGATATTGAAACAAAAAGAGTCAAAACTTCATCAAGTTTCTGTGCAATTTTGTGAAAACTTTGAAGTTTTTGAAAAAGTTGAAAATTTTGGTCAAAAATGTGGTGGTGAAAACTTTATGTCTGAGATAGATGGGTGTAGGTGGAAGGTAAAGTACATATCACCCACCCTCCACCCCAAACATAGAATTTTGCTCATCCAGAGCAAACTCTAAATCCGAGATGGAGGGGAAACTTGATGCCGGTTGGACCACGAGATGTAGTTGCATTCCAATCATCACACGCCCTCCACCTGAAAATTTCAAAAATGAAAGAAAATAATCAAAACTAAAGATAGCATCTCGCGATGTGATTTTTATTAAAATTTAGAAACAAAATAGAAGAACATTCTAAATTGAAATTAAGAGTAAAAATATGTTTATTGATCGGGTTGCCTCCCGACAAGCGCCTTTGTTTTACGTCGATGGCTCGACATGGATGTTGTCACCATGGTGGTGATCTGAGTGGATCTTGAGTTGGATTGTCGTATTCCTTTAGTAGTTTCTTTATTAGCAATTCATTTACTCTTGCTTTGATTCGAGCCTCTTGTATTCTTCCCCAAATAGTGTGAACAATGGTAAAACACAAATTGTGATGACTTTGAATGACATCATTGATGAAGTAGTGTTGTTGAGGATTGAAAAGAAAGTTCATTTGTTGATTCACTATCCCCTCTTCATAGAAATTTTGATCACATATATTTTTCAGATACGGATCCGGGGGGTGATCTTGGTAGAAATTGCAATTCAGATCTTGTTGTGGTGAAAAATGAAATTAATTTTCTTTATTTGTTCGGTTACCAGTGCATCCCAAAAGATAGTTGTTTGAGGGTGATCATTGACATCTAAAGAATTACCAGAATGTGTAACCACAAGGTTGGGAGGTGACTCCTCCACAATTGGTGGTGTTTCTTTCGTCTCTACAAACACTGGCTCACTGTTAGCTTTTTCTTCCTCATGTTCTTTTTCTGAAGGAGTATCAGACTTTGAAGAAAGGCATTGCCGCTGCATCTGAGTGAATTGATTAACACAGTTGACAAAATATGCCTCTTCTTCTTGTGTGTGCTCCATAGAACTTTTTGTTGCATAAAAATCAAAACATTTGTTTCCTACTCTTAGGGTCAAAATTCCAGCTTCAACATCTATAAGAGCTCTGGCGGTTGAGAGAAAAGGCCTTTCAAAGAGGAGGGGGTATCATGGATTTTCCCTGACGTCCATAACTAAAAAATTGCATGGGACATATAGATCTCCAAGCCTTACAGGGATATCTTCTATGATGCCAATTGGTTTGATTATTGAGGAATCAACAAGCTTAATGGACATTCTTATGGGTGAGAAGTTGGTGAGGCCCAATTTGTTGCATAGGCTGAGAGAATGATAGAAATGTTGGCTCCGAGATCGGCTAGGCCTGGTCGGTTGATAGCATCTCTTATTGAGTAGTTAATTCTGAAAATTCCTGGGTCCTTATGTTTGCGAGGCATCTTATCCATCACTAAATCAGATGGTATTCCTACTAGTTTCACTGTCTGATGGTATTTAGTTTTATGCTTGCGACTAAGCATGAGTTTGAAGAACTTTGACCATTGGGGCATATAAGCCATGGCATCTAAGAGCAAAATACTAACATACAATTTTCTCGTAATTTCTTTGAATTTGTTGAATCTAGTATCAAGCTGGGTGAAATTCAGACGATTCGGGAATGGTACACAAGGTTTATATACTGAAACAACTGGCTCAGGTGCATATTCCACATCAACAACAATAGGTTTCTCTGAACTTGCTTTGTTTGTCATATCATTCTGAGTTGCTACTGCACTACGCTCATCACCTTGGACATTTGTCATGGTGACAGGAGTCATGGATTCTGGTAAGACACGTCCTGAACGAGTTGCCATAGTCTTAAGTTGTTCCAAATGCCTTGGATTGTCCTCTGGTTGTCCAGCTAAAACTTTAGAAGATGGCTTAATACTAGCTGCAAGTTGAGCTAGTTGAAATTCAATAGCCTTCTGCTGTGCTTACTGTGACTGCAACATCTTCTCAATGGTTGATAGCTTATCATCAAGAGAGAAGGGGCTAACTTGTTGTTGATAAGGGATCTAGTTTGGGTCTTGGAATTGATTCTTATTTTGGAAATTACTTTTGAAGTTACCTTGGCTTCCAAAATTCTGTTGTTGATTGTTTGAACCAAATTGATGCGAGTTTACCGCTCCAAAAGGATTTCCATATTGAAAATCGGGATGGTTCCTATTTTGATTCAGATTGTAATAACTTTGACCAGGGATAGTGTTCACATCATTTATACTCTCCATCTGGCCATTATCTTGTTGTCCACTGATTTTTCTTAGAGTGGCTTCGTAAAGAATATAATAGTATAAAGTAGAGTGGTCATTTCTCTTGCATGCGTAATAGAATAATGAAGCCGACTTTACTTTCTCTAATTGTTGAGGGGGTAAGCGTCCTCTTTCATAAGCGGTAAGAGATGATTCAAGATGATCTTGGTTGGAAACTAAGAGTTTGAGGGATTCAATTATAGATTTTTACTCTGGAGTAGCCTCAGCCATAGCTACCTTCAAGACACCTTTATGTATAGATCTACCCCAATTAGCCTGATTTTCAGCTCCAAGGGTGACAACCTTCCATACACAATCATAACTTTGACGCATGAAGTTTCCTCCAGATGAGGAGTCTAAAAATCTCTTGATGCCATCATCCATACCTCTATAGAAGATTTATATGAGTTGATTCTTGGGATAGCCATGGTGTGGACACTTGTGTAGAAGCTCTTTATATCTCTCCCATGCTTCTGCAAGGGTTTCTCTAGGGGCTTGAGTGAACATTGTTATCTGACCCCTAATTTCATAAGTGAGTGAAGGAGGATAGAACTTTTCCAGAAAAACATTTTGAAGTTGTTCCCAAGTGGTGATAGGTTCACATTGCAAGGAATTGTACCAACTTATAGCTTTATCAGCAAGGGAATACTTGAAGAGACGGAGTTTGATGGCATCCTCTGAAACTCCATTTTGCTTTGTCATAGCACATAAATCAATAAACCTTAGAAGATGTTCCTGACTATCTGCTCCTTGCTACCATAGAATGGGTTGGTTTGGAGCAAGGTGATCCAATGTGCTCGTATCTCAAAGTTAGGAGCATCGATGGGAGGAGGTTGTACTGGGTGATGTACATGAGCAGCTTTAGGGATCGAGAACTCCCTAAGGTCCCTTTATAGGTCCACTGCTTGTGGTGCTAGGATTTCTTCTTGAACTGCAGCTCTAGCTTCTAGCATGAACCTTTCTCTTTGTACAACAAGGGCTTGAGCTACCCTTCTAGCTATTTCCTCCTCTTGAGCCATTCTTGCTTGTCTTTCTCTGTTCAGACGGTGAAAGGTTCTGTCAATCTCCGGATCAAAGCTGGCAGTGAGTCTGGGACTATTCAAACGGTGCATGCACTAGTCTTGAGGGTACCTAAAATAGAAAGATTTTGAAAGTGAGATCCACAGAGTAGAGTCAAATTCAAGTAGATGATCAATTGTATCAAAAGAAGAAGCAAAATCCTAGATAATCCTTAAAAGTACTAGATCTGACTAACTTATTCCATTGTCCCTGACAATGGTGCCAGAATTTGACGGGGTAAATATCGCACTAACAAACTCATTCAGGGTTGAAATCCCTAATATTTTACCTAAACCTTAGGAGATAATACCACCTGCAAGTGGATGGGTCTTATCACAGTATAGTTAAGGATCGAATCCCAAAGGACAACATTTTAAAGAATATTTATAAGTCAAATCTAGCTCAAGTAAGACTAATATTTAAAATGATTGATAGGTTTGTGGTTAATTAAACTAATTGTAGGAAAGTAAAGAGCATAATTAAAGTTGGATCTAGATTAATGATATGGGATCACTGGGATGGTCTCGGGTTTCACCACCACTACGCATGCAAACACGTCCAAACATCAAACATCCAGGCAAAATATAACTATCCAAATGGAGATGATGTGAACCCTCCGTGAGGATAGGCTCACATAAGCGTCACCTTAGGCATCAAATTTTTCATCACCCTCTAGATCACTCACTTACGACTCCGAAGATACAACATCCAACTAATGTTGAGCGCCCCCCGTGAGGGTAGGCCCACAGAAGCATCACCATAGGTTAGATGGCTCGTCCCCTAATGGATCATACACTTGCGACCTCAAGGAACCCTATTAGATGGACTCGTCAAGGGGTCAACCGTGCTAACCAACAAGAAAGTAGGTGATTAGTCTTCAAGAAAACATCGACAATTAACAAAGAAGATACAACATCCAACTGAAGTTGTGGACCCCCCGCAAGGGTAGGTACACATAAGTGTCACCGTAGGCTAGATGGCTCGTCCCCTAACGGATCACACACTTACTACCTCAAGGAATCCTGTCCTATTTCTAGTCAAGGAGTCGAACTTTGTAAAATGCCATTCTACCCTACATATAAATGATCTCACAACATAGGGAAGAACAAGATTAAAGCAAGTAGGTAATTAAACTACAAACTTATCAATTAACAATGAAATGAAAGGTTATATACATTGCCTTGGAATGTTAAATGAAAAGACATGAAAGCATGGATAGCGGGGCTAGTCCCCACACCCCAACGAAAGGAAACTACTTGCTCATGGTGTGAGAAACAAGAAGAAGAAGAGAGAGGGAAGATTCCACCATGAGCGTGATGAAGAAGTTGGTTATAGCTCGGTGAAGATGATGCAATCTCCTACGTCGCGTCGGGGCAGATCTAGACAAGGAGGAAGAACCACCAAGACAGGCCGAGCAGGTCAACTTCTCCACCTTCCATCTCGACTTGGCCTCCTTGCTCACAGCAGGAGGAGCAAGTGAAGTGGTGTTGGCATGGAAGAAGTGGATGACAGGTGGATGTGCAAGCCTTCCACTAAGTTTGGATGTGTAGATCATCCTCCACCAGGGGTCGAGTGCTTCTTAGGCACAACCTAGTGATGGAGTGGACAAAGAGGAGATACGTAGGCACAAGATTTTCCCAGGAGTCGAGTGCTTCTTAGGCACATCCTGGTTGTGGATTAATGGCCGTGGATTGGAGGGAGCAGGGGTCGAGTTTACAAGAAGTAGCCTGGTGGCGTCCCAGATCCAATGCCCAAATGAGGACCCTTATGGTCCTATTTATAGGCTTGGATGGGGTCTTCATGTTTTTGCTGTGAGCTCCTTCCAAACAGTCTGGAGACCATTTGATATCTAAACGGTCTTGGAGACCGTTTGACATCCAAACAGTCTTTCTTCTATACAACTAAATAGTCTTGTATCAATCAGTTTCGCGCCCCAAACGGTTGCTTGAATGGTTTGGATCAAACGGTCTTGGCTTCTATCGATCGTGGGTCTTTGTCTTCAAACGGTTTGAAACCGATGGACACCAATCGGTCTTCTCTTGTGCTGGATTCAAACGGTCTTTGGCCTATCGATCTTGGAAATCGATGGGGTCCAATCGGTCTTGACTCCAACAAGTCTTGAGGGCAAATGGTTTTGGGACCGTATGGATTCAAATGACCTTGGTGTCCAAACGGTTTTGGTGGATGGAAACGGTCTTGAGTAATCGACTGCTCATACCGTCATAAGACCGTTTGAGGAGGGGGCGGGATGGTTCAAGGCCGTTAAGGTAGAACGATGAGAGGAGGATCATGTGGGTGAATGGTTGAGATCGAGAGGTCAAAATCGAATGGGTAGACTGCTAGGGCAAATCGTTTGGTGAGACAGTTTGGTCAAGACAGTTTGGTCAAGATCGTTTGGTCAAGACCAAGATTTAGAGGATCTTTGAGTCAATTCCATATGATGGTTGAACTTCATCAAGACCTACACAAAATCAATATAAATCTAGTTAATATTCTTGATAATTGAATCAGTTAAGATATCTTGCATTTTATGAGATTTAAGAGATGAAATCAAAAGTATTGAATCGAATTGTTTCCAAAAAGGCAATCGAATGTCATGATGAATATGCATTCATCAGAGATTCCAATGATAGGCCTTCACAAGCCCATCTATTGAAGTTTTGGAAAGTGGGCCCTATCTCCCCTACTAGCCGATCTGGCTTGATTTTGGGCATATCATCTTCCTTAATTTCTCCCACTTCAGGCTCATTAATAGCAGGTTCTTCTTTCTCTTTCTATGCTGTGGGGGGTGACTTCTTTCTTGTCTGTAACTTTAGTTTGTTGTTCTTTTTTCTGAGTGGAGTCTATGGGAAGTCTGTCTAATGCACACCCTACCTTCCAAGTTCCTACCCTAGATGGTTCATAAGGATCAATCCACATGGCCCTAAACTATTCTCGTCATGTCTTCTTTTTAGGTAAGGGAACACATGTCTGGAGCCTATGTGGTATCACATCTGAGGGTATTGCCGAATCATTGACGAAGAGGTTATCATAAATCACTTCCATCGCACAGACACTGTGTAGGTGGTGCATATCTTTATTGCAGAGGTCTTCTGGTGGAATTCCCTTATTGATGTCTTCTATCATTCTTGATATAATGAAAGCACAATCCCCTATCCCTACTTCTTCTTAAGATACCTACATATAGATAGAGAATTATTTCCAGATTCCTTGGTGGTGGTCACTTACTATTTGGACTGCACATTGCAGACACAACTGTACCTTTGGGATACCCCTGACTTCCTTCCTTTTGTAGATCAGGCAAGTATTGTCCAACTCAACAACATAACAATTATACACTATGGTGTAGCACCCATACAGATTCACAACTGTCAAAGCCTAGTGTTTCAATGTATTCATAGGCAGGGTTACAAAATGAGTCTCTTCCCTATTCATAGCCCGTTGCAGCTCTTTGACATCTTTAGAATTAAACCTTTGATCGAATAGCTACCCTGCTAGATGAGTGGTGTCATTGAACACCAGTTGCACCATGTCAGTGTGAAGGAACTCTTCATGCAATGTAGCTCAAAGCACTTTAAATAATTTCTTGTGAACACATGCTCTCTTTAGAAAGATTCCTATAAAGAGTTCCCTAGTCAGAGACCTTCCTTTGTTATGATATAGGATGTCTGTTCCTGGAAGGTTGTTGTCTAGCACATCTGTCAAGACATGGACATCTCTGCATGTTATTCTAGACAGTGACGACATGTCCATGCCCACCATCATGCATGGGAGAGATGGAGCAACAACCAATTTTTCTTGATCAACAGGTGGGCTTCACTTTCTAGCTGACTCATTGATAAAGAATGAAGCAAGGCCTCCTTCATCATCTTCATAAGTTTCTTCTCCTACTACTTTTATAGGAGAAGTTGGGGCAGTAGGGGCATGGGTCATCTCTTCCATAATCTTCTTCACATGTGGCTCTACTTGTATCACATTGTTGGCGGTAATTGCTGTAATGGACTCCTCTAGGAGCTAGTTTTCCTCAGATGGTGACTCAGGCACAGCTTCATTTATTGTTTTCAAGGTTGCGGCCATCTTTTTGACATCTATGAATTCATTGTGTTTGTTGTGCACAGGTTCTTAGAGGTAGATGTCTCTGATATCCATGCCAATGTTCATTTTATTAAGTATTTTATTTAGAGTTATTATATCACCAGATGTTAACTTATCATAACCGGCTGCCTCCTGACCGACAACACATTCATTCATTTTCTCTTCCAAGATTGTCTCATATTCTATTAGGTACGAGTTCAAATCGAGTTTCTTATACATTGTTGCTCGCGCCTCTAGTGTTTGGTTCCTCCTATGTTGCCTGTACTCTACTAGAGGTCTGAGTGTTGAACTCGCAACCTCTACTCTAAGTCCCAGTGTTGTGATTAGTGCTTCATCATCTTTCTTGCCTTCATGTTTGGATGGACTTGAAGAAGCTAGAGATAGTCAAGGGCTGACAACGTGGTTGGCCCTCCTTTTTTCTCACAATTCTTCTAGCTGTCGTCACTCATATGCTATCTCATGGTGTTCCTCCTCGATATTTTGTACTCCTCTTGGATGTCTTCCAAGGCATTATCATGGTGAAGGCACATTTCATCCATGCTTCTATGCATCTCATCTCATTCTCTCCAGAGTGCTTCCATCTCCCCCACCATCACTAGTATGGTATTTAACATTATTTCTTGATTGTGCAAGATGTTGGTCAAGACTTATGGGATCGATGCGGTCCATTCATTAATTCTTTGCACTTGTGTTACATAGACTAGAAGTTATATGTGTATTAATGGAGGAGGAATTTTGTGTTTGTGCCCGAAGGGCATCAAACCGGTGCCCGAGGTCATTACTGAAGGTTTGTGGGAAGCGTAGTTGCTCACTTCTAGTAGTTTTTGTATCCTTTGTTGGATCAAAAGTCCTTTATGGTGGTGGTGTTTTGCACAGACTTCCTCATGGGATATGGACCGTTGTTGATGGTGGGTTGGTTGTGTTGGTTTTTCTAGTGTGTCTTCATGTACTATGCCTACTTCTTGTTCAACATTTGTTGTAGGCTACTCAGGTATCACATGATCTGCATTGTCAACAGGAGGTGAGATCGTACCACTTACAAATTCTTCACCAATGTCATGCTTTTTAGCACCCAAGATTGGTTGTTCTTTTCCTAATAGAATGTGTGTTGGTCTCCTTTCTGGCGATCACTAAACAAGTTTATCTTGTGCGTCGAGTGTCATGTGTATCCCTTACAATGCTTCATTCTTTTCCATGTTGGAGGTAGGTGTGGGATGATCTTTCTCAACTTATTTTATGGACTCAAGCATAGTGGCAGCGACATATGATTCCTTGGTCATTTTATTCACAAGAGCACTACCTTCTTCTATTGCGGTTGACTAGCCATTTTAGTGGCTACAGGGGGAGAGGTTGGTGCATGGAAGAACCCCTCATTATCATTACAAGATTCATCCACCAAAGGTAGGGGTCTTACAATTTCGTTCTTCTAAAGGGTTGGGGTTATGCCACCTTCTCTTGACAAGGTTGGATTGCCATCTTCTTCCTCTTTTATGACCTGTGTTTTTCTAGTTGCAACACTTGTTCAGGTTCGGGTTCTGCCCCGACTGGTGACTCAACATCTGCATGCCTCCTGATAGCGCTAGAGACCATTTATTCTATTTCATCAATACTTGACTACAGTTTATTGGCATCGTAATGTGCCATTTATGGAAGTGGCAAAAGCAACCTTGAGTTGGTTGGCTTGTAGAAGAATCTCTCACCCTTCTAGGCCAGTATGCCAACATTTTCTAGGGACTTGATGTCGATCTTTATGTGTCCCTCAGTGGTCTCATACTTTTGTAATTTCTCTTTCTTCAAACACTAGGATGCAACACATGTTTTCTACCCTCCCATGCATTAGTCCTTAATCTTCTTAGCATGTGGTCCCACGACAGTTGATAACTTGTCTATTAGCAGCCTGCCAATGTTTATTGGTTATGTGTTGAGAATTTACCATATCAAGAGCATGTCTCCCTTAGACACCCCCTATCTTTGACCTTGTGTAGAAAGTGGTGGAAGTTATGTTCTGAACAAGCCTGGTAAAATAGGAAGTGATGGATGAAGCCGTGGACTTCCTTAGGTTGTGTTCAAGATCCCCAGTCAACATCCTCCATACTTTGTGGCTATTGTAGCCTACAACATCTTTATCACTGGGGGCCTATGAGCAAGCCTGTGCTTCTTGAAGAGTCTTGGTGAAGATGGTATTCAGGACGGCTTCAGTGATGCAATGGTTCTTGCCTCCCATCCTGGCCTCCAATTTGAACTGCCCTCCAATGTCCTTGTGTTCTGCATCGCTGATAGGTATCTTCTCTAGCAATGACATGAATTCGGCCATCACGTTCGACAGAGATGGATCCTCTTCTATGCATAGGATGCATAGATTATCCTTATCTAGGAACTCAGTAATCCTACTATAGAATACAAGCTTCTTAAAGTCCTAGACATCTATATATTGTGTAGGTTTGAAGGTCTTGGTCCTCAACATCATCTCGAAGTGAAATTGATGTGTTGGGTATCTAGGCATGAAAGCTGCTAGCTCTTCCGAAGGTTGATCCTCATTCAGATCATGCACCTCCTATGCAAGTGACTCAGCCTCTTGTCTTTTATTCTTTGATGTCTCCCATGTAATCTTCTTCTGTTTCCTTATTTTTTCTTCCATTGGCACCGCCACCTTTCGCTTCCCTTTCTGTTTAGGGACATATTCATATGTCTCTGTCTCTACATTTCTCTTAGTATCCTTTATCTCTAGTGGAGTCTTGTAGGTCAGGATGTACTTGTACTTCTTCTTTAGCAGCTCCAACTAGATCTTCTTTCATGGAGACAATTCTGGGTAGTCATTCAATGCCTTGGTGACTAACTCCAAGGACTCTTGTGCTCCGTCTAGGGCTTCTGCTTTCTTGGTCCCGGTGTTAGGTCTGGTGGTCGACATTCTGTAAATTTAATGAATAGGAATTTGTTTGATATTTAGGTGTACAATATGCGTATCGATCGAGACATATCACCATTTGTCTCTGTTGAAACACAAGATATGTCAAAGGGTGTTGATCACTACTGGTCTTGTGTGTAGCGGTCGAAATAGAACCTTATATCACCTATAAAGCCAGGAAGTAACAAATAGGAAGTAAAAATTATCTTAATAATAACATATTATTGTATAATCATTAATTAATCAAGCGGGTGATTAACATCATGATCAACCATGATATAGTGTGTTTCGGTCATAATAAGGGTAGCGTTCGAAACATGCATTACAACCAAAATAGAAGTCATGGTCAAAATGTTCATGGAGGCATAGAGACCTTTATCAAAACAACGTTAGGACTGATACATTATGAATCTAAGAGCAGGTGTTGTGACCACTATAGTCATAGAAATTGTAACAGGTGTTTTGATCGAAACAAATGTTGCGACCACAACACCCTGTTGCGACAATCCTACAAACATGACGGTTCCAAACAATGATAGAAGGGGAAAGAAAAAAGATTGGAGAAGTTCTAAAGATGAAGGGAGAGAAGGAAATGATGGTGAGGCATCCAACTCTCAAAGGGAAAAACAAACAAAGTGGGAATCATCGCGCAGAGGGTTTAAATTTAAAACCCTAAATCATGATGACGATAGAGGTTCAAAAGAAAATCCTTTCGATAAGAACCTAGAAGAGAAGGTGGCGACAAGAGGGGTGATGGACAAGGTGGAAAAATCATGAGATGATGGAAGTTCAAAAGAAGGGTTTTGAAGGTTACATTGTAGAGGAAACCTAGTGGTTGTAAGGAGTGAGAGAGAGATAGCGAGTCGAGATCGTCATCGGTGAGCATGAAGGTTGCATCAGTGATAAAATCATAGGCTAGATTGTCGACGAGTTCCAATTACATGAGTTGTCTCTATTAATTTTTGTCAATGCACTGAGAGAGAGAGAGTTAGAATGCGTGAGGTTTACAATACATACATAATGCCTTTTATGCTGGTATGGGTAGCGAGTGAGATGTTGCCGAGTGTTTCGATTGCTAGGAGCGTAGAGGTCGAGACAGTTTCCAATGTCAAACATTGTTTCTGAGACAACGCCACAAAAGGTGTCCCTGTTGAAACATACATCTTAAGAAAAGTGCTCTATGTTGCGACCAAGACAATCAAAAGGTGTAGCAGATGAAACACTTATGGAAGTTTTACAACCAATACCAGTACCCTTAAGAGTGAACCTCAAAGATTTTAACCAAGATACATATCTACACATCATCAAGACAATTAAGGATAAAATAACAAAGATGGGAATTCAGAATTGACCATCTATTTTAGAGGAATTAAAGCCTACTGAGAGAGAAAAAATTAGAGTTAAATATGTACACAATTTAGACTTAGTGGAAAGAAAATAAAAAAAGCATTAAAAAGCTTAGGAAAATTGTAAATCCTTGGGTTTCCTCCTAAGAAGAGCTAATTTTAAGTCTTTAACTTGTCTTTCATTTCTTCCTTCTCTTGGGTCTTTAGCAGATATTGGATGTGGCTCTTCTAAATCTAGTTTTGTCCATCTCAGAAAAGCTTCATCTTCATAGTATCTTTTGAATTTGTGCACATTAACCTGAAACGTGCCAGTCTTTTCACTAGTGATCTCCAGTGCCCCAGATGGGTATAATTTGACAACAGAAAATGGACCAGACCATCTAGACCTGAGTTTCCCTGGAAAAAGCATGATTCTTGAATTGAAAAATAGAACTTTGTCTCCCTCAGAAACATCCTTGTGTTTAATGTGGGCATCATGTCACACCTTTGTTTTTTACTTGTAGATACGGGCATTGTCATAGGCATGTAGCCTCAGTTCCTCAAGCTTGAGAAGCTACAAATACCTTTTCTTTCCAACTCTATCCAGATCCATGTTTAAGAATTTAATGGCCCAAAGTCCTTGTGCTCTAGCTCAATAGGTAAATGTCACGACTTCCCATACGTCAGCCAGTAGAGGTAGTCCCTATTGGTGTTTTGTAAGCAGTCCTATATGCCCATAGGGCATCATCTAATTTCATAGACCAATCCTTATGGGTCCTTCTAGTGGTTTTGTCTAATATCTACTTAATTTGTTCGCTTGAAACTTTGACTTGTCCTGACATCTAGGGGTGGCATGGTGTGGCTACTTTATGCTGACCCCGTACTTCTTCAATAGTGCTTCAAACTATTTTTCTATGAAATGGGACCCCCTATCACTAATGACAGTGTGTGAAAGCCCGAATCTAGGGAGAAAAATTTTCTCGAATAGTCTCTCAACTACTTTAGAGTCATAAGTGGGGGTTGCTACAACTTCTACCCATTTTGATACATAATCTACCATGACCAGAACGTACTTGTTACCTTTTGGAGGGAGGGAACTGTCCCATATAATCCACTCCCCAAACATTGAAGATCTCCACTCCCGCCCAGTCAGACATAGTCATCTCATTTCTTTTTGTAACATTTCCAACCAGCTTGCATTCTTTACAGGATTTGACAAAAGACACAGCATCTTTGAAAAGTGTCGGCCAATAAAAATCCGAATGTAAAACCTTAGTTGTGATCCTTTCACCTCCATGGTGGCCTCCATAAGGTGAGGAATGGCATTCCCTGAGGATCCTAGGGACCTCTTCTTCTAGAACACAACACGACATAAGTTGTCAGAGCATTTCTTAAACAATAAGGGATCTTCCATGTAATAATTCTTCAGGTTAGAGAAAAGTTTCTTCTTTGGAATATTGGTTATCTTGGGAGGTAATTGTTCACAACCTAGATAATTACATATATCAGTCAACCAAGGTAGATTTGGTTCAGCTGACTTGGCCATCATCAAGGCTTCATCTGCATAATTGTCATTTACTAGTATTTGATTCTCTTCAGTGCATATTATTCTAGACAAGTGGTTAGCTTACACATTCTCTATTCCTTTCTTGTCTATGATTTCATGGTCAAACTCTTGTAGAAACAAAGTCCGTCACACAGCCTCAGTTTGATGTCCTTTTTTTGCATGGGATATTTGATGGCCCCGTGATCTGTGTACACCTTCACATTTGATCCTATTAAGTAAGATCTGAACTTGTTAAAAGAAAATACTATTGCTAGCATTTCTTTGTCGGTTGTGGTGTAAAAATACTATTGCTAGCATTTCTTTGTCGGTTGTAGTGTAGTATACATGATCTTCATTGAGAGTTATACTAGCATAGTAGATTGTGTAATGCTTCTTATCTTTTCTTTTCCCTAGTACAACTCCAATGGTGTAATCACTGGCATCACACATGATTTCAAAAGGCAATCCCCAATCAGGTGCTTGAAGTATCGGGAACTGTGTTCAGGGACATTTTTTGAAAATTGAATGCTTCGAGGCATTTATTAGAGATATTGAAATCTACATCTTTAACAAGAAGGTTTGACAAAGGTTTCACAACCTTTGAAAAATCTTTGGTAAATCTTCTATAATATCAAGCATGTCATAGAAAACTCCGCACTCCTGTGATGGATTTTAGTGGGGGTAACTTTCATATAGCTTATATATTACTCTTTTCTACTTACATGACTTTCTCAAAGATCTTCTGCCCTAGCATTCTGCGTTCTATTACCATAAAATGAAACTTTTCCCAATTAATCACAAGCTGCTCTCCTCACATCTTTTCAAGATCCTTGACAAGTTTTCAAGACATTTGTCAAAGTCAGGTCCATATACTGGAAAGTCATCCATGAATACATCAATTATATCTTCCAGAAAATCTGAGAACATAGGTATCATGCACCTTTGAAAAGTAGCAAGAACATTACATAAGTCAAAAGGCATTTGTCTGAAGGCATACATGCCATAGAAACACGTGAAAGTAGCCTTTTCTTGATCATCAGGGTGTATAGGGACTTGATGAAATGTAGAATATCCATCAATAAAATAGAAATATGTTTGTGCTAAAAGCCTATCTAGAACTTGGTCGATGAAAGGTGGGGGAAAATGGTCTATTCTTGTGGCAGTATTGAACTTGTGGTAGTTGATACACATTCTCTACTTGGTCACCATCTGAGTGGCTACTTCATCCCCATTACTTCCCTTCACCACAGGCATTCCACCTTTCCTAGGTACAACATGGATCTGGGTGACCCAGTTGTTGTCATGGATGGGGTAGATGATTCCTGCAACTTGTAACTTCATAACTTCTTTCTTAAGACTTGATCAACATCTGATTCAACTTTCTTAGTGGATGAGCCAAAGGTTTAGCAGTTTCCTCTAGATATATTTTGTGCATACATAGGTTTCAAACCACGATCCCATTATTTACAACCAATCATGAGATTAGGGTGTGACAAAGAGGATTCACTTATTACAAAATCACCCTTAACTTTTTCTTTTCTTAATCACATAGAATTAATCTAAAGGAAAATCTTATAACTTGAAATAAACTCAGATCTTATTAAACTGTGGAAACAAACTTACAATTTCTAAATCTTGAAAGATACCTCAGAGTTTAAACAACATATTACATCTTACTTGCAGAATATAGAGTGATGTAGCCCTATTTTAGGGCTCCATCCTGTTCCATTTTGTACTGAAATCACATATAAACATGTTAGATTACAAGCCTTTTGCCCCTAATATGTTTATCATTACCAAATGAACCTGTGGATGTTCTTTGTACTATTTTTAGGTACTTGGACCATGCCTTAGATGGATGAGAGAGAAATAAGGTGTTCTAGGCCTCCCCCACCCATGGAGGGGTCCAAAGAAGGCCCCAAAATCTCCCTCAACCCACCTTGAATGGCCAAGAGTCGTCATCAAAAAAAGACATACGCAAATGATGAAGTTTGAAGGACAATTAGTTGATGTAGACCACAACACGGGCGTCGGAATACCCCCACGGTCGTTGTTTTATTGTGAAGAATCAATAGAGACAACATGGACTTTGCACCCAAACGGCCACGACCATGGCCACCCAACACGGTCGTGGCCAGGAGAGCTGAAGATGGTTGTGGCCACACTCCACGGTCGTTATGTTTATTGCAAAGAATCAACAGGTAGTCACCCCCCAAATTTCCATGACCATGGCTGTCTACCACGACCGTGGCCACTGAAGAACAATGCAACTATGTTGCTGCTCCACGACCACATCACCCTCCTCCAAAACGGCTGTGTTACCTAACACGATCGTGGCGCCACTCACCCACCACGATCGTGGCACTCCGCCACAGATGTGTCCACCACCATACTTAGCATATCACCACCAGCCCCATACCATGCCCATATTCCTACCCCACAACCGTCACATACTACCCTCACCACGGTCGTGGCACACCAACACGGCCGTGGTGACCCTCCAACTCTAGTAAGCTTTTACACTATTTTTCCTAAACTACCCCTACTTACCCTAGTGCCTCCCCAACACCTATATATACATAGGTGGCAGTTGGGGCACGAAGGTTAGCCACCCCACATCTGCTCCTAGCTTCCATTACTCCCCCTTGAGCATTTAGTGCACTTCCTTTGCATTGGTGTTGTCCATACACCATTTCCACCTCCATTCCACCTTGGAGACCTAGTATTCTAGGTTTTCCACCATAACCCCCCATATTTTCATGCTCACCTACACCCTTAGAGGAGAGGGGTCGTCCACAATAGCAAGGAGGTGAAGAAGAAGGCCACTTCCCTGAGCTCCATGGTGTTTCTTCCTCTTCTACCCCTTTCTTTTGTTGTTTCTTTGAATATGTGTAGCTAAGCCCCTAGTGGTGGGTTGTTTGGGGTTAAAATGTGATTTTGATACCATGTTGGGGGAAAATGGCTTGTAATGAACATAATTTCTATCTATGATGATTTTCTCTTGCTTCTATCTCATTTCCTATTTTATTGCATATGGTTTGTGCTTATAACGTGAATTGCTTGCTTTGAGATGTTTGATGACACTTAGCTTTTAAGAGGACTTGGAGTGTATGTGGCAATCTTAGGAATGGCTCCTAAGTACAATTAGTGGATCCCTATATAGTCCCCTTTGTTCCTACATACACATCCCTCCTCCTACAAGTGAGTGTGAGATCTAAGTAGCTAGGGTCAGTGTGATTAGTGAAATTGCCTAGGGCTTTCTAAAGGCTAGAATTGCTAGTGGAATGAGTTCAAATATCCTCATCTCTCTACTCCCATCTCTACCCTTGGCTCTTAATTGACATAATACCACTTACCCTAGAAACCTAGACTTGACAAGTCTTACTAGAATTACACCTAACCCTAGTTGCCCAACTAGTAGTATAGGGTATATTCTATTAGCACTTTCCTTGTTGTTTGGTTTGGTAATCTAGATAGAATTGTGATGGTTGCTTGCTATGTTGAGATCCCCCAACTAATATCAAACCACATCTCCCAAGTGGCCCACCTACCCTAATCATCTTGTTAAAACCCATCTTTCTTTGCTTGCTTGTTCATGCTAGTCTAGTTTAGTTGCTTGTTCTCAATCTAGTTGATTGCTTAGTTTTGCTCTTTAGTGCTAACTTAGATTCTTGCTCTTGCTAGTGGTTAGTTTAGCTCTTAATTGCAACTTGCCTTGCTAGATTAGTGTAGCTTAGTCTTGCCCTTACTTAGTTATCTTGTTAACCTAGTTTGCTAAATTTTCTTGTTCAAGATAACTTAGGTTTAATTCTGCCTTTCTTGCTTGTCCACCTAGATTAATCAACAAACAAACCTTTTAAAACCCTCAAACCCTAATCTCTGCACTAGGAACATAGAAAACACTACCCTAACTCTAGTGCCCCCTCTATCCCTATGGACTGACCCCTTTTCTTGCCAATCAGCTATACTACAACAGTACCTCGAACGCTTGCGGGCGACCTGTTTAGATTTTGTGATCGACTTGGTTAGGGCCAATATAAATTTCAAAAGTGAACCCCACACGTGTGCTCCAATCTCGTGGGGCGCATCTAGTCGAGTCAAATTGGCTAGTGTGCAACACCTCTTGTGGAAGCGCACCAAGCTTTCTGGCACCGTTGCCAGGGATAGAGGTGCTCGACCTAGTTAGATAGTTTAGCTTAGCCTTTCCATTTTCCCTCACCATTGCTATTATTTATTCTTTGTGTTATTTTTGCATCTTGGTTTGCTAACTTGGTTTCTTGTTGTTTGTTTGTGTCTTGTGTAGGTGACAGTTGTGCATGCACAACACACATTCTACTTGTACCGACTTGGTGGTGTATGAACCTGAGATTGGTAGAAGGAGGTGCCAAGCTCACCGCAACCAGCATCGAGAGGCCGAGATGGCAGAAAATAACCCCCATGCAGATGGCCAACCACCTCCACCGCCACATCACCCGCTCCATGAATACTTCAACTCGGCGAACTACAACTCCCCCATCTCCACCTTGGTTGACTAGATGCCAGGTCAAAAATTATCCATTCCTCCTACGCTCCTTGGACTCCTCCCTACCTACTTTGGGATGGAGAATGAGAACCCCTATCACCAGGAGACATACTCAACCTTCTGCACCCCCACCACCACTGATGATTCCATCAGAAGGACACTCTTTCCTTTCTCCTTGAAAGAGAAAGCTAAAGAGTGGTACACGTAAAATTCGGAACCGGTCACATGGAATGAAGTTAAAAATGAATTCCTCAAGAAGTTCTTTCCTATTGAAAAGTTGTCCTACATGAGGAGGTGCATCACTTCTTTTGCTCAGAAGGAAAATGAACCCTTCCACGAGGTGTGGGAGAAGTTCCAAAAACTACTCTGTGATTTCCCTCACCATTAAGTACCCTTGTGGCAACTTATTCAAGCATTCTACATTGGGCTTGAAGAGCAAAGCCAGAACAATGTCAACTCTTCCTGCGAAGGCACTTTCATGGTGAAGCCGCACGAAGAATCATGGCCATTCTTCAAACACCTCGCTGAAAACTCTCGCCACCATGATTCTACTAAAGGTGGGCATTGCAGTCGAAGCTACATTCCACTATCTTCCTCTGCAGCTCTGACCCACAATGCTACTGACCCAGACATGATGAAGATGATGGTAGACATGATGAAAATGATGAAGAATCAAGCCACTGGCTCTCCTAGCCAACCCACCATGGCAGTCGACTCTTTGGATGAGGAAGTGAATGCTTTGCACTCCTTTGGTGGTCGCAACAACCAAGGCCCCATGTCCAAATCCTACACCCCCAAGTGGAGGAACCATCTGAACTTTTCTTGGGAACAACAAAATGAGGATGGACAGGGGCAAGGTTGACCAAAGCCATGCTATAGCTCAAAATTTGAAGAGGAAGTGCTGGGAAGGTTAAGAAGTTTGGATGAAGTGAAAAATGATGTGAACTCGCATGGGAAATCCATCCACCGCCTTGAGCAAAGATTTGATCATATTTCTCTCTCTCTTGCAAGGAGGGAAGAAAGAAGACTACCATCTCAACTGATGCCCAATCCAAATAATGATGGTGCTTTCTTAGGGAACACTCCTAGTACATATGTTCCACCATCATACCAACCCCCGCTGAATCCCTATGCTACAACACCTCCTCAAACACCTCTTAACTATCAATATGCTCCACCTCCACCTTATACATACCAAGAACCACCTCCAGTATACCACCCCCATCCACCAAAACAATAGCCAGCACCACAACCGCAAACACAATTCATTCTCCAAAATCTAAATTCACCTCTCCAAAGGCCTCCGCCACCTCAACAGCCACAACCACCTCCACAAACCTCTTCTTCTACTACCCATGAGCATGTGAAGGCAGTGACTACGTTGAGGAGTGGCCGAACTTTGGAGCACCCCTGGGATACAGTTGTTGTTAACAGAGGTGATACTGAGGTTGAGCAGGTTGATACTGAGATACATGTTGAGGATATTGTGACGAGAGGCAGGGTGGATACCGTGATACTGGGTGTTGATAATGTGATTCCTATTGATGATATTGTTGATATGGACCATTTGGGGTCCCAACTTCCCCCATTTCTTGAGGCTCTTAAGGATCCTTCTACTGAGAGGAGATGGAAGAAACACACTGAAGACATCCTTGAAACCTTCAAACAAGTGAAAATCAACATCCCTTTGGTTGATGTAGTTAAGAAAAGTTCTTGAAGGATTCCTACACCTTCAAGAGAAGGACTACGGGAAGGAACCCAAAGAAGGTGAAGCTCACTAAGCAACTGAGCTCGATCTTACAGCACACCATGCCAAGAAAAAGAAAAGATCTCGATGCACCTATCATATCATGCTACATTAGGGCACATCGCATAGACCAAGATATCCTAGACTTGGGTTCCAGCATCAACCTCATGTTGTATGATGTGTTTGCAGAGCTATAGATGGGGTAGCTAAGTCCAACTCAGTGTACTTTACAGTTAGCTGACAAATCGATAAAGACGCCTACAGGGTGTGTGGATGACGTGCTTGTAAGACTTGATGATGAGATATCTGCTTTCTTTCCTACTGATTTCATTGTCATGGATATGGAGAAAGATGCGATGAAGGTTCCTATCATCTTGGGGAGACCCTTATTAGCCACAGTTGATGCAGTTATTCGTGTGAGGATGGGTATGATGTATGTGACATTCGTGCACATGAAGATCCAGTTGAACATTTTTAAATCGTCAGCCACGACTGAGGTGATAGGGGTGACTGAAGAAGACTGCTATCTCGTTGAG
Source organism: Alisma plantago-aquatica (assembly GCA_963693085.1). Lineage (NCBI taxonomy): Eukaryota > Viridiplantae > Streptophyta > Magnoliopsida > Alismatales > Alismataceae > Alisma > Alisma plantago-aquatica. The sequence goes on from OY856412.1 coordinate 1,387,255,563, forward strand.
TGTCTTGATGAAATTGTGGAGGAATGTCTACCTATGTGGATTCAAACTGCCACTCAAGGTACAGGTCTAGAGCCAATAATTTAGTTTCCCAATGATGACGAGGAAGATGATGAAGAGAATGAGCTATCCTTGGCATTTTCAAGCGAAGACCTCCCTTCTATCTCTGAGCCATTAAAGAACTCTCTTGAAGAACCTCCCACTCTTGAGATGAAATCACTTCCAGAAGGTTTGAAGTATGCTTTTCTAGGGGAAAATGACACCCTCCCGGTGATCATTTCTTCCATTCTCTCACCAGAGCAAGAGGAAGCATTAATGAAAGTCTTGAAGAAGAGCATCCAAGCCATTGGATGGTCTATAACTGACTTGAGGGGTATTGATCCCTCCATCTGTGTACACAGGATCTATCTAATGGATGATGCTAGGCCAACCCACCAAATGCATGGGTGGTTGAATCCAAAGTTGAAAGAGGTTGTGAACCAAGAAGTTGTGAACTTTCTTGATGCTGGGATAATCTACCCCATCTCTAATAGCCCATGGGTGAGTCCCATCCAAGTTGTACCCAAGAAGGGTGGGATCATTGTTGCCGAGAATGTTGATGGTGAACTAATATCGGTAAGAGAACAATCCAAATGGAGATTGTGTGTTATTTATCAGAAGTTCAATGAAAATACAAAGAAGGACCACTACCCCCTCCAATTTCTTGATCAGATTCTAGAGAGGCTAGCAGGACAAAGCTTCTATTGCTTCCTTGATGGATATTCTAAATATTTCAAAATTGTTGTGCACCCTACAGATCAAGAGAAGATGACATTCAATTGCCCAAGTGGCACCTTTGCCTACCGAAGAATGCATTTGGGTTGTCCAATGCCCCTTCTACTTTTCAGAGGTGTGTGAGCTCGATCTTTATAGATATGCTTGATTCGTCTTTAGAAGTGTTTATGGGTGATTTCTCAGTTTTTGGTAAGACATTTGATGACTACTTACTACATTTGGTTGTTGTTCTTGAAAGATGTGTGAAGGTTCACCTTGTTCTATCTTGGGAGAAAAGCCACTTCATGGTGCCCGAAGGCATTGTTCTAGGCCACCGAGTTTCTAAAGATGGAATTGAAGTTGACAAGGCCAAAGTGGGCTTTATTTCTACTCTCACCACTCCTTACACCGTAAGACATGTCCGATCTTTCTTGGGACATGCCAGTTTCTATTTCCGCTTCATCAAGGATTTCAGTAAAATCTCAAGACCTCTATGTCACCTACTTGAAAAGGATGTTGAGTTTCATTTTGATGAAAAGTGTATTAAATCTTTCAATCACTTGAAGAAAAGACTCGTCTCTACTCTGATCATGCAGCCCCCCAACTTCTCTTTTCTATTCGAGATTATGACTGATGCATCTGACATGGCAGTGGGGGTTGTGCTGGGACAAAGAGTTGGTCGAATCCCTCATGCTATCTATTATGAGAGAAAGACTTTAGACAAAGCACAAAGAAATTACACGACAACCGAGAAAGACTTGCTTGCTGTCATCTTTTCTCTTGACAAATTCTATTCATATCTATTGCAAAATAAAGTAGTAACATATACGGATCATGCTGCACTCATGTATCTCATGTCAAAGAAAGATTCAAAGCCAAGGTTGATCAGGTGGATTCTATTACTGCAAGAGTTTGATATAGAGATTGTAGATAAGAAGGGAGTTGAAAATGGTGTTTCCAATCATCTCTCTTGGATTGACTACCTCTTTGATGAAACTAGTCAAATTAAAGAAACAATGCCACATGAGAAAATCTCCCTTCTTTCATCCACTCAACACCCATGGTGTCAACACATAGCCAATTTCTTGGATAGTGGGAGGATACCTGGTGCATGGACAAGGGAGGAGAGAAAAAGGTTGTTTGCCATGATCAAGAATTATGCTTGGGATGATCCTCACCTTTTCAAATATTGCCCCGATCAACTCATAAGGAGGTGCATTCCAGAAATAGAATAGCAAGACATCCTCTCCATGTGCCATTCCCAGATATGTGGAGGTCATTTTGCAGGAAAATGCATAGCTGCAAAGGTTCTTCAGTGTGGATTTTATTGGACATCCTTCTTCAAAGATTCACATGAGTTTTGCAAAAGATGCTTGACGTGTTAAAAGGTGGGCACTATCTCAAAATGGGACATGATTCCTCTATCACCCATTCTTATGGTGGATGTGTTTTATGTATGGGGGATTAACTTCATTGGTACTTTCCCACCTTCCTTTGGGTATGTCTACATTTTGGTTTCAATGGATTACGTATCAAAGTGGATAGAGGCTATTGCAACCCAGATTAATGATCATAAAGTAGTATGTGACTTCATGAAATCAAACATTTTCAGCCGTTTTGGCCTTCCAAGATCCATGATAAGTGACGGAGGAAGTCACTTCATTCACCGCACTTTTGAGGGGTTGCTTAAGAAGCATGGAGTCAACCATCATGTAGCCACTCCATATCATCCTCAAATGAGTGGCCAAACTAAGCTGGCCAATCGGGAGATAAAGCTCATTTTAGAGAAAACTATGAGGCCGGACCGTAAGGATTGGTCACTCTGTCTCAATGAGGCTTTATGGGCATACCGGACAACATACAAAGCCCTGATTGGCAATACCCCCTTAAAACTGGTTTACGGGAAAAGCTATCACTTACCGGTTGAAATGAAACATAAGGCGTTATGGGCTTTGAAGACTATGGACCTTGATGGTGAAAACGCCGGAATGAAGAGGAAGTTGCAACTTAATGAGATGGAGGAAATGCACCACGAGGCGTATGAGATGTCAAAAAGCTATAAGGAGAGAACGAAGTTCCTTTATGATAAGATGATTAGAAAGAAAGAGTTTGAGCCCAGGAAGTGGGTATGGCTCTACAATTCAAAGATGAAGTTCCTTCCCAAAAAACTTCGGTCTAGATGGGAAGGATCGTATCTTGTCATGAAAGTGTACCCATCCTGAGCTATTTTAATATGTGAAAAAGAAAGGGCAAAGGAGTTTGTCGTCAATGGACAGAGATTGAAACTAGTTATTGAAGTCGGCCCGAAAAAGGCCAATCAAGATTTTGATATTGTTATGCTTGTAGAAGAGCAATCCAATGAAGAAGAGTTCTTGTATGAGGATGGGAAAGGAATCTACTACAAGGATGCTTTGAGGGTTCCAAAGAATTGATACAGATCTAGAATCAATAAGCCCGACTGAAGGCATAAAACTTAGCTCTAGTGGGAGGCAACCCACGTGCTTTGAGATTCTCGAACCTTACTTTTTGATACTTTTGTTTTATTTTATAGAAATACACACACACTTGTGTTTAATAGATTTTCTTTGAGTTTTGATGATGTGGCAGGTACTAGACACTAGGGAGAGAAGGTATAGAAGTGAATCATGTTCATTAAGGCATTTTGTGGCCGAATAACAAATAAAAATGAAGTTCATGTTTTTGAATTGAGAAAACTGAAGAAGCACCCCCAAAATGGCCAAATAGCTCGACCACGGCCGTGGAACAAGTGGCCAAGCACGACCGTGGGTAGCCACCACGGTCGTGGCACAAGTGGCCAAGCACGACCGTGGGCAGCCACCATGGTTGTGGTTTTATTGCATTCATTTAGCCAAAGTTACAGGTTGTTTTGGAAGAATGGCCCGACCACGACCATGTGAAGGGAGCAAGGCCATGACCGTGGGCAGCCACCATGGTCGTGGTGTTTATTTCATCAAAGTTACAGGTTATTTTCGCAAGAATGGCCACGACCGTGGCCACCCGCCATGGCCGTGTTGAAGAGGAATGGCCATGACTGTGGCACTAGACCATGACCATGGCAAGGTCAAACTGAGCTGTTCTACATTGACAAAATGATCGAGGCACCTGCCACGGCCATGCCACTAAACCCTGGCCACGACTGTGGCCATCTGCCACGGCCATGGCCGATCCCGATTCAACAAAAAAATATATATCTTTTAAACGTCCAAACCTGAGCCCTACCTTCATTTGCTCATCTTCAACCTCTAGAGCATGACCGTGGCGATGGAAGACACCCCCGAGCTCCCCCAATCTCTATCTCCACCTCCAATCAATCCCAAACTATTCCCCAACCATCCCCCTTCCATTTCCACGACCTATTCTCTCTCAATAGCCCGTCCATCTCCACATTCATTTCCAATCCACCCAACATCCCCCTCCACCAAACCTCCACATAAACCCTCCATTTTTTTCCCAAATACACAATAAACCACATTTCCACAATCCAAGCATCACTATCCTTCCATTCCACACACAAATCCACATCAATATCAACCCCTCCACCAAAATCTGAATTTCACCTCCACCTCCACAACCCACCATGAAGAAGATTGGAAAATCCATCACTAAGGGGACTAATATCCTCACCCAAGGAAAGAATTGTTCCAAAAATACCTCCTCCAATGTTAGCATACCCTCCCATACCCCTTCACCAACCACTTTCGCCTACTAATCCCTCCGTCATTCACAATCGGTGAGCTCATCACACTCCCGCTCATCCGATAGTCACCATGTCACTGACGCCTTATACAAGGGTGAAGACGAAGAAGATGAGGAGTGCGAGGGAGTCCATTTGGACAACATAACTGATGAGGTCGAGACGATGGCTGCAAAAAGAAGCCAAAGATCCAAAGTAACACCGTCCTCATCCAAGCTACCACCAAAGCCCGCTCATGCCCGCCACTCGACATCTCATGTAGTGGTGGGGCACAGTGTGCAGTCACAACCTTCACGATAACTACGTCAAGATGAAGAGCAATCTGCACACTGGTACAACCTCAACACAAGTTTGGGGTCTCAATTGTATAGGATGGAGAAAGAAAAAGATGAAAGTGAGGAGGAAGAGATGGAGGTTGTGCCTGAGGGAGATGATGTGCTGGAATAACTAGAGGCAGATAGAGAAAAAACCTTAGGCAAGGCACCAGAAGGGGTGTCCTATGGTCGAGGATACAGGTAGGGAAAAGTCGATCTCACATACCCAGAATGCATGACAAGGCGAGTCGTCTCCTCTAGGTATGGTTTTGAGAAGATTATTGATGATCTTGCGATAAAAGAAGCAGTGGAAGGAAACTTGAGGGTGATGGGGCTGTGGAATGTTCTCTTCACACCTCAAACAACTTATGTTGATTTGACCCGAGAATTCTTTGCCACACTTTAAAGAAAAAAAGCAAGAGGGTGTGATGATAATCGTCACTTTGCAATATCAATCAGTAAGATGGTTAATCCTAGCATTTAAACCTTTTTTTTTACTTTTGGTTTTAAGGGTAGTATAGAAGGGTCGATCCCACATGACAACTTTTTCGAGATTGTTCTTAGAACCCAAAGTTTGAAGAACTGGTTATTTGTTTTTGGTATTTTCCTTTTAGATTGAAACAAAAAGTAAAAGTCAAGTTGGGGGATTGGTTGATTACACTAATGCAAGAAGAAATGCACTCAACAAGAATAAACATGCACAAGGAAAGAAAAAATAAGATGATTGTTAACACAAGCCAAACTGTATGAATGAAAGACTAAGAATTAAGGAAAACAAAGGATGCGGTGATTAAATCAAGAGATGGAAATCGAGGCTCGTAGGGGTTTTCACCACCTTAGCCTAGGCGATAACAACTAATTCTTAAACGACGATTCGATGAAGGTTTGCAAATTTAAAAACTCACAAGAGATAAACTCCATATGATTCCATTGGTCTTGGTGCTCATTCTTCCTAGTTTATCATCCTAAAAGATGAAAATCCACGGTCATATCAAAACGTCTATGTAATCGATTTTATTGTTCTAAATGTGAATTTCCATGGTCATTTCCATCCGGATTAACATGCGATCTGAAGATCAACTGATTATTAAAATCAATTACCACCTAGTCGTTTAAGAAGAAGTCATTAAAACCATGGCTAAGGGGTTATTCCCCTTGCCTCGATAGAAGTCTACTCACTCATGGAGAAAGGGGAGACGGAGGAAGAAAGTACTGAAGCCATAGTCTAGCCCAAAAATAAGGATATTAATCCTTATGCTAGAGACAATAAAATGGCTTAGTTCTTTGTTCCTTTCTCCAGAATTAAAGAACGGAGAAAAGAAGATTAAGATTAAGGCGGAATGAAGAGACAAGAACAAGTATGAAAGAACTATGATTGAATTAAAATCTACTTTATAGCATAATAAGAAGATGATTACAAGACTAATTGCTTCAGAATCCCCAAAACCAAGAAATCCAAGATGCCTCAAGAGGAGGAAGCGCCCCTCCTTTTATAGTAGAAGGAGGGGGGGGAATACATCAGGTTTAGGGGTTTTTTGAGGTTGGTGGCTGGGATTTTTTCTGTCTGTGTGCCGCCAACTGAGCGGTTCAGGAACCAACCGATCGGTTGGAAGGTTTTGGAATGCGGAACCCAATCAATCGGCTGTCAACCCTAATTAGGGTGGTGGCGCAGTCAAAACCGCTCCGTGTTGTTTCTTTTCAGCAATGGGCATCAGTCGAGCGTTTGGTTTAGGAATCGGGCGATCTCAGCCGTCGTCTGATGAAAGCAATGATCGGCGCTTGAAGGCAAACCGAGCATTTCATATTGTCAAATGATCAATTTGATGTGGTGAGACGATCGGTTGTCAGTACCAGTCGATCGGCTCAGGTCGTGAAACTGCAATAAAATGCACATGATTGTCATATTTGTGATAAAAATGAGAAAATATCAATTTGTGCAATTTCAAGAGATGAATGGGATATTTCTAATTGACAAGCATAACAAATCACAGAAAAGATGTGCTGAAATAGCACACATCAAAATACCACGGACTTAAAGTTTTGCTTGTCCTCAAGCAATTGAAAAATCAAAAAGATTCTAAGAATTTTGGAATAACAAGTTCATCCTCCCTAGATAAGCAATTCTTCTATCTTTTTCATGGCCAAGCGACCCATCTCCTAGAACCACAAATTGCAAGCACTATGTTTCTCAAGAAAACATTTTTCATAACTTATTTTTTTTAAGCTTATACTTTGTAAAGACAGTCTTGATCTAACTTGCGCTTCGACACTCATCATTCAATTTTTTTTTCCTTTGGGTTGATTGTTGCACAGGAATAGAGAATTTGAGGTGTGACAGAAAAATCCCTCCTCTATTCGACCTGGGATATAATTTTTTTCATGGACTTGTGATTACATTGACCACAATTTTTTTTGTGTGCTCTTTTTGGCATCTTTTGATGGTACGCCCCTTTGTGGGGTATGGAAGAAGGGCATGCCACCCCGGAGTTAGGGTTTGGCGTGCGATTTATTTTTCCCGTGCAACAAAAAACTCTATTTTTTAGTTGTCGTTGCATAAGATAGAAGGGACATGTAGCTACATTATATAAGAGTAAAAACAAATAAGTTAATCAAATGCTAAAATTAAGAAAATCTGCATTTGATTCTATTTGATACTCTAAGGCTTGCCACCATTTCCAAAAATTGCTATCATGATCATAGGGAACTTGATATTGCAAAGTTTTTTGAAATAAAAATGATAATGCAATTGATTTTTTGAGATAAAGTACAACATTCGACCGACTAGATAAAAGGCCTTATGTTTGAAAGAAAACAAAGCAAAACAAATAAAAATGCAGAAAAAAATGTTGAAAAGGGAAGATAAAGGGTGGATCACGTACCACCCACCCCCACCCCGGACTTTGAAATTTTGATTGACCCGAGCAAACTCTAAGAGCGAGATGGAGGGAAGAGTCACTACGGTGGAGGGTGCTGCTGGTGGGAGGAGTAGTAGTTTGCCCAATAAGAAGAATCAGGGCATGGATAACTCTGGTGTGCTCCATACTCATCATAAGCAGGTCGACTAGGGGCATAGTGACCGCAATCCACATGCCAAGACTCCTGCGAATGTTGCATCTGGTACATGTGATTGAGCTGGTGGCCCTGTCTCTGCTTCTCTTGCTGAATCTCATCCAGCTGAGTCTGGATTTTATAGAAGCCATAAGGACCAGAGTCGTCATCTGGTTGCCACCTGGTGCAACGTCTGGAAGGTGGCGGTGGCGGTCCAGTGTCGTCGTCGTGTGCCTCTAAAGAGAGGCTCCCCCTGTGAGGCTGTGGTTCGGGGAAGGTGTCTGGATCTAGATGCTCCAAGTAGAATCTCTGGATATGGCTCGGTAAATTAGTCAACTCATAGATGTAGTTTGCTGCTGCAAACCGCGAATGTAACGGGAGCTGGAGGACCACCTGAGTGTCTTTGAACAAAAGGTAATAGACGCCCTCGGTGCCCAAATGGATAAACCTACTATTCTTCAAATAGTGAGTGTTGATGAGGTGATTTTTGAGCTCAAGCGGAGGAAAGGCGATGTGGGTGTAGCCCAAAAAGATGGCGAGTTGGGTAACATAGTGGCCAATGCGAAAAGAGGACGAAGTGGCTCGGCTAGTTTGGGTACCAAAATGCTCAATGATAGCATTGCCCCAGTTAAAAGGTTCTTCATGTCAAAGACACCAAAGAGCATAAAGTTCTACCTGAGTAATTGCACCCTGAGTACCTTCCCAACTGAAAATGGTGCAAGCCAAAATACGGTGAAGGTAACGGACCACCGGGTTGTGTATGAAGGAGGCTTTTGTCCCACTAGGAAGATGGGGAAGAAGCCCAGTGATCTCTGCCCAAAACTTATCTCTGTCGTAATGGTCTAGGTAGGAGTCATGAGACCGCGCCATACATTGTTCTAGCCAATAGTCATCCCCTATGTTGAGGATAAAAGGAGTGATTTGATTGGCAGATGATTCCATATTTTCCCCAAAAATCCGGTATTTACAACTCGAGTTTTCGAAAGAGCAGTGTAACCTGCAAAAAGTGTTCAAAAACTCGAGGGTAAGATCACAGTAGATGGAGGTAACACGGTAGGGAAAGATAAGGATGTGGTTTTTACGAAGGATATTGTTGATGGCGTCGCGGATGCTCAAAGCATCAAGGGTTGTTCCGCATGCCCAATGTGGAAGAGAAACACCAATTGCAAACATATCCTCATAACGGTGGAGGTGTTCAGTGCTAGTGAACTGGTCGTAACTACCCAGAATAGGTGCTATACGGGGTGGCTGGGGGGGTGGTTGAGTCTGGATCATTGGCTGCCTTCTGAGTTCCCTCCATCTCGCGAAGAAACTCATCCACCTCGTCGATGTCCCGAAGCATCTCCTCGACTAAATCGGGAGAAGACTTGCCAGTAGGAGAGGGCGTGCGGAAATGGATTCCAGGATGAGAACTGGAACGGCGAGGAGGATCCCTGGAAGAGGATGCAGGGGCCTTGCCTTTGCCCTTGTGGAAGCGGCTGAACATCACTACTGCAGAGATACAGCGATCGGTTGAGGGCGTAAAAGATCGTCCGCGGAAGCCAACCGATCATCTGGAGGCTAAAACGGGCATTTCGACATCTAAGACGGGCGGCTGGAGGCACCAACGGTCGACTGTCTAAATTTGAGTTCTCAACGAAACTAGTGACGGCTGTCTTGTTGAGGAGTAGGTATGGTGGCGACGCGGATGACGCCGGTCGTATGGAGAACCCAACCGATCGTCGGGCAGCTGAAATGGGTGTTTCGACCGCCTGAGACGGGTGATTGGAATCACCAAATGTGCGGCTGAGTCTGGATCTGAGCACTCAACGGACCTAGCTGACGGTCGACATGTGGAGGAGGCCGAGGGGGTGGCGATGCAGAACCCAACCCGTCGGTCGTCTAGAGAGTAAGACGGGCGGCGGTAGATTTAGGCAGGCGGCGGCTGAGCCAGGAGGGCGGCTGAATCCCAAGACAAGCGGACGGCTCCAACTATGCGGGAAGGCCCAAAGGCTGGTTGAGGGAATGCCGATCATCCGAAGAGCAGACCATGGTCGCCCGGTTGAGGATCAAGGCGGGCGGTTGAACAACGGGCGGTGCTACGAGCGATCGAGTGAACAGCAAAGGGGGGCGGCTAGGGTTTGTGAGGGGATGGGAGAATGACCTTGCGTCTGGTTCGTTATATAGAACAATGGATCCACGAGTCGATCGGCTGGTCTGCCTTGGCCGCAAAATGTAAAAAGAAAAGGTGCAGAACGGTCAGCGGAGGAGTCGAGCGTGTGGGAATCCAACCGGTCATTTCGCTTATCGAGTCGTTGCGAATTCAGCCTCGAACTGAGTGTCTGGTAAAGCGAACCGATCGGCTCGACAGCAGGAACAAGGAAAAATAGAACGAAAAAACAAAAAACAAGAAAACAAATGAGAAGGGAAGATAGTGTTTGGCTACCTCCAAACTAGCGTCTTATTTTACGTCGTGGCTCGACCAAGATCAGATTAATTGTAATCTGGGAGTGGTGAAGGGTCAGTGAGGTTCAGATCCTGCAAGGGTGGAAATTTGGTTGAGTCTGAAGCAACAACATCTTCAGTGGTGATATATCTTTAAGATGGTGCCCATTGACCTTAAACTCACCCAAAACTTTATCCCACAGAAGAAAAACACCATGTGGATAAGCACACTTGACAATGTAGGGGCCATACCATCTCAAATTGAGTTTTCTAGGGAAAAGTCGTAATCGTGAATTAAAAACTAAAACTTGGTCCCCTTCTCTAATGTCTTTGCGCTTGATGTGACCATCATGCCACATTTTGGTTCGGTCCTTGTAGATTCTTGCGTTTTCGTAAGCACTCATCCTAAGTTCATCAAGCTCATTTATTTGGAGAAAACGTTTCTCTCCAGTCATGGAAAGGTCAAAATTCAATTTTTTGATGGCCCAACTTGTTTTGTGCTCTAGTTCAATTGGTAAGTGACATGACTTACCGTAGATCAGTCTAAAAGGGGTGGTGCCAATGGGTGTTTTGTAGGCAGTACGATATGCCCACAGGGTGTCATTGCTTTTTAACGCCCAATCTTTCCTAGTGCGTCCAATAGTTTTTTCTAAAATTGATTTGATTTGTTTGTTGGATACTTGTACCTGCCCACTAGTCTGAGGATGGTAAGGAGTGGTGACTTTGTGATAAACCCCATATTTTTTCAAAAGAGCCTCAAAACGTTTCTCCAAAAAATGGGATCCCCCGTCAGAAATGACAATGCGAGGGACTCCAAATCTAGGAAAAATGACATCTTTAAAGAGTTTCTTAACAGGTATAGAGTCACATGTTTTAGTAGGTATGTCTTCAACCCACTTTGGCACGTAATAGACTGTGACTAAAATGTAAGTAAACCCTTAAGAAGAAGGAAATGGGCCCATATAGTTGATTCCCTAGACATCAAAAATCTCTAATTCCTGCCAAGAGGTGAGGGGCATTTGGTCATGCATGGAAATATTACCCTTCCTTTGACATTGGTCATATGAAAGAACATAATCATACGAGTCTTTGAAGATGGTGGGCCAAAAGTATCCGCATTGTAGGACCTTTCTAGCCATTTTTTGGGAACTCATGTGACCACCATAGGGGCCAGAGTGACATTGCTCCAAAATGGTGATGCTTTCTTCGTGGGATACACAACGACGATTAAACCATCAGCGCAAAGTCGAAACAAATAAGGTTCATCCCAATAATATTTTTTCACATCATGTAAAAACTTAGCTTTAGAGTGTCCCGTATACTCGGGGTGCAATACACCTGCAGCTAAATAGTTTACAAAATCAGCAAACCAAGGAAATTGGGAGTCTACCTTGAGCAATTGGTCATCAGGTAAAGATTCATTTATTGGATTTTCATCAATGGGGTTATAGCTAAGTCTACTGAGGTAGTCAGCCATGACATTTTCAGATCCCTTTTTGTCTAGGATTTCTAGATCAAATTCTTGCAATAACAAAATCCATCTTATGAGTCTAGGCTTGGCATCTTTCTTGGTCATGAGGTAGCGAATGGCTTCATGATTAGTGTAAACAACAACCTTTGAACCAAGAAGATATGAGCAAAATTTATCGAATGCATTGACAATGGCTAGCATTTCTTTTTCAGTTACTATGTAATTTCACTGAGCCTCATCTAAGGTCTTGGATGCATAATAAATGACATGGTGTTTTTGTCAATTCTTTGTCCTAAAATGGCACCTACAGCAAAATCACTAGCATCACACATGATTTCAAAGGGTAAGGCCCAATCAGGAGCACGGATGATAGGAGTGGTGGTGAGAGCCTTTTTCAAACACAGAAAGCTATCCATGCAAGATTTGTCGAAATTGAAAGGAACCTCCTTTTGAAGAAGATTGGTGAGAGGTTTTGTGATTTTGGAAATATCACGGATGAATCGTCAATAGAAACCGGCATGTCCTAAGAAGGCTCGGATGTCTTTGACTGAGGTAGGAAGAGGCAGCTTGGTGATGACCTCAATCTTAGCTTGGTCTACTTCAATGCCCTGGTTGCTCACCTTATGGCATAGAAAAATACCCTCCTTGACCATGAAGTGACACTTTTCCCAATTAAGGACTATGTGTGATTCAATACATCTATCAAGGACAAGGGAGAGGTTTTGAAGGCAGGAATCAAAACTGTCTCCGTAGACAGAGAAATCGTCCATGAACACTTCCATGACAGTTTCAGTTAACCCTGAAAAAATGGCAGACATACATCTTTGAAATGTGGCTGGTGCATTGCACAGGCCAAAGGGCATTCGTCTAAAAGCGTATGTACCAAAAGGGCATATGAAAGTGGTCTTCTCTTGGTCTTCAGGATGAATGGGAATCTGATAAAAACCCGAGTAGCCATCTAAATAGCAAAAGTATTGTTGATGAGCTAAACGTTCAAGAAATCGATCGAGGAAGGGAAGAGGGAAATGGTCTTTCCTAGTTTCTTTGTTGAGTTTCCTATAGTCAATGCACATCCTTCACCCTGTGACGGTACGGGTGGGGATGAGCTCATTCTTGTCATTCCTAATGACTGTAGTCCCACCCTTTTTGGGGATGACCTAGACAGGGCTGACCCAAGGAGAGTCAGAGATGGGGTAGATGATTCATGCAGTCAAAAGTTTAATTACTTCAAGACAAACAACTTCCTTCATGTTTGGGTTGAGTTTCCTTTGCGGGTCTTGGGAAGGTTTACTATTTTCAATCATTGGGATTTTGTGGATGCAAATGGATTGATCTATCTCAACTAAATCCATCATTTTGTACCCTAAAGATATTTTCCTTTTACTCAGTTCTCCCATAAGCATGTTTTCCTGTTCAATGGTAAGGTCAGAATTGATAATGACAGGGCATAATTGTTGTTCATCTAGAAAGACATATTTTTAGGCCTATGGGGAGAGTTTTCATTTCTGGGGCCTTTGGCGGTTCAGGTCGTTCTTCTATGGTGGAGATCATTTTAAGGTCTTCAATCTCAGCACATGGGATTTCCTCAAAGTTGTCCAAATGAATCTTGAGTTGATTTGTTGGTTCATTATCAAAATCACATTCGGTAGGGATGGTGAGAGCAGTGCGTAGGGGATCATCAACTAATTCCCATTCTTGCCTTAGTTGGGTTAATTTATCCATGCAATCAAGGAGGTAGACTTCTTCCTCAGGACTAGGTCCTCTCATGCTTTCAAACACCCTAAATTGTAGGGTTTGCTTCCCTAACCTTAAAAAAATGGTACTAGCCTCAACATCAATTAAGGCACGAGCAGTGGCTAAGAAGGGACGTCTGAAAATGAGAGGGTAGCGTAAATCTTCCTTGATATCCATGATCAGAAAATCACAAGGGACGTATGCATCATTTCCAACTTTAACTGGGATGTCTTCTATTATTCCCATGGGTTTAGTTGTGGATGAGTCTCCCAGTTGGATGGTCATGGTTGTGGGTAACATGTCATTGAATCCTAGTCTTTTGTAAAGACTATATGGCATGATGGATATATTGGCTCCTAAATCTTCTAGGCCTTTTCTACAAGCATTGTCACCCAAGTAGCATCCTATCCCAAAAGAACCTGGATCCTTCAGTTTTTTAGGCATCTTACTTAGGATAATGTCTGATGTGGTCCTAGCAAGTTTAACACTCTCGTATTCTTTAGTAACATACTTCCGAGTCAAGAGAGATTTCATGTACTCAGACCAGGCGGGCATGTCTGCCAAAGCATCAAGTAAGGGATTGTCAACATGTATTTTTTTCATAGTATCCCTAAATTTCATGAAGCGGGCATCAAGTCTTGTTTGTTTGAGGTGGGCTTGATAGGGAGGTCGGGGTTTGTAAACTAGTTCTTCCTCTTCCACTTGAGGGGTTTTGGGGACGGATGGTTTGGGTGTGGCTTCGGGTTTGACAACTACCATGTCCTCATCCTCGAATTCTAGAAGTGGGTTTGAAGATTTTTCTGGAGGGGGAAGGGTGTGCACCTTTCCCGAACGAGTAGAGACAACCTTGTGTTGTTCAGGATGTTTGGGGTTGTTTTCAGGCTGTCCTGTAAAAGTCCCAGTAGGAGGTTTTTGTTGGGAAAATAGAAGGGCCAACTGTGCGTCAGTTGCCTTTTGGTGGGCCTGTATGGCCATGAGGGTTTGTTCTATGCTTGCCAGGCTTGGATGACTTGGAGGAGGAGGAGGGGAGGCATTTTGAGGTGGATGGGGAGGTTGAGGTTGGTTTACATTTAGGGGTGGAAGGTTTAGGTTTTGGAATTGTTGGTAGTGTTGTCCATTTTGTTGATTTCCAAAATTTCTTTGATTGTTGTATGGGAATCCAGGTGGTGGTCGATTGTTACTTTGAGGGTAGGGAGGTCTTTGTTGAAGTTGGTTAGAGTTATCGACGCCTGAAGGGTTCCCGTATTAAAAACCAAGATGGTTTCTGGGTTGGTTGGGATTGTAGTAACCTTGCCCTAGAATTGTATGAATCGAATTGAGGTCTTCTGGTTGTTGTCCTACTTCAGGTTGCACAGACATGTTGTAGAGATATTGACAGTGGAGGGTGGTATGGTCATATCCTTAGAAAATACCACAAAGGGAATCCATGGCTTTTAGTTGTTGGGGTGACTCCCTAAGGGTGACCAAGGATGACTCTAACCGATCTTATTTTAAGGCAATTAATTTTAGGCTTTCCGCTATGCTTTGGATATCATTATTAACTTCTTCCTTGGCTACCTTAAGAATTCCACCAATCCTTCTTCTAGCCCTCATTTTGGAAGCCCGTTTCACTACCTCCCATGCGCTAGTCAAACTTTGATGCATGAAATTTCCCCCATATGAGGAATCGAGAAAGAATTTGGTATCATCATCAACACCACGATAGAAAATCTCTATGAGTTGGGCTTGAGAGATATCATGGTGGGGGCACTTCCTAAGTAAGTCTTTGAACCTTTTCCAGGCTTCACCTAAAGACTCTCCTGGGGACATAGAAAATTGAGTTATTTGACCCCTAAGTTCATAGGTGGGAGACGGGGGGTAGAATTTCTCAAGGAACTTGCTTTGGAGAACATCCCAAGTTGTGACATGTTCTTCGCTCTCCATGGTGTTGTACCAGCTACTAGCTTGGCCGGAGAGGGAATACTTAAACAACCTAAGGTGGATGGCATCTTCAGAGACACCCAGGAGTTTGTTCAAAGAGCAAAGGTCTATGAACCTTTGAAGATGATCTTGACAACTTTCCCCATTGTTGCCTGAGAAGGGGTTGGCTTGCATCATGGTGATCCATTGTGTTCGGATTTCGAATTTTGGAGATATAATATCGGTGGGCATAACCAGATGTTGCGCATAGGCCATTTTGGGAACATAAAAGTCTTTTAATTGTTTTTTCCTTTCGGCTTCTCTCCTATTGGCTTCTATGGTTTCTTGTTCGGCCCTAAAGGCTGCTCGCAAAGCGGCTTCTCTTTCCGCTTGCTCGGCTTGGATGAGCTCTCTTTGAGCTGTGAGAGCTTGGTCGATCCTACGGGCGACTTCGTACTCATTCATTCTCACTAGATTTTGATGGTTTAGATGATGAAAAGTCCTTTCTATTTCCAGATCAAAAGGTTGAAAATCGACGTTCGGGCGTCGCATGCACAAATAAAGTAGTTAATTCGTGTGTAGAAAAAATGTACTGCCGAAATGGAAACTCGGCAGAAAGAGGAGTACACTTCCAGAATGTTACTCAGAATGTAAGAAAAAAGGAAAAAAAGTTTTTCAAAATTGTTTTGGGGTTCGAGAAAACAATCTGTTGTCCCCAGCAACGGCGCCAAATTCATAATCATCGCTTTGCAATATCAATCACTAAGATGGTTAATCCTAGAGTTTAAACCTTTTTTTTTACTTCTGATTTTAAGGGTAGTATAGAAGGGTCGATCCCACATGACAACTTTTTAGAGATTGTTCTTAGAACCCAAAGTTTGAAGAACTTGTATTTGTTTTTGGTATTTTCCTTTTAGTTTGAAACAAAAAGTAAAAGTCAAGTTGGGGGTTTGATTGATTACACTAGTGCAAGAAGAAATACACTCAACAAGAAGAAACATGCACAAGGAAAGAAAAAATAAGATGATTGTTAAAACAAGCCAAACTATATGAATGAAAGACTAAGAATTAAGGAAAACAAAGGATGCGGTGATTAAATCAAGAGATGGAAATCGAGGCTCGTAGGGGTTTTCACCACCTTAGCCTAGGCGATAACAACGAATTCTTAAATGACGATTCGATGAAGGTTTGCGAATTTAAAAACTCACAAGAGATAAACTCCATATGAGCCCATTGGTCTTGGTGCTCATGCTTCCTAGTTTATCATCCTAAAAGACGAAAAATCCACGGTCATATCAAAACATCTATGTAATCGATTTTATTGTTCTCAATCCGAATTTCCATGGTCATTTCCATCCGGATTAACATGCGATCCAAAGATCAACCGTTAATTAAAATCGATTACCATCTAGTCGTTTAAGAAGAAGTCGTTAAAACCATGGCTAAGGGGTTATTCCCCTTGCCTCGATAGAAGTCTACTCACTCATGGAGAAAGGGGAGACGGAGGAAGAAAGTACTGAAGCCATAGTCTAGCCCAAAAATCGGAGATTAATCCTTATGCTAGAGACAATAAAATGGCTTAGTTCTTTGTTCCTTGCTCCAGAATTAAAGAACGAAGAAAAGAAGATTAAGATTAAGGCAGAATGAAGAGACAAGAATAAGTATGAAAGAACTATGATTGAATTAAAATCTACTTTATATCATAATAAGAAGATGATTACAAAACTAATTGCTTCAGAATCCCCAAAACCAAGAAATCCAAGATGCCTCAAGCGGAGGAAGTGTCCCTCCTTTTATAGTAGAAGGAGGGGGGAATACATTAGGTTTAGGGTTTTTTTGAGGCTGGTGGCTGGAATTTTTGTTGTCTACGCGCCGCCAACCGAGCGATTCAGGAACCAACCAATCAGCTGGAAGGTTCTGGAATGCGGAAGCCAATCGATCGGTTGCCAACCCTAATTAGGGTGGTGCGCAGTCGAAACCGCTTCGTGTTGTTTCTTCTCAGCAATGGGCATCAGCCGAGCGTTTGGTTTAGGAATCAGGTGATCTCAATCGTGGTCTGATGAAAGCAATGATCGACGCTTGAAGGGGAACCGAGCATTTCATATTGTCAAATGATCAGTGTGATGTGGTGAGACGATCGGTTGTCAGTACCAGTCAATCGGCCCATGTCCTGAAACTGTAATAAAATGCACATGATTGTCAGATTTGTGATAAAAACAAGAAAATATCAATTTGTGCAATTTCAAGAGATGAATGGGGTATTTCCATGTTACAATCTTAATAATTCACAGAAAAGATGTGCTGAAATAGCACACATCATGTGATGCTATCAAATTCGACATGATGGGCAATGTGCACACCCTCACATCTACTAAGTTGAATGGTGTCTTTGCTGCTAGTCCTGAAGAAGCCATGAAGATGGAAGATGGCTTGTTAGAGAGGGAGGTGGATTTTGACCGGCAGTGGTGATTACAATGCAGGTAGATAAAAAACCACTGCCATAAGAAATCCCCTAATCTGCTATGTGTAGAAGGTCTTGGCAAATACTATTGTGGGAAGATACGACAACCAATGCATCATTTCCCAAAAGGATATGTTTGTCTTGATGGTGATGAACCACAAGAGGTATATAGACCTTAGAGTGTTGCTAATCGATCATATGAAGTCCGTACCCTACAAGAGCACAAAACCATTTGTTATGGGAGGGTTTGTGACTTCAATTGCACTAGCTTTAGGGTATGATCTCTTTGGGTTCCAAAACGCATGTGTGGCAGATTTTGTTGGCGTCAACTACCTTATGCGCTCGTACACTATTATGATAATGGAAAAAAGGATGATTTATCGCACAAGTAGTGTGCCAGACTTTAAAATTGAGTTGCCATACCACGTGGAGCCACTCCTATCCATGTTGGGGGTTTTCTACAGATTGAAGGAGAAATTATTGAAATGGCATCAAGAACATCCAAGGGAGACATATATAAGGGGATCCACTGTCGCACATGAAGACATAGCTGAATCCAATGTGCAAGGGCAGGATCAAGAAGATGAAGGACAAAGTCAGCCTCGCAAGACAAGAAGGAGGGATGAAGGGACATCCCAGCTATAGCAGCCCTCAGTGAATGCCTACGACATGGCCACCATCCAGGTGTAGCTCAAGGGTATTCAAAAGACACAGAGTGATATGCATCTTAATCAGCAGTACATGTGGCAAGATCAACAACAGATGCACCATTAGATCAACCACCTGTATCACTACAACCACGCCCAACAAAAACCCCGAATGGGGTGGAGATTTTTGGGGTGGCATTGCTGCATATCCCGAGACATACCCTCCACCGCAGGACGACTACTGGGGGCATTACTACCAGCATCCTCTAGCAGGCTCAGATCCATCGTCATCACCTCCTCCAGATCCTCCTCACATGTCAAACCAGCCGCCATAGCAGCCGTGACACTTCCCCTATCTACCCTAAGCTATAGTTTCATGTTGAGGACAACATGATTCTAAAGTTTGGGGTGGGTAGGGCTGTATGCACCACCCTATCTCACTCTTTTAGTCATTTTGTTCCACGTTTTCCATTTAGTCAGTTTTCTTGTTACTGCTCATTTTATTGCATTTTTGCATAGCATGTAGTTAGTCTCATGCAATTTTTGCTTAATTTTCAAACTTTATGCTATTTTTGCCCTTCCATACCATGCATTGCATTCTCATGTAGCTTTTGTAGTTTCTTCTGCATTTTAATTAGGATTTGCTTCTTTATGTTTTGAAATTCCCTAAAGTAGGTTTACATGTGATTTAATGCAAATTGGCACCATTGTGGCCAATTTTGCCAAATTTGAAACTTCTTGCCTTGAAAGTATGTTTTGACCCAATCTCTATTGTTATGAGTGAAAATGTCAAACTTTGACAAATGCAAATGAAATGTCATGCTTTATTGCTAAGTGGTATCAATGTTTGACTCTTTACATGTGCATAACCTCTCTTATGATTGTGATTGTTTTGGTTGAATTATGAAATTGAGCAAGCTTTGAACGCGTAGTGTTTGTGGAATCACTTGAATTGATATATCGATTTCATCTTGTTCATTCATGTGGTGTGATATCTAGGATGAAGTATTGGATTAATTTTCACGCAGGATGTCTTATGTGGAGAATCACACCAATGATCCATCTTTGACTTGACTCTTCTCTCACCATCTTCTTACCCCTCCGCCTCATGAAAGGATGCCAAAGTACACATATCAGCCGTGGCCACCTCCAAAAGTTTGTGGTGGCCACATCTCTACCTCCCTGCTTCACTCTACCCACCATATGCCCTATCTACCCCAAGGGCAGGAAAAAAGAAAAGAAAAGAAAAACAAAAACAAAATAAAAAGATGCCCATGTTTAAGAGCATTCAAATAAATAAACGATGAGTGTGTAAAAGCACTCCAAAAATCTTACCGCAATCCTTTCTTCCATTATCATACCCATTGAGCTAGGAAACATCAAACCTATCTCACTTTGCCCTTTTCCGCAGCCACGTGGGTCATTTGGTGTGATTTGAAATATAAGATTGAATGAATGAAGGTGAAACAATACTCCTAGTCATCCTTAATTAACACCATCATGAAACAGTTTACCTAGAACTTTATGGAAGAAATATGGATAACTCGTGTTTTTTATACGCTATATTTGAAGTTCATATGCTTTGTGCTCTTTTCCTGATTCGATTGTAAAAGTAGAAGAGGAGAGAGGTGAAATGCATGCACTCAGTCATCTTGGATCCCATTTAGCAATAATTAGCTTTTACATTGCATTTGTCATTTCTTGTTTGTGAAAATTTTTAAGAAAATATTGAGTTGAAACATACTTGAGGACAAGTATGTTTTGAAGTTTGGGGTAGTGATGTAGCCCTATTTTAGGGCTCTATCCGGTGCCATTTTGTACTTAAATCACATCTAAACATGTTAGATTACAAGCCTTTTTCCCCAAATATGTTTATCATTGCCAAATACATTTATGGATGTTCTTTGCACTATTTTCAAGAACTTGGACCATGCCTTAGATGGATGAGAGAGAAAGAATGAGTTCTAGGCCTCCTCCACCCATGGAGGGGGTCTAACGAAGGCCCCAAAATCTCCCTTAACGCACCTCCAATGGCCAAGAGTCGTCATCAAGCAAGGACATCCACAAATGATGAAGTTTGAAGGACAATTAGTTGATGTAGACCACAACACGACCATGGGAATACCCCCACAATCGTTGTTTTATTGTGAAGAATCAATAGGGACTTTGCACCCAAATGGCCACAGTCGTGGCCACCCAACACGGTCATGCCCAGGAGAGCTGAAGACGGTCGTGGACACACTCCACGATCATTGTGTTTATTGCAAAGAATCAGTAGGTTGTCACCCCCCAAATCACCACGACTATGGCCGTCTACCACGACCATGGCCATTGAAGAAAAACTCGACCGTGTTGCTTCTCCACGACCACATCGCCCTTCTCCAAAATGGTTGTGTTACCCAACATGGATGTGGTGCCACTCACCCACCATGATCGTGGCACTCCACCATGGTTGTGGAAACCACCATACTTAGCATATCACCACCAACCCCATACCATGCCCATATTCCTACCCCACGGCCGTCCCATACTACCCTCACCATGACCGTGGCACATGAAGATGGCCGCGGTGACCTGCCAACCCTAGTAAACATTTACACTATTTTCCTAAACTACCCCTACTTACCCTAGTGCCTCCCCACCACCTATATACACATAGGTGGTGGCTGGGCACGAAGGTTAGCAACCCCACTGCTGATCCTAGCTTCCATTACTCCCCCCTTGAGCATTTAGTGCACTTCCTTTGCATTGGTGCTCTCCATCCACCATTTCCACCTCCATTCCACCTTGGAGACCTAGTTTTCTAGGTTTTCCACCATAACCCCCCATATTTTCATGCTCATGTGTAACCTTGGAGGAGAGAGGTCATCCAAAGAAGAAAGGAGGTGAAGAAGAAGGCCACATTCCTGAGCTCCATGGTGTTTCTTCCTCTTCTACCCCTTTCTTTTGTTGTTTCTTTGACTCTGTGTAGCTAAGCCCCTAGTGGTGGGCTGTTTGGGGTTAAAATGTGACTTTGATACCATGTTGTGGGAAAATGGCTTGTAATGAACATAATTTCTATCTATGATGATTGCCTCTTGCTTCTATTTCATTTCCTATTTTGTTGCATGTGGTTTGTGCTTATAATGTGCATTGCTTGCTTTGAGATGTTTGATGACGCTTAGCTTCTAAGAGGACTTAGAGTGTATGTGGCAATCTTAGGAATGGCTCCTAGGTCCAATTAGTGGATCCCTATCTAGTCCCATTTGTTCCTACATACACATTCGTCCTCCTACAAGTGAGTGTGAGATCTAATTAGCTAGTGTAAGTGTCATTAGTACAATTGCCTAGGGCTTTCTAAAGGCTAGAATGGCTAGTGGCTTGAGGTCAAATATCCTCATATCTACCCTTGGCTCTCAATTGACCTAATACCACTTACCCTAGAAACCTAGACTTGACAAGTCCTACTAGAATTACACCTAACCCTAGTTACCCAACTAGTAGTATAGGGTATATTCTACTAGCACTTGCCTTGTTGTTTGGTTTGGTAATATAGATAGAATTGTGATGGTTACTTGCTATGTTGAGATCCCCCAACTAATATCAAACCACATCCCCCACGTGGCCCACCTACCCTGATCATCTTGTTAAAACCCATCTTGCTTTTCTTGCTTGTTCATGCTAGTCTAGTTTAGTTGCTTTTGCTCAATCTAGTTGATTACTTAGTTTTTCTCTTTAGTGCTAACTTAGATTCTTGCTCTTGCTAGGGGTTAGTTTAGCTCTTAATTGCCTCTTGCCTTGCTAGCTTAGTGTATTTTACTCTTGCTCTTTCTTAGTTAGCTTGTTAACCTAGTTTGCTAAATTTTCTTGTTCAAGATAACTTAGGTTTAATTCCACATTTCTTGCTTGTCCATCTAGATTAATCAACAAACAAATCTTTTAAAATCCTCAAAACCTAATCTCCACACTAAGAACATAGCAAACACTACCCTAACTCTAGTGCCCCCTCTATCTCTGTGGACCGACCCCTTTTCTTTCCAATCACCTATACTACAACAATACCCCGTACGCCAGTGGGAGACTTGTTTAGTTTTTGTGATCGACTTGGTTAGGGCCAATATAAATTTCGAAAGTGAATCCCACATGTGTGATCCGATCTCGTGGGTGCATCTAGTTGAGTCAAATCATCTAGTGTGAATACCTCTAGCAGAAGCGCACCATGGAGTACAACAGATAATTCAAAACTAAACTACATTACTTTACATTCACTCTCTACCACACCACATTCCCAAGGACCGAGGGGAAAGGACTAAGAGATATCTATCTAACTATGAACTACCTTCTAAGAACTTTGGTGATACGATCCTTCAGCTTCCTCATGCTGACGCTGACTTGAAAAATGTTTCAGTAGGTTGGTTAGCTACTAGCTCCTGAATAGAATTTCACCCAACCATCACAAATAGCTCATTTTATGTTTATTGATTGGAATAAAATACAGGATAATACTATACTGAGCAGATCTAAACAATATAATTTAAATGATAGGAGATGTCAACATTTCATTAAAATAACAACTGCTGCAAAGCTGTAGATATGATTAAATAATAGAGAATACTAAAATTTCATTTAAAGGACAACTGATGTGAAACTAACTCAATTCTTTCCTAACTCTTTAACTTAAAAGAAACTATGTGAACCTATATGAACATATTTTATCTTATGCCCTGATCATATGCAGAGTACTCTACATATGAAGACTCGTAGCGAACTACGATCCCACCATACAAGACTTATCTGACACCCCGGGATAGCTAAGTCTGACTACTCCCCTGGTCTGCAATAGGGAAACTGGCTCTCTGGCCTCGACACTCCTATTGTGCAATAAAATGGACTCCTCCTCTAACCTGAGCACATAGGCAGAGAGTCAAGCCACCTATTGGCTTTTCTGTACTCTAGTGTCACCAAGACTTCTGGTTGATGTTGGACACACTTTTCTGTACTCTAGTGCCACTAGGACTTCTGGTTGATGTTGTACACTGTAAACTATAATTTAAGGAGACATCCACTTGGGATTCTTCCCCGTTCCACCTGATAGCGCGTTCCGACCCCCCTATAATGGACTTTGCCAGGGTTAGGTCATTTCACCCCTAAGGCGTAGACCTCACATAGGGGTTCTATAGTGTCATGGACCTTAAATCTATAATTTTATTATTTCCTTGAAAACTCTTACTATGTTGAACCTTTTTCTTACTTATACTCAACTCTAGTATTCTATAGAATCTCGTCTATTTAATTGTAGTTCAAATCACAACATGAATACCATTGGAGACCTGACAGAGCAGTATACTCAAAAACATTGTAATTTATTGAGTAATCCATATACCATGCGTGAAAATAGATTGAAATTTCTTAAACAAACTAAAATCAAATCAACTTGGCTCATATACACTGGAATTATACAATTGATCATCATAACACCCTAACAAGAGTTAATTATTCTATATATTAGAAATCATCAGTAGCACTTCTAAATTATCTATAATTCCTCAAAAATCGAGCACATCAATCCCAAATTCTAAGTTATGCATCACATAACTCAATTAAAAGTCAATTACTTGTCATGGCACAAATTATTAATATTAATTAAGAATTTCAAATGATTTCTTTGAAAAACATGTCAATTTGTATACATATTAATACACTCACATTAAATATGACCGGGAGTGTGCAACTAGGTTTCTATTGAACCCTTTCATTTCATTGCCATTTCTTTGAAATCGAGCATCTATTAACTTACTAAAAACATACAACCTGGGTTTATACCCAAACAGAGCCGTTTCTGGTCATGTGCTACTGAGTTCAACATTTAATCTAGCAATTTAAGTTTCGATCACTCATGTATTTTCACTAATCCAAATCATACTAAATGTATTAATAATTTGGATCGGACAAATGTAAATAAGAAAATGTGAAATTGAATGTCAGGTGATGCTGACACTACACGACACCTGGGTATACACTATTAACTATGACAAACACAGATCGAACCAACATACCCTGTTTCATGGAGTTAATACTTGCTCTGGGGAGTGAGATTCTACTCACTGCGGTTCGAGATGTCTGAATTTGACTAGAAATGTATCCAGAGTCCTATTTTTGGGCGTCAGCAGGTATTCTTCTACCTTGGATTTGCTCAGGAACAACCTACTTCATGTACAGGTTGAAGGAGGAGGCTGGGCTAGGTGCTAACTGTGGCTATCGGTTGTGGATGCTTGCATAGACCTCAAGGCCTAGCTCCGTGCTGACCTTTCCTTAGTGTTTTGCACACCTAACTGACCTGGTTTGGACCTGCTACAATCAAGCAGTTGTTTCTCACGAATAGGTTGAAGAGGAGCTCAGCTAGGAGCTGAATCAAGGGCTAATGGATACAGATTTCTGGTTAGGCCTCTTGGCCAAAGTCGGGGTGGCAGGTTTTTGCTGTTCTTCGCGCCCAATCAAGCTCCTGGCTGCTGCTTCGTGCACCTACTGCTACTGTTGGTCGTAGCTACAGGGCACTGCCCTAGCTGTTGGTTGGCCACGGGTAGGGCAAGGAAAAGAGGAAGGATGGACGAAGGTGGTCAGAGGTTGGTTGATTGCTATTTCACCCAAAAATTGCCTGTGCGATCTCCCTTTAGCTACTCTCGGTCGGGCACTGGGCGCCACTCAAGCCCTATTCTATCGAGTGAATTGATCGGGATGAAGATCAGGGAATAGATTATAAAGCTATTAAATTGGGAAAAATTGCATATTACATCCAAAACCATTAATTCATCATAGCTTTCTCACCGTAAGTCTGAATTACACGATTTCGTTTGCAAAATTTCAAGCGTGGAATCCTCTACAGCCTCAAAGTGAGAAATCATGCTAAGTAGATTGTAACACTATACCAAAGCACTAATTGAATCATAAGCACTTACTTAACTTAATCATCTTAATGATGTTGTGATCATTGAACTTACTAGTTAACTTTGGAGTGGGTCATAACAATCTCCCTCCCTTATAAGAATTTCATCCCAAAATTCCTAAAAGAGAAAAGGAAACTTATTGCACATCTCTGACTCAAGCTCCCACGTAGCCTCCTCTAGGTTGTGGTTCCTCCATACAACTATCACTAACAGTATCTCTTCATTCTTGAGTTTCTTGATCCTCTGATCAACTATTTGTACTGCTCCTTCAACATAGGACACCTCTTCTCTGAGTTGTGCAGGTTTTGGGTCCACTATCTTCTTTGTACCAGGGTAACACTTCTTCAACATCGATACATGAAATACTTCATGTAGATTAGCTAACTCGGATGGAAAATACAACCTATAGGCTACATGCCCAATCCTCTCAATGACGGGATATGGGCCCATAAACCTAGGAGTCAGTTTGCCTCTCTTGCCAAACCTCAACACTCCTTTCCATGGTGAATCTTTTAGATGCACTTCATCACCAACCTCAAACTCAAGAGGTCTACATCTCTTCTAAGAATAACTCTTCTGCCTATCTTGTGCAATTTTCAACTATTCTCCGATCACTGTAATGTTTTGTGTAGTAAAATCCACTATCTCTAGTCCAAGAATCTCTTTTTCACCCACTTTGTAACAACATACAAGTGATCTACACTTTCTTCCGTACAGAGCTTCATACGGGGCCATACCAAGACTGGAATGGTGACTATTGTTGTATGCAAACTCTATAAGGCTCAAGTGTTCTTCCCAAATTCCACTGAAACGTAAGACACATGCTCTCAGTATGTCCCCAAGAGTCTGAATGGTCCTCTCTGACTGACCATCCATCTGGGGGTGAAAAGCTGTACTGAACCTCAACTTTGTGCCCAAAGCACGATGAAACTGATTCCAAAACCTGGATGTGAATTTATGATCTCTATCTAATATTATTGAAACTAGAATACCATGAAACCTGACTATCTCATCCATGTATATCTTAGCCAACTTCTGGACATAAAAGTTGACTTAATAGGAAGAAAGTGAGCAGACTTAGTCAGTCTATCCACAATCACCCATATAGAGTCACAACCTCTAGGTGTCCTGGGCAACCCTACCACAAAATCCATCATGATATGTACCCACTTCCACTCTGGTATAGGAAAAGATTGCAAAGTACCTGTAGGTTTCTGATACTCAACCTTAACCTGCTGACACACACTGCATCTAGCCACATACTCAGCTGCATCCTTTTTCATACCTGACCACTAGTATAACTCCTTAAGATTCCTATACATCTTAGTGTTACCTGGATGCATAGAGCATATGGATGCATGTTCTTCCTCAAGAATCTATTCTTTCAAATCACAGTCTCCATGTACACACAACCTATCATGCTGATACAAAAAACCATCATCTAAAAACCTAAACTCTGGTCTTTTTCCCTCTGTCATGTCATTCATGATATGTCGTAACTCGTTGTCACTCTGCTGAAATTCCTTGATCTAATCATAAAAAGTAGGCTTGACTTGCATCTGTGCAATCAAACCACTATGTTCTGTCACCCCTAAGTCTAAGTTCAACTTCCACATCTCTACCAGTAGGTCTCTCTTGTAACATGCCATAGAGAATACATTAGTTGTTGAACTTGACTTCCTACTCAGAGCATCTGCTACTACATTTGCTTTTCCAAGATGATAATCTATCGTCACTTCATAATCCTTGATCAATTCTAACCATCTCTGTTGTTTAAGATTCAGATCCTTCTGAGTGAAGATATATTTCAAGCTATTATGGTCTGTAAACACCTAGCACGCCTCACCATAAAGATAGTGATGCCATGTCTTAAGAGCATGAACTACTAAAACTAACTCCAGATCATGTGTCAGGTAATTCTCCTTATTCTTCTTAAGTTGTCTAGATGCATAAGCTACTACTTTGCCTTCCTGCATCAACACACAGCCTAAACCTCTCTTGGAAGCATAACAAAACATTATGTAGCCTTTATCTGCCTCGGGCATGATCAACACTGGTGTTGTAATCAACTTCTTCTTCAAGATCTAAAAACTTTTCTCACAGTTGTCTGACTAAACAAACGATGCACCCTTCCTTATTCAACGTGTCAGAGGTGACACTATAACACTGATGTTCTGGATGAACCTAATATAGTAACCTGCCAATCCTAAGAAGCTTCTGATCTCAATAGGACTCTTAGGCTGCTCCCACTATAGAACAGATTCGACTTTCTTAGGGTCAACACTTACTCCATCTCCTGAGATAACATGCCCAAGAAAAGACACCTTAGCTAACTAGAACTCGCACTTACTTAACTTAGCATATAACTAGTGTTGTCTCAGCAACTATAATGCTATCCTTAGATGTTGCTCATGTTTCTCATCATCTCTGGAGTAAATAAAAATGTCATCTATGAAAACCACTATGAACTGATCCAAGAACAGCTTGAAAATCCGATTCATCATATCCATAAAAGTTGTTGGGGCATTTGTCAGTCCAAACGACATGACTAGAAACTCATAATGCATGTATCTTGTTCTGAATGCCTACTTGGGAATTGTCATCATTGATTGATAACATCAGTAGGGTACTTAATGGTTGATTATTATACTTCTAATTGATACAAAACCTGACCTAAGGGGGTGACCATAGGTTTCCACCATCATTTGATACCCTTGATCACAACCATGAGTTTTTATGAAGACAACACCATAGGGTTGTTGCAATGTTACCATCATTGGGTCATGGTTTATAGTAGAAATCAACTTTAAACCCTAAAATTGACCATTGTTTGATAGGTTCTTAGCACCATAGGTTGTTAAACCAACCTGATACAAGTCAAATTATACCTTATTAATAATGTACACATGATAACAGTTTCATCTAGAACTGAAATCAGAATAAGGAACATCATAAAAATTGAAATCCAAGTCTTTTTTAGTGCATGAATCGTCATTTTCAAGCAAGAACATGATCTAGAAAGCATATGGTAAGCAATAAACGTGGAGCAAGTTATAAAACTCGACTCTAATGAGAAAATAAAACTCCACATAGAAGAAATATCAAGTAGGTAGGGTAGAAAATCTAAGAGTAAGCTATGAATTTGTCCATTTAGCACCTTTCTTCATCAAATGAGCAAACCCTAAGCATAAGGAGCAAGAAAGGTAGGGTTTTAGAGATTTAGAGCAATTTCTACCATGTAACAGCAAGGTTCTGACCTGGAGAAAGCTAGGAGGAAGAATAACGAAGAAATATACAGAGGAAAGAAGGTAATTCTTACACTTTTAGGTCAAGATCACTAGAAGGAAGCTTTTTCAACCCTAAAATGAAGTCAATTTCAACCTTAGAGCCTTTCTCCAAGAAGATCCCCACTTTCATCTTCCTGGGACAGAAAAATTCACATATGAATAGAGGGAGAACGAGTTTGGGAGAAGGAGAGAGGTGGTGGAGAGAAAATGGCTTTTTTGGTCCTTGGAGATAAGTATATGCCACTTTAAGATAAAGAAAAGGAAAAAGTTGAAGTTCTAGTATCTATCCAAATGTCCATGGCCTTAATTTATTAAGAATATACAAGAACACACACAAGAAGCTCCCCCACCATGTGTATAGACCTGCTTAGCTTTCCTTTGTCGAATTTCCCAGCCAATCAATTAATTTCCCATGTAATGTTAGGCTTTTACTTATAATTTCTTAATTAATTAGCTTTTATTTCTTATCTTAATTTGGTCTTGAGAAGAAATAAGCTAACTAGGGCTTCTTCTCTTTTATTTATATAAGCACATGCCCAGGGTCACTATCTACCAGACTTGAACTATGAATTTACTTTCTTTGTAACATGAGTTGCGTTATGTGGAATCTGAGTATGAAATCTAAACCATAGGTCTAGATCCGAAGACTCCTAAAGATAGTTAAAACCTTAGATACAACCTACCCTAACTATCCTCCACCACTAGTTGGTCTCCTAAACCCTAAGTTTAGGATCCATATCCACCATCCATCGGTTATTAAGCACTAAGTTAGATCTAATGTTTAATCCCAAACTCTAAATTCACACTAAATCCATCCATACACTAAATTTCACCCATCCACTCATACAAACAATTGTTTATGTAAAGAAGTGCACCGATGGAGTAAAGAAATGCACCGCTGGCACTACTCATTTGATCATTTGCTCCTTGGATCTTCTTGTTTTCAGATATTTCCACCAATAGTTTGTCGTCCCACTCTCCTCCCGCAATCCCTACCTCCCAAACATTCATCTTCCATTACTAGCTACTAGTACTCCAGCCTTTCTACAAATCACTAGAACTGAAAGCAGACTGTGTCTCCTCTTCAAAGTGATCTATCATCATCTTATTTGATGTTCTTGTGATAGATCGATATCTTCCTTTCACCAACAACACTGCCAAATCCTCACTTCCACACCTTCCTTTTACCCTCTCCATGTTCACCCGCAAACTAGCATGCTACCCTCTGCTTCACCAGCAATACCCCCATCAGCTGTCACACCCCCAATCCCACCTACAACCGCGATACCGCCCTTGCAACCTTTGTAAACCCAGCAACTCTACCTCCTATCTCTAATAGTCTGCTCAATTCTGATTCTATCACCGACATCACTACCACCCCATTCCTGCTTTTGTGCCTAGAAACCCCACCCTCTATTAATAATTGCTCGCTGTAGTGTACCAACATCAACTAAGAGTAGGCATCTAGCCATGGCTTGATCTAAGTACCATTCCCTTTTATGGTCTTCTTCACCTACCCAACCACCCTCTTCATTTCTTTTCCCCATGATTCCTTCAGTTATATGATTCCCACGGTCCAACAAACCTCATGCCACCCCGACAATTCCCTACCACTTTGACAAATCCTTCTTTGTATCTTGGTCCTTCTAATCCCTAATAACATGTCCTCTATTTGACAACATATAAAGTAGCCCACTAGCAACCAATAGCCTAGTATATATCGATGCCACCTACGTGCGCCAGGAGCAAGTTGAGTGGCAGCAAAGGGCTCACTGTGAGTGGATCAAACTAGGGGATCACAATACCAAATTTTTTCATTCCATGGTTAAATCCAGGAGGTAAAGAAACAAAATATGTAGGCTGAAGAACCTCGAAGACATCTGGGAGGAGGATGAGGAACAATTGAAGTCCTTTGTTCTCTGATTCTTCGCAAATGTCTACCAGGAGATGGATATGCCCACATGACTACAGGCCAACACTACCTTTCATGGAGTTTTCCCTACATTGAATGCTTGGGAGTCAATGGCACTTGGTTGTGTGCCTACACCATATGAGATCTAGTCGTGTCTCAATTCTATGGCACCTCTCAAGGCTCCCAGACCCAAAGACATAGATTCCTTCTTCCTCTAGTGCCATTGGGATCTTATCCAAAAATAGGTGTGCAACTTTGTCTCTCAAACTTTCAATGGCATTCATCTTCCGTAGGGATCTTCAGACTCAGTGCTTGTCCTCATCCCAAAAAATGACGTGTCGGAGACCTGATCCTATCTACGACCAATTTCTCTGAACAATGTCAGCACTAAGCTGATTTCCAAGGTGATTGCATCCTGAATTAAGCCTTATATAAATGTTCTCCATTCCAATCCAACTTCATTCCCAGAAGAAGGATCAGTGACAACATTACACTCGTGCAAGAAATCATTCACTCTATGGAGTCCAAGAACCTAAAGAAACATTTCATGGAAATTAAGCTCGATCTTACAAAGGCCTTCGACAAACTCAGATGTCCATTTATTGAGGATACTCTCAATAGAACAGCCATCCCCAAGGAGATCATTAACATTATAATGAATCTCATTAGATCATGAACCACTTCCATTCTTTGGAACGGCGAGACAGTCGGGTCCTTCAAACCGTCGTGGGGCATCAAGAAAGGGGATCCACTCTCACCTTACATCTTTGTGTTATGCCTCGACAGACCAAGCAATACATCAACAAAGAGATCACCAAGGGAGCGTGGAAGTCACTGACTATCTCCAGAAGACAAGTTCCCATTTCGCATGTCAGCTTTGCCGACGATATTATCTTATTTGGTGAAGCTTCTCCTCGATAGGCATCGACCATTCTCCGCTATCTCAGGTGCTTTGGCAAGGCCTCGGGACAAACCTTATCACACGAGAAATCATCAATCTTCTACCCACACAGCACGATAAGGTTCATCAGGTCTCAGATAGACAGGATCCTGAATATCAGGGAGACTGAAGACCTAGGACGCCATCTTGGGATACCGATCCTCCACAAGATGCTCAAGATGTTACATGGATGAAGAATATGTGCTCCATGCCTTGCGAGATTTCCCTTCTGCTAAGTAAACCTGGTTACGGCTCCTCCCAAATGGAGCCACTACTTTCTTTACACAGGATTCTACCAAAGCTTGGATGGAGTACAATCTTGTCTCACTATAACAGATTGACGACTGGAGAATTCTCATTGCCACAACCAGATGGTGGCTATGGAAAAGAAGGAACCTATTTATCTTTAAAGGAAAAGAACTCCCAACATCGCTCATCAAACTTAACTCGAGAGCTAGTGTGGCCGCTTCAAAAGAAGCTTTTCGAATGCACAACGAATGCCCCAGACGTCTTTAGGTAGTCCAACAATGTGGATGAAACCTACGCCTACCGCTGTTCTTCATATTTACACGACCGTGGACATCAATAGAAATACAAAGGCCACGAGAATGGCGTTGTAGAACTGATTCGACCACTGGACTTTCAGACAGGCCAAAAAATTTTGTGGTTCTAACCCCCTGGATGGGGAACTGTACGCCATCCTAGAGGGACTGAAATTCCTAATATCAAGAGGCCTCTATGATAGCAAAGTGATTAGTGATTCAAGCATGATAGTTAGTTGGATCACAGAAAACCAATATCCACCCCCCCCCCAAATACCGACTTTTGGTTCGCTCCATACAAACTCTTCTTCAGCAGAGTCTCTCTTCCAACGTTGAGGGTAGAACAGGTTAGTAGATAAGCTCACCAAGAGACATCTTAAACAGCCAGAACATGAAGCATGTTGGGATAGCTGTCCAGACTATCTAAGCTCATTCTACCTCATAGACATAGAGTCCCTTAGTTCTCAGTGCGTTCACTTGGGCCGCTCGTAAGTTGTAGTCATTTTCTTTCCCAAAAAAGAAAATACTTATGATATCAATGAATGCTCCTAGATGTGTGGAGCAATGAATTAGGGCTTGGATTTAAAATATGAACTTGAAACCCTATTCGTCTATAAAGGGAAACCCTAACCCTAATAATGGTAAGGTTGTATTTCTGTTATTGAATAAGCCTTGTAAAGCATGTTAAATACTTGTATAATGAGTATAATGTTTATGTGGTCTGATGACCAAAAAGATATTATTGCCTATTGAGAGGTGACAAGATATTTAAATGGGCTTTGTGAGCCATGCAAATAATTGTTTCCTAGTTAGAGGTGAAAAGATATTTAAATGGGCCTTGTGAGCCATGTGAATAATTGTTGCCTAGTGAGATGTGGCAAGATGTTTAAACGGGCCTTGTGAGCCATGTGAATAATTGTTGCCTAGTGAGAGGTGACAAGATGTTTGAATGGGCCTTGTGAGTCATGTGAAATACTTATGCAACGAGTATGATGAATACCTTGGTCTAAGGACCAAGAGGTAATAGTTACTTGTTATAGAGGTAATGATGCCATATGGTGATCTAAGGGCCTGAATACACAGATCCAATATTCATGATAATGATGATGTGAAGGGATGAGGATTCTCAATAATGTGATAAGGGACTGAGATCCCAAGTGTTATGTATCTAAATGTGTTTTAAAGATTAGAAAAGTACTTTATAGATGTATTACACATTTCTTTGTAGCATTTGATTATGATTGATGCTTATAACTTGTTTAATGCTAAATGAATATTGTAATAAACTTAATATATCATTAGAATCCATAAAACATTGCCATGACCATAGATCATCAGCTCAGGATTTGTTGAATGGTGAAATGAGTTTCCCGCGGTATAACCCGAAGTGTATATTTTTGAATATGTGGGGGCGTAAGTACATACAACCATGTGTGAGCCGGTCCCCTTACAAACTCGAAATACATGGGGATTTGGCGAAATGCCATATCCTGGCTCGAGTGAGACTACGGTCGTAGACTCAATTGAGCACGGTGAACTAGCTCATGGCTCAGAGTATGGTTGTGTGCCATGACTTAGTAATTTCATAACTGTGGATGGTTGTTAGTAGATGTTCCCCTAAGAGAGTGCATGTTGACGCTGTAGCTCTGAGTGAAGATGCCTTGTAACCTGGCATGCTATGTTTGTAGATTGACACGAGATGTCATTGCTAGTGGTCTCATACTGACCAAGACAGGTGAGGTCATGGCAGCTGTCTCTTCCAATGACCTTGTATGGTACCGACTTGTGAGAAGTTTGTGTTCGGTTGGAGTATGAATGGGGTATACTTCATCTCCTCAGGACATATGTGTGACTGTAAAATATGATCATCCGTATAGCATATTTGCTTAAAGATTGAATATGAAAAATATTTTTTGATGTGCAATTCAATTATACTTCTTAGTTGACAGATATTATTTATGTTTCTTTACATTCTTTGTAAAGTAGATAGATGGTTTATTACTCTACCATGGGTAGATGCATCATTTTTCTTAAGTAAAGAGATTACTTTATTATGTTCATACAGTGATTAATCCTTCTTGTTAAAATAAAAGAACCTCTGCTCAGTTTTATAATTCTTATTTGCGATAATAATATGGTCGGCGGAGAGTTATATCTCTCATTGGGACAATTGACTGACTCTGTGGGTTCCACAATTTTTAGGTGGATGTGGACACGGTGGTAGAGACCTTTCTGTAGAGGAGGACTAACAACTGGGGCAGAAATAACAACTCAAGTTGAGTATACTATTTGTCATGTCGTGTAGATAGAAGTCCTATGTGTTGTCTCTGTACTCTCAGGTCCTTGGAGTCAGTTTGTAATGATTTCATGAACGATATGAGGATTTTGGCTTGTATGCCATGAAGTTTTATGTTGCTTCAGTATATGTGTTGATAGAGAAACTATTATATGTTGTCCTTGAGATGAGAAGAAATAGTGTTTGTACAATGTGAATCATGATATGTATATGTTTTGGATCTTTCAGTAAGAGTTTTCTAGAAGAGGTTCTCCTTGCAAATGGTTTTAAAATTTAGTGATTTTTGTTAATCCACTATTTATGATTATTCCGCATTAATTAGTAATGATTTGGCTGTCAGTTTGGTGGCGGTCGTTACATGTTTGGTATCAGAGCTTAAGGTTTGTTGAGTCTACAGAGACATAGGACTAAGGTGTTGAGTCTGTTCTAATTGTTGGGTTTTAGGGGAGACAGAGAAGGCAGTGGAAACAAAAATTTCCCCCGAACCCAGAATAAAGGAATTGCATCAACCTCTATACAGTACGAAGGATGGTTTGTAGAGACATACCTTGTCCTGAGGCTTTCTCGGTGATGTTACCTCACGGATTGCGCGGTCTTCACCTCTAGTCTTGGATGGTGTCTGTGTAGCTCCTGGTCTCACTGGGACTGTCGAGATTGACAACTGTCCTCTGAGTGGAAGAAGTCTCCCGCCTCTGTAGTAGTCCACACAGACCACTTCGAACTTCGATCGCCTTGTCGCATGAGGCATAAGAAGGATTCGTACCCTCCTGTCGGCATACTAGTCACCGACACACTCTCCTACCACCAATCTCCTTTCTGTAGTTGTCTTTCCCTTGCTGTGCCTCCCTAATCGGGTAGCACTTGCTCGGGCTCTCCTGGTTACTACAACCAGAGAGAACGACAACTTTGTAGAGAAATTAGTATTCTGAGTTGTTCTTGAGAAGCCCCCAATACCCCTATATATAGGTGGGTCATGAGACAGGGCTCTCTATCCCAGGCTATGCGGGATTAAAGCAGAAGTAGAAGGGTTTGAGATTTTTCACAAAACAACCAACTGCGCCAACTGAACCGATCGTTTCAAGCATGAACCGATCGGTTGGGGACCTGAGCCGATCAGTTTACACCTGAACTGATCGGTTGGGGCACTTGAGCTGATCGGTTCACAGCTAAAGCTGATCGGTTTGTGGTCCTAGTCCAACTCAAAATTGACTTTCCGTGTTCATTTCCAACTAATCAAATATTAGTCCTTGTCTAAATCAAATTTGACAAGTGAAATGAAAACAAAATTCTCACCAACATGATTTTCCCTATTTGCTCGTTTGGACCAGTTGAGCCGATCAGTTCAACCCTTAAATTGGTTGGTTCAGCTATCCTTAGTCGATCAACTCACCAACTGATTCGATCGATTCATCTTATGAGTCGATCAGTTGGGTGTGCAGACTGCGCAAAATCAGTCAATTACAGTTTCTATCAATATGATACTCTTAATCATCTGGTCCAACACCTTGAACACTATGACTTTGAGCTATCAATTAATTTAGTGTTTAACTAAACTACTAAACTCCTTTAGTAATCAATCTAAACATCATTTGTGGACAAACTCCTATTCCAGGTTAAATCCTTTATGTGTGACCCTACATGTCCATTTCACGTTGGCAGTGAAAGTCCATAACACTTATGACTTCACAAGCAAAGAGTGGTGCCTAGTTGCACATCAGTGCTACCCAAGTGAAAAGGAAAATTGGAGAACAACTTTCAATCCTACAATTAATGAATGGTGTTATAGTGAATGTATTATTCCTTTGTCACTGATATCCCGAATGAACTCTAGGCATGGAACATTCATCCTGTCAATGTTTATTCACTTTCTTGATCTCAGAGTAGATTGGAGGAGATATGTATGACATCAATATCACATACTGATTCACACGTGCATGCACACACCTATCTCAATCCTACTCATCCAGTGGCCATGGATATCAAACTCCCTCAGGAGGGAAAAATCTCATATCTATCTCTCACCCCTCAAAAGCCCCATGTGTCAAAGACACCCAATCATCACCTTTATAACAACCCATGTTTCAAGACTGTGTTTGATGATGTGAAAGTGTACCCAACGACATGTTTTGAGTGTAGTGATTTTAGGTCAAAGAATCACACTCACCACCATCACTGTGAGAACTGACTGTGACTACCATGTCATGGCTCCATGTGTCAAACTCACGGTGAGTCTATCTGGTACACTTGTTCTATCATCAACCGACACCACAATCTAGTCTTGTGTGTCAGTGTTGTCTATCTACCTTCCACAATGACATCTGACTAGGGACATAATAAGTATGCACACACTCTTAGCATCTATATGATCTCATCATTCAGGTCCTTAACCTGAAAGCATACGTCATTGAGTACTGTCATTCTTTAGACATTCAATCTGTTCTATCATTATCTCATATGACTGAACCAGAAAGAATTAGAATCTTGCTTTTTATGTTTATCAAATCAATCTTAATGTATCAGACCAATCATCCCATGATTGGCTCTCAGGGCATACATACCAACAGACTCCCACTTGTACTGCGAGCCAATCACCCTTGAATCATATTCTTAGTGATCTTCAAACATGTACCACATGTTACTATGCTCTAGTGCTTACATAGTGAGTTATGGCAACACCTTGCCAAAGTCGGTATTAATTGCATGTCTCTCATCTCTTCACTGTACGTCACACGTATGAGATGGAGTTCCCATAATATGCAATCTAGTATTCCTTTGCTAACATTTAGCCTCATTGCATGACCAAGCATTCCTTACTCATCACTGGAATATCTATAAATTCATCTCTATGAACTCCTAGATCCATATAGTATCCATTGTTGTTCTCTAACACACGGATACTTGGCATTTCCTTTCAAAATAGCTTTATTGGAATGTTTCCATTTATCAACAAACATTCACTTTTATATATCCCATATATATTACGATAAATTTTCTATCCTTTTCAGAAATTCACATAAGCGTAACTCTTTACCGTGAACCCTTCTTTATTTCCACAAAACTAGTACTTCTCAAGTACTTATCAAGTTTGTATGGTATTCCAGTAACCCTTACTGGAATTAGATAGAAATCCACTCGCCATGTCCCACATACGAGTTCTCAGGATGAGCATATCATATTGTCATGTACTACATACAAGATGATGAATGCATTTTATTCTTGCTATGTCCATACATGCAAGATAATGGGATGATAACATACATGATAGAACCATATCTATTCTTAGTGTTCCCATTCTTCATGAAAATTGGACATTTGGCCTTGGGATACTAACTCCATGTAACACGGACAAGTTTTCTCCCACTGAATCTGTGCACACTGAACCCTTCAGTATGGATTGCCAATGTATGCTTTCTCTTTTCAGGTTAAGAGGTTTTCGAGAACTATCTCTATAGATCTCTATTCCTATCACATAGGAAATGTCTCTATCTTCCCTAAATATAATCTCCACTTTGGATTTCTATTCTAGAGTACTTCCATTTCACATCACTATGATACACTGTCATAATCACTCACAAGGTTCTCAAACATCTGGTCTAAGTATTTCATTTATTGATCTCATCAAGAATTAACACATTACCTAATTCGTACTTCATCTATGATATTCTTGAACACTTCAAGATATTCATATTGGTATTTCTATAAACACTATTTGAAGTACTAGCATTAACTCCAATAGGTATGTAAATACATCACATATATTATACCTAATATGATAATCATTCTCCCACTACCACTAGTGAAGATTGATTAATCATGTCTAAGAGATTCATGTCTCTTACTGGTTCTCTAACAAAAAGAGTCTAGATTTATCCATCATATGGAAACTAGAAATGAATTTCTCATGATTTATGCTAATTTGATTGTTTGATTTATCAATAACTTTTAGGTATCAGTTTATCTTATGCATACCAAGTACCACAAGATAAACAAGGCATTGCCATAAAGATCATATCTTTGAAACATGAACTATATTGATAGCTATATTGTCACTACAAGATGCAACAATAAAGTGTTTCTATTGGCAAATTGAAATAGCAGTTCTCAACTCTATTTCGTGCCCTTTAGGCTGAAATAAATTGAAAGGTAGTCCTATCTATGGTAGAAACACTAGATCCAATAATGAGTACACCTTTCTTGGTCCTTCCACAAAGTCCATCACTTCATTGTGGATCTTGCATATCATATATGATAGATCCATATCTTGGTATCATATACCTCAGATAAAGAAGCGGTTCATTTCATGATACCTTAGGGGGAGATCTCTATCCCCTCGTATCGTCTTCTTTTGTTCTTCCAGATATAGAGGGTATTTCCCTCGTTCACCCTCCCATGTGCCTTGAGGCTGAAGACGGCTTGGATTGCTGGCTAGCATTAGAACACTTCTTTGCTTTGCCCTTATCCTTGCCTTTAAGACTTACCCTTCATTGATCACATCAAAATTTAAGGTTTGTGTTTCTTCATAATTGCCTCTACTATCCTCAACATGTCCAACAACTCTGTCAACACTTGTCAAAGTTGTTCATGTTGTAGTTCATCATGAACTGCATGATTCTCACAACATTTGTAGTATCATACCAATAGCCAACTCTTGGCTCAGAGGGATTCCTTCTTAGTCAGGTTCTTCTACATACCCAATCACATTGAGTGTGTGAATACCTTACTAGATCTCCTTCTATCATGACATACTAGGACAGTGTCTTGGAGACATAATATGTCTCATGTTGTCTCTGCAACTCATAGTTCAGAGAACACAACATCAAGCACTCCACATCAATGGCATCCTCGGTATGCTTCCATAAGCATACTTTCAGCCATTAGTGTGGTGGGATTGAGTTCATCTGGTTCTGGTATAACTAGGACTTAGAGCTTTCGCTCTTTGACTGAGAACACTTCTCAACGTCCTAACCAGTCGTGGAATTATTCCCATTTAATTTGTTGGTCTCAAAGACCGATCACAAATAAAGTGATTATTGTTGATTAACCATCTATTGTACAAAAAGGAAATATATGCAATTTAGTCCAAAAACTACTTTTAACTTGATTGATTTGAAGAGGTTTTATGATATAATTAGGACTTTAATTAATTATCGCTCCCACTATTTTTGTTCAAATTGATAGCCCTCACCATCAATTCGGAAGATTGCAACGTACAACCTTCTAGTGAGCAAGATTCGTATTTCATCAAGTCATGAGTCAGCTTTGGCTGATCGCCCACAATCTTGACTATTTAGGTAGGCCATCATGCCAATTGCATCATATACAACTCTTGGATAGATGACATGTGCAACTCCTTGCCATTCATCCCATGCCTCTGGGCTTAGATGCTCTAAGAATCACCAGTTAATTCTAACCCAAAAGCCGATACGGTAAACATGCACCCTGCTTTGGCAGAACCTACATGTTTACCCTTCACACTTCTGCGACATAGACGGCGCACCACACTTTAGCGTAACCTATGCTTGGTCGATCAAGTTTTTCATGTGTGCCACTAATGGAAGACGTAAAAGACTTAATATTTAGATGAGGGATTTGGTTTTTATAGGTACATATACATATCCAATCACCACAATATATAGTACGTATCATATACATGCTATATCCCACAGAAAACATGTGAAATGATAAAAGTGATGATTATGGCCATCCTAATGTGATTCCTCAAGCCAATAGGAATCACGGTCATCTAGGTCGACATCACATGCAACCTATACAAGATGAACTCTGTGCTTTGCCTTTCTGGGTTTGATCAGCTCATCTCCATGGTTGATCAGCTTGTCATCAGGCCAGTCAGTTGGGTACCACGAACTGATCGATTGGCTCCTCCAACCGATCGGTTCATCTGCTCATCATGCATCTCCTCATGGCTGCCACCCGCTCCTCTCGCTCCTCAAACCAGACGTCTAGATCTCCAATCGATCAGTTCATGCCTTGAATCGATCGTCTCAGTCATCGTCAGGTTGTCCACCGTTCTTCGACATAACAAGAAATAAAAGTTCTATCGTATTTTACATTTGAATAGAGAAACCCCAAGTTACATTTGGGGGGAGCAAAGGTAGGAAAGAAATCTTGAGTTATCTTGAGTTACATCAAGAAAAGGAGGTAGAGAATCGGTGCGGAGACCGAGATGTTAGCAACTAAATTCAACCAAGCACACATACATAGGGTTTATTGGCCATAACCACGCTATACATCCACCACAAAACTTGTTTAAGGGTGACACATATCGAGTGCATTCATATTACATATCATATACGTATATTGTGATTTGTAGATTTAGGATTGGACATGCATTAAGCCAATTTTATTCGCATCGTATGCAATAAATAAAGGTGACAAACCAGAATCGATCACATCGATGATCCTAAAGTATAGAGCAGTTGATGTGGCTCTGATACCATTGTTGGGTTTTAGGGTAGACAGAGAAGGCAGCGGAAACAAAAAATTTCCCCGAACCCTGAATAAAGGAATCGCGTCAATGTCTATATAGCAGGAAGGATGGTTTGTAGAGACATACCTTGTCCCGAGGCTTTCTCATCGACGTTACCTCGCGGCTTGCACGGTGTTCACATCTGGTCTTAAACAATGTCTGTGTAGCTCCTAGTCTCACCGGGACTATCAGGATTGATAGTTGTCCTCTGAGCGGCAGAAGTCTCCCGCCTCTGTATTAGTCCACACGAACCACCTAGAACTCTGATCGCCTTGTCGTATGAGGCACCGGAAGGAGTCATACCCTCTTGTTGGTGTACTAGTCACCAACACACTCTCCTACCAACAGTTGC
The DNA here is from genome assembly GCA_963693085.1 of Alisma plantago-aquatica. Classification (NCBI taxonomy): domain Eukaryota; kingdom Viridiplantae; phylum Streptophyta; class Magnoliopsida; order Alismatales; family Alismataceae; genus Alisma; species Alisma plantago-aquatica. Next base: position 1,387,296,765 of record OY856412.1, read on the forward strand.
TTTTCTACAGTTGTCTTTCCCTCATTGTGCCTCCCTAATCGGGTAGCACTTGCTTGGGCTCTCCTGGTTACCATAACTAGAGAGAACGACAACTTTGTAGAGCTACTGGTGTTCTGAGTTGTTCTTGAGAAGCCTCCAATACCCATAAATATAATAGGGTCATGGGACAGGGTTCTCTACCCCATGCAATGCGAGATTAAAGCAGGAGTAGAACTGATCATTTGAAGCATGAACCATTCGGTTGGGGACCTAAGCCAATTGGTTCACACCTGAACTGATCGGTTGGGGCACCTGAGCTGATCTATACATAGATAACGTTGATCAGTTCGTGGTCCTGGTCCAACTTGAATTGACTTTCCAAGTTCGTTTCCAACAAATCAAATATTAGTCCTTGTCCAAATCAAATTTGACAAGTGAAACGAAGAGAAAATTCTCACCAACTTGACTTTTGCTATTCGCTCATTTGGACCAGTTGAGCCGATCGGTTCAACCCTTGAACCGAACAGTTCAGCTATCCTAAGTCGATCGACTCACCAACTGAGACGAGCGGTTCATCATATGAGCCAATAGGTTGGGAGTGCAGATTGCACAAAATCAGTCAATTGTAGTTTCTATCAAATTGATACTCTTAATCATCTAGTCCCACACTTTGAACACTATGATTTTGAGCTATCAATTAGTTGAGTGTTTAACTTAACTACTAAACTCGTTTAGTAATCAATCTAAACAACATTTGTAGACAAACTCCTCTTCCAGGTTAAATCCTTTGTGTGTGACCCTATTGGTCCATTTCACGTTGGTAGTGAAAGTCCATAACACTTATGACTTCACAAGCAAAGTGCGGTGCCTAGTCGCACATCAGTGCTACCCAAGTGAAAAGGAAAGTTGGAGAACAACTTTCAATCCTACAATCCATCAATGGTGTAATAGTGAATGTATAATTCCATTGTCACTGATATCCTGAATGAACTCTAGGCATGGAACAGTCATCCTGTCAATGTTCATTCACTTTCTTGATCCCAGAGTAGATTGGAGGAGATATGTATGACATCAATATCACATACTGATTCACACATCCGTGCGCATGCCTATGTCAATCCTACTCATCAAGTGGCCATGGATATCAAACTCCCTCAGGAGGGAAAAATCCCATATCTATCACTCACCAATCAAAAGCCCCATGTGTCAACGCCACCCAATCATCACCTTTATAACAACCCATGTTTCAGGATTGCATTTGATGATGTCAAAGTGTACCCAATGACATGTGTTGAGTGTAGTGACTTCAGGTCAAAGAATCACACTCACCACCATCACTGTGAGAACTGACTGTGACTACTTTGTCATGGTTCCATGTGTTAAACTCATGGTGGGTCTGTTCGGTACACTTGTACTCTAACAAGTACGTATGTGTTTGGTTTGATATCTCCATATCATGACTAACGAGATTCTGTCATCGAACAACACCACAATCTAGTCTTGTGTGTCATTATTGTCTATCTACCTTCCACAATGACATCTGACTAGGGGCATAATAATAATGTAAAAACTCTTAGCATCCGTATGATCTCATCATTCAGGTCCTTAACCTGAAAGCATACGTCATTGAGTAATGTCATTCTCTAGACATTCAATATGTTCTATCATTATCTCATATCACTAAACCAGAAAGAATTGGAAGCTTGCCTTTGATGTTTATCAAATCAATCTTAATGTATCCCACCAATCATCCTATGATTGGCTCTTAGAGCATACATACCAACACTAGTGTCCTCCAGTATACCCTATAGTCACTTCTGCTTATGCAGAAGTAAGGGTAAAGTTTAAAAATGACTGGATAATATGAGGAACATGTTTATAAGAGAAATGGTGCTGCACCATGAGAGGGTGCAAGGGATTAGGAAAGATAAGAATGAGTGTCTAAGAATTCCCATCTTGACCCAATCAGAATAGAGAATCCTATTTTTATGCTCTTGTTGGGCAGGTTAGGACAACTGTGATGCATATAGTAGATTGCATACTAGCATTACAACCTAAGTTACCAGTCCTTAATGTCGAAATGTTGGGATCTAAAAGGGGTCCTGAATGACATAGTCATGTTGGAATAGTGGAAAATGTGGGAAGGATGGGCATATGGCAAGAAAGTAGACTCTTCCATAAGTATAGACAGATAATGCATCTGTGATGGCAATGTCCAAGAAGGGGCAATAAGCTAAGAATTAAGGTAAGGTCTCTATGATTCTAGAGACATTTGCTTAGCTATTCTAAAAAGCCAAAGTTTTGATTCCACCAGTGTAATAAATGCCTAGTGCATTGGGGTAGTAGTCACTAAGTAAAGGCAAAGGTCCTAACTTTCCACTTGTAAAAACTCCTGACTTAGCTTCTACATCGGTAATAAGATCGATAAGACCATGGTGCGAGGATAAGACATGTTATAAATATGGACATTTTGAGCATACTAAACTCTTTTGTTTAAAAGAAGGGAGGAAATGATCCAACCACTGAGGTAGACTCAGCAAAACTTACAAAAGTTACAACCCAATAATGTATAAAGGGAAATGGCAACAACAAGAATCAACTAGACTCCATGTTTTGAGTCAACCTGAAGCGGTAGATGATCGTGAGGGGTAACAATCAAATAGATCTTTTTCATTTTGATATGCCTTCTCTTAATTTTAGTTGATAATCATAAGAAGGATTTCTGTTATTGACTTCCCTATTGATTGCCCTATGGGAACACAGGGAAGAAATGATGAGGACTAAACTTTATATTTTGTTCAGTATTCTTTTCAATTCTTTATAATTGCTCTTATCTGTGTGAAAGAGGATGAGGTGTAGAGGTGATGCCTGGAGAAAATCTAGGGATGCTAAGTCTTATGTTTTTGATGATATGAAAAGTAAGGAATATGATATTAAACAAAGTGCATACTACCTAATCTCAGTACTTGTATACCCTTTCCAGGTATTCAACTATTGAAGATAAGGTTAGTATGGAACTCTTAGATTGTTATTTTATTTATTACTCTGATCAAGTAGTCATTTTGAGACAATCTAGCGAGCATAACGAAACTAGAAATATGACATGGATATTCTTATCACATAATAGGTACAATAAAATGGAATATGAGATTATCTCAGATCAATTTGTATGTATGAGGAAGTAAAAAGTATAATCCTCATGATAAGAGAAAGAGAACAATAGAGATGATCCTTGTTTGATAAAATCTATGTGAATAGTAAAGATCTTTTCCATAATGTGGAAATGGGAAATGTGATAAAATCATAAAATGTTCATAACATGTTAGATAATAACAAAGAAAGGAATGATGATATGTAGTCATCCATATAATTCCTATGCAAATGGAAAGGAACCTAGGATGAAACAAAATTAAATGACTCATGAACAATTGAAAGTTCATGCAATAATAAGAGGAGATGAAAATCACTTCTCTTTGATGAACAACCCTGGGTAATAATGGGGTGATAAAAGGAATATGTTTCTTTGTGTTCATTCCTTTCAGGGACATGGAAATCAAGTGAATCTTATGACACCTAATGTGCATGAGATCGAAGTGTTCTTGTGATGGATACTTGGAAAAGTATCAGTTCATCTTGGACTTTGGTTCCAAGGTAAAGATATGTGTAATAAGTAATGTCCCAAGATGAAAGAAATATCCTTTTGTATGTTTGACTTTGGTATTAGTGACAAAGACATGGATATGATAAGGATGTGATGTGATTTTGATAGATGTGAGGGATACCAAGGTAAGGAATTCTATTATCCTAGAAGTGTCAAGTACTATGAGAAAGTGAGAACATGATTCCTGACAAGATGATTAATATTTCACTACTTAGAAGGGCCTACTTTGAGATTAGTCTAGTTATATACCTATAGTATGGACATCATATGTTAGGGGTTTATGCTATGCATAAACATGACATCTATAAGGATGTACTAATTGAAGGAAAAATTGTAGAATCAATGTGGAAAAATCTTATCAAGCTAAAATTAATTCCTTAGAATGTCTCTATCTAGATCTGTTGTGGCAGCCTATACATAACATCTAGAAATACCTCAGAGATGAGTTCTTCTTTAATAAGTGACCTTTCCTTATGGAAAGAGAATGTACAACTAGGAAGATAATTGGTACAAGTCATAAGAAAGTTTTGTGTTGTGTCAACAGATTAGAATGGCACAAGAGATGTATGATAAGACTTATAGTTCTAAGAGGGTGACAGAACATAACTCTGGTCTTTCCTTGGAGGTGAAATGCTAAACTAAGTGAGGAGTATGGAAGACTCCCAAGGTCAAGAATATTGTCACATAAAAGAAGTGAGTCAATAAGTTTTGACACCAGAATTATTCAAAGTATGAATAGTACTTCTCTGACTTAGAAAGTGTTACCTGACACAGAATTTGACTCCACAGTCAGTAATGGATAGGACAGCTAAATATGTGTCATGTGTGACAAATCATATGATGATATTAATGGAAGAACTTTGTCTTGGTCAAAGTTCTATGACATATCCATGATATCAAGATGTTATGTGGAGACTTGATGATATGATGCATGAATAACAATTGTCTTCCTTCGTCCAGGATTTCGGGGACGAAATCCTTGTTAGGGGTTCATAACTTGTAATGACCCTAACCTGGGTTATGAGGTAACCATATTTGTTTTGGCTAAAACCTCTAAGGTGTTTTGTTATCATGTGACACACTTATGTTCCAAGTTTGGTCCTGATTTAATGTCGTTTGAGCAATGTTCCATTGTTTTGGACCAAAGTGCAATTTACCCAAGATGAGGGGTTATATTGCAATCTCTCACATGTTGAACGTGCCTTAAGTGTTTTATAATTATAAGAAATATAATGGTGCTAAGTGGTGGCTTGTGGAAAGCCTAAATATGAAGTTTGAACTTGTTTGAATAATGCTAGTACCTTGTGCACCAATTTTGGTACAAATTGTAATTTACCCAAAATGTACGGTTGATATGAAAATTACCACCTATACAGTGTTCCTACTTCCTATATGTATCATTTATAGGAGATAGAATGAATGAGACACCATGTTTGAATCATTTATGAGTGGTAGTATTCTTGGTGATGAAAAGACCAAGAAAGCGGTTGAATGGAAACCCTAATTTGAACTTATATTGAGTGTATCAGGTTGTAGTGATTAAATGAGAGTCCCTATCAGCCAAGGAGCCAAATAAGATATCCCCATATCATGTTTTGAACTCTTTGTCTTTGCAAAAACGAGATAAGAACTTCAATAAAGCAATGGATATCAGCTTGCAACTTTCCTTGTGAAAGGTTGCATTGAATTGTGAATATAGTAATAATGTGAGTGGAAGTGGCTTGTCCTAGAAGATAACAAAAGGGGGCCGACCCTTATCCCTTGCATTATCCTCAAGTTTTTATTTTGCATGGCAAGATAAAGATGAAATGCATGTATGTAGATGTGTCGATCCATGCATGGCCATGTGGCACCTACTAGTAGTAAGGTGATGACACCTCTTACTCTCTCTACCATGAACCTCAAGTATATATACCCTTACTTTCACCCCTTAGTGAAAATTTTCAAATCCTACCACCTCCTTTCTCTTAGATATCATGCATAGAGTCTTGTTATCATGCATAGGCAAACTGTTATCGTGCATATGGCTTGTGTATCGGCCATAGCAAGTGATATCGGCCATAAGATGTTAATATCGGCCATAGCAAGTTGATATCGGCCAAGTGAAGTGATATTGGCCACAGTTGAAGGTGATATTGGACACAAGTGAGGGCATATCACACATGAGTAGTTAGGTATCATGCAAGGTGCTAAGGAGAAATAAGGAGATCGAATCTTAACCCTAAGGTAAGGCCATGATCATCTTCAACCTTGGATTGAAGCATGGATCTTGGGTTATGATCTTCTTTTCTTTTCATTTTCATGAAGTTGTAAACTATGGTGATTCCTTATATATGAAGGAGTTGTGAACAAGACTTGGAATTTTGATAAGTCATCTTCAACCTTAGGAACGTGAAGCTTTGGATCTTGGAGCTTTGAAGTTGTTCTTGAGGTGGGTTATATAACTTGAACCCAAACATGTTATTATTCACCATCTTTTTTGCTATATTGATGATCTAATTTCAATTCCAAAAGTTTCTTGAATACATGATATATCTATGAGTTCTAGTATTTTCTTAGATCTATTATCCTTGTACTAGAACAAGTAGAATGAATGTCTAGAGCTTGAAGATGATGGTATCACCTTACAAAGTGATATCAGGTTTAAGCACATAAGCAAGCACCTCTAACCCGATATGGTGATGCACCTACACCACTAAAATGATATGGATATGAGTTTATACTTACTTGGATGATATGGTGATGTAGTATACACCTTTTGCATGATATGAGGTCAAGCATACACCTCTTTGCCCGATATGGTGTGAAGCACACACTCACCTCTTTGCCCGATCTGGTGTGAAGCACTCACACACCTCTTTGCCCGATATGGTGTGCAACATAAACACACCTCTTTGCCCAATATGGTGTGCAGCACACACACACCTCTTTGCCCGATATGGTGTGAAGCAGACATACTCCTCTAAGGTGATATGGTAAGCACACATACACCTCTAAGGTGATATGGTAAGCATACATACACCTCTAAAGTGATATGGTAAGCAAGCATACACCTCTTGCCCGATATGGTAAGCACACATACACCTCTAAAGTGATATGGTAAGCAAGCATACACTTATTGCCTGATATGGTAAGCACACATACGCCTCTAAAGTGATATGGGTAGCAAGCATACAACTCTAAATCGATATTGGGTTAAGCATACACCTCTTGGACGATATGGTGATGAGCACACATCTCTAAAACAATATGGTGGGTAACCCAATACACTAGATGACAAAAGTGGTAAGGTGGATAATACCCTAGAACATGTGATGGCCAATGCACTAAAGTATGGTGTGGCCAATATCTTCAAGTGAGGTGAGGAAGTTACACTCATGTACGGTGACGGTGATACACCATATGATTGGTAAGGTTGATACCTTGATGGGTAAGGGTATGAGGGATATGATGATGCCTAGATCAATATACACCTAACCCAATACATGTGTTCAACTTAATATACAAGATTCAATTCGATACACCTTGTAAAGGTGAGGGCAAAACACTCTTAGGAGTGATGAGTGTAACACTAAGTAATGGTGTGGCTAAGACCTATATAGGCGAAACACCTAAAGTGGTTGATAATGGTAAACCCTATATCGTGAGTCCATATCACTTGATGATAGTTGGGTAATTCAAGTGGGTGACTTATGGCCAATATACTACATGTTAAATGTGATGAGTTAGTGTATTAAGTATTAGGATGGGAAATACCCTAATACAAGATAAGTTGATGAACTTAAGTAAGTTAAAAGTGATGATGGATGTGATACATCAAGGTATGATAAATACACATCCAGCACCTCAAGGCTGATACACCTTGGTGCACCTCAAATCCAATATACTTGGATGAGTAACACATGAAGTGTGTCATGTCAAGATATAATGAGTTTAATGCACTTTGATAAGTGAAGTCTAACATACCTTAAGAAAGGGTTAAGCCAAGTTAATAAAGTATGATGTAATCAATATCCTAGTGAGGATGAGAGAGAAACTCATACTTTGTGTTGATACTCATTTAATGATAGATGATGAGAATAAATAAGTATGATTGAATGCTTATGATATCAATGCATGCTCCTAGATGTGTGGAACAATGAATTAGGGTTTGGATTAATAATATGAACTTGAAACCCTATTTGGCTATAAAGGGAAACCCTAACCCTAATAATGGGAAGGTTGTATTTATCTTATTGAATAAGCCTTGTAAAGCATGTTAAATACTTGTATAATAAGTATAATGTTTATGTGGTATGATGACCTAAAAGATATTGTTGCCTAGTGAGAGGTAACAACATATTTAAATGGGCCTTGTGAGCCATGTGAATAATTGTTGCCTAGTGAGAGGTGACAAGATATTTAAATGGGCCTTGTGAGCCATGTGAATAATTGTTGCCTAGTGAGAGGTGACAAGATGTTTAAATGGGCCTTGTGAGCCATGTGAATAATTGTTGCCTAGTGAGAGGTAACAAGATTTTTAAATGGGCCTTGTGAGCCATGTGAAATACTTGTATAACAAGTATGATGAATACCTTGGTATGAGGAACTAGAGGTAATAGTTACCTGTTATAGAGGTAACGATGCTATGTGGTGATCTAAGGGTTTGAGTACCCAGATCCAGTAATCATGATAATGATGATGTGAAGGGATGTGGATTTCCAGTAATGCGATAAGGGACTGAGATCCCAAGTGTTATGTATCTAAATGTGTTTTAAAGATTAGAAAAGTACTTAATAGATTTATTACACATTTCTTTGTAGCATTTGTTTAGAATTGATGCTTATAACTTGTTTGATGCTAAAATAATGCTATAATGCACTTAATATATCATTTGAAACCATAAAATATTTCCCTAGCCATAGATCCATCAGCTCAGGATTTGTTGAATGGTGAAATGGGTTTTCTGCGGTATAACCCGAAGTGCATATTTTTGAATATGTGGGGGCGTAAGTACAGACGGCCATGTGTGAGTTGATCCCCTTATGAACTCAAAATAAATGGGGATTTGGCTAAATGCCATATCCAGGCTCGAGTGCGACTACAGTCGTAGACTTAGTTGAGCATGGTGAACTAGCCCATGGCTCAGAGTATGGTTGTGTGCTATGACTCAGTAATTTCATAATTGGGGACGGTTGTTAGTAGATGTTCCCCTAAGAGAGTGCATGCTGACACTATAGCTCTGAACGAAGGTGCGTTATACCTTGGCACACTCTGTTTACAGATTAACATGAGATGTCACTGCCAATGGTCTCGTACTGACTAAGATAGGTGAGGTCTTGACAGCCAGCTCTTCCAATGACCTTGTATGGTACCACCGACTTGTGAGAAGTTTGTGGTCGGTTGGAGCATGAACGGGGTATACTTCATCTCCTCAAGGCATAAGTGTGATTGTAAAATATGATCCGTTGTGTAGCATAATTGCTTAAGGATTGAAAACAAAAAGCATTGTTTGATGCACAATTCAGTTATACATCTTAGTTGACAGATGTTATTTATGTTTCTTTACGTTCCTTGTAAAGTAGATAGATGGTTTATTACTCTACCATGGGTAGATACATCATTTTTATTAAGTAAAGAGATTACTTTATCTTTTTCATACAGTGATTAATCCTGCTTGTTAAAATAAAAGAACCTCTGCTCAGTTTTATGATTCTTATCTGTGATATTAATATGGTCGGTGGAGAGTTATATATCTCACTGGGACAGTTGTCTCACTCTGTAGGATCCACAATTTTTAGGTGGACGGGCATGCGGCGATAGAGACTTTTCTATAGAAGAGGAACAATAGCTGGGGCAGCAGTAACAACTCAGGTTGAGTGTACTGTCTGTCATGACTTATAGATAGAAGTCCTATGTGTCGCCTTTGTACTCTCAGGTCCTTGGAGTCAGTTTGTAATGGTTTCATGCATGATCTAAGGATTTTGGCTTGTATGCCTTGAAGTTTTATATTGCTTCAGTATATGTGTTCATAGACCAACTATTACATGTTGTCCTCGAGATGAGAAGAAACAATGTTTGTACAATGTGAATCATGATATGTATATGTTTTGGATCTTTCAATAAGAGTTTTCTAGAAGAGGATATGTTTACAAATGGTTTTAAAATTTAGTTTTTATTATTAATCTGCTATTTATGATTATTCCACATTAATTAGTAATGATTTGGTTGTTGGTTTGGTGGTGGTAGTTACAAGAACTCACACTTACTGAACATGGTGTAAAGCTGATGTTACCTCAAAAGAGTCAACGCCTAATGGAGATGATGTTCATGCTGATGGCTATCATGATTTCATATCAGGATGTCATCTACGAAGACCACCACAAATAGATTGAGAAATGTTAGGAACACTCTGTTTATCAAGTCCATAAATGATGTCAGTGCATTGGTTATCCCAAACAGCATAACCATGAACTCATAATGACCATTCCTCATTCAGAATGCTGACTTAGGTGTGTAATCCTCCTTGATCTACAAATGGTGATATCTTGACCTCAGTTCTATCTTAGAGAACAATGTTGTGCCACACAACTAATCAAACATGTTGTCTATCCTCAGTAGGGGATACTTGTTCTTTATCGTCACCTTGTTCAATTGGTTGTAGTCTATATAGAGCCTCATGGACCCATCCTTCTTCTTAACAAAAAGCACTGAAGCACCCCACGATGACGTACTTAGTCTAATAACACCCTTGTCAAGCAACTCTTACAACTATCTCTTCATCCCTACCATCTCAACTAGAGCCATCTTGTACGGTGTGTGAGGTATCGGCTGGATCCTTGGCACTAGATTGATCTCAAAATGAATATCTCTGGGTGGAGGAACAACTGGAAATTCATTGGGAAACACATCCTCAAACTCTATGACAACTGGCACCTCCTGAATACTAGGACTCTCCACCTTAGTATCCATCACATGTGCCAAAATGCCTCACAACCTTGTCTCAATAGCGTCTCCACCACCATCGATGACACTAGACACGTCAGAAGAATCTTCTCCTTGGAAGATCTATGTCTTATTACCATCTACAAACATCGCCTTCTTGGAACCACAGTCCAAGAACACTTTGTACTTCTCCAAAGTGTTCATCCCAAGGATTACATCAAATCCATGCCTATCAAGTGCTATGAGATCCACTTCAATGTTGTGCCCTAAAAAAAGGACACACCTCCCAAACACTGTGGAACCAACTAACAGGGTTTCTAACAACAAACTATCTATCCTATGACTAATAGGGAAAAAACTTGTTATGACCGCATCTGAGCTTAATTGGTAAACTAGGGTTTACCTGGATGATTACATGCTTTACTAGATTGACAATTACTTAAACATGATTAATGATGATATTTCAATTATGATGTGTTAGTATTAATGAGAACTTCAAGGATGCTATCACTTTGTATAATTAGGGTTTGAGAAAATATAAACCCTAGTCGGTTGGAATTAGGGTTTTCACCAAATAATCTCATGTTGGGAAAGAATGACAGAGTTTGGCATAGGAAAATAGAAATGGTAGTTGGAGGCTTGGATAACATGGCTGTTCCAGGTCATTAGTGGAACAGGCATGCTAGGCCACATGGCCGTTTTGAAAGAATTGAAGCCAACCAATGCACCACGACCGTGGTAGGCAGCACAACCGTGTTGTGCTCATCTTGGCACTTCCATGGCACCTTGCACGGGCATTCTGATCTACTGAAATCAATGCACCACGGCCGTGGTAGATAGCACGGTCATTTTGTGTCCATCTTGGCACGACCGTGGCAGTTAGCACGGTCGTTCTGGGGCATTTTGCTTCAACTGTCATTTCTATAGAATTCTAGATAGTAGTGCACTATTCTATTTTAAATTATTTATTGGTAAGTACAAATGATCTGAAATTTTTATTGGAGATCTAAAACTTAATCATAAATAAGATATAAAATGTTCAAAATTTTTGGAGGGTCTATTAGCTATTCAGTAAATGAATTACAGTAACATTTGTATGACAGAAAATTCAGCTAAAATAAGAGAACGTATAGTGAGGGGTCAAAGTGAAATTGACCCAAGCAGCTCAAGTACTCTATATGGTCAACCTAACACCCAAGTATCTCTCATAATTCGTAATTTATTCTTAAGAAATGAAATCCTAGAGAGTGAGGGAGAGTTAGGGTTTGAGAGGAGAAAGTGGTGGAATTGCTGAATTAGGGTTTCTCTATCCGAGATATGAAGAAATCAAGTAAGTTTAGCTTCTTTGCATAGCCTTTTATGGTGAATCTTCTCTCACATGTCAAGATTCCATCCCTCGCCTGATTTGATCTGAAATGGTATCAAAATTTCCCCTTTTCTCACTCTGTCTTCATAATCCCTCATTTTTAGGGTTTCTGAGTTGAAAGGAAGAAGAATTGGGATACCCTGGCCCAGTATTTGGATACCTAGGTTGACCAGTAGCAAGCTACTCTATCTGTTCTTCTCTAAATGCCCTGGCCAAGCATGTAGTGGGAGAATAGTCTAGAGATAAGCCCTATAATATTAGGGTTAGGAAACCAAAAGTAATGAAGAAGTAAGATCTTAAAGATAGAATGTGCTACAACTCTTGCTTTATATTGCTTCTTTGATTGAAGATCAATAGAAATGCTCTTATATATATGAATTTATATTATCAATTTGTAGAATATATATGATTCTTTTATATTCTTGTGTATTATGAAGTGATTCAGTTATTGTTTATATTCTTTGTATTAAGTAGACCAGAAGTTATGTTTAAATGAGTTTTCCCTAAGTGGATATTCTTTACACATGTTTGAGATTAATTGAAGTAAGTTAATCTTTAGTAGCTCTTGGCTTACGGACTACAGGTTCGGCCTGGTCTAGCTGGCAGGATGCATTACTGGGATCTAATGACACCTATTAACAGTATAATAAGAGTAGACTCAGGATAATTAGACCCACATCATAGTGAGAATGTACATACACTAAGATATTGAAACATATGGAAAATATTATAATAGATAAGAATCAGTTGGAACTGATATCTGAGATCCAACTTTTGAACCTCATATGAGAAACCCTTAATGGGAATAAAGGAACACGACATAAGGTTCAGATTAATCTTAATGATTAGTATTATATGAACTTTAAATATGAAATGTGGAAAAGATATGAGAAAAGTATGTAAGGGCCAAGATAGTAAGAATCAATCATGAGGAATGGACTATATAATTGAGTATAATGCTTTTATGTACTTCAAAGAAAAGGGAATATAGAAGAAAAGAGTGAAGTAGATGATAAGTAAATATATGTGAAGAGTCTTCATAAGAGTTAAAGTAAAGAGAATTAGATGAAGATGTAAATCATAAGACTAGGATAAGAAACTAAGTTTAAACAAAGATAAATGTTGGAAATGATGAGCTTGATTAAGGAATGAGGGTTATGATATAATTGAGAGCATGGAATGTATACCTTTATTGTGAAGTTAATACATTCTTCCTTACTACCTTTGGATTCCAAGTCTCTATAGAACAACAAACTAGTTTCTAAAAGAAGAACAAAAGTGTAGTTTAACAAATGAATAAGTCATACAAAGGTAGACTATATTCTGGAAGGAGAAAACTTTATTGAAAGAGAAACTATGTTTCATCCATGCATGATCCGTTTGATTTAAAATGAAGAATATGTAATGTATTAAACATGACTTGAAACTAGTAGAGAGAATATTGATTTAGAATTTTAACTTCACATTAGTAGAAGGATAAAAAGAAATATGTGCAACATGGTACACATGATCATACACATGAATAAGAAACATGGCCATAAGAGAAAATTTGAAAATAAAGATTAGAGGTGGAATAGTAGTGTATGGTAAGGGGATTATGGAAAGTAAGGAAGGGTTTGAAACATAATGGAGTTATATAGATTATAAAAGAAAGAGGTTGCGAGATTCAAGAAAGTGCCAATTACTTAAGTATCCTTGTTGATAATTGATTAAACCTACATATGAGAAATGTATTAATGAATGTTTGAAGATAAAAATTCTAAGTCTCAGAATCATCTTCCTTAATTAGAGCAATGTGGGAATGAAGTAATAAGAAAATGAATCATATATGATGCATAACCACCATGGTAGAGACATCTAATGAATGTGATAATGACACACAATATTATGATGAAATCCTATCAGGGGAAATTGAGAATGTAATCTATCTGAATGGCCAAGTAAGAGAAAGGAAATTCAAATGATAAGATAAGGAAGACTTTAGTAAAACTTTTGAGATCTAAAGTTTGACTTTCAAATTAAGGAAGTAAAGTTACACCACAATAACATCATGTTACTGATAAGGACCAAACCCTAGAATGTTTAAAGTTGTAGTAGTTTAAGGGATATTACTAGTTATTTGACCTAGAATTCTAGCATCTCTATAAAATAAGATTATGCGATTCACATTATGAGAAGTAAACTAGCACTGATAGTAATCCAGGGTTTACAAGTAGCTAATCTGAAAGGTAGATAAACAATATGGAAATGATTCAGAGAAAAGGATAAGAAATAGATTTGAAATATAAGAGGTGTGTTTTTAACAAAAGGAGAAATATAATATGAATGAAGTGTGATATGAATTAAATTCTTGCAGTGATAGAAAGAATGATGAATAATCTATTTGTACCTTTTATGTTTCAATTTTAGGGATGTTTAATCTACATGATTAAAATGAGAATGATAGTAGCAAAAAGTAAGTAGTAATGAATGAGTAGAGAGATTAGAGAAAACAATGGCTTTTAGTAATATGTGAATTTGTTTTTAGAAGTATAATTTGTTGAAGGTATACTAAGCTACGTAAATTTGTTTTATATATGATTTCAGTTATACATGTGCAAGCAATATGTTAATTAAAGGTGTCTAATAGTTGTAGTCATTCATACAAGTAATCCATCTTAGTATTGTACAATTGTGGTATGGTGATATGGGTTGAATGATGATGGAACAAATGGAGGGTTACCCTTAATAAGGTAGTCTTACCTATTCACTCATATGAATAGGAGGGATGATAACCATATTGTATTGATATGTAACCCTAATGAGGTATAGCTTGTTATACCTAGCTTTAATATAATTGAGTGATGGTAATTGGGTATGAATAGTCCTTGAATGACTAATACAATCATGGAGTACTCTGTTACTGTTGTTGAAACCCTAGTTTCCTATAACCTGATGGTTACACCTTGAATTATGTGTGAGTTCATACTTGAGAATAGTATGGAATGTGATGGTAATGCTTCACCTTATGCATCCATGATCCAATGGGGATGTTGTGAGTAGTATTGTACAATTATTATTGAATCCAGTCTTCCAACTCAAGAATGTTATGCTATTTGAGTAGCACAATAGTAAAATTCAAAACAACATGGTGAACTCTCTTGTGAGGCTTAGCGGTAATACAAAATAATAGTACATATTGAGTGGTATAAATTGAGATAGTTGGATCAGATTATCAATGTCAAGGTAACACCTCAAGAGTATGAAAATTTTGAAATGGTTGTTTATTTCTCTATCCTATGATTGATTGTTGCATAGAGAATTTGTTTGTAATCATTGAGAACTATTCCAAACATGTTGTGATTTAGTAAAGAAATCAAGGACTTAATGTTGAAAACTGCATTCAAGTATGAAATATAAGAATATAATGATATGCAAGATATCAGAAGCTTAAAATAAACATTGAAAATACTTTGCTTGCATATCTATGTTTTATGGACGAAACATTTTAACGGGGGGAGAAATGTTATGACCGCATCTGAGCTTAATTGGTAAACTAGGGTTTACCTAGATGGTTACATGCTTTACTAGATTGATAATTATTTAAACATGATTAATGATGATATCTCAATTATGATGTGTTAGTATTAATGAGAACTTCAAGTATGCCATCACTTTGTATAATTAGGGTTTGAGAAAATATAAATGGTAGTTGGAGGATTGGATAGAACGGCCATGCTAGGTCACTGGTGGCATGGGCATGCTAGGCCACATTGCCATTTTGAAAGAATTGACACCAACCAATGCACCACGGTTGTGGTAGGCAGCACTGCCATGTTGTGCTCATCTTGGCACGGTTGTGGCACCTTGCACGGGCATTCTAATCTTCTAAAATCAATGCACCATGACCATGGTAGATACCATGGCCATGTTGTGTCCATCTTGGCATGGTCTTGACAGTTAGCACGGCCGTTCTGGGGCATTTTACTTCAATTGACATTTCTGTAGAATTCCGAATAGAAGTGAACTATTCTATTTTTATTTATTTATTGGTAACTCAAAATAATCTGAATTTTTTATGTAAATTCTGAAATTCAATCATAAATAACATATAAAATTTTCAGAATTTTTGGAGGATATGTTAGCTATTCGGTAGATGAATTATAGTAACATTTGTATGACAGAAAATTCAGCTGAAATAAGAGAAAGTATAGTGAGAGGCCAATGTGCAATTGACCCAAGTAGCTCAATTGCTGTACATGGTCAACCTAACAGCCTAGCATATCTCATAATTTGTAATTCATTCCAAATAAACGAAATCCTAGAGAGAGAGGGAGATTTAGGGTTTGAGAGGAGAAAGTGGTGGAATTTCTGAATTAGGGTTTCTCTATCTGAGATATGATGAAATCAAGTAAGTTTAGCTTCTTTGCATAGAATTTTATGGTGATCCTTCTCTCACATGTCAATATTATATCCGTCCCCTGATTTGATCCAAAATGGTATCAAAATTTCCCCTTTTCTCACTCTTTCTTCATAATCCCTCATTTTTAGGGTTTCCGAGTTGAAAGGAAGAAGAATTGGGTGAATTGCTAGTGATTTGATATGAGATCGAGATTTTCAGGGATGAGCTGTGTTTTTAAGGTGTTTTCACACCTTATGGTGAGTGGGAATTTCCTTTAAAAAGTATATTGCATGAAATTTGATCAATTCATCCATAGCCTTTAATTGCTTAGTATGCGACTACAAACCCTGAATTTGTCTATTTGATCTAAGTTGTTGCAAAATGATAGGAAATGGAATCTTCCTCTATTTTAATGAATTTAAGATGATAAAATCATATTATAAATGTATACTATACATCCTAATGAGAATTCCCTTAGTATTCACAAAGATTATAAGAGTAAACTAAAATATAAGGAATTTGTCTATGACTGAAATTGTTGTATAATTAAATAGAGAAATTCGTTTATCTGGTTTCCCTTGGTTATGAATGATTGTGTATCTGAATTCATAGTACACATATGTCATATATTATCTCGGATTTCACTTAAGGTGAATAGTGCTTGTTTGATATCTTAATTAAAAGGGTGAAACCCTAGATGTGAGGAAAGTTGGATATTTGCAAATAGATATCATGAAAATCCATTTGAAGGAATTTTCTTGACATGAAAGACTTTATTTATTCAATTTTATTCTTGATGAATTATATCTCAGTGAATGGCATGAAAACCTAAATTCAACTCATTTCTAAGGTTTCATACATTCTTTTTTGGGGTTACCGAGATACTTTATTCATCCTTCTCTCGGATTGTAGGCTAAATTGGAAAAACAAACAGATACATGACATGCATGTTGTTCCTTGTAGATCTCAGTTAGGACGAACTCGGGGCATTGGCTCCAGGTTAAAGGCTTCGTTGCATGTCGGACTACCCATTTGACAATCCAGTCAGCTATTACATTTGATTCTCTTTTGATAAAGAGGATTTGAATATTAGGTTTTTGTGCCTTGAGGTTTTCGACTCTAGTGACAAATATCTTATATTTGGGCATATGAATTTCTCTGGAGGTTAGAATTGACCATGCTAGCTTGCTATCAGTTTCCAACATTACATGTTTTGGTCTATGGATTACTGCTTCGAGTCCTCTACAGATTGCTAGTAGTTCCACCTCTAGGATCTGATGGCCGCCTGCCAGTTGAGCGCCACCCACGAGCCACTGTTGTTGCGCATTCCTTACGAAGAAGCTTGTTGCCGTCGTACCTGAGCGTTTCTGAACGGATCCATTGACATTGACTCTGATAGTGTTCTCTAGTATTGGTGGACACTCTTCTCTTGTTGTACCTTTGTGCTTAGGGGTTGCAGGTCTAAAGGCATCCAGACTGTAGTTGACATTAGACGAGATTTTCCTTGTGAGGACGATTGGGGGGCATTAGATGCCCTTGAAGACAAGTTCATTTCTTTGCCTCCACAGATGTTCCATCATCATGGTGAACTAGGTTGATCGGATCTGGTTCCCCATATTTTGCTTTAAGTTGTAGGAGAACCACTCTAGCAAAGAGTTGCTTGGTTCAAACGCCACTTTATAGAACTTGGTAATACCAGCTCGCACCTCCTGTGTGTACGGACATTCTAAAAGAATGTGGATGGTTGTTTAGATGGTTTTGCCGCATCATGGATAGTTATCGCCCCTGGTGAAGCCTCTCCTTGTTCAGTTAGCGTTCATCATAAGACCGTCGTGCAGGGCCTTCCATAGGAACACCTTAGTACGTTGTGGCACCGCCAATTTCCAGATCGTAGTCCAGTTACTAGGAGATCGAATGCATGTGTTGTTCAGAAGTACTCTATAATAGTTCTGAGTTCTGAACCGACCATGTGTGTCATCTAGGTGGCACCATACATGACTACCTCCCGCCTGAAGTGGGGGGGTCATATTGAGGATTGTTTCAGATTTGGTGAGAGGCGGCTACCCACCTATTTGTCGTGCCAAACCGAGGTAGTGTTTCCATTGACAATAGCTTTGGCAGCTTTGTCCATGACCTTGCTCCTGTTATCCAACATAAATTTCCACAATCTCGATCCTATGGCTCTTCCTTCTCCTTTCTTGTGCATGTATTTGTATTCCATGACCTCTGTCCATATGTTACTTTTGCTAGTGTAGAAATCCCAGATAGTTTTAGACAACAGGGCTTCATTTTGCAATCTGACCGGTTTGATGTTCATTCCCCCCATCTTTTTTGGCACTATCATCTTCTTCCATGAGATGAGGCTGATGCTTTTATGAGCTTCCGACCCTCCCCAAATGAAATTGTGAATAGTTCTTTCGATACTATCGCATAGAGAAACAGGAAGCAAACTGGATTGCATGATGTATGAAGGCATAGAGTTGAGTGTGGATCTAGCTAGTGACACCCTTACAACTAGCGATAATGTTCGAGTCGTCCATGAGCTCATACGCCTGTACATCGCATTTAGTAGGTCAAGATAAACCATTTTGCTTACTCGTTTATGGAGCATGGGTACCCCAAGGTGTTTGCCTAAATCCTCATTTCCTTCCATCTTAAGAATTTTGCACACCTGGTGTTTGGTAGCCCGGTCGATATTTTTGGAAAAATACACAGATGATTTCTCAGTTGACAACATCTGCCTAGATGTGTCACCGAATCTTTGGATACACTGGTTGATCAGTCTAGCTTGTTCCACCGAAGCCTCCCAGAATAAGGTGATATCGTCAGAAAAACATAAATGTGTCAGCCTTGGTCCACGTCGAGTTATGAGCAAAGGCTTCCATCTGCCCTCTGCCTCTAGCTTAGCAATGTCCTGACTCAGCCGCTCCAGACAAAGAACAAAAAAATACGGGGATAATGGGTCCCTTGTTGGACTCCCCACGTAGCTTTGAAAACTGGTAGTGTTTTACCCTTCCACGCAATGGCTATGTCGCCACTGGTCACTATGTTCATGATCACTATGATGATGTGAGATGGTATGGGTGTTCTTTGTAGTGTTTCATAGATGAAGCTCCAACTCATTCTTTCATATGCCTTAACCAGGTCCAGCTTTAGGATCATGCATTTATGTCCACTTCTTCACGTTCTCATGGTGTGAATCACTTTTTGTAGAAGGATGGTATTATTTGAGATTTGGCGCCCCGGGATGAAGCTCGTCTGGTTCAGCGATTTCCAGTCACTCAAGAAAGGCTTAATCCTCTCCACTATAATCTTTGAAATTAGTTTCATGTTGACATTGTTTAAAGCAATAGGGTGGAGATGGTTGCAGTGCTCTAATGTAGTGTTCTTCGGTATCAATACTAAGATGGAGGATGCCATCGATTTTGGAATATGCTGCCCTGTAAAACACTTAGAGATGGTTAGTTTTAAAGATTATTTAATGATGTGCCATTTCTTCTGTAAGAAATCGGCATCAATGCCGTCAGGGCCTGGCACCTTAATCAGGTTCATCTGGTTGAGGACCTCTAGAATATCATCTTCGTCGGGTGTACGACCAATCCACTGGCTAGTCACAGATGGCCAGGATGGGAATGCCCCCGGGTATTTTATGGTGGCGTGTTGTACAGAGGCGGGTCTCTCGTCTGTGAAAAGCTTTTGAAAGTGTTCCCTGACCAACGTCTCTAGCTCCTCATCGTCTTCAACCCATTCTCCCTGCTCATTCTTTAGTTTCAAAATTGTGTTTTTCCTTCTCTTCGCCTTAACTAGAGATTGAAAATAGGATGTGTTGGCATCCCCCATCTTCATCCAAACACACCTAGCTTTTTGCTTCCACTCAGCTCTTCTGTCGCAAGGATGTTCATGTATTCACACTGGATCATCCCTATCTGTCGGTCAAGATCCTCACTGTAGCATATGCTTAACTCATTCTGTTTCTTTATCAATCTGGCTAGAAGGTGGTTCTTATGTTGTCTTACCTTCTTCCATTCCGATGCAACTCTCGGCAGAACCTCTACAGAAGTATTTGGGTAAGTATCAATCCATTCTCGGTTTGCAATGGTGCGATCAAGTCGTTCTTGTAGACAGCCTCTCTTGAACGTTATTCTAGGTTCAGATGCACCGAGGTCCTCTAGCCCAGATAGTGCGAGTGCCTCAGCAAACTCCCTGTAACGGGATAGGTTGACATGGACACTGCCGCTCTTCTCTTCAGGTGATAGTGTGGCGTTGAAGTCGCCTAACACCATCCATGGCAATGAAGATGCTGACGCTAAGGTGTTAAGGTGATTCCATAGACATTTCCTTCTATGTTGTTGGGGACTAGCATAAACGAACGTGATTATGAGGCTATTATTAATGAGGCAGTGGATGAATTGGTAGTGCAGTGCCAACACCTCCACTGTCCCTATGCTTCTAAGCCATATAACCTAGATACCACCAGAGTAGCCCACTGCCTCTACCCGGTGAGATTCATCGAACTGAAGACTCTTGATGATGTTGTCCGCTTTCATTCCACTAATCATTGGATCTACGATTGCTAATATATCTATACTCAGAGAATTCTTGTATTGACATATTACAGTTTGAATGTCCTCTTTACCAATTCCTTGGACATTCCATGAAGCACAGATCATTAAGTAACACTTCTTGTGACGAAAGGGTTAGCTTCACCCTCTTCCGCCAGGTAGTCATCCTCTGGATGTTGTTTTTTGCCCCTCTTCCTGGACCCCAGTTTTGGTCTGTCCGGCGTGGCGCTGATTTTGCAATTCCTGAGATGGATGCCCACCGATCCACCCCCTTGTAGAGGGTTAGGGCCCTGGCCTGTCTTCCTATTGTTTCCTTGTTGCGGTGTATATTGCCCAAAATAGAAAGATAGGTTCTGCATTGTGTCTCCTCCAGCATCAGTAATCACCACTGTATCTCCCTCCGTTATGTCTATCACCCTGTGGTTGTTCTCCTTTCCGGCGGCCTAACTGTCTGCTTGTCTATTAGGTGCAACGGTGATGGGTGTGGTGGACAGTCGGCTTAGTGGTTGCCTCTTCGGTTGTAGTTCATGTGGTTGAGTGTTTCTCTTCGTGGTCTCCTTTCTCGCCCTCCAATCGATTCCAGTAATTCTGTTGGCTGCTTCTGTGGGTTGACCCGCCCAGTGTTCTCCTTCTCTTCTATTGGTAGGCTTGCGAATCTGTTGCTCGGGGAAGCATGGTCTTGTTGTGTTGTTGGTGGCTTCCGTGGTCTGCGTTGCTTGGGCTTTGCATGTAGGGTGTTGGTGAAGTCACCGGGCGGCGCAGGCATCACTGGGTTCTCCGCTTCTCCTTCCGTCGTAGGTCGGTTGGCTGCCGCTTCTATTTCTGCCTTCGTTTTGCACATGTCTTCCATATGCCCGATTCTTCCACAATACATACAGATAGTGGGTAAGTTCTCATACTCCAGTGAGTACATCTTGTCCTAGATGATGATTGAGGTTGTGAGAGGCTTGGCAGTGTCTAGCTTCACTGCGACCCAGGCGAATTTGCCTCATCTTTTTAGGATAGTGTTATTGTCGACCTTCACCATGGAACCAATGGAGTCGCCCACCTCCTCTAGGATTCTTTGCTGATACAAGAATATAGGAAGTTTTAGAATTATAACCCAGGCCACCACGTACCTCGGGTTCACATTGGAAGGAGAGAAATCAGGGTCCTAAGGTTGCACCGACAGGTATGATCCCATCATTGGCCATGGTCCTCCAGTAAAGGCCTTTGTATAGTCGTCTTCACAGAGTAGCTGCACCAGGTAGTAGTTGTTTTCAAGGTCAATCAGCCTCATGCTTCCGATAGGATTCCACATTGCCTTGATGTGCGTCTGTAACGCCATGAAACCGACGTCCTTCCCCATCACCTTAATGATGACTTTGTAGCACCACGTCTTCATCAGCATGTTATACTTCCCCATATTGATTTCCATGTGTGGTGTTCTATCCTGTACCTTGATTCAGATGTCCTCCTTGTTCAGTATAACCTCCGCATCCTCAAAACCCATTATTGTCTTGTAATTTCCTTTCGCGATGTTGTTGTATAAAAGAGGGGTTGTGGTTCCCGTGTGAGTCTGGGCTAACGTGCTTGGGGGGTTGGGCTTCTTGTCCCCCTGTAGATCGGGAAACGTCGCCGCATCTAGGGTTACCCCGTCCATCTCCATATTGGAAGTTGATTGTTGTTGTTGCTGTGAGTTTTGTGTTGCCACGTACGACTCGTAATGGAGGTTAATCCCCACATTTTGGAGTGCGCCGGTGGTGTCAGAGGATCGGATCGGGCTACCCCCTTCATTGTTATGGAGGGGTTGTGCGGAGGGGTTCGCCTCGCTGTCCATCATCATTGTTTCCTGGGCTTGCTCCCGAGTCGTCGTACATCTTGGATCCCATTCATATGGGGGTTGAAAGCCCCGTCTTCCTACACATCCGCGGCCGCCACGGCCGCCGCCTCTCGCAGAGCCTCCGAACCCTACCATGGTCTCATATGAGATTTCCGCTTATTTTTTGATGTTGTCTTTCAGAGACAAGAGATGGACAAAGGTGACAACACAATTCATACATATATTGAGTGTATATGATTTGTTGAAAGCAGCCATTATTTAGTGAATGTTTATGTCGTATGAAATACATATGAGAGCCATGTGATAAGTGAATGAGGTAAATTAAACCCTAAGGATAGGGTGTTCAAGGAATCAAGTAATGTGATATTGTGGGTTTTTAGTTGAATATTATCTTATATGCATGTATGATTTGTTTAAGAGATTTGGATTCTCTAATTCAAAAACTTTTCATGAAATGATAAGTTATTATGCTATTGCAAGCGGAGGGATATGACATGCCCTAGATTGGGATGTTTTTGATGCCATGTATATAAGTGTGAAATGTTTGAATGGGAATACTTATTTAGTAGACATGATATATGCTTGAATACATGAGAAATGCTATATGTGCACGAGTAAGTAGAAACCCTAAGAAAAGGGTAAACAATATGTTAAGCCTTCAGTTCAGTATTATCAGTGAATTTCATTCAGTAGTCAAAATAGTCAGTAAGATACAGAGTTAAAAGAAATCAGTCTAAGAGAAAGATATAATCAAGTTATAATAGATTTAGGGGCCCTGAACACCGTAGAACCCCTTTGTGAGGTCTGCGCCTTTAGGGTGAAACGACCTAACCCTGGCAGTGTCCAGTATACGGGGGTCAGATCGTCCTAACATGTGGTACGGGGATGAATCCCTAGTGGAAGTCTCCTTAAATTACAGAATATAGTGTCCAACATCAAAATAGAGGGCCTGGTGGCACTAGAGTAGAGAAAAGCCAATAGGTGGCTTGACTCTCCACTTGTGTGCTCAGGTTAGAGGAGGAGTCCAAATGCTAGTGTGCCAGTACACTGTTGCAGACCAATGACATAGTTAGACTTAGTATTCCTAGGTGTGTCAGCTAAGTCTTATTCGGTGTGATTGTAGTGCACTGTGAGTCTCATATGTAGAGTACACTGCATATGATCAGGGCATAAGCTAAAATATGAGCATATAGGTTTAAAGAGTTTCTTATAAGTAAAAAGAGTTAAGAATGATTTGAATACAGTTTCATAGTAGTTGTTCTTTAAATGCAATATCTACATTCTCTATTATTTTAACTGTATTGTTTTAGATCTGCTTAGTGTAGTAATTACTGTTGTTATAATTGATATCAGTTGCTCAAAGGTATAACTATAATTATATCAGTGATTTAAATTGTTTCTTCAAAGTTCTCATTCACTGAGTGAGTAGGCTCACCCCTCTACTCAAAATATTTAGAAAAATCACATGGAATTGAAGAAGGTCAAAGCATCAGAGTATATCTACCACATGATTTAAGTACAAGATTAGTTAAGTTCAGTCGGTCCCTGTCACTCTAGGTCCTTGTATAGATGTGAAAGAGTTATAAATTATGTTTTGTATATTTGTTTCCTTGATAAGAGAGAATGTATCTGATTATTATGTCGTATGTACTTGGAAGTGTGAGAAACAGAATGAATATATGAATGTGCATCATTAATGTTGAGATCATATTAGAGTAATAATAGTTTAATTCTCTTGTAAATTTTGTTTATGTGATTGAATGCAAAAAAATAAAGAGTTTGAAATAAAAAGGAAAAAGTTGAGAGTGAACTTTGTATTAAGTACAATCCTCATAATCATGCCCTAATCTCATGATTAGTGGAAATCGTGGGATGTGGGTGTGGCAACACTACTATCAATCACTTCACCATTAATGAAGGAGTGTGTATCACCAAGGTCAACCAATATAGATACAAAGTAAGAAGAAGAAAAATCAGATTGAAATAACTCCATTTGTCCTACCACCACTCGTGGGTTGACCACTGCCTCTGGCTGACTCATGGTGTAGAATCTAGTTGTTACCTATTTTCACCCCCATCCTCTTCTTCCCTGAGCAGATGATCCAACCTGCAATACTTGTCCACATCCTCATCTTCCTGCACTGCTACTGTATCTCTATGAACCTTGTTGGCTCGGCCTCAGTTGTTGGGTCACCTCGTCATCTCTCATGGGGAAAAACTACTTTGTATATTCAACCTAGACACACTTGTAGCAAGTCTTTCTCTCATACCAAGACCTCGATGACCCTGTCACTATCACTGAAGATGAATAAGGGGCTAATGTAGGTGGAAGGCTACATCCTCTGCCTCTACTGGGTGACCAGTTCGTTTGCGCACTAGACCTTTGTGGTGCTGGTGGTGCAGAAAATCTCAACTTATTGAACCTAGAGGTGTGTATGCCTCTTCATAGTACTTGCTTCATGCCTCTCTATCATAGATCTCTCTATCCTTCAGATAGATGCCACAAATGTGAAAAACCTTTCTCGATTCTCCAAGGCAGTCACTGGGGTAGACAAATGAGCATTCAACCCTTTCTCAAATTGCTTGATTCTCTATTGATCTATAGTAGCCATGTACAAACAGAATCAAAGATTCGTTGATCATCATGGATCCCTTCCGGATCCTCTGAAACTATGATATTTTTTCACTAAGGTATGTCTGAGGGGAGTACCTACTGACGAACTCACGATAGAACTCCCCCATTCTAATTCAGTTCCATGTCTCTTCTCTTCTACTATGACCCACCAGGGGCCAACACTCGCTTTTAGAAGATGCATTGCATATTTCACCTTGTCAGCATATGGGATACTAAGCATCTTGAAGGCTTCTTCATGCATGGTAAGCTACATATCCACATTCGTTGGATTAGCCGTATGTGCATACTCCACTACCCAAACTCAATAAATATGCTCGAAGGTCTTCCTAGTACCCGAAGACTCTGCATTGGGAACTGGTGTCCTAGGCGGAGGTGCAAGAATCATGTCTACCATATGAGTCATATTATCCATGAACTACCCAAAAAGAGTATGGAAGGCAGGGTTCTCAATCATGGCTGAGTCGATCTGGGGTACCTCAGGAACTCGATCTTCTTGTGAGTGGATCCTTGAACCACCACCTGGTGCAGCAACACTACTTTCAGTAGTGTGTTCTTCATGTTCTCCAGACATCTTTAAGCTTTTCTTCTTCTTTTGCATAATCACAAGTCACTATAAGACATAATAGAGGGCACAATAATCGACACAACCCTAGTCCTAAGTCCCTATAGATTCAGAGAACCTAAAGCTATGATACCAACCAAACTGTAACGCTCGTCACCACAAAGACAATGCGGTCACACAAAACCCAAGCAAAAACTAAAGTAAACAAGTAGATTACTAGAAAACACTAAAAGTTAAAAGTGATTTTTCATAAAACATCCACATCAAAAAACTTTTGGTACAAAGGTCCAAAAACCTACAAGCTACATAATGTAACATGGGCATTGTTCATAAAACAAAATCTATAAGCATCCCTTATCACACTATGATATCTATTGCACTTAAATATACATGACCATCCACCAACTATGTACAACAAATAACCCACTAGGCAAAAACTTGCATCAATATCATAACCATTGAACATATCGAACGATCCCCAATACCTGAGTGTACAGGGATGAATCTTGGACTCTAACACCATAAGACATACAAGCAACCTCCCAAACTTAACATCTACTATCCTTATTGCTACTACTTTACCTTAGTTGCACGATCTCTACCTCCTTGTGCACGTCCCCCTAAATGATGTGGAGAACCCATGGGGTGAGATCCATATCTCAACAGGAGATATAACTCTCCACCAATGCTATTATTACACAGATATACTAAACAACACATAATATACTAAGTATATAGAGAATATTAAGCAATCATGACTGATTTGTAGAACATCTTATCATCAGAAAAGGAATAAAAAGAACATGTATATCAAATTCCAACTATACATGTAAAAAGACACAGATTCACATAATGATTCATAATTGATCCTAAGAAAATATGCTATACGACTAATTATGTATTTTATTATGCCCTGAGGATTTGAGTATTACCACCCAAATTCAGCTAACCACTGCTAAGTCGAAATCAGTTCCATAAAAGGTCAATAGAAATCTGAAATCCATGACCTAACCACTCCTCATGACCAGTACACGAGAATACCGCAAAGACATATCAATCATCTGCAAAAGTGACATATGGTCAAACTGAGGGGTTGGATCACACATGGTCACCCACATATATAACACCAAGCCCACCTTGGTATAGGTAACAGCTACAAGAACTGACTCACATAAGGATGTTCTAAAAAGAAGGACTCTCTCACGCATGGACATCCATATCATCACACATGGCTATTCTAAAAAGAAGAAATCACTTATGCATGGCCATCCATATCACAAGGAGATTAGCTCACACATGGATGTCTCACATAACCTGTAATTAAGGATGTAAGGAGATACCCAACTTGCACCCATATATATTCAAAAAAATGCGCTATGAGTTAAACACATTTCACCAATACAACAAATAAAACTAGCACTAGAAATGATCTATGGCTAGGGAAAACTACATGATTAGAGTTTGTTTTAGCAATCAATCAAGTTACAACATATAAAACACATGCAAATACTACAAAAGAAAGAGCATTTTACAAAATCAAAGATTTATAGCATTTAGAACATATCTTGCCACATCATCACATTCACCATGGTATACCAATCCCTCAACTCACCATTGAGAATATCATCTCAAACTAGGCAACATGTCTCTTCCAGGCCATGGGACCCATTCACATTATCCCTGCATTACATGTATCTCAACATGCTCATGAAGATCATTTTAAGTTGAGTCATAAATTACTCCTCATAGCATGCACTATCCATGACATTCAATCACATATCATCTACAAGGTTAGTTGTTTATAAACATGATAGAGAAAGAATCATAACATAGTAAACAATCCAAGCGGGAATTGAATGCATCATACCTTGTCATATTAGATTTAGAGTTCCATACTATAGCTGATTTAGGGTTTTGTATCATACAACATCATCAAAACCCTAGGTATATAGTTTCCCACTTTCTTGGATAATGTAAAGGATAAGCATCATGTTTAGGGTCAACCATTATGTTACCAAAATAATACCATACATGTATCATCAAGTGTTCAAGTATGTGTTCTAACCACCTATCATGTATGGGTATTAACCCAACACCATCTAGCTCACAACCACTCAAGGAACAAAGGTGTAGCGACCTGCCTAACCCATGTGTTACAAATGTAACACATCACTATTCATAACCTCAACCCATTAGAGCATGTCATGACTGCAACAACCCATTAGGGTTAGGGTTAGGATGAGACACAAGGCTAGAGCACCATTTCAACATGTATCAAACAAGGTTGTTTCAACCCCAACAAAGTAGGTCACAAACGCCGAGGTCAAGGGGTTAGACCGCAACAACAGTTGATCGATAGACCCTTGTCACAACCTCTAGCAAGAAAGAGTAGTGACCCCTCACCCCCACATCACCAAGGGTGCACATGGCATGACCAAGCTAAGACAAGCTAAGGTATCATCCACAATACCCAAGGGTAGCGACCCCACATGGTCAAGATCATCATAAAAATCATAACTAATTCTCTATTTATGTAAAATTATAAATAAATAGTCATTGGATTCAGAAAAAGATTCTTTATCTCTTGGTATCAATTTTATTTCCTAATTCCAAACTAGTTAATATATGAATTTTAATGGGTTTTCCTAATTGATTATAGTTTGTAAAATTCATAACTAACAATTTATAAGTCAAAAAATAAAGTAAATACGTTTTGAAATTAGATAAATACAATCTAAAATATGGCATGGTTTTGATAACCTAATTCACTAATAGTATAGGATGATTTTAATATTTTGCATAATTTGTGTAAACCTAACCCTAATTCTACATATATTCATCATAGGTTCTTAGGAGACCTAGGCTTAGGTCTAGGACTAAATTTGGATTGTTTAGACTCTTAAAAGATGTATATTTGCATCTCCTATTATTCACATTCAGAAATTAACCTATTTTCATATTTTTCTTGGTCCTATGGACAATAACCTACATATATCTCTTTTTCTTTTGAGAATATATTTCATGGAAAATACCTTTTTTGTTTATGATCATCATATTTTGATGGAAATTCTTTTGACTCCATCTTATACTTTTATTCTTGATGAATCCCTTAATTTACCCACTTTTTAGTGAATGTTTATATTGCACATTTATGTGATGGGAACTTTTTGTGGATCCTTTGATCCCACATTGTATCTGTTGGATGTTCACATCCCTCATACTTTGATTTTTCTTTCTTACTCTTTTATTATGCATCATGTGGTGACATCTAGTATAATTTTACATATGTTATTATGTGGATGTGTAAATTCCCACAATATGAAAATGCACAGATGATAATTCCTATAAGAGATATTATTTGAGGAAATGTGTATCATGTCCTTCTTGGAGTAGATATATATAAGTTCCTACTCATCCCATATTTATAGTAGATGTGTATAAGTTCCTACTCACTCCATATTTCTAGTAGATTTGTTATTTCCTACCAACATCTTTATTTTGTTCTAGTATTGTCACAAGAGAAACGTATGGATGTGATGATCTTATTTTATTGAATTCATATTTCTTTTATGTGTGATTGGGTAGTCCTATACTTTTCTATGGGAAGTGTTTTTTTGACATCCTTTATTCCATATATTGCTCAATTTCACTTTAGTATGCACATACCAACTTTTACAGATGTTATCTATTTTTCTCCTCTTGCTGGGGTATGCTTCCAAGCTCAAGTGTAGGTCAAGAGAACATGGCAGTTAACATGGACTTAGCTTAAGGAGTTGAAGCTTGGAGAAAATCTTGATATGGTTTAGATTTCCCTCAACTAGATCCTTATGATGTAATATCCATGTAAACCCTATGTGGGATATTATGATGTACTTTTGAAAAATATATTATAGTCATCACTTTTATTCCACTGCTATACTCTTTGGTCTTTTGTATACCATTATTTGAAATTTGAAAATTGTATACCTAATTCATCATGCCTTTTGAGTGTGTTTGGAATGGATGTTTATTCTTCAGATTTTAGTAGGGAGTGGATCCCCAGGGTCCCACTCCTTACAGTAAGGAACAAGTATTGTAGCGGCACAAAGGTAAATTCAACTATTATAAAATTTCTTTCAAGTTCAACAATAGGGCCAAAAAGGCATTAAAAATGATATGAAATCTAGACTAGAAGAATCAGTTTGTAGTAAGCAACTTGCCTATCTCAGAAGTCTTCCTAAACTAGTTTTGGGCAACACCTCCTACTTCATATATCTCAGACTATTCAACCTCTGGTGGGTTGAAATAAAAACCTACCAGAGGAAAATAAAATAAAATAAAAGACATCAACATAAAATGAATATGTGCAATATTATAACAACTAGACATTACTTATATCATGAAAGATCATTTTGGGAGACTTCAATAAAGGGATGTTCAAAAGAGAAAAGTTCTAAAAGAATTTACATGTCAATATATGACAACAAGCTTATAATTGTTAGAAAGAAATCTTACTATGGCAACCCACCATGGTAAACAAGATTACTCAAAACCAAAAACATGATCCATCACTAATAATCACTTCACTAAAAAAGGTATATAATTTAAACCAAACGAAACTTCTGAAATGTGTCCAAAAATATTTACATATAAGTCCAACAATCTACATAAAATCGGTATAGGGGAGAGGGATGCTAGGGTTTGGGAACTCTGAGAGAGGTGGCGGCCGGGGCGGCCATGGAGGAGGAGGAGGTCGAGGGTTCCGACCACCAGATGGGTGGGATCCTGGAAGAGAAGCAGCGTACAACATTAATGATGAGGACACCATTATGGATAGTGAGGGAACTGAGACAGATAGAACTACCCCATACAGCGACGACTGACATCAGAATGTGAGCGGGACTAGAGTGACTGGAGTTCTACACAAAGTTGGCATCGACTTACAGTATGCCTCGTATGCGGCGAACCAATCACAAAACAACCCACAAAACAATCAAGCGGGATCGCAGATGGAGTATGAGGGAGGCGTCACTAGAACAGAGGAGTTTCCAAACCTATTGGGAAACAAGACCAGTAAGGAACAGGGACCGGTAACACAAGCGCGACCAGACACAAGAGTTCCAGTTTCCTATAGCGATATTGTAGGTGGATCTGTTAACTCTATTCTGGGCTTTGAGTATGCAGAAGTCGTCTTGAATGAAAAAGATATATCAGGGTTTCTTTACAAGACGGAACACCTCATATGGAAATTAACCTGGAGAAATACGGTCAACTAATGAAACTGTGGTGCTACACTGTTATTATGAAAGTCCTTGGGAAGGACATCAGATTCATGGCCTTGCAAACTCGCATCAATGCCATGTGGAACCCCATAGGCAATATGCGACTGATTGACCTAGAAATAACTATTATCTAGTCTAGTTGCTGAGGGAGGATGATTACATCAAGGTGTTAACTGGGGGCCCTTGGCCAATGCTGGGATCGTATCTGTCAGTACAACCTTGGGACCCAGTATTTGTCCCCTCGGAAGCTAACCCTAGGCATGTGGTGGCCTGGGTTAGAGTTCCAAAACTAGAAATATTCCTATATCAACAAAGAATCCTGGAGGAGATAGGAAACACTCTGGGATCCACTATCAAGGTCGATAACAACACCTTACTGAAAAGGTGAGGGAAATTTGCTAGAGTGGCCGTCAAGCTAGACACTACAAGATCGATTGTACTGTCTATCGTCATTCAAGATGAGTTGTATCAATTGGAGTACGAGAATCTTCCCACAATATGCACATTTTGTGGCAGAATCAGCCACAAAGAGGATACCTGCAAGGAGAAGATGGAAGTGGAGGTAGCTGTAAAGAAGTTAGCTACTAAAGGAAACACAGAGACACTGCTCTCCCCATATCCATGAGTGGGTTTACCAGTGCGTTGCATGCAAAACCCATGCAACGTCGCCCATGAAAGGCACCTGCAGCATCACAAGATTGAACAACAAGTAATAACAGGTTTGTAGCACTCCCCGAGGAAGAGGAACTCTAGGATCCCCAACTGAACCACCAGTAAGAAGCAGACAGGATAACCAGAATTGACTAGAGAGTAAGGAAGGAGACAACAAAAAGAAATACTCAATCACAGGAAACGCAGTCCAGAAGGAAACCATTGAATCAAATGTCGAATCCTGAAGGGAGCTCGGAACCCAATAAATTAATGGCGCGTCAACAAAATGGGAAGGAAAACAATCAGAGCCATTAATATCCCAGAGGAAGACACTGTAGTTGTCACTGGGGCTGGGGGAAAGGAGGTGTCGAGTCTTTCATTCTGCTTTGAACAATTTAACCCGCCATCCGCCAACAACAGGAAGAAGGGTGGCATAAAGAACCCTCCGTAAGGAGGGGGGTCGGTGGGGATTCACTTAAGAAACCACAAAATAAGCACTGGAGTGGATATTCTAAGATCTGGAACAAGGAAAAGGGGAAAACAATTTCACCTGGAGGAGGACACCCAGGCGGAGGAGGGTGAAGCCAACCCCTTTGCCTCCAAAACTAGTTCTCAATGATCTGTGCAACCTGGAATGTCCAAGGCATTGGCAAGGAGGACATTCAGAATGCTATTAGTCATTTCAAGAACAAGCTAAGCATCAACATTCTGGCTATTATTGAACCACACACAAGTGTAGTCACGGTTGACCGCATCATCAAGACGCTTAACTTTGACGAATCCCACTGGGTGGAAGTGATTGTTTTCACCAGTGGAATCTGGATCCTGTGGAGAAGGAGCATAGGGAAAGTGGAGATTTTGGCTCTTCATTGTCAGTTCGTCCACTGCCTTGTAAACAACCATATGTTACACACGTTCATCTATGCCAGCCCTTAACAACATCGATGGAGATTCTTATGGAATCATTTAAGTACCTCAGCGATAGCTTCCTCGTTGTCGTGGTTGGCCCTCGGCGACATCAACGCTACCCTTACACCAGAGGAGAAGAGTGGGAGCACGTGGGTTAATCTTTCCAGTTGTCGCGAGTTCACCGAAGCACTGGTTTAGGCCAGGATGGAAGATTCGGGGGTTGCAGGTCCTCGGATGACGTTCAAAAGGGGTTGTCTCAAAGAACATCTTGATCGAGCAGTAGCAAATAGAGAGTGGATTGATGCATATCCCAACACCACAGTCAAAGTTCTACCTAGAGTAGCATCATATCATGTGCCTATACTGGTTAAAACAAACCACCGCCAGGAGGCCTATACACAACACCTAAAAAACAGCACTTCATGGACAGCACGACATACCTTCCCATCCTTTTTTCAGGATCATTGGAACAACAATGAGGATTTCACCACTACAGTGAGGCGAGATGCAGCAAAATGGGATAAAGAGGAATGGGGCAAGGAAGTAAAGCACAATACCTTCCTCCTAGCAGCGTTAACCAAGAAGTAGGGAGAGTTATCCAATAACTACTCAGTAGAAGTAGATATGTAGATAGGAACGATCCAATGCGAGTACATGGACGCTCTAACAAAAGAGGAATTTGATTGGCGTCAAAAGGAGAGGTGCGACTGGATGAAGCTGGGTGACTCAAACAGGACTTACTTTCAAGCTCTGGTGAGGGAGAGGAGAAGGAGGAATGTTATTTCAAAACTAAAGGATGAGAGAGGGAATTGGGTGGAGTAGGAAGAGGATCAAGCGAACCTCATCAACTATCACTTCAAGAAGCTCTTTACTGATGAGAGAGCTACGATCATGCAGAATGAGCCTATCCAGTACCCTGGCGAGTTTCAAGGCTGGTCACTGGAAATGGATCACTACATGAGGAGCTCCCCAACAGATGAAGAGATCTTGGAAGTATTGAACCGCATGAACCCGATGAAGGCCCCAGGCCCGGACGGGATTGACGTAGGGTTCTTGCAAAAGAACTGGAACTGAATCAATTCATCTTTACGACTAACAATCTTTCAATGCTTTGTAGGTCATCCTATACCACAACAGATGGTGAGATCAACACTAGTTATTATCCCAAAAACCATTACTCCAGAGCATTGCAACCATCTCTAGCCGATAGCACTTAACAACGTGAGCTTGAAGCTTCTATCCAAAATTATCGTGGAGTGCATCAAACCGTTTCTAAGCAACTGGATCTCGCCGTGCCAAACGTGCTTCGTTCTAGGTTGACAAATCTCAGACAACACCATACTGTTGTAGGAGGTGGTCCATACCATGGGTACAAGAAGAACAGGGCAAAAATGCATGACCTTGAAGCTTGATCTAGCCAAGGTGTACGACCTGATGAGATGGGACATCATCTACGACACTCTCCAGAGGACACCTATACCACATTCCCTCATTATAGTGATTATGAATATCATCACTAGCGGCAAGATAGCTATCTCTTAGAAAGGGAAACTACTGTCACCATTTAAAGCATCATGCGGAGTCCGGCAGGGGGATCCGTTGTCACCATACATATTCGTACTATGTCCAGAACGTTTGAGCCAAGACATTGGGGATATGGTGAACGTAGGAAGCTGGAAGCCACTACTAGTCATAAGGAGGGGACCCAGCTTGACACATCTTTGTTTTGCGGATGATATTACCCTCTTCAACGAAGCTTCTATCAAACAGGCTACAGCCATTGTGAGGTGTATGAAGAGATTTGGTGATGTTTCTGGACAAATCTTATCCCCCGACAAATCATCAGTATACTTCTCCAAGAACACGGATCGACCTCTTAGAAGGAGGATCTGCCGATCACTACAGATACAAGAGACGGAGGACCTGCGCAGACACCTTGGAGTTCCGATACTCCACAAATGAGTGAGAAAAGTAGTCTACCTGAATCTCCTCAACTCCATAGACCAGCGCATCAACTCATGGACCACACACACTCTGTCTATAGCCGGGAGAGCCACCCTGGCCAGATTGGTGCTCAATTCACTGCCTACATATATAATGCAAACTAGTCATCTGCCCGTCTCTGTGTGTGACAACATTGACAAAAACATCCACAATTTCATTTGGGGAGGACCGAACGCGAATAAGAGCCTTATCCTGGTCTCCTGGAAGAAATTAATAGCTCCAATGCACCTAGGCGGTCTAAATATCAAACCAGCACGGCTCTAAACCAAAGCACTTCTTACCAGGAACATCTGGGAGTTCTTAACAGCAAAAGGGACCACATGGGAAGAGGTCATGACAAAGAAATGCATGCATCGTCAGGACATAGGTAGACAAACATGCTCTCGGTTATGGAAATACATAGTGGACAAGAAAGACACGGTGACGGCGAAAGCTACTAAAGCTATTGTCAATGGAAATCGACTTCAGTTTGGCATGATAAATGGGTGGAAGCAAAGTTTAGTCCTTCCCTAAAGCAAGGCTACACGATACCTGAGGATATTCAGGACCTGAAAGTTAGCTCCATTGCTTCTAAAGGCAGATGGGATGCTGAATTCATTAAGCACTAGTTCACTCTGAACTCTACGAGCACTATATTGCACATGTTTCCCCCGATTCCAAATGGAAAGGAGGACATTTGGTGTCATATGGATGACATCCATGGCCTCTTTTGAACACAAAATTATTACAAATAGCTGATCTAGAGTGCTTGTATCTGCACCCCAGGGAACTGGACCACAATATGGAAGCTTCCGGTACCACAACGCACAAAGACCTTTCTAGGGAAGGCACTACATGAAGGGCTGATGACGAACCTGAATAGAACCAAATGTGGGTTTACAGAGGATGATAGATGTCGCATTTGCATCCTCAGTAGTGAATCCACACTTCATATCCTCAGAGATTGCCAATCTGCACAATAGGTGTGGAACACGGTTTTAAGAAATAATAAACTACAGTTTGAGGCAGGAGAATCTATGGTTGTATGGTTCTCTCAGAACTTGAAGAACAACAAAGATGGAAGGAGAAGATCTTTATGGTTCGCCCAGACTGCTGAGACATTATGGCAACATAGAAACAAGCTAATTTTCACTAGAAAATGGAATACTCGTTCGATGAGTATTCAGATAGTAGCACATAAAGTCAGGTAGTCTTTGTATGCGTTTCAAGTGCCACCCAGCCCACAACAGAACATGCCAGCTGCCATGTGGTCACCTTTACCCCTCAACACCATCAAAGTAAATGTTGATGGCTCGGTATAGAGAAGAAATGATAGAGCAGCCACAAGCTACGTGGTTAGAGACACACATCAAAAATGGATTACAGCAGGAGCTCAGACCTGGAAGGGCCACTATACCTTAGATATTGAACTACTGGCTATTTGTAGAGGCATTGAAGCCATGATTCAAAGACCAGAGGCCTTGATCATTGAGTCAGATAGCAAGCTGGCATGTGATATTCTGAACTCTAAACTGAACGGTATGCCTAAATATCGGCTCTATCAACATAAGTTTGAAGAAATCATGGAAACGAAACCAAACATCCAGATCCAGTTCGTCAAACGTGAGGCAAATGTCTTAGCAGACCTTCTAGTCAAATGGGCTGTGAGGAACAACAATGACTCTATAGTGTGGAACAATTGTCCTGAGTTTATTCCAGAAGAGTATTGGAGTGAACAAGGGACAAACCCTTCTGTAATAGTCTCAAATTGTCAGCGTGCAACCCAAGAGCAGGATGAATAAAATTATCTCGGTGTACCCAAAAAAAAACAATCTACAAAAAACCACATACCATTCTAGGTATCTATATAACTATCTAGTGGCCTCAGCCACAACTTGTTTACAAAAGCATTGCACACATACATACATCATGTAAAACATTACCATACTGCCAAAAACTTGATTCAATATACATTATCTATAGAACTTCCCCGCCTAAACTTGTGTGTACATGGACAACTCTAGGACACACAAAACACAAGACAACCTTCCTACTGATCTCCAAGATGACCCTCCTTGCTATCATGAGTTGATGATGCTACTGACAATCACCTAAAATGATGTGGTAACCCACAAGGTGAGATCCATGTCCCAACGAGAGATATAACTCTCAACAATGTTTATTGACTACAATAGATTATGTAATTTAATAGATAAGGCATATAATATTATAGAATTAAAAGGTTAACATAGTATTTTAAAGAACATACAGATCCAACACCATATGAATTGTTGATTTCTCTTACCATATTATGCATTATCTAACTATCAAAAGAGACAAATCAAGGTTTATCATCCAATGAGAATCACTGCATAACCCTAACAAAAATTCTACACGACTCAATTGCGTCTTTTATTAAGCCCTGGGAGTTTGATGCATACCATTCAAACTTCCAACTAACCACTGAGAAGTCACAATCAGTTCCATACAAGATCTAGGAGAGTCAGAGTCCTAAGATCTTTTCCCCTCAATTAGTACAAGTCTGCTACAGTGACATATTAGTCACACTACAATCAGCCTAATCTGCCCTTCATATACATGCTACGACACTAGACAACCAGGGTATTCAATCCTATCATCTGAGGTAAAATTGTAGTTGTTCCATATCACATCACACATACACAATCATTCCTCTAAGATACAACCTCGACTGCTCTTTAAAACCTTGGGATCAAGATGATAAGGATATACCCTCCCTACACCTACATATACTCAACAATACACAACTCTGACTTTCCCTTCTAGAATACTCATTTTACTATCCAATAAGTTAAGACACTAGAATAGTTCAAATACACAAGGAACTACATGATTAGTGTTTCACTTGATTAGTTATTTCCAATTGGGTTGGCAGACTACATCAATCAAGTTACATACAAACCTTAAAAGATTTCTACAATTTCATTGGTATATAAAAACTCCATAAGATATAAAACGTATGAGATGTATTCATTATCACAACATCATAGGGTACTATTCCCTTGTCCATCATAAAGAGGTTTACACCTCCATAAGGGATCAAGTCATTTTAAAAGGAAATTTAGATCATTCATATTATCTCCTAAAAGAACATCATTATCTTTCAACCCTTTTTTGAAGGTTCTACATATCATCACCACACTTTTTGTATAAAGATTTATCATAAAATTTCATCAAACACAAGATCTATGACATTCTCAAGGGTAATTTAGTAGGGTTACCATTAGCATTATGAGAGTATCCCTTCATCATTACAACACTAGAGTAAGGTAGATATGTTAAACCATCACCACTTAATTGTCTTAACTAAGATTCAACAAGGTGGATTGGATTAATACCACAAATCAACTCCCATAGGTGACCCATTGGTTCATATACACACTTAGGCAAAAACATAAACTCTTATACCTAGCATTCCCATCAAATCATGGATGCACTTTGTCAAGGACAAAATCATCAAATCATGGTCACTAGCAGGATCATCGGTTCATATACTAAGAACATGGAATAACCATCAAAATCACGGCTTCAAAAAAACAATCACTTTCCATATAGGGGAAAAACCATCAAATAATAGGATTCAACAAAACCATTGGTTTCCACATAGGGCAAAAACAATTGAATCATGTACATAGTTAAGCCATTGTTTACTTAGTTGAGCTGGTTAATAATCCCATAAAGTAGTAAAGCCATTAGTTTTGAGCATTGGATAAACCATCAGTTGTGAGCATTGGGTAAACAATCAATTGTGTGTACTAGGTGAAATAGGTTCTTCTACACTAAGCAAAACCGTCATTTTAGGTGCTAGATAGACCATCGCTTGATGTGCTAGGTATAACAACTAATTTCCAAAACCAAAATTTATTCGACAAGTTGTGTATTTATACAATTTGATTTTTATTATGAGTTCCCATTATGACTTAATTGAGAAGCATTCTTATATATTTTGTGATGAAATTGCTCTAACAAGATGGGGGAGGTCACTAGACTCCTTCTCTCCATATGAGGTAGGAGTTTGATCGACATGTACAAGATTCAATACCATTCGATAGGTACAAGTTCCATCCTTTGCATGCGGAGGTTGCTTGCACTTAATATCAACATTATCAATATTATCAACATCAATATATTTGGCATTCATAATGGACAATATCATTTATGTTTTCATGTTTTTCTCAAAAAATAATATAGGAAAAATGGAAGACTAGTCAATAGGGAACAATAGCTCAACTAAGTATATAGCCAAGTATACAATCAAGAGATACATAAAAAGTATCTTCAATACAACCAAAGAGGAGGTGTAATAGCATACCTTTCACTGATGATTTTGAGTATAGATCTTAACAAGTAGTAGGTCAACCCTTTGAGTTAGATCCGAAATCATCAAGATTGGATCAAGGGTCAAGATCATGATGTTTAGAATATCATGTTTCATGATTCAAGATTAGAGTTACACATTCCTTTTTTACCTTGGTGTTAGGTCATTCACTTATGATCAAAAATATCAAGATGTTCAACATTATTCAAGTGCCAATTATGTTTCAAGTTTGAATGACCCACATAGGTATTCTAGGTACATGTGTTACCCAAATTATCATGGCCAATACACAAGTTTCAGATCATCCTCATGTTAAATTAGCATCATTGGTGTTCAAGATTAGATCAATTTCTTATTAGTATAATGAGTAAAGTCTGGGATCAAGTATTAGATCAATAGATCTAAATATGCCACAAGATTTAGATCAATCATATTATAAGATGTCATCATCGAGATTATATTTAAGGTACATGTTTCATATTCAAAAATAGCTAAGCCAACATGATTAGGTTTAGTCTAGACAAGATTGATTTCAGTGTGTCAAGATAAACATCAGAGTCCAGTATTAAGGTTTCTAAAATCTAATCATGCTTATGAAGTCATTTAGACAAAAGTATAAGTAAAGAATCAATATTTAGGGATATCAGAGAAATATATCAAGAATTATGCTTCAAATGCATTTTTGAAAAAATCTTTGGGTTTTTCTGATCAAAATTGACTATTCATCCATAATTTATGGAGATAGGATGTATTTTCTATGATTAAAACAAGATTTGTACGTTTACCTGAATGTTTGTAAGAGAGAGACAAATACTTTATTTTGCAAAAATGGTTGATCATTGGATTACATGATCAGATGGATGGGATCGCACCACATATGCACAATGTATAACGTCCCCGATTCCACCACCTAATTTTCTTCCCTTGAAAATCAAGTAGCTAAATTTGAGTCGTTAATATGGCACCAAGAATCAAAGCACAAGAGTGAGATAAGCAATATTTTATTTCAAAATATTACACGCTTACAAACGGTATTATCTCATGTATCAATAAAAAAATGATACATGAGTTTAAAATTAATCTTGATCTATCTTTGATTCTTTATGCCCTTTAGGATCTTTTCAAGATGATTCTTCCACAAGAAAAGGTCCTATAAATAATATATCTGCAACATGGAAGAATATGTCGCAGCCCAAGTGGGAGAGTATGGGTTAGACAAATGTCTAAGTATGAAAAAATAGAGATAAGCAACAATACACTATTAATATAATTGTATTCTTAATGCATTACTCAGATAACTGAAGTAACAAAAGTCCAAACCAAAATTATTGACCATATACTAGCATGAAATATAAGTATTGTGTATGTACGTATATTTATAGAGCATTTATCAGATGACAACTCTATCAAAATGTTAGACCGATATTGTGCATCATAATTAGGATTATTGGTATAAAGATAACACAAAGGGAGACCTTATTCCATAAATGAGTTTAACTACAACTCTCAGAGAAGGTGTCAATTCACCTTGGGTAAATGGCCTACAACCACAAAAACTTGCTTAACCAAGACTTTAGTCCATTAGGGTCACCAAAACACCTGTAAGTACCCTGGCACACCCCCATCCACTCGTGCACACTGCATGCTCTATTCAATGAAACATATTACCACATGCAACCACCGGTCGCCTTTCCAAGACCATAAGAGGGTGATCCTTGCACAAAATACCACTTGAATAATCATTAGTTAGCATGCTTAATCTTTGCAGGAGATTATTTCCCATTACTAACTTGATCATGGATGACTCTACATGACCAACCCAAGTGTGGGCCTGAGTATGGTAGAGCAGTATACTCATCCATCCCTGACTCCAAAAGACTTAGATCTGGATCCCAAATGTATCAATCCCCGGCCAAGACATGCCGACTCTGTTACCAACACATCTCCCAATATGAAGTTTAGAAGCAAAACGACATCATCAAAGATATACAACTATTTGATAGATATTTGGAGTTTGAGAGATCAAAAGGTAGTCAAGTAAATGAATCCCTGGTTATTATTTCACTATGAAACCTAAAATGTAAACTTGTGGGATTGTGGTTTGAATCAGACAAGTCTATGTCCAGGAGCATGCAAGAGGTTAGGGAGTCCCCCCATGCGAACATAGAACCAATTAAATAACCTTTCCTCTTTACTGGCTACAAATATCATTGAAACAGGCTCCTAGTCACCTTAGAAGTGTCTGATAGAATTCCACTTTCCAACAATATCACATGACATAATTAACAGAGAGAAATAAAGGAAAAGGGAACCAAAAGACAATAGGACTAGCATTCAAAGAAATGCTTGATTATCAACGAAATCCTTTAAACTCAATTTTGAAGGATAATATGGATGAATATATGGAAGTCATACCTAGCTTATTAATAAAGAGGTTGTGTATAGTTGATCACTTATTCATTCTTTAGGAAAGTATATGAAGTATGCCTATACTCTTACTGCATATAATACCAAATTATTTTATACCATACCTTTTATTGATGTTGATATAATATTACGATATGAATTGAATATCATAATAAACAATAATAAATCGTACTTTTTGGATGAAAAAATGTGGGAACCATACCTTTATATGTACATTGATGCATAGTTCCACAAGAAGACCATAGCATCATTAAATATATACAGTCTTGATATATTTTGGCAACATTCCGTCGCATTTGCCATTACCTCAATCCTTGTTCCTAGCTAGATCAGTTTCTAGGGTTTCTCTCACTAGGGTAGAAGAGAGATGGCTTATATATTCTTAGAGAAAGAATATTGTGGAATACATAGTATTGGGTTGCTCTTACTATGGTGGAGGAAGGAGGTAGTAGGTTTCTGTAGAGAGAGTATTTGTTGGGAGGTGGTTCCTTTCACTAAAATAAAGAAAGAGAGAGTGGTTTGCTAATCTAGTGAGAGATGGGAGGTTTATGGTGATGGATATGGGAAAGGAGGGAGAAGGGACATTCACCTTTGCTTTGGGATGAAGAGGAGAGAACTTGTTCTTATGGTGGGGTGGATGGCGGCTCTTTATATAGGAATGGTGAAGGGTATCATGGGTCCTATTAGCAAAAAGTGTGTGGATGACACATGGGTGAAAGGTGTCATCTTTAGGTGGATGTTTACTAGTTAGTGTACACATGGATGGTTAGGTGTCATCTCAATAATTGCTAGATGACACATGGAAGCATATGTGTCATCTCAAGATAGCTATTAAAGGGTGGTTGACACATGGAAGGATAGGTGTCAACTTTTGGTGGTGCTAGGTGTCAAGGGAAGGAGCATGCCACTCACCTACTTGCTTCACCAACTAATGTGCTTGCTCAATCTACCTACTTGCTATCCAACTATATGCTTGCCTCCATAAGCATCTTGCTTGCCACCCAGCTACCTGCTTGTGTGCTTACCCACCAAAATGATATTTTTCAAAATTGGCAAAAAGTACCGCAATTTTATTTTTAATATATAAAAGCTTTTAATTTAATCAAAATGAATTATTTTAATATTAAAATTGATTTTACAAAAAAATCTCAAAGAAGCTTGTTTTTATGAATAGCTCTAAATAAGGAGTTTTAATTTGGGCTAGAGATCAGAGTGTTACATATACCACCCCTTCAAAGAATTTTCGTCCTCGAAAATTATAAGATTTAGATTATGACTTATTTTAGTCTATTCTACTTAAGGTTATACTATCTCAAGTTTTAAGTTTATACTTCTACAATTTTCCCTTGGGTAAGGTTTCATCTTGTTGCTCTGATACCATCTTTATAACGTCCCTGATTCAATCACCTGATTTTCTTCCTTTGAAAATCAAGTAGCTAAATCTGAGCCGTTAATATGGAACCAAGAATCAAAGCACAAGAGTGAGATAAGCAATATTTTATTTCAAAATATTACACCCTTACAAAAGGTATTATCTCCTGTATCAATAAAAAATGATACATGAGTTTAAAATTAATGTTGATCCGTCTTTGATTCTTGACGCCCTTCAGGATCTTTTCAAGATGAGACTTCCACAAGGAAAGGTCCTATAAATAATATATCTGCAACATGGAAGAATATATCGCAACCCAAGTAGGAGAGTATGGGTTAGACAAATGTCAAAGTATGGAAAAATAGAGATAAGCAGCAAGAGACTATTAATATAACTATATTCTTAATGCATTACTCAGATAACTGAAGTAACAAAAGTCCAAACCAAAATTATTGACCATATACTAGCATGAAGCATAAGGAATTTGTATGTACGTATATTTATAAAACATTAATCAGAAGACAACTCTATCTAAATGTTAGACCGATATTGTGCATCATAATCAGGATTATTGGTATAATGATAACAAAAAGGGAGACCTTATTCCATAAATGAGTTTAACTACAACTCTTAGAGAAGGTGTGAATTCACCTTGGGAAACTGGCCTACAACCACAAAAACTTGCTTAGCCAAGACTTTAGTACATTAGGGTCACCAAAACACCTGTAAGTACCCTGGCACACCCCCAACCACTCGTGCACACTGCATGCTCTATTAAATGAATCAGATTACCACATGCAGCCACCGGTCGCCTTTTCAAGACTAGAAGAGGGTGCTCCTTGCACAATATGCCACTTGAATAATCAATAGTTAGCATGCTTAATCTTTGCAGGAGATTATTCCCCATTACTAACTAGATCATGCCTGACTCTACATGACCAACTCAGGCCTGAGTATGGTAGAGCATTATACTATCCATCCCTGACTCCAAAGGACTTAGATTTGGATCCCAAATGA
The DNA here is from genome assembly GCA_963693085.1 of Alisma plantago-aquatica. NCBI lineage: Eukaryota > Viridiplantae > Streptophyta > Magnoliopsida > Alismatales > Alismataceae > Alisma > Alisma plantago-aquatica. The sequence continues at coordinate 1,387,340,634 of OY856412.1, forward strand.
ATCAATCCCTGGCCAAGACATGTCGACTCTGTTACCAACACATCTCCCGATATGAAGTTTAGAATCAAAAGGACATCATCAAAGATATACAACTATTTCATGGATTTTCAGAGTTGGAGAGATCAAAAGGTAGTCAAGTAAATGAATCATTGGTTATTATTTCACTATGAAACCAAAAATGTAAGCTTGTGGGATTGTGGTTTGAATCAGACAAGTCTATGTCCAGGAGCGTGCAAGAGGTTAGGGAATCCCCCCATGTGAACACAGAACCAATTCAATAACCTTTCCTCTTTACTGGCTACAAACATTAGTGAAACAGCCTCCTGGTCACCTTAGAAGTGTCTGATAGAATTCCACTTTCCAACAATATCACATGACACAATTAATAGATGGAAATAAAGGAAAAGGGAACCAAAAGACAATAGGACTGGCATTGAAAGAAATGCTTGATTATCATCGAAATCCTTTAAACTCAATTTTGAAGGATAATATGGATGAATATATGGAAGTCATACCTAGCTTATTAATAAAGAGGTTGTGTATAGTTGATCACTTATTCATTCTTTAGGAAAGTATATGAAGTATGCATATACTCTTACTGCATATAATACCAAACCATTTTATACCATACCTTTTATTGATGTTGATATAATAGATTACGATATGAATTGAATATCATATTAGACTATAATAAATCGTAATTTTTGGATGACAAAATGTGGGAACCATACCTTTAGATGTACATTGATGCATAGTTCCACAAGAAGAGCATAGCATCATTAAATATATACAGTCTTGATATATTTTGACAACATTCTGTCGCATTTGCTATTACCTCAATCCTCGTTCCTAGATAGATCAGTTTCTAGGGTTTCTCTCACTAGGGTAGAAGAGAGATGGCTTATATATTCTTAGAGAAAGAATATTTTTGAATACATAGTATTGGGTTGCTCTTACTATGGTGGAGGAAGGAGGTAGTAGGTTTCTATAGAGAGAGTATTTGTTGGGAGGTGGTTCCTTTCACTAAAATAAAGAAATAGAGAGTGGTTTGCTAATCTAGTGAGAGATGGGAGGTTTATGGTGATGGATATGGGAAAGGAGGGAGAAGGGACGTTCACCTTTTCTTTGGGATGAAGAGGAGAGAACTTGTGCTTATGGTGGGGTGGATGGGGGCTCTTTATATAGGAATGGTGAAGGATATCATGGTCCGAATAGCAAAAAGTGTGTGGATGACACATGGGTGCAAGGTGTCATCTTTAGGTGGATGTTTACTAGTTAGTTTACACATGGATGGTTAGGTGTCATCTCAAGAACTGCTAGATGACACATGGAAGAATATGCGTCATCTCAAGATTGCTATTAAAGGGTGGTTGACACATGGAAGGATTGGTGTCAACTTTTGGTGGTGTTAGGTGTTAAGGGAAAGAGCGTGCCACTCACCTACTTGCTTCACCAACTAATGTGCTTGCTCAACCTACCTACTTGCTATCCAACTATATGCTTGCCTCCATAAGCACCTTTCTTCCCACCCAGCTACCTGCTTGTGTGCTTACCCACCAAAATGATATTTTTCAAAATTGGCAAAAAGTACCGCAATTATATTTTTAATATATAAAAGCTTTTAATTTAATCAAAATGAATTATTTTAATATTAAAATTGATTTTACAAAAAAAATCTCAAAGAAGCTTGCTTTTATGAATAGCTATAAATAAGGAGTTTTAATTTGGGCTAGAGATCAGGATGTTACACCATGGCTCTCTGGTCCGATCTAGTTCAATCTCTTGGTTCGACCAGTTTTCTCCTCTAATAGCTAGTTCAATTGCTAGTCAGTCGGTTCAACTAGACCGACTGGTTCCCCTTAAACCAAGGAGTTCAGGTCTCCTTTCCCCCGCTTGCACATGTCTCCCGTGAGCCCAGAAGCTTGGCGGAGGATCTCGTTGGTGTGGAGGTGGTTTGAGCACATGAGGAGCTGGTGTAGGAGGGTGACATGTCAGTCAATAACGTTGGGACCTCATGAAAGCGATGGTGGTGGTGGAATTAGGTGGTCAACAAAGGTCGGGAAATTCCCAAGAGGGCTGGGCGGAGGAACCACACTGATAGCAGGACTGGGGTAAGCCAAAAAGGGCATCAGGAAGGTCAAGAGGGTGTGTGAGGCCAATTCTTTGAGCGAGACATGATTACTGCGGACCTTGGGGGGTCCTTTTAGACTACTAGGGTGGGGGTTTAGGGATAGGTCGAGGTCTAGGTTTAGCCATAGATGCTGGAGTGAGAGAGTAGAGAAAATAACACATTTTGGTGGTGCAACAATGTGAGAAACCTAGTCAAAAAAGGGCATGATGAGTTTGAAAATGCGAGGTGGGGATTTTGGCTCGCTTAGTTTTTCAAATAGTGGTCAAGAGTGGGAGATCGATGATCATGGTCTTATTTACTCCTCCCCACTGATTGCGGGAGGTAGTAGATGATGTAATGGCAACTAGATCTTGTTCGTATCAGTGGGAAGGAGATCCAATGGCAAAGACTCGCTCCGATCCCTTGCACAAATCGCTGACTTGGACAAGTTCAAAAGAGAGCAAATAATAGGGAAATAAATGGGTTTTCAATACATTATCTTCCAAAAATTGTAGTAAATAGTAGGAATGTCAAAATGAGATGATTTTTGGATCATACCTTAAAATAAATGTGGAGAATATTTAGAAAAAGTTATAGAACCAAAAGATGAAGTTTGATAGATCAATTTGATTCTTTGGACAAAGTGATGAATCCAATTTGTTGTGTTATAATGTGTATGAAAATTACATTGATCACCATATTTTGGATCTGAAACTCAACATTGATTATGAAACTAAGAAAAATGATTTGGGACCATGAGTGAGAATAATTAGGACAGAAGGGTAATTACTTTATTTTTATGCTAAAATCCACTTTGTCCATAAGAATAAGGTAATTACCCTTTTTCCCTCATTATGCTCACTCATGGTCCCAAATCATTTTTCTTGGCTTCATAATCAATGTTGAGACTTAGATCCAAAATATGGTGATCAATGCAGTTTTCATACACATTATAACACCACAAATTGGATTCATTCATTACTTTGTCTAAAGAATCAAACTTCATATTTTGGTTCTCAAACATTATCTAAATATTCTCCACATTATTTTGAAGATATGATCCAAAAATCATCTCATTTGGACATTCATACCATTTACTATGATTTCTTGAGGATAATGTATTGAAAACCCATTTATTTCCCTCTTATTTTCTCTCTTTTGGACTTGTCCAAGTCAGCGATCCATTACAAGGGATCAGGGGTGAGTCTCAGCCCTTAGATCTCCTTCCCATAGAATAGGTCCATATCCAATGGCCATTTCATCATCTCCTACCCCCCACAATCAACGGGGAGGAGTAAATGAGACTATGATGATCAATCTCCCACTCTTGGCCATTATTTGAAAAACTAAGCGAGCCAAAATCCCCACCTCACATTTTCAAACTCATAAAGCCCTTTTGGATCTGGTTTCACGCATTGTTGTGCTTCCAAAATGTTTTCTTTGCTCTCCTCTCTCACTCCGATGGCTATGGCTGCACCTAAACCTCGACCTAGACCTAAAACCCCACCTTAGCACTATAAAAGGACCCCCCAAGGTCATCAACAATCATGCCTCACTCAAAGACACAACATCGCACACCCTCTCAACCTTCCCAATGCGCTTTTTTCTCACCCCTTTCCTACTGTTAGTGTGGCACCACCACCCAACCCTTTTGGGTGTTTCTCAGCCTCGGCTTGCCACCCAAATCCACCACCACCATCACTTTTTCTAGGGCTCGATGTTGTCGATTGTCTCCTTGCCCTCTTACAACAACTCCTCCTGTGCACAAACGGCCTCAACGTTGGATAGGTCCTCCAGCGAGCTTCTGGGCTCGTGCGAGACCTGTGCGAGTGGGGGGAAAGGAGTCCCTGAACCGCTTGGTTCAAGGGGAACCGGTCGTTCTAGTTGAACCAACTGACTAGCAATTGAACCAGCTATTAGAGGAGCGAACCAACCAAACCAAGAGATTGAACCATACCTGGACCAACGAGCCATGCCACCTACATGGCCCAATCCCATCCATCTGATCATGTAATCCAATGACCAATCTTTTTTGCAAAATAAGGTATTTATCTCTCTCGGTGGCAAATATCCAATTAAATGTACATATCTTGTTTTAATCATAGAAAATACATTCTAACTCGAACAAATATGGACCAATAGTCAATTTTGATCAGAAAAACCCAATGAAGCCATTACAAATACTTTTGTAACCTGATTCGGAACGATTCTCATTGATATACCTAAATATTAATCCTTTACTTATACTTTTATCTAAATGACTCCATCAGCATGATTAGATTTGGGAAACCCTTATACATGAATCTGATGATTATCTTAAAACTCTAAAATCAGACTTGACCAGACTAGACCTAATCTTGTTGGCTTAGATACTTTTGAATATGAAACATGTACCTTGAAGATAATCTTGATGTTTACATCTTATAATATGAATGATCTAAATCTGGTGGCATGTTGTAATCTATAGTTCTAACACTTGATCCCTGACTTTATTCATTATATTAATCGAAACTTGATCTAATCTTGAACACAAATGATGTTAATTTATCATGATAATGATCTAATGACTTGAATATAGACCATGATAATTAGGGTTAACACATGTACCTAGAATACCTAGGTGGGTTATTCACACTTGAAAACATAATTAACACTGGAATAATGTTGAACATCTTGATATTATTGATCATAAGTGAATGAAATAACCCTAAGGTAAAATAGGAATGAGTTACCCGAATCTTGAATCATGAAACATTATATATTTAAAATAATGATCTTGACCCTTGATCTAATCTTGATGATTTAGGATCTAACTCGAAGGGTTGACCTATTACTTATTCATATCTATACTCAAAATCCACTATCACAAAACCATTCTTACCCCAATCCCAATCCCACTACCTAGACATTGGTAAAAGGATGGAAGCATCTATCCTTGAGTGGCCCGATAGTATCTCAAACAATGGCATATATAATGAGAAATAATGGCTCTGATACCAACTATTACAGAACTATTGTTACCCCAATCCCAATCGTACTGCCTAGACAGTGGTAAAAGGATTCGAGCATCCATCCCTGAGTGTCCTGATATAAATTTCACACAATGGCATATACAATAAGAAATAATAACTCAAAAACTAGAGATATAAAGCACAAACTAACCCAATTGTGAGATATTGTCAATATCCTTGTCATTAGAGTATATGAAGTACGAAAGCGACCTAGCCAATGTTCCATTTGTTTTTCCTAAAATCATGAAAATCGAGACACAATCATGCAATTGCATGGTAAAATAGTTTATATAAAAAGAGTATACTTGGCATGACTTAAATTCAAAAGTATAACAAACTATTTCCAAAACCAAAAGTTATTCAACAAGTTGTTCATTTCAAACAATTCAATTTTTATTAGGAGTTTCCATTATGCTATAATAAAGAAGCACACTTATATATTTTGTGACTATATTGCCCCAATAAGATGGTGGAGGTCACTGGACTCCTTCTCTCCATATGAGGTAGGAGGTCGATCGACATGTATACGATTCAATATCATTCGATAGGTACAAGTTCCATCCTTTGCATGAGGAGGTTGCTATCACTCAATATCAACATTATCAACATTATCAACATCAATATACGGGAATTCATAATGGGCAATATCATTTATATTTTAATGTTTTTATCAAATTATAATCTAGGAAAAACGGAAGACTAATCAATAGGAAACAGTAGTTCAACCAAGTATTAGATCAATAGATCTAAATATGCTATAAGATTTAGATCAATCATATTCTAAGATGTAACCATCAAGATTATCTTCAAGGTACATGTTTCATATTCAAAAGTAGCTAAGCTAACCTGATTAGGTCTAGTCTAGTCAAGCCTGATTTCAGTGTCTCAAGATAAACACCAAAGTCAAATATTAGGGTTTATAAAATCAAATCATGCTTATGGAGCCATTTAGACAAAAGTATATGTAAAGGATCAAGGTTTAGGGATATCAGAGAAATATATTAATAGTTAGGCTTCAAAAGCATTTTTAAACAAATGCTTAAGTTTTTCTGATAAAAGTTGACTATTGGTCCATAATTTATGGAGCTAGGATGTATTTTCTATTATTAAAATAAGATCTGATCATTTAATTGAATATTTGCCAGAGAGATATATATACCTTATTTTTGCAAAAAAGGCTGATCGTTAGATTACATGATTGGATGCATGAGATCATGCCATGTAGGTTTCATGGCTTGCTGGTCTAGGTCTGGTTCAATCTCTTGGTTCAGCCAGCTCGCTCCTCTAATAGCCTGTTCAATTCCTAGTCAGTCGGGACAACTGGACTGACTGGTTCCCCTTGAACAAAGTGGTTTGGGGACTCCTTTCCCCTCGTGCACACATGTGTCAAGCGAGCCTAGAAACTCGATGGAGGACCTCACTAGGATGGAGGTAGTTCAAGAACAGGAGGAGCTAGTGTAGGAGGGCAAGGAGCCAGTCGGTAACATCAGGAACTCACAAAAGTGATGGTGGTGGTGGATTTGGGCGGCGAGATGAGGTTGAGAAACGCCCAAAAGGGTTGGGTGGTGGTACCAGACAAATAGCAGGAGAAGGGTGAGCAAAAGGGTTTCAAGAAGGTCAAGAGGACATGTGAGGCCGTGTCTTTGAGTGAGGCATGATTATTGCGGACCTTGGGGGGGTCCAGTTATAGTGCTAGCGTGGGGTTTTAGGGCTAGGTCGAGGTCTAGGTGCAGCCATAGCCGCCGAAGTGAGTGAGGAGAGAAAAGAACACATTTTGGCGGCACAAGAAATGTGGGAAACCCGGTCAAAAAGGGCTTGATGAGTTTGAAAATGTTAGGAGGGGATTTTAGCTTGCTTAGTTTTTCAAATAGTGGTCAAGAGCGGGAGATTGATCATCATGGTCTCATTTCCTCCTCCCCACTGATTGTGGGAGGTAGGAGATGATGAAATGACTGCTAGATTTTGCCCCATTCCATGGGAAGGAGATCCAAGGGTTGAGACTCACCCCCGATCCCTTGGCATGGATCACTGACTTGAACAAGTCAAAAAGAGAGAATATAAAAGGGAAATAAATGGGTTTTCAATACATTATCTTCAAGAAATCATAGTAAATAGTAGGAATGTCCAAGTGAGATTATTTTAGGGACATATATTCAAGATAATGTGAAGAATATTTAGAAAAAGTTTGAGAACTAAAAGATGAAGTTTTATGGATCAATTTGATTCTTTGGAAAAAGTGATGAATGAATCCAATTTGTGGTGTTATAATGTGTATGAAATCTACATTGATCACCATATTTTGGATCTAAGTCTCAACATTGATTATGAAGACAAGAAAAATGATTTGGGACAATGGCTGAGCATAATGAGGGAAAAAGGGTAACAAATTTATTCTTATGCTAAAATCCACTTTGTCACAGTCAAAATAGTTAAATCGTCGTATGTCAAGACTAGAGAAACCATCATTTCTCATGAGGAGTCAAACCCTTGATTCATGATTTCAAGAGAGAAATTAGTTCATAAGGCTTAAGAAGAAACAATCATTATACACTTCAAGGAAACCATCATTTATACACTCTACAAAACTATTTGTTGATAGTCTTGTAAGGTTTAGGTAGCTTACTTCATGAAAGAACATCACAAGATCTAGGGGTAGATTACCTACATAAAAATTACTACATGTGCTCATAATTTACCCAAAAATTCATCCTTCTACATGTTACTACGCTTTTAAGGAAAGATGTACATAAAGCATGTTAAGAGTAAACAAAAAATAGGATAAAGTTATATAACTCACCTCAAGGAGGATGATGATGGTTCAAATAGCAATGTAGCTTGAAAGAGAGAAGAGAAACCCTAGATTTAACACTCCAAATGTTCCAAGAGAGCTCCTCTCTTCTAGAGCAAGGAAGATCTAAGGCAAAAGAGAAGAAAGAATAAGTTCTTCATCCCCATGCTACAACTTCCACTAAGAACAACAAGGTTCCATCCAAGGAAGAAGAGAGAAGGAGGAGGACAATAAGGAAAATGAAGGTAAAGAAGAAGATCTTACTTGTTTAGGGCAAGAATCTAGGTTATGAAGCTCTAAATGATCCTAAATAGTGTAGATCCAAACCCTTGAGCAACATGCAACCAATCTTAACAAAGATTCATCCTTGATAGCTCTTCTTCTTCCACAAAGCAATAGGGTCAGGCCTCTCGAGCAATAAGAAGGAGATGAAGCGGTGCAAAGAGTTTGAATGGGTGAGAGGAGAGGAGTATATAAGGTTAGCATGAAAGAGGAAGGTAGGTTGAGGGTTGAAAGCATGTGCGCCATGTCTCCAAAGTTTAAAAACACCAATCCATGCAAAATAGATCTACCATCAGATTGTGATGCTAGGAGGACCATCGATTGTCATTCCCAGGAGCACGATTGAGTTATATCATCAGATGAGCCATCATATCGTCTCCATAAATAGCCACATATGAAGCCATCGACTGTTGTGCCTCAAGAGGAAACCATCAAGTCCATGAAACAAGGTAATACCATCAAATCCTTCACTCACATAGTGAAACCATAGGATCCCTAACTTATAAGGGAAAAACTATCCATTTGGGGTACTTAGGTGAGAAAACCCTAGGCCTCAACCCTAAGTTAGAAAACACCACACATATGATGGTGCAACTAGGTTCTCAAAGGTGTACCTATATCAAATATGCTAAGAACATTTATGAGGCACATCATTGAAAATTACATAAAGACCCTAGGTATGGGGAATTGGATAAAAGTCCATATAAATACATAAATTGCAAAACTCAACCAAACAATGTCCAAACTAGACTAACATGGAATCTTATATTTATGACATGATATAAAATCATAAATTAAGGTTTGATTAAGGCATCAAGCACTCAATTATATTAAGAAAGCATGTTTATCCACAAATCCAGGTCAGGGGTCATAAAACAATACTCTCCTAACTAGGATTTCACCCCCAAAATCCTACAGAAACAAAGATAAGTATTTTCTACACATCTCATCCTCTCACTTCAATGTGGCTTCATCCACCCCACAGTGATGCCACAACACTTTCACTAAGTCTATGCCTTTCTTCCTCAACTTCTGCACATGCCAATCTAGGATCAACACATGAACCTCCATATAAGAAATATCCTCATCTAACTCAACCTCTACTAGATGTATCATCTGATTTGTATCTGGCTAACACTTCCTTGGCATGGAAACATGAAAGATGTTGTGTGACTGATGCAACTATGGCGGTAACTCCAACTTGTATGCCACCTTTTTAACTCATTCCAAGATGGGATAAGGTTCCATAAAACTAGGAGCTAACTTACCCTTCTTACCAAACCTCAACACACCCTTCCAAAAGGAAACCTTGAGATACACACGGTCTCCAACGTGGAACTCTAACAGTTTGTGATGATTATTGACATACAATTTCTATCAATCTTGAGTTGCCTTCAACTATTTTTGTATCACCTTGATCTTCTATGTATTTGCTTCCCTAACTCAGGACCCAAAAGCTAATATACACCTGCTTCATACCAACAATGGGGTGATCAACAATGCCTTTTGTACAAAGCTTCATTAAGTTCCATATCTATGTTTATTTGATAGATGTTGTTGGAGGAAAACTCAATTTGTCTTAGACGGACATTCCTATCATTAAATTGAAGAGCACATGCTCTCAAAATATCCTCTAATGTTTGAATGGCCCTTTCTATTTGGGCATCTGTCTGGGGGTGAAAATTTGTACTAAGCCTCAGCTGTGTCCCCAAAGCTATATACAGATGTTCCCAAAACGTACTCATAAAATGAGGCCTCTATAGATACTATGGTTATTGGTATATGATGTAAGAAAACTATCTTATCAATGTAAATCAATGCCAACTTATCAGTTGTATAAGTTGTATTGATTGGAGGAAACTAAGCTGACTTTTTCAACCTATCAACTATCACCGAAATGGAATCATGACCTTTGCCCTTTCTTGGAAGACCAACCACAAAGTCCATGGTTATATAAACCCATTTCCACTATAGAATTGGGAAAGGCTACAATGTCCCCCCAAAATTTCTAATTCTTCACTTTGACTTACTAACAAACTAGACATTTGGGAACAGAATCTGCCACATAAAGCTTTAGACTTGGCCATAACTACAAATCCTTCAGATTATGTTACATATTTGTACTGCCAGGATGCATTGCATACGTCAAGGAATGAGCCTCCTCAAGTACGATCTCCCTCAGAACATCAACATTTGGTACCATTATTCTATTGTGGAAGCACATTGTCCCATCATCCAACACAAGAAAATCATCATGCTTTCAACTGCCAAACTCTGATATGATGTTTTGTATCATGGTATCATTCGTCTGTGCATCTCTAATCTGTTGTCTCAGTGTTAGGTTGACCTACAACTGTGATTTAGGTTGACCTACAACTGTGACAACAATACTACCAACAAGGAAACCTCCAACTATATGTTCATCTTCCGAAGCATACAATCTTATCCACTTGTGACACGTCATGGAGTGTAACTATAATTTATCTACAGACAATGATGAAGATGAATTCCATCTTAGTGTATCAGCCACCACATTCATCCTACTAGGATGGTAGTCTATTGTGCACTCATAGTCTTTGATAAGCTCCATCCATCTTCTTTGCCTCATGTTCAACTCCTACTTTGAGAAGATATATTGGGGATTCTAGTGATCTATGAAGATTTGACACTTCTCTCCATATAGATAGTGTCTCCAAATTTTCAAGACAAGGACTACCTGTCATGAGTTGGGTAATTCTCCTCGTGTTTCTTAAGGTGTCATGCAGCAAAAGAAATTACATACTTATCTTAAATTAGCACACACCCCAAGCCAATGGTTGTAGCATCATAGAAAATGATGCAACCTTTCCCTTGTTCTGACAACATTAATACCAGACCACTTGTCAATTTCTACTTCAACAAATGAAAATAATGTTAGAACTTATCATCCAAGACAAAAGGAACACCCTTCTTACCAACGTTGAAATTCATTAAGAACCTCATGCAGTAACCTAATAGATCTATGAAGCTTTGCACCTTAGTAAATTTCTTGGGATGATCCCACTCTAGTATTAACTCCACCTTCTTCGGGTCTACACAAACACCCCTCACAGATATAACATGACCTAGAAAATACATCTCAATCAGCCATAACTCACACTTACTGAACTTCACATACAATCGGTGCTATCTCAAAAACTCTAGCAATTGGTAAAGACGTTTCTTATGATGTTGAATATATCTGGAGTATATCAAGATATCATATATGAAAGCAACCACAAACAGGTCAAGATATGTTATGAACACTCTATTCATCAAGTCCATAAACACTATCGGTGCATTTATTAGCCCAAATGGAATTACCACAGACTCATAATAATAATACCTCGTCCTAAAAGCAATTTTAGGTATGCCATTTGCCTTAATACTCAACTAGTGAACTTAACCTCAATCCATATTGGAGAACACTGTAGCACCTCTCAATTGGTCAAAAAAATCATCAATCCTCATCAATGTGTACTTTTTATTCATGGTAACCTTGTTCCACTACCGATAGTCTATCCAAATCCTCACAAAACCATCCTTCTTCTTCACCAAAAACATTGGAGCACCCTAAGGAGATGTGCTTGGTTGTATGAACCCTTCTCTAGCAACTCCTGCAACCATTTCTTCAACTCATTCATCTCATCTGGTGCCATCCTATGAGGTGTCTGAGCTATGGGTTGTGTTCCAGGTACTAGATTGATCTCCAAATCAATATCTCTAGGAGGTGGAACACCATGGAACTCAAATGGAAAAACATTATCAAATTCTTGAACTACATGTACATCCTAGATACTAGGACTCCTCATATAGCCATGTACTATTTGTAGGAATAAAATAGAGATTGTCTCTCAGAGAGATGGCCGAGTGGTTGATAGCTCCGGTCTTGAAAACCGATATAGTTAGAAACAAAGAACTATCGAGGGTTCGAATCCCTCTCTCTCCTTTTACTTGTTGAATGTTTCTTTATTTATTTGGCTTAGCCAGTTTTCATAAAAAGGAATGGCTTAGCTAGGTGGGATAAGGTAGCTGAGCCTGAACAAAAAAAATAGATAATAGATAAATAAATCTTAGCTAAGAGGGGTCATGAGCCTCTTCAAATGGGTATTATTGCTATTGATGCGATGATTCCTATAGGGCGCGGTCAGCGAGAATTAATTATTGGGGACAGACAAACTGGTAAAATAGCAGTAGCCACGGATACGATTCTTAATCAAAAAGGGGAAAATGTGGTCTGTGTTTATGTGTCTATTGGTCAAAAAGTCAGTATCCACAACATGTGCTAAGAAAACCTCACACCCTTGTCTCATTTGCTACTTTTCTATCACAACTGACACCAAACACATAGGGAGAATCTTCCTATCTCCTTGAAAATCCCATGAGACATCCCCATCACATAATGCTGACACCTTGGAACTATAGTCCAAAAAAAACTTGTGCCTCTCCAAGGTATCCATCCCTAGGATCACATCAAACCCGCACATGTCAGGTGACATAAAATCCACTTAAATATTGTATCTTGATAAAGGAAGAATACAAGATGGACACACCTCTGACAACACAATGAAACTGACTAAAAGGGTTTTTAGAAAGAGGCTTTCAGATTTACTACAAACATGCAGATTACAACTACTTATCACCTCTCTAGTGATAAATTAGTGAGTCACACATGGGTCAACCAAATAAAATACGAAATAAGAAGTAGAAAAGTCAAAATAAAAAAGTTCCACTTGAGCTGCCAAGATCTGTGGGTTGACAAATCCTTCTAACTGACTCATAGTATAGAATCTAGCTGTCACATGTTGTCATCCTTGACCTCTTCTAGTTGGTCCTAATGACCCAGCATGTGATGCTTGAGCACATCCTATACTACCACTACTATGTACTGTTACTGCTGAGAGGCATGTTGACTCCGCCTCAAATTATGTGTCACGTCCTCATCCTTCAGGGGCACAACCATGTCACATGCCCAACTTGTCCACACTTTAAACATGTCCTTGTATCGTACCATGGCCTAGACGACCACGTCACTGACACCGAATCTGAACTTTATTCTCCTGCTGGCAGAAAGTCGAGACCTCTCCCTTTTCTTTGGGGACCACTATGACTACTCATGCTATCAGCTCATAAAAAATTGATCTTTGTTGACTGCTAGTACTATGGCAATGAGAACCTCAACTTCTTGAAGTTACCAGAGGATTGCTCATATGGTATTTTCCTTACATTGGCTTCTCTCTTCTCTATAGTAGACCTCTCTATACTCCTCACATATTCTACAAAGGTTGAGAACTTTTCTCGATTCTCCAAATCTTACTATTGTAGACAACTCAGAGTTCATACCCTTCTCAAACCTTCAGAGCCTCTCCTTCTCCATTGTTGTCATGCGAGGAAAAAAATTCAACAACTCCATAAACTTGCACTACTACATTTTTGGCCAGTAACGTCGCTGCCCATAGCATCATTTTTACTAGAATAACTGACCTCATAGACTACTGCATCAGTTTTATCATAAAAACTGGTCTTATAGGTTTCCCGCGGTGAAAATTCGTGTGATTTTGGCTTCGTGCCTCGATCTATTGGGTCAGTTTTTTAAAATAAACAATGCTATAGGGTCAACAAAAAATGCGGGCACCACTTTGGAACTCTAGATTCGGTTTTTAAATATAACTGACCTTACATATGCTGACCTATAGCGTCGGTTCTACTGCAAAACCGACCCTAAAAGTGTATTAAAAAAACGGTGCCCAAACTTAACCTATAGCATCGATTTTTTAAGATAACTTACGCTATAAGTCAGGTCTATAGCGTCAGTTATCTTAAAAAACCGACACTATATGTTAAGTCCGAGCAGCATTTTTTAATAGACTTTTAGGGTCGATTTTTTACCCAAAACCAACGCTATAGGTCTTCTACATTGCACATAGCATCCCGATTGTAAGGCTTAGGTTCCCATTTGCTGCTGCTTCTACTCCCCGTTCCCGCTCCCGCGCCCGAAGAAAGGCAACGCCGCCTCTACAAAGGTGACCTCCCCCAACCATCTCCTTGTCTGAAAAGAGGCAAACTAGTGTCATTTTCCTTGGACGACGACGCCCAAGCTTCTTACCACCATCTCCGGCGACGACAATGCTCCTTACCACCATCTCTGGTGTCGTTTCCTTCGACGGTGACACCTTAAGCGTTGCATCTCTCTTCGGTGCTTTCTTCCTTGAAAGGCGACGACTCCTTAGGCATTGTAAGGGCCATGCGCATCTCTCTCCGATTCTTTTACAGCACAAGCTCCCTCACCGACTGGTTCTTCTCAAGGTATTGTCTCAACCACCTCATCACTCCTCCATTTACATCTTACGTTCAAGCAACTGACCAGGTAGCATGGCCGTGCTAGGCAACACAACCGTTTTGTTTGCACGGCCGTGCTGGGTTGCAGAATCATCAAAATTTGTAAATTTTGAATTTGTTACTGCTCCTATAAAATTGATATATATTGACCCCTAATTAATACATTATAACATAATTGAATCGTACATTTGTGTTGTTGCAGGTGTTATTGACTTGTTGTTCACTTGCATGTATTTCTTCTTTAGCTTACAAGTGAGGTATAATATTTTCACTCTCACAATGCACCATTTTATTTGACTAGTAAATCAACCAATAATAAAAATATGTATTCATTCATATCTACATTTTTTTATCAATCACATATGTAATCATTATATATACATTCCAGAAATATGAGGGTAGACATTGTGTTGTCTCAGATTGACACTTTAGGGTTTATATATGAGATCATCGATGCATGATGTTTAACTTAATATATAAATATGATAATAATACATTTATGCATGTATCAACTTAGAAACCCGTTCAAAATTTACTCGTAGGAGTACATTTTGGATAGTCCCCGGTTTGGGACTATTTTTGGATATTTAATCTCACTTATGATGTAAATGTATAATGTATGTTAAATTTTGAAGAAAAAATTATTAGTATTTCCTCATGTGTTCTCTGGGTACATATGTGAGTGGTTATTTACCATTTACATCGGTGTACTTCGAGAACTTAGGGGAAATGCTGTTGAAATTTTCTTCAAAACTAAACATACATTATACAGTTACAAGTGAGATTAAATATTCAAAAATGGGATAGGTGGTACACTTTAGTATAAAAGTAATTAACTTCCTATCAATAAAAACTTACAGCTTATAGTATCAATATTAAATGCTTAGTTTTATAATTAATTTTTAATGTGATATAGAAAATGGATCGAAGTTGGATGTCTATCAAGAATCGTTGTAGTCCAGAGTTTGCCAAAGGTCTTGATGAATTTATCAGATTTTCTGAGGAACATAGGAAACTACCTACAGATAGGTTCTATTGTCTATGTAGAAATTGTGGTAACAATTTGAAAGTTGATACTGCTGTGGAAAGTAAGAATCATGTCATATGCAATGGGATCATACAAGGTTATAATGAATGATATTGGCATGGAGAGAAAATTAATAATGGATTAGAAAATGGCGATACTAATAGTTGTGGCATAGAAGATATAGATAATGATGATAATTTCAATGATGAACCGATTCAGGATGATATGGTTGATGAGATGCTACGTAGTTGTCAGAACAATGTCATTGATCCACCTTCTTTATTTGCAAACATTGTCCATGATGCTGAAAAACCATTATATAAGGGTTGTACTAAGTTCACGAGGTTGAGGGTTGTGATGCGATTATATACTCTTAAAGCTCAAAACCAGTGGAGCGATAAGAGTTTCACTTCACTGTTGTCTTTGTTAAAGGAAATTCTTCCTGAAGGCAACGAGCATCTAATTTCAACATATCAAGCAAAGAAAATAATGTGCCCAATGGGAATGGAGGCTAAGAAGATTCATGCATGTCCAAATGATTGTGTGTTATTTCAGAAAGACCATGTTGAAGGAATTTTACCTGACTAACAACTCAACCAATACTAGAGGCATGTATTCTTTGAATTATTTATTTTATTATCATTCAAGCAAGTAATCTTTTAAATATACATCATATATCATGTATACCTTATCACTTGTACTTTTATTATCACTTATTATTTTTATCATGTATACTTGTAGGTTCTAAAATGGTGAGTGAAGATGAACATTCTGAGCATGAGCATGAGCACCATGAGGATGGTAGTGGTGATGCTAAGAAAAGTAGAGTTCCCACACTGATGCGTAGGTTGCAGGAGCTCAGGGCTAAATGGGAAAAATTGCCAGTCTAGTTTGATATCACAAGAGCACCTATTGGGGAACATGCTAGTGCTTTCAAGCATTACGTAGGGGCGACCGCGTGCAGTAAGGTGGCAATAGATATAGAAAATTGGCATGATGTTCCTAATGCCAAAAAAGACCTCATGTGGAAATATATATCTGTTAGTGGAAGTGATATTATTTTAATATGTTTTTTATCTATTGATTCTAATTTAGTTTTCTTGGAATTAATTCCTTTTCAAAACAACATTATTAATTGCTTCTTTTGTATGTATAGGGTGTTTTTCATCTAAATGAAAAAGATCACAAGAAAAGAGTGCTACAACGTTGTGGTGTACGATGGACGGGTTTTAAGACATATCTCGCAAGGGAATTTATAGATAATCCTAAACAAAAGAAGAAAGCAACAGATGTATATATTTTTATAGATCTTGTGTTGTGGGAAAGATTTGTTACAGCTAGGAGATCGGAAGAGTTTCAGGTAATAAAGATTGTGATGTATTGTATGAATCTTTAATTTTATACAATTAAGGAGGTGAATCTTTTTATACATGTTTGCCAAGTCTAAATTGCAATACCTCATTTTAAATTATCAGGCTATTCACCTGGCTCAAAAGGAAAGATGGGCAAAAAATGTGCATGACCATCACTTGGGGCCTGGTGGTTATGCCTTTTGAGGCCAACTATAAGAGAAGCAATCCTCTTCTGGAGAAGAATCTAGTACATCTCAAGTTGAGCATCCACCCTGACACTTGACATTGATTGATGCTAGAAAGAATCGAGCAGGTGAAATTGTCAACCCTGCAACTAAGGAGGTGGCACAAAAGATGGTAGGTTTATCCCAACTAAGTAAAGAGTAACTCCCACAAACTTAGATTTATTTATATCTAATTGGTATTGTGATTAATATTTTTATTAACTATGAATAGATTGATCTCTACGATCAAAGGAAGGAAGGAATGTTCATCCCAACTGACCACATGGATGAACTATCAGTTGCTCTTGGTACAAAGGAGCATCCTGGACGTGTTAGGGGATTAGGAGATGGCATAGGATTTAAGTCTTATTTTGGCCCTTTGCAATCTAAAAGAAGTCATGCAGGAGGTCTTACACAAGAGGAGGTTGAAGCATTAGTAGCGTAGTAAGTAACAGAAATAATGTCTTCATTTCAGCCTACTCAACCTTCTCAACGTATTCATACTGTGTGTCTCTCAAGTGATGAGGTACAAGCCCATGCTACAGTTGTAGAAGGTCATGGGAGCACTCCCAATGACCCACCACAACAATCTGTAGTAAGTTTTTTTTCTATATGTTGTGTTGTTAGTATGATATATATATGATAATATATATAGTTGTTACAGGTATCTGTTCTACTGCTTCTTATATAACTTATATTATTTCAATCTAGGTTGGTATGAACTGTAAACTTGCAGTGGAGGTTCCAGAATATAATGTTGTGACAGCGAGCAAGGTGTAAAACCTTGGTGGTACATTGCATTGCCAAAAAATTACTGATGACATTTGTCGTGTGTCCATCCATCTTGTGTATGACGGAATGGGGGAAAAACCATTACCCATATCTAATCCTGAATATAGTACAGTTGAAGAAGCAAAGGGTGCTATGGTTGGTTGGCCTAGACACTTGGTTATCAATGACAAGGTATACTTGAATTCTACCATATTTTTCATATTTAACTAAATATATGTACTTGTGTAATATAAGTATGTAATATAATTAATAGGTTTGCAAACCAAAAAGCAAAAATCCTACTAGTCGTCCTCCTATGCCCAAGCCATCTATTATTCCAGAATCCACATTCGACGAGTTGGGAAGTAAATGTAAATGTTTGTGTGGATACTTAGCCAACTAAAGCTCTGGACTACAAATTTTGATCAATTTAATGGAAGATGCAACTGGAAGGGACTTTGACAATTATATTTTTCTTGATGATATTATAGAGTTGTTCCGGTATGATTGTCTAAATACTTTGATATTAGAAGTATGGATAAGGTAAGGATCTATCAATATAGTAAATTCCAATACATAATTTAGCTGTTTTATACATATGAAAATAATTACAAATGTTTAACAACCATTTATATACCGAGGCCACAAACTTTGATATAAAGAATTTTGGATTCTTAGTTCCTTCAGTCACTAGTCAGGTGGAGACACATATTGAGGAAGTGAGTGAGTACTTCTCTGATGCATTCAAATATTTTGCTAGTGTGGGAAAGGAAATTATCCTAATTCCTTTTAACGTCCAGTAAGTATTATTATTCAATATAATTTTAATAATGAACAAATGTATTTATTTTAATGTTTGTTTTATTCTTACTCAGATCTAGACATTGGGAATTAGTGGTGATTACCCCAAAATTGATGACTCTTTATTATCTTGACCCAATGGGAAAAACAACACGGGGTCACAAACTGAAATTGCCAGCTATGGCGTAAGCATAAATATAGTCAATGCTTCAACATGATATTTCTGTTTAGAATTTCTATTTTACCAACTATTGTTTAATTGATAGGGGTATAAAAGCTTTTCGTGAAGGCGGAGGACAAATACCCACAAAATTAAAGACATTGACTTTGAAAAATGTCAAGGTATCTACTTTGACAACTGTTGAGTCTTATATGTATTAATTTTCAACTCTTATGTGTCAACTCTTATAGTCTTCTATTTATAGTAGTTTACTAACATTAAGTATAAGTCTTTATTTGTAGTGTCCTATACAAAATAATAGTTGGGTTTGTGGCTACTATGTAATGAAATATATGCAACCTATTGTCAAACAAGCATCAAATGACATTCAGACTATAGATCAGGTAATAAAGAATAACATCAGAAATTTACAAGTGAGTTGTAGTCATTTTTTAAAATATTAGCATGTGCATTTTCTGTTACAGATCTTTACAACTCAGCCTTACACATGTGAGGACTTAAATGAATTCCAAGAAGAGTGGTCAGATACTTTTCTAAAAGAAGTCAATATAGCATTGGAATAAATATGTCAGTTACGTTCCATTTATGTATGTGGTTTTAGTACTCTTTCATATTTACTTTTGTATCTGACATTTAATATCATCTCAGACTTGCAACCTATCATTTTGTAAATTATGATGTGACTTTATGTACTCAACTCAATATATGAATCATTTTTATTATGAATGTGTGGTTTGGAATGGTGATCGTTGAGCATCAATGCTCCCCTCTCCCATATAATTCTTGTTCGTCTATTTTGTTCTATTCAGTTTCTACAGAAAATTTAAAAAATAAATTGTACCCTATAGTGTCGGTTTTCTTCAAAGACCGACCTTATAGGTAACTTGGCTGTGCCGCGTAGAATGGTCGTGTTGCATCGTAGAATGGCCATGCTGTATAGGACGGCCGTGTCGGGATGAGATAGAACAACCATGTTGCGTAGAATGGCCGTGTTGAGATATGGTAGAGCGGTCGTGTCGTGTAGCACGATCGTTCTAATATAGACCAACACGGCCGTTCTAGGCGGCACGGCCGTTCTATCATATTCCAAGACTCTATTGAGTCAGTTTTTCCTCATTTAACCGTCTCTAAAGAATATGTAGAGTCAATTATTTAGTAAAAAACCGACATTATAGGTTTCAGGTATAGTTTCATTTCTCATTTGGTTTTAGTTTTGGAGAGCCTATAGGGTCGATTTTTACTATACAAGGTCAGGGTTTTTTTGTTAAAAAAACCGACCCTATTGAACATTTTCTATAGCGACGGCCACTTAGGCGTTGGCTAAAATTTGATGCCATATGCTTCAAAAAACCAATGCTATAAACCATTTTTGTACTAGTGTTGACCTCATAGTCAGTGATAGACAACAACCCTTGGTGCAACAATTTGATCTGGTATGTCTTCTCATCCTGGTACATCTCAGGAAAGTAGTGGCTCACAATCTTCCACTAAAACTCTTCCCAACTCACTACCACTCCTAGTCTTTTCTCTTCCCCTATGTCCCACAAATGGCTAGCACATCCCTTAAAAGGTAATATGCATGCTTCAACTTGTCCTCATCTGGGATGTTCATGGTCTTAAACACCTTGTCTAAAATCATTCACCACATATCAATGTCTTCCAAATCTGTTGTACCTGCATACTCGGTGGCTCCCACACACTTCATCCTCTCAAAGGTCTTCCTTGGACCCAAAGATTTTGCATTAGGGACATGTGCCCCTGGTTGAGGTGCATGTGCCCTATCCTCTAAATGTGTAATCATCTTCATGAGCTATCCAAGCATGGACTGGAAGGCTAGATTAGCCATAGTTTAAGGGTCAAACAAAAGTGGTGCAGGCTGTTCTGGCCCCATCTCAGGTATTCTTCCTTTAGGTACCGACCTCCTACCACCACCACCTAGAGTAGCGTAGCTATTGTTAGTGTACTCTTCACATTCTCCAGACATATCTACATGACCATAAGCTATGATTAGATACGTTGGATTAGTAAGAACATACACAAAACTTAAGTCGTATGTCCCAATAGACGTAGAAAACTCTAAGCTCCAATACCAACCATATTGTGGCAACCCTCCACGCTAAAAAATATTACTCAAAACCAAAATCATGATCGATCACTAATTAATCACGTCAGTGAAATAGGTGTATAATTTAAGCCAAATGAAACTTCTCAAATGTGTCCAAGAACATTTACATATAGGTCCAACATTCTGCATATAAATACATATCATTCCATGTGTCTATATAACTGTCTAATGGCCTCAGTGAGGACTAGTATACAAAAGCATTGTCTGCATATATACATCATGTACAACACAACATACTGCCAAAACCTCGAGTCAAAATACATTATCAAAAAAAGTTCTCCACTTGGACCTGAGTATACATGGATGACTTTAGGGAACACTAAACACTAG
Source organism: Alisma plantago-aquatica (assembly GCA_963693085.1). NCBI lineage: Eukaryota > Viridiplantae > Streptophyta > Magnoliopsida > Alismatales > Alismataceae > Alisma > Alisma plantago-aquatica. The sequence continues at coordinate 1,387,361,993 of OY856412.1, forward strand.
CTAACCTTCTTACCCTACTGATATCCAAGCTCCTCCTCCTCATTATCATGGGTCCAATGACACTCCTAATGATCACCTAGAAAGATATGGTGACCCACGAGGTGAGACCCAAATCCCAGTGAGAGGTATAACTCTCCACAACGTTATTGATTACAATAGATTATGTAATTTAACACATAAGGTAGATAACATTATAAAATTCAAAGGTTAACATAGTATTTCAAATAACAAATAGAGCTAACATCATATCATAATTGATTTCTCTTACCATATTATGCATTATCTAAATATTAAAGGAGGCAAATCATGGGTTATCATCCAATGTGAATTGTTGCATAATCCTAATTGATATGCTACACAACTGAATTACATCTTTTATTAAACCATGGGGAGTTTGAGGCATGCCACTCAAACTTCCATCTGACCACTGTGAAGTCACAATCAGTTCCGTATAAGATCTAGGAGAGCCGGAGTCCTAAGATCTCTTTCCCTCGATCACTATGAGTCCAACACAATGACATATTATTCAAGTTGCAATTAGCCTAGTCTGCCCTTGGTATACAAGCCATGACACTATAAAACAAAGATATTCATCCATATCATCTGAAGTACAACTGTAGTTGTCCTCATTCACATCACATATACACATTCATTCATACAAGACACAACCTTGACCTCTCTCTAAAACGTTGGGATCAGGATGACAAGGATATGCCCTCTCTGCACCTACATATACTCAGCTGAGCTTCCCTTCTAGAATACTCATTTTACTATCCAACAAATTCTGATAATGGAATAGTTCTATGGCACAGGGCAGTACATGATCATGGTTTCACTTGATTAGTTATTGCCAATTGGGTGGGTTCAAGATGCATCAATAAATTTGCGTACAAAACCTATAGGATTTCAACAAAATCATTGGTATATAACAACTCCATATGATATAAAATGTATGAGACATATTCAGTATCACAACATCATAGGGTACTATTCGCTTGTCCATCATAAAGAGGATTACATCTCCACTAGGGATCTAGTCATTCCCAAAGGCAATTTAGACCATTCATATTATCTCTTACAAGAACATCATTATCTTTCAACCCTTTGTTAAAGGCTCTACATATCGTCACCACACTTTTTGTATAAAGGTTTATCATAAAATTTCATTAAAAATAAGAGCTATGACATTCTCAAGGGTGACATAGTAGGGTTATCATTAGCATTATGAGAGTATCCCTTTATCATTACAGCATTAGAGGAAGGTATATACATTAAACGATCACCACATAATTGTCTGAACTAAGATTCAATATGGTGGATCACACTAATACCACAAATCAAATCCCATAGGTGATCCATTTTTTCATATACACACTTGGACAAAAACATAAACTCAAATACCTAGATTTCCAATCAAAATATCGATGCACTTAGTCAAGGACAAAACCATTGAATCATGGTCACTACAACAAACATCGGTTCACTTACTAAGAACAAGTATAAACTCATATATCACACAAGGAATAATAATTGAATCATGGGCTTCAAAAAACCATCGAATTCCAAATATGACAAAAACCATCAAATCATGGGTTTCAACAAAGCCATCTGTTTCCATACAGGGAAAAACCATCGAATCATGTACTTAGTGAAACCATTATTTTCTTAGTTGAGTTGGTAATCATCCCATAGAGTAGTAATGGCATTAGTTGTGAGCATTGGGTAAATCATCGGTTGTGAGCATTGGGTAAGCCATTAGTTGTGAATACTAGGTGAAACCAATTCTTGTAAACTAAGCAAAACCATAGTTTCAAGTGCTAGATAGACCATCATTTGATGTTCTGGGTAGACCATTATTTATAAATCTAGTGAAACCATAGTTTTTCAAGACTAGAAAAACCATCATTTCGCATGAGGATTCAAACCATTGAGTCATGATTTCAATAGAGAAATCAGTACATAAGTCTTAAGAAGAAACAACAATTCTACACTTCAAGCAAGTCATCAGTTCTACACTCAAGGAAACCATCGGTTGATAGTGTTGCAAGGTTGAGGTAGCTTACTTCAAGGAAGAACGTGCAAAAAATCTAGAGGTAGTTTACCTATGCAAAAACTAATACATATGCTCAAACTTCATCCAAAGATTCATCCTTCAAATATTACTACATTTTTAGGGAAGGATCTACATAAAGCAAATTAAGAGTAAGAAAGAAACATGATGAAAGTTATATAAATCACCTCAAGGAGGATGATGATGGTCCAAACATAAAGGTAGCTTATAGAGAGAAGACAAACCCAAGATTTCGCACTTCAAACATTCCAAGAGAGCTCTTTCTTTCAAGAACAAGGAAAATCTAGAGAAAAAGAAAAGAAACAAGATGTTATTCATCTACATGCTCGAACTTCCACCAAGAACATGAAGGTTAGGTCCAAGAAAAAATAGAGAAGAATGACGAGAGAAAGAAAAACAAAGGTATAATATCTTACTTGTTTAGGGAAAAAAAGCTAAGTTAGGAAGATCCAAATGATCATAGAGAGGGTAGATCAAAACCCTAGAGAAACATGCAACCAATATTGGCCAAGCATCACCTAGATATCTTCTATTCCATCAAGCAAGAGGGTCAGACGTCTCAAGCAATAGGAAGGAGATGAAGGGGTGCAAAGAGTTCATTTGGGTGAGTCAAGAGGAGTTTATAAGGTTTGGATGAAAGAGGAAGGTAGGTTGAGGGTTTAAAAGCATGCATGCCATGTTTCCAAAGAATGAAGCCACCCATCCATGCAAAACAAATTTGCAATCAATTTTTTATGCTAGGAGGACCATTGGTTGTCAATCCCAGGAACACCATCAAGTTCTATCATTAGATGAGCCATCAGATCATGTCCACACATAGCCACATATGTAACCCTGATTCACCATCGGTTACTGCACTCTACATGAAAGAACATCAACTTTTGTACCTCAAGTGGAAACCACCAAATCACATGAAACAAAGGAAGGCCATCAGAACATTCACTGTCATAGTGAAACCATCAGATCCCTACCTAGGTCTCAACCCTAAGTTAAGGAACACCACACATGTGATGGTGCATCTAGGTGTTCAAAGATGTAAGTTTATCAAATATGTTAATAACATTTATGAGGCACATCATACATGTGAAAATCACATATAAGACCCTATATATTGGAAAATTGAATAAAAGTCCATATAAACATATAAATTGCAAAACTAAATCAAACAATGTAAAAACCGGATGAAACATGAAACTTAGCTTTGTTACATGATGTCAAATTATAAATTAGGGTTTGACTAAGGTTTCAAGCATCCAATAATACTAAGAAAGAATGTGTATCCACAAATCCAGGTTAGCGGTCTTACACTTTCCATATAATTTGAGTGGATAGGCACATCCAAATATTGTGGTAGTACATATGTAATGCTACTCTAAATAGGCTTAGTCTATTGTACTTTCATAAAATGTAAAGACAAGAAACATGTTTAGTCAACATAATTTAGTTCAAGTAGTGAGGATGGGATCATCCAAATATTTAATACAATTAGGTGATAGGAACGTTATTAAGAAGATCTGAAGGATTCAATATCAAAACAAGAAAATAATATCAAGGAAATAGGATTCTCAAAAGGATTCAGTATTACACAAAGACTATTCAAGAGATGCCTCATTAGGGAAATAGTTTAGTAGAAATGTCTAGATATATTGGGAAAATGTACTTACCTTAATAGGAGCCTAAATATCCATTGCACCACTAAGATAAGGGTAAAGGTTTGGGTCACACCAAACCTCCCACTAAACTCTCCATTGCCCAACATCCAACCACAATGTTCCTAGAACAGGCCTTCAAACCTTTGAGGTTGGGTGTCTCCAAGTAGAGTAGGGGGAATTCCTAGTATCAAATCAAGCCCCAAAACCATAAAATATTCTCATACTGGAGAGGAAGTCTCCTAGATAAGGAACATTTGTATAATGATGCTCTTTGTAATACCATTTTTTGGAGATGAATGATTGTATAATGATACTCTTAATAAATTTTTAATAGTTATATTTCCAATGCATCATTGTTACATCCCACATTATGTCATACTTATTAGGTGGATCCCTTATTGGGTGCCATTTTTTACACCAACAACATGTTTTTGTATCCAATTATTGATGATGTTTCTACTTATTTTTTCAAGATGTTGTTGACTAGGTAAAGTTTTAGTTTCGTAAATTATTATTAATCAAATTTCATTATCCCTAGTGAAGAGGTTGATCAATTTGTTTCTCATAACAGGTATTGTTCCACTAACATTCGATGTTAATTATCATCAAAGATTTTGTAAACAATAAAGATATATATATATATATATATATATATTGCATAGCCATAAACAAAAAGAAGATGTGATGTTCAACCACGTGTATTTGAAGACATCTATGCATCTCCTGGTCTTGACCAAGACTATGGTTGACCATCGTCCTCCTGAGTGGCAGAAGTTTCCTGCATCTATAGATAGTCCACATAGACTACCAGAAACTCTAGTTGTCCTCAAGAATAGACTTGAAGGATTCTCCTTTTGTCGGTGTGCTAGTCACTTACACACTCTCCCACCACCAATGGTTTTTTTGCAGTTGTCTTTCCCTTGTTGTTCCTCCCTAGATGGGTAGATCTTGCTTGGGCTCTCTCAGTTACCAAAACTAGAGAGGACAACAACTTTGTAGAGAAACTGATGTTCTGGGTTGTGTCTCCCGAGAAGACCCCTATACCCCTTTGTTTATAGTAGAGGGAAGGGTCAGGGTTCCCAGTCTGTCAAGGAGTAGAAGGGTCTAAAATTTCCATGAACAATTTACACTATGGCAAGCGAACCTATCGTTTGATAACTAAAACGGTCGTTTACCAAGGTGAACCGATCAGTTCACTAGTGAACTAGTCGGTTGGGAGTGTGAGCCGATTGGTTCACATAGTGAACTGTTCATTTCACTTCCTAGACTTAACTACAATTGACTTTCCTTATTCATTTTTAATTAATGCAAAGATTAATTCTTGTCCCAGTTGAATTGAACAAGTGAAATGAGAAACTTTTCTCACAAATTGGGAAAACCCAACATTGCTCGTTTGGACAAGTGAACCGTTCATCTCACTGACCATAAGTTGATCAGTTCAACCAGTGAACCGTCAGTTGGTGGTCCAGATTGTGCTGAACACATTTAATTTAGTTCTCAATTAATATGACACTGTAATCACTTGGTTCAACACTTGAACTTGATGAGTCTGAGTCAAGTCTATTGATTGAATGTTTGATTGAGTACCTAAACACTTTTGTAATCAATCCAAACATCATTCATGGATAAAATCCTCTTCCAAGTTAATCCTATGTGTGTGACCCTATAGGTCCCATTTCACATTGGCAATGAATGTCTATAACTAGCTTATGACATCACAAGCAAAGAGAGATACCTAGTCGCACATCAGTTCTACCTAAGTGAAAATGAAAGTTGGAGAACTCAATCCTACATTATGTGATTGTTGTTCTAGTGAATATATAATTCCTTTGTCTCTAATATATTGAATGAACTCAAGGCATGGAGTTGTCATCCTTTCAACATTAATTCGTGTTTCTTAAACTAGAGCAGACTGTTTGAGATATATGTCACATCAATATCATATATTTATTCACATGTGCATGTGCATGCCTTTCTTAGTCTCACTTATAAGGTGGCCTAGACATCATACTCCCTTAGGAGGGACAAATCCCATCTCTATCACTCACAGTCTATCTCATGTGTCAAAGCCACCCAATCATCACCTTTACAACAACCCATGTTTTAGGACTGCGTTTGATGATGTCAAAGTGTACCCAATCACATTCGACGAGTACAATGATTTCAGGTCTAAGAATCACAATCACCACCATCACTATGAGAGATGATTCTGACTACCATGTCATGGTTCCATGTGTCACTCTCATGGTGGGTCTATCTGATACACTATTCTCTAACATGTATCCATGTGCTTGGTTTGATATCATATATCATGACTAATGACACACTGTCATCCACCAACACACACTCTACTCTTGATGTGTCATCATTTTTTATCAACCTTCCACAATGACATCCGACTAGGGGCATAAAAAAAATATACATACTCTTAGCATCTATATGATCTCATTGTTCAGGTCCTTAACCTGAAGACATACGTCATTGAGTGTCATCATTCTTTAGACATTCATTCTGCTCCATCATTTATCTCATAATCAGTTGAGCTAGAATAAATTGGAAGCTTGCCTTTGATATTTATCAAATCAATCATGACGTATGCCAATCCAATCATCATATGATTAGCTCTCAGGGCATACATACCAATAGATTCCCACTTGCACTTAGAGCCAATCACCTTTGAATCATATTCTTAGTGATCCTTAAACACGTCCTACATGTTTATACTATGCTAGTGCTAATCCAATGAGTTAACAACACTTTGCTTTAGTCGGTATATTTCCTATTTCACATCTCCTCGTTGTATGACATTTCATATGAGATGGAGTTGCTATAATATGTTGTCTGATATTCCTTGCCTAACAATTAGCTCCATAGTTGGACATAGTATTTCTACTTTGTCATCAATGATTAGAATATCTATAAGTTCATCCGCATGATCTTCTAGATCCATATAGTATCCTCTGTTGTTCATAACACAATGATTCTCAACATTGCCTTTTAGAATTAAATGACTTTTAATTTTACTCGGGACATTTCCATTTAACAACTCATATTCACTTTTATATTTTGTATTTTGCGATCTGTTTCTGTGATTTCAGAAGCTTGCATTAGTGTAACTCATTTACACTCAATTCTTTCTCTTATTACCATATAACTAATACTTTAATACTTCAAAAGTATTTAAATAAGTTCTTTATGGTATTCTAGTGACTCTCACTATAAGTAGATAGACATCCAATCATCATGTCCATTACATACAAGATAACTAGATGAGCATATTATATTGTCAAGTCTAGTACATATAAGATGATGAATGCACATATATTTTTTTGTCATGTCCAATACATACAGGATAATGGGATGATTGTATACATAATAGATCCAATTGTGAATGCATAATGCATCTATATATGTATACCTATTCTCCATAAGAATTTCAGACACTAGGCATCTAAGAGACTAACTCCATGTAACATGGACAAATTTTCTCCCACTAAATCTTTGCATACAGAACCCTTCAATACAGACTGCCAATGTATGATCTCTCTTTATCAGGTCAAGATACTTTCAAGAACTATCTCTTTAGGTCTCTATTCCTATCAGATAGGACATTTCTCTTTATTCCCTTAAAGAAGGTATTTCCACACCAATTTCTATTCTTAGAACGTTTCATTCCTCATCATCATTTAGAATGAGAATATGCTCCCACTAAATATTTGTAATCATAGATCCCTTCTTTATTTCGATATATTAGTCAAACCTTTTGACTATATAATCAAATTAAATACTCCAATTCTAAGGTGCTTGTATTGAATCAATCATATTGATTAATCTCTTGTAACTTATAGACTGCATTCGCATTGATGGAATTATAAAACCCTTCAGGTTGTTTCATATACACAACCTCATGTTATTCCTTATAGGAATGCAGTTTTAATATCCATATGCCAAATTTAATAGTCTTTAAGTTCCAATAGAAAGCATGATCCTTTATGGCCTATAGCCACTGCAATTAGTTAAATAAATTCATCAGGTTCAACACCTTGAACTCAATTGAATTCATCTTGATCCAATCAACTCTTCAAACATCATCCATGTTATTCTTAACTCTTAAGACCCGATTGCACTTATGAGTTTTATCCCTATAAGTGATACCATTAAGGTCATACCTTATTTGGTTCAAATGGAAGTCATTTTGGATCTTTATGGCTTCAAGCCATAACTCAAAATCTGGTTCCTCAACATCATCTAGATAGATTATTGGCTCATCATCATATGGCCAATTAATGACCTTTGAGTTTGTAGGATATCATTATCCATCAAGCTCAAGGTGTTATCTACTAGATATATGAGGTGTATCTCTTACATAAGGAATTTGATATTCCACAAGACATGTAATTCTCAATCTCTTTTTGTACCTATATTTAGTGTAAAGCATGTTCTTTAAAATAATTCTAGAAGATTAGTTATTTATTTGATGATCATGCTCTTACTATTTAGAGTACGATTCTTTCTTTGATTTAGACATCATTATGCCTTAATAATGAGTTCTCTATACTACACTATCATATTTACTCACAAGATCCTCACACATTTGGTTTAAGTATCTCGTTCATTGATCATATCAAAGAATTAATACTTTTACCAAGTTTGTTCTTCATTTATGATATTCTTAAACATTTCAAGATATTCATATTGGTATTTCATACCTTATCTGAAGTATTAGCATTTACTCCAATAGGTATGTATATACATCAATATGTATTATACCTAATAGAATAGTCATTCTTCCACTACATCTAGTGAAGATTGACTTGTCCTCATACCCAATAAACAAGACATTCATATCTCTTAATAATTCATTAACCAAGAGAGTCTAGTTTATCCATCAACATGGAACCCAGAGATGAATTTCTCATTCATTTGTTTAGATGATAATGCTAATTTATTGTTTGAGTCATCAATAACTTTTAGGTATTATTATTTTATCTCATGCATACCAAGTACCACAAGATAAATAAGGCATTGCCATAAGAGATCATATATTTGAAATTGAAACATGGAACTTTATTGATGGACATCCTTATCATTACAAGATGCAGAAATAAAGTTGTTTTATTTATTGGAAAAATGAAATAGCAGTTCATAACTCTATTACATGCCGTTTGGGCTGAAATAAACTAAAAGGTACTTCTATCTATGGCTTGTGGATGATATAAATTTAATGTGGGGTGCAACTTAGTGTTTTCAGGTGTCAGTCACCCATTTATGGGTGTTAGTCACCCATGTATATAGTACCCATGATCGCCATTAGTTATTTATGTGTACCCGATAATGATTTTTATGGGATTGAATCAAACTTGTATGTGATCCATGTCATGGGTGCCTTTTACAATTTTGTGTGTCAAACACCAATATAAGGTGTTCTTACATACGAAATGTGTGTTTTCGGGTGTCAGACACCCATGTATGGGTGTCATTAACTATTTCTGGGTGTCAAGTACCCATGTATATAGTACCCATGATCGCCATTAGTGATTTATGCGTACCCAATAATGTTTTTTATGGGCTCGAATCAAACTTGTATGTGATCCAGCACATGGGCGCCTTTTACAATTTTGTGTGTCAAACACCAATATTAAGGTGTTCTTACATATGAAATGTGATTTTGTAGTTCAATTACGCATGTATGGGCGTCAGTAAATGTTGTGGGGGGCGTCAGTTATGGTTTTTAGGCGTACATTAACAGTTGAATATACTCAAGCTTACTGTGACACCCCGCTATCACACAGACAGTGAAATGACACGTGAAAATGTGCGGAACCACACTATTACTTGAAAACACGGGTTAATTAAAACCGATTGCAAAAATGTAAATAAAAGGACTTTTGCATCCAGATCCTGCATCAAAACATGTTATATAAACATTACGAAGCTGACATATGCCACAGCTTAAAGGAACCAGCTGTCCCACCAACACATGAGTTCATCACCAGTTTATATGTACATAACATGCCGCATAAGGCCAATAGCAGGATACACAGAATAACAACAACTTTGCATCGTGAGACATCGTCGAAACACCTCCAAGGACCTGAGAGTACAAGGATGACTCTAGGACTCTACTACAAAACACCAAAACATGCAACATCTCCATCTCTTGCCTATTACTGATCCCCTTCTTGCTACTCAGCCACAACCTCGTGACTCCCTCGTCTGCCGTGACCACCCAACAGGGTGAGACACACAGTCCCAGCGAGAAACAAAACTCCCCGCCAAAACTATAAAACTCCATAAAATAGGAAAAATAGGTAAAGTAGGTAACGGATATTTGCAGATAATATGAGCAGCATACTGAGCAGAACACACTGTATCATTCATTTTACCAAAATACGGGATGCATATAATCCTGATTTTCTTTATGGAACATGATTGGCAAGATAATATTTATAAGATCTTATCACAAAACATAAGGTACGTATAAATAACTGCAAGGTGTGACAAGATCAGCTATACAAACAAGGCCTCATCCAATGTTTCGTATTTTGTATGAATCAATAAACACTATTCGGCTAAATTATGTATTATTATGCCCTGAGGAAATGAGTCGTACCACTCAGATCCAATCGACGGCTGCGAAACCCGGAGCCGGTGCCATACAAGGTCAATGGAAAAGCCAGACTCCATGACCTCACCACCTCGTGGTCAGTGCACGATAACCAAAGCAGGACCGCAATCTCATGCATAAGTGGCCTCAGCCATAGGGTTAGCTCCACAGACTACCCATAACTCTAGCCCACCTTGGTATAGGTCTCGGCGCTAGTAAAACTTGAGCCACGGGCTTGTTCACCGTGCTCTGAGCCATGAACACATTCATGCTCTATCCCATATCCTGATCCATGGGCCTATTCACCATGCACCATATACCCCGAGTCTGCAACCACAGCTGCACTCGAAACCTCTCTATTTTAGGCTAGGAGAAACCTCACATATTCAACAATATGCACTCTGAGTTAACCCACAGGAGAACTCGTTTCACCATCACCAACTACTAACGATGATGGATCTATGGCCAGGGCATACTACATGATTAGTTTCACTGTAATCAATTAGTATATTTTAAGTGGGTTGTTGAGGCAACCAAGTTGTAAAGCATACAAGCATTGAGTTATGTTATTACTGCAATCATCACATTGTCTAGGAATCTCAAACCCTTATTACAGAAAGCTACTGCCTCTCAAGGAAACATCTCCTTGGCAACAAGAGGATAACACCTTGCTGAGCACACAACTTTCATCAGGTTCACAGACCTATCTTATTATAGTGGTGATACATGTTATTTCATCAACAAGAGTTATCATCATGATACAGTGTTATTCGCACACACAGGCCTCACAGCTCTCACTAGGCTATTAATTCATTTGATGCACCTACATAGTTAGTATCCACTTCAAGAGAGATAACCTTAAAATCACCAGACATAGTTCTTACTGATTATCATGTTATTAGGGTTTGCATTTCCACATGTCATGATCATAATCATATAACACATACATTGTTTCAGTTATATTATTTCTATTAAATCATGGGCATCCATCTATGCTTTTTACCTTATAAACATGAGCAAGCATCTTGGCATCATCTTTAAACATCCAACATAGAATAGGCTTGCAAACTAACATTTATAACCATCAAAGGTGCAAAGGCATAATAAAGAACCACTAGCTAGGCTTTCGGGTTGGTCATAACCCTCACCAAAGGTTCCAACTCCCCTCACAATAGGTGGTACCAGGCAGGGTAACATCCTTTACTAGAGGCCTATTGCCCAAGCGCTTAGCAACACATATCGGCCAACTGAAGAGTGCATCTATGCACAAGGTATATCGGGCAACCAGACCTGATGGAGTGTGTCGTGCAACCAAAGCTAGGTGGGCATCTACTGTATCGGCTAAGACCCTATCAGCTAGCTAGGGTTAGGGTTCATATCGGGCAGCCTTCAACCATAACGGCCAAAGCCATGGTGCCCAAGCTCAACACTCTAACGCCCACCATGTACACATTACCAAAAGATATAGGGCCACCTCAAGGAAGCCTATCACCCAACAAGATCAGGCACTCCATATCGGTCACCACCAAGGTACTCACGATGGTTTCACCACCCAACACTATATCGGACAGCATCCTAAGATCAACCCATCTTGTGTCGCCCAAGACATCAAACAGAGATAACGACTAGACACCATCTCATCCCAAGGGATAACACCAACTAGGGAAAAAGGGTCATCACGGTCAAGGCATATCTCCCGAGCTCGTCAACAAAAACAAGAGGACCATAACGGGCACCAAGCCAACCGAACACAACAGAATCATATCGGCCAGGTCAAGACCCACGTCAAGGAGGTGTCAGGCAACATCTCATCAAGAGTGTAACGTGCAAGGCACCAAGCCCTATCCCGACAAGGTCATCTTCAAGCTCAAAATCACCATCATCAAAACCCTAAAAGATCAAGAGAATTGTCTCACCTCTCAACAACCAAGAGAGAGGGGTCTTGCACAATCTCCATCACCAATCTAGAAACATGATGGATCACCTCCATCCTAGGTCAAGCTCCCAACCTATACAAGGTCAACATCCAATCATGGCTCACCTTTCAAATCCATGGTGAGAGGAGTGTTGCCCAATTGATTAGGGTATAGGCTCACCTCTCAACAACCAAGAGAGAGGGGTCTTGCCTATATCACTAGAGCTGAACTCACTTCTCAAAACCAAAGGCGAGAGAGGGGTATTACCCAAGAAACTTTACACATATGGTTCGGCCACCAAGGTAAAAAAACACATATAATACACCCATAGCAACAAAATCAAATATCCAACAAGATCAAAGGTGCCAACTAAAGCAACAAACATATTTAGCAAAGAGTATGGCCGATCAAGATTCAACATATTATGCAACAAGAAAAGGAAGTAGTATTGATAAGGTTAGGAGTTATGTAACCCGCCTTAGGCAAGCTCCAAGCTCCCAAGCTCAAGCACCACCTTCGGCTACCTCAAGAAGAAGAACAAACTTGTAACCTACCATGGCCGAAGAGCAAGCAAGGAAAGGAGAAGAAGAAGGTGCTAAGGAAAGAGGGGGAAGATGCTCACTACAAGAAGAAGAACAAGGCACACTAGGGTTTGACCACCGCTAGAGGAAGAAGAAGACTCCAAGGAGAAGGAGGAGGATTGACCACCAAGCTTAGCTCCTCCAAGGGTATCGGCCACCAAGGAAGAGGGGAAACTAAGGAACTAAAGGGATCATTAGCAAGAGAAAGGGGATACATATGTAGAAGAGGATGGAGGAGAAACCAAGGTAAAACAAGGCAATGTGTCGCCCACCTAGGGACACTTGTCCATGGGCAATGCCACATGCAAGCATCATGCACCAAGTGTCCACTAGAGTGGTGACACAAATGAAGCTAGGAGTCAAAGATGGTCCATGGCCGATACACCCACTCCTTTCCTAATACATCCCCATGGGCGACACACCCATGGCCGACACAACCATGGCCGACACACCTATGGCCGACACAAGGTCCAACAAGGAAAAGCAAGGCTCAAACAAGGCATATCAAGGCCCAACAAGGCTCATCCAAGCCCAAGGCAACTCAAGCAAAAAGCCCAACCCATCCTCTCCAATCTAGAGGATGCAAGGAGAGAGAAGACATCTCTCAAGGTGACAAACATGCTCATCAACCCTAGACTTAGGTGATTAGCAAGTAGCACCTCCAACACTCAACAAAGCACATGCTAACTCTAATCACTACTAAAAGGTGATAAGCAAGCAAACATGATAAGCCCAAAATAGAAGGTCAATGTCCTTACAAGCCATAAACCTCTACAAAGGGATTTCACCCCCGAAATCCGAAGAGAAAAGCGAGGGATACTTCCTCTGCATCCCTTCCTCAAGATCCCATGTGGCTTTCCCAATGCCACGATGATGCCAAAGAACCTTTACAAGAACCAGGTCCTTCTTCTTCAACTTTTTAACTCTTTTATCAAGGATCATTACCAAACCTTCCTCATAGATCACGTCTTCATCAAGCTCAACCTCAGCTGGCTGTATCACTTTCCAGTTTCTGGATGACTTTTCTTTAGCATACTGACATGAAACACTGGATGTAATCTGTGTAACTCTGGCGGCAACTCTAACTTATAAGCTACCTTGCCAACACGTGCTATCAGCGGATATGGTCCCATATACCTGGGTCCCAACTTACCTTTCCGGCCAAACCTCAGCACACCTTTCCATGGTGAGACCTTGAGATATACTTTGTCTCCCACCTAGAATTCTAAAGGTCATCGGTGATTATGTGTGTACGACTTTTGCCTGTCCTGTGCTGCTTTCAACTTTTGTTGTATCACTTTGATCTTCTCTATTGTCTATTGCACTAACTCTGGACCCAAAAGTGGATACTCACCAGACTCATACCAACACAAGGGAGATATGCACTTCCGGCCATATAAGGCCTCATAAGGAGCCATGTCAATGCTCTACTGGTAGCTATTGTTGTAGGAGAACTCTATCAAACTGAGATGTACGTCCCAACTACCTAGGAACTGCAAAACACAAGCTTGGAGAAGATCCTCCAAAGTTTGAATATTCCTTTCAGAATGTCCATCTGTCTGCGGCTGGAAAGCAGTGCTGAACCTCAACTGGGTTGTAGTTGTTCCCAGAAACGACTCGTGAACTGGGGACCTTTGTCGGAGACTATTGTTGCGGGTACACCGTGCAAACACACTATCTCATCTACATACACCTGAGCAAGCTTTTCTGCTATATACGTTGTCTTTACAAGTATGAAATTAGTAGACTTTGTTAATTTGTCCACTATTACCCAAATGGAATCATGATTCCTAGTTGTCCTTGGCAGACCAACTACGAAATCCATGGTTATGTGATCCCATTTCCACTACGGTATCGGCATGGGTTGCAATGTACCTGCCGGCTTCTCATGTTCAGCCTTAACTTGTTGGCATACCGCACACCTAGCCACTAACTCAGCTGCGTCCTTCTTCAAGCCTGGCCACCAATACAGATCCTTCAAATTATGATACATCTTGGTGACTCCTTGATGCATAGCATACATCGAGGTGTGTGCTTCCTTAAGTACTAGCTTTCTCATATCATCAGCATCAGGGACTACCATCCTACCACGATAGCAAACTAGTCCATCTTCAGACTCATGGAACCCATCATGCTTTTTGCTGCCAAACTCTGATCTTATCAACTGTGCTGTATCATCCGTGCATTGTGGATCTTTGATCTGTTGTCTCAGCATAGGCTTGACTTGCATATGTGCCAATAGTCCTGCTAACAGGGAGACTTCCAACTGTACATTCATCTGCCGCAAAGAGACAAATATATCCCGCCTATGGCACACTAAGGAACTCAACTGTGCCCTTTTTGTGGGAAGACAAGAAGACTTTCTATGAAGCGCATCAGCTACCATGTTTGCCTTACCATGATGATACTCAATAGTGCTGTCATAATCATTGATCAGCTCCATCCAGCGATGTTGTCGCATGTTAAGCTCACTCTACGAGAAAATGTACTTCAAGTTCTTATGTTTTGTAAAGATCTGGCACACCTCCTCATAAAGATAATGTCTCCAAATCTTTAACGCATGCACTACCGCTGCCAACTCCAAATCATGTGTTGGATAATTCTCCTCATCTTTCTTAAGCTATCGCGAGGAAAAAGAAACCACATGATCCTCCTACATTAGCACACATCCTAGGCCCTTCTTGGAAGCATCGTAGAAAACAACATAGCCTTTCCCAGGTTCTGGCAGCGCTAATACTAGAGCACTAGTCATCTTTTCCTTCAAACTTTGAAAAGCTTGTTGACAACGAATATCCCAAACAAAAGGTACGTCCTTCCTGGTCGACTTTGTCAGTGGCAATGCGATCACACTAAAGTCTCT
The DNA here is from genome assembly GCA_963693085.1 of Alisma plantago-aquatica. NCBI lineage: Eukaryota > Viridiplantae > Streptophyta > Magnoliopsida > Alismatales > Alismataceae > Alisma > Alisma plantago-aquatica. Next base: position 1,387,377,680 of record OY856412.1, read on the forward strand.
TATAAACCTCCGATAGTAGCCTGCTAAACCCAGAAAACTATGGACTTCTGTGGGCATCTTTGGTTGCTCCCAATCTACAAATGACTCTATCTTCTTGGGATCCACTCTGACTCCTTCTATAGATATAACATGACCCAAGAAAGTCACTTCTTTCAACCAGAACTCACATTTACAAAACTTGGCATATAGCTGGTGTTGGCAAAGAAGAGTCAACGCTTGTCGAAGATGCTGTTCATTCTCTTGACTGTCCTGACTATAGATCAGGATGTCATCTATAAAGACTATAGCAAATTGATCCAGAAATGGACGGAACACCCTGTTCATCAGGTCCATGAAAGTAGCAGGCGCATTGGTTAGCCTAAACGGCATAACCACAAACTCAAAGTGACCGTACCTCATCCTAAAAGCTGACTTAGGTATGTCTTCATCCTTAATCCGCAACTAATGATATCCAGACCGTAGATCAATCTTTGAGAATATTGTGGCACCACATAACTGATCAAACAGATCATCTATCCTAGGTAACGGGTACTTGTTCTTGATCGTGACTTTGTTCAACTGTCTGTAATCTATATACAACCACATCGACCCATCCTTCTTCTTAACAAACAGGATTGGATCACCCCAAGACGATGTGCTTGGTCGGATGAAACCCTTATCCAACAACTCTTGTAATTGCTTCTTTCGCTCTTCCATATGAATTGGAGCCATCCTATACGGTGTCTGAGCAACTGACTGTGTTCCTGGTACTAGATTGATCTCAAAGTCAATCTCTTGAGGTGGGGGAACACCGGGAAAATCTTTAGGGAATACATCCACAAACTCTCAGACAACTGGCACCTCCTCCAGGCTAGGACCTTTTTTTTTGGTATCCACAACTTGAGCCAAAAACGCCTTACAACCTTGCTGCAGCAACTTCTCTGCAACCATAGCTGACACTAGACATGTTGGAAGAATCTTCCTTTCTCCTTGGAAGGTCCACTTCTCACCTCTGTCATCAAACACTGCCTGCTTGGAACCACAATCCACCACAACTTATACTTTTCTATGGTATCCATCCCAAGGATCACATCGAATCCATACATATCAAGTGGTATAAGATCCACTTATATACTGTGTCCCGAAAAAGATAAGACACAAGATGGGAATTCCTCTTGAAGCATCGAAGAACCATCAAGAGGGGTTTCTAACAACAGGCTATCTTTCCCAAAAAAGAAGGTTTTCCTTGGAGTAATTCTTCTCAAAGAACTAGTGCGAGGAAAAAATGTCTGGCTCATCTAGTTGTTCATCTAAAAGATGATTGCTTTGTTGTTGACAATGTTTCCAATGATCACAATCATGAAATGCTTGAAGCAGACCATTTAATGTTCTTATCATCCATGAAGAGTATGCCGTATGTACAATAAAAAAAGGTTGGTTATTAACGATAGGGCTGGTATTTCTACATCGCAATCAACAGTTGCCCTTGCTGTTGAAGCTGATGGTGTTTCTAATCTAAAATTCACTAAGAAGGATGCACAGAATCCTCTTTGCCGATTAAGAAGACTAAATCTTGGGAAGGGTGATGTCGCGGTCATGCAAGAGTACTTCACTAAGATGCAAAATTTGCACCCAAATTTCTTCTATGTTGTTGACCTTGACGAGGAAGGTGTTTTGAGAAATGTATTCTGGGCCGACTCAATAGCACAATCTGTGTACAATTATTTTTTCGACGTTGTGTCTTTTGAAAACATCTATCTCATCACTAAATATCGTATGCCATTTGCACCTTTTGTTGGTATCAATCAACATGGGAAACAATTCTTCTTGGTTGTGGACTTTTATGTGAGGAGACAATAGAAAATTTTGTGTGTTTGTTTAAGACATGGTTGTTCTGCATGCGAGGTTTACATCCAAAAGGCATTATTACTGACCAAGCACAATCTATTATCAATGCCATTGCTGAAGTTTTTCCAAATACCAGACACAGGTTGTGCCTTTGGCATATAGTGAAGAAATTGCCACACAAATTTGAGAGTGAAGGAGCTCAAAAAGTGATAAAATCGTTGTTTATGACTCAGTTGCCATTGCCGATTTGAATTTAGGTGGTCTCAGTTGATCAACTTGTACAATCTTCAAGAAAATAGATGGGTTCTCCATATGTATCCTATCCGTAAGATGTGGGTTCCATGTTTTGTGAAAGCAACATTCTGGGCTGGAATGTCTATGACTCAAAGGAGCGAATCAATAAATGCATTTTTCAAAGGATATTTGAAAGAAGAACAACATTATAGGAGTTTGTTAAACAATATGAATTTGCAATAAACATGAAATACATGAAGGAAGCTGCAGTAGAGTATGAGTCCATTCACAAAAGACCTGTATTGAAGACAAATTTTGAAATGGAAAGACATGTCGCTGCTTGGTATACATTGAATATTTTCAAAAATTTCAAAGAGAGCTGGAAGGTCTTATGTATTGCAACTCATACATTCTACCTGGGTCAACAAGAAACATCATTAATTTTACAGTTTATGAAAGGAAGAGGATTTGTGTTGGTCCAAATATATTCACCCCTCAGGTTAAGGATTTTTCTGTTGTTTACAACAATCTTGTGGGGGGTGCTAGTTGTCAATGCATGTTGTTTGAATCGTGTGGTATAATATGTCGACATGTTTTTAGCATTTACATTTTACTTGGAATTGACAAGCTGAATGAAGATTTCCACTTAGTTGATAGATGGAGGAAGGATGTCAAACTCATTGTAAACAAACTAGACTCATTAGGTTCAATGGACTATTCAGACTCGGCAAACAAGTATAATGTCATTATACAAGACGATGAGTTGTTGTCAGAGTCATCTTCCATGTCTCATGTAAAGTTTGAAATAATTAAGCAAGCCTTAAACAACATCAAGAGAGAAGTTGGTCTTATAAATGATGTAAGTCAAAACCTTTCCATTTTTTGTTTACTTTTAAAGTATTTGATGTTATGTGTAAATCTAAATTTGATATATTTGCACCTTACATGTAGGTTGATCAACCACTGATCCAAAAATCCATTCAAAACCCAAACATGGGTGGACAAGTGGGTCGTCCTCGTAAAAGAAGATTAAAGTCGTTTGATGAAAGAATTCCCAAGAAAAAGAAACTAAGAAAGAAGAATACTTAACAACATGTTATGGAAGTCATGTGTGCCTTTAAGTTGTCATATTTTTTGTCTAATGAAATCAGACGTCGTACTTCATTTTGGTCAACTGCATGGGGGCACCATTAATTTGTTTATGGATATCATTAACACTTTTTTGGGCATTGTTACATATGTGTTGGTTTTTATTAAACACCGGTTGTCATATTTTGTTGGTTTTTACCATGTAGGTGTCAAGTCCATATAGGTGCCACCTACTATTTTAGAGTGTTCTGTGTATGCATCTTTGGGCACAATTACCAATTTACAGGTGTCAACTACCAATGTTTGTGTGCCATAAAGGGTTTGCGGGTGTCAAATACGCATACATGTGCCATCTAGTGTTTTGGGGTGTTATTCAATCACTTTTGGGTGCAATTACAAATTTACAGATGTCAAAGGCCATTGTTTGGGTGCCTCAAAGGGTTTGGAGGTCTCAAATACACAAACATGGTGCCAACTAGTGTTTTGGGGTGTCAGTCAATCACTTTTGGGCGCCATTACATACTTGCAGGTGTCCACTACCCTTGTTTGGGTGCCATAAATGGTTTTGAGGTGTCAACTAAGTCATGCATATGGGCGTCAAATAGCAATGTTTGGTCACCATTACCTACTTTCAGGCGTCAACTTCCACTTTTGAGTGCAATAATGGGTTTTGAGGTGTCCAATACCCATTCAAGTGCGACCTAGTCTTTTGGGGTGTTAGTCAATCTCTTTTGGGCGCCATTACCTATTTACAGGTGTCAAAGGCCATTGTTTGGGCGCATTAAAGGGTTTGGGGTGTCAGTCAATCACTTTTGGGTGCCATTACATATTTGTAGGTGTCCACTACCATTGTTTGGGTGCCATAAATTTTTTGGAGGTGTCAAATACCTATTCAGGTGCGACCTAGTGTTGTGGGGGTCAAATACCAATGTTTGGGTGCCATTACCTATTTTCAGGCGTCAACTGCCACTTTTGGGCGTCAACTGCCATGTTTTGGGTGTCGCTTCCGATGTTTTGGCGCCATTACATATGTTTGGGCTCCATAAAGGGCTTTGAGGTGTCAAATACACATACATACAGGCGTCATATACCTATGTTTGGTCGCCATAAAAGGTTTTGTGGTGTCAAATACATATACAGGTGCCACCTTGTCATTTGGGGTGTTAGTCAATCACTTTTGGGCACCATTACCTATTTTCAGGTGTCAACTGCCACTTTTGGGCGTCATAAGGGTTTGGAGGTGTCAAATTCCCATTAAGGTGTGATGTAGTGTTGTGGGGGTCAAAAACCAATGTTTGGGTGCCATTACCTATTTTCAGGTGTCAACTTCCACTTTTGGGCATCGTAGGGGTTTGGAGGTGTCAAATACCCATTAAGGTGTGACCTAGTATTGTGGGGGTCAAATACCAATGTTTGGGCGCCATTACTTATTTTTAGGTGTCAACTTACATTTTTGGGCATCATAAGGGTTTGGAGGTGTCAAATACCCATTAAGGTGCGACCTAGTGTTGTGGGGGTCAAATACCAATGTTTGGGCGCCATTACCTATTTTCAGGCGTCCACTGCCACTTTTGGGCATCATAAGGGTTTGGAGGTGTCAACTTCCACTTTTAGGTGTAACTATGGCATGTTTGGGTGCCATTACACATTTGCAGGCGTCATCTACCTATGTTTGGGCACCATAAATGGTTTTGAGGTGTTAAATACCGATACTAGTGTTTTGTGGTGTCAGTCAATCACGTTTGGGCACCATTACCTATCTGTAGGTGTCAAAGGCTAATGTTTGGGCACCATTACATATTTGCAGGTGTCAAAGGAAAATGTTTGGGCGCCATTACCTATGTGCAGGCGTCAACTACCAATGTTGGGGTGCCATAAATGTATAAGTCAGTTGTGGATAATAAATAATGACAAATGACAACCAAGCAGTTAATAGACAAAAATTATGTACACCAAAATATTTCCCAGAGTTTTGGCAGACATGGTGATGTTTCTGCAACATGTTAACCAAAAAATACTTTGACATTGCCAGAGATTAAGATACATTCAGACGAACAAGGCTATTTTTGTGTTGCAGCAACTGCATGGTATATGTTCCCTTGAGTCTATGGATATCCTAGCCAGTATCTTGATCACCTATAATGTGTTGTCCTTGCATCAGTAGCTTAACCCAGTGTAGAACGTATAATCCACAGTCGTTGCTCTCTTGCGATTGTTGTGGACATGTACTGTAGTACACCACCTTCCAGTCGATAGGTTTATAACCACAGTTAGTTTGGAAATATTCCTTCAAGAACTTTTCCTACAAATGTTACAATGTAGTGAGTCATTTGTACATTAAAAAGTACATTTATACTTGAAAGTAAATGTAAGGTAAAGAGCTACTTACTATTCCACACACCTGTCTCTCTGACGATGTTTTAGGCAAATAAGGCCGACAGTCCTTTTTGTTCTTATGACTATAAAAACATGCACTGTCATAGTGGCCCATAATTTTGTCACTTATTGAAATATGCAACAGATGCCAGTGATTCTTTATGAGGACCATGATTATATTGTTTGTTGCCTTTAGCTCATCCAAGCATTTGTTCAAATACATGTTAGTGTATTTTTGGTTTTTGCTCTCTATTGCTCATCATGTGTTAACACTGACAATACAAGGAGTTGGACGATCTTCCTTTGCATTTTGTGTATCTCTGTGTAGCTGGCATACCACCTCAATATACTAATTATATTGCAAGTTCATTTGTTAGTAACACTTTAGGTTATAAAGAATGTGCTAGATGATATATCTTACCATTTCAGAAGAAAACCCTTGGTATTTAAATGTAGGAGACAAGTCATCTATTTGTACTCCAATACTCTCATAATTCCACAAAACTTTCCCCCTCAGATAAGTACCGCAAACCATTTTGAGAAAGTCTTGGGCTTCATTGTCGAGATGATCAACTGCCATTTTGTCAATCTTGCACTTAATGGGAGTTTATTTCTTTGCATAAACAAACAATAAGGGATCACAAATAATAAGGGGTCAATACAAAATATTAAACAATGCTAGTATGCACAAAAGTACCAATTTTAGAAATTGACAAGAAATACGAGTTAAATTTGACAAACATACATTCAAGCTCGGTGAATCTGAAACATCGAAAACCTTTTCATTTGTTGCAGCCTCAATAGACTTGTTACAACAGTCATCTACTTTTTTCGGTTGGGAGTTGTATTCCTTCAAGTTCTATAGTAGTTCAATCTCCATGTTGGTTGTTGGAGATCCCTACTTCTTTGGTGTGGACATCTCCTCTTCTTGATTATCTATCCAACAGTACCCAATATACACATTACAATACATACTATTACAAACCATACAGATGTTTCTAGAAATTTACCTTCATTTTGAGGTTGTTTCTTTTGACTTTCAAGTTGTTCACTGTGAGTTGTGTCTTGAACCAGAGAGACTTTTCTGCTCGGTTCTTCTTGCTCTGTGGGTGCTTCTTCATTCCAAACATACACCTTACGTTTGTTTCTTTCACTATGCTTTGACCAATGCTTGACAACTGGTTGGGAGGCCAGATCATACTCTGTCAAATGTGATTTTAGTGCCATATTCTCCTCATAATGTTCATCGCAGTAGTCGTGGAGGTCATTTGGATCATCCTGCATTCTCAAGAACATTTTTTTGTTTTGTTTGTTGGTCTCCAAAGCGATTCGTTTCTCCACAAAAAGTTCCTTTTTTAACTTATCATTCTCAATCAGAAGTGCTTGTAGGCGAAGGTCTTGTTCTTCATTGCATGATACCATATAATGTTGTCTAGTTTGGATTGGTTCATCATTGGTCACTATCCTCACTTTAACATCTGGCCTCACATTAACATCAAGCAATGTGCTCAAGCACAACTTACGCTGTCGGAGGTAGGAGGATAGTCTTATCTTGTAAGACCATTTGTTAATGAATAAGGTTTCACAAGGATATTCCAGACTTAACAAATTCAACCTCTTTAATAACCATGACTGCGTAATTTTATACAAAATTAATTATTGAAGAGAATTTTAAATGGAACAAACTATTAACTATTATTCACGTACAAATATAAAAAATCTACATTCAAATATAAAAATGCATACCGTAAGGATCATTGTGCATTCGTTGATGTATCCACCTCCATCTTTGTGCAATTTCAAGCTTTCTAAACCCATAGAAATTTGTTCATGAACTGCAACAACCCAGTCATAGGTGTCGATGGTTGCTAAATTGTCAACAGCAGAATATAAGAACTGCATCACATGTCCTGAAGTTGTTGGAAACAAGAATTTTCTGAACAATATTAGAAGAAACAACCTGACTCTATCCCTTCGTGAGTCATCTGTATTCGGTTTTATTGCAAGGAATGCAGTCACAATAACTGGCATTTTTGGGCCGGCATTAGGAAAATACTTTGAATGAATGTAAGTCTCTGAATGTGAAGTAGAATAGGCTATCCTTCCATCTGCAAGGAATACACAATAATTAGATTCAATACCTGAGTATGGGTGTCGTCAAATGCGTTATCAATTTGAAGGTGTGAATAATAATTCCATTCAACACCCGTGTATGGGCTCCAAACTATTAGTAGGTGTCAAATGTCCATTATGGGCGCCATAATTGGTTTGCAGGTGTCAAACACTCATTCGTTTAATGTTTCTGGGTGTCAAATACCCATGTTGGGTGCCATAAATATTTTGTAGGTGTCAAACACCCATTCAGGTGCCACAATGTGTTGGGAAGTCAGTCATTTTTGGGCACTTTTACGCATTTGTAGGTGTCAAATATCCATTCTAGGCGCCATTAATGGTTTTTAGGTGTCAACTACCCATTTTAGACCACATAGTGCTTTGAGCTCCATTAACGATTAGTAGGCGTCAAATGTCCATTCTGGGTGCCATAATTGGTTTGCAGGTGTCAAACACCTATTTAGGCACCACTTAATGTTTCTCGGTGTCATTTTTGGGCTCTATTACCTATTTGTAGGTGTCAAATATCCATTTTGGGCGCCATTAATGGGTTTGAGGTGTCAACTACCCATTCAGGACCACTTAGTGCTTTGGGCTCCATTAACTATTAGTAGGTGTCAAATGTCCATTCTAGGCGCCATAATTGGTTCGCAGGTGTCAAACACCTATTCAGGTGCCACTTAATGTTTCTGGGTGTCATTCTTGTGTGTCATTACCTGTTTGTAGGTGTCAAATATCCATTCTGGGTGCCATAAATGGTTTTGAGGTGTCAACTACCCATTCAGGACCACTTAGTACATTGGGCTCCATTAACTATTAGTAGGTGTCAAATGTCCATTCTGGGCGCCATAAATGATTTTGAGGTGTCATACACCCATTTCAGGTGCCACTTAATGTTTCTGGGTGTCATTTTTGGGCACTATTACCGGTTTGTAGGTGTCAAATATCCATTCTTGGTGCCATAAATAGTTTTGAGGTGTCAACTACCCATTCAGGACCACATAGTGCTTTGGGCTCCATTAACTATTAGTAAGTGTCAAATGTCCATTCTGGGCACCAAAAATTGGCTTTGAGGTGTCATACCCCCATTTCAGGTGCCACTTAATCTTTCTAGATGTCATTTTTGGGCACCATTACCTGTTTGTAGGTGTCAAATATCCATTTTGGGCGCCATAAATAGTTTTGAGGTGTCAACTATCCATTCGGGACCACTGAGTGCTTTGGGCTCCGTTAACTATTAATTGGTGTCAAATGTCCATTTTGGGCGGCATAAATGGTTTTGAGGTGTCATACATCCATTTCAGGTGCCTCTTAATGTGTTGGGGTGCCAGTCAGTCATTTTTGGACACTATTAACTGTTTCTGGGTGCAATAAATTGTTTGTTTATAGGTGTCAACTATACCCATTCATGACCATTTAGTGCTTTGGGCGCCATAAATGGTTTGTAGGTGTCCAGGTGTGGGCGCCATTAACTATTTCTTGGTGTCACATGCCACTTTTGGGTGCCACAAATAGTTAGCAGGTGTCAGGACCAACTAGTGCCACATGCGACTTGGTGCCAAAATCCCATTTATGGGCGTTAAAGAAATCAATGTTAGGTGCCAAATTCCATTCGATTTAGGTGCCATAAAAGGAGTAGAGATGTTAAATAACCAAACTTGGGTGTCATTATCTGTACCATATTATTGTGTTTTAAATGCTTTGGTAACCTTTTGGCAGTCATCATCCATACATGGGTGCCATCAACAATATTGGGGTGTGAAATACCCATACAGGGCTGTGATTATTTAAAGTGTTCGAGAAGATTGCAAGAATATTAGAACATTTAGCAACGCTTGCAAGAAAAGATTAACAATAACAGATTGCAGGAGAATTTCATTTAGCAACGTTTCCAAGAAAAGATTAACAATTAAAGATTGCTGGAGAATTTCATTTAGCAACGTTTGCAAGAATGAATAGGAGATCATTTAGCAATGTTACCTATTATTGGGAGAGGAAGCAATTGTCTAACTTCGTTCACAGTGAAATCAATATCATTATTTCCAAACTTAAAGCTTCCATCTGTGTCATTGTAACAAAATGCAAGTTCTTGAAGGAGCTTGGAATCATTATCAGGTATCCTCTTAATCTGCAGAAGGCTCTGGAATGGTGTGGTTGCAAACAGTGTCCTCTCCTCTGTAATGTTGTTAATGTTGTTGTAGGCATCGATGAATAACTTCCATGAACACCTTGACTTGACGTATTTTTGCTTCCGTCCACCATCTTCTCCTTCTACCATGCTCGTCACTGCTTCGATGCTCGTCACATCTTCCACGGATTTCTGAACTCTCAGAGGTAGAGAACATGTTTCGGCTTCAGCCCTGGCAGGTTCAATGTCTGGCGCCTTTTGCCTCTTTTTACCTTTGTCGACACTTGCTTTGAGAGCTTCTTCTGCTTCGCCGCCCATTTGATGGATGGAGTATGGTCGAAGTCATCATCTGAGTTCATGGTGGCCGCCATTTGATGAAGCATAGAGTAGTGAGGGAAGACGAGAACAGAGAAATGAGTCCACACAAAAGAGGCGTCTACGCAGAGAGAGGTGCCGGATCACTCTTCCAGCATCCAAGGCGTCGACGACGCCATTCGAACCGGAAGAGGCGCGGGAGCGGGCGCAAAGAAAGGAGGGTCGTTCTCCCTTTGCTGTTCGACCCATCAGTGGAGACACGGAAGCCGACGCCAAGGAAGTCGACGTCATGCGCTGACAGGCGGAATGGGCGGAAGACGTGGAAGAGGCGTCAGAGAGAACGAAGCCGATTTCACCAGTGTCGGAGAGAACGAAGACTCATTTGGACGGAGGATAAAAAATCCTAGGGAAGGAGGAGTCTTGGAGAAGGAAGGAAGCGGGAGTGGGAGGGACGGGTCACGCGCTGAGTGTTCTCGGGATGGCGCAGGGTGTCACAGGGGTCAACTCGGACGTCCCGCGAGCCCTCAACGCGGCACCTGTTGAGTGGATCCGAAGGGGTTTGTGGGCCAATTGGGGACAAGCGGGTAGCCGGTGGTTTCGGGCTTTAATGGGCAGTATTCCTTACGCGTGACGCGCACGTGATACCGCGTGAGCTTGATAGAATTTTAACCCTTTTTTGGGCGGTATTCCTTGCGCGTGACGCGCACGTGATACCGCGTGAACTTGATAGAATTTTAACCCTTCCTACACTAAGAACAACTAAGATCAAACATGACGGGCATGATATATATCGCTTACCTTTATTTTCTCATTGTACCAACGCCCAGCATTGGGTTAGTTTCTCACATGGTCAAATACACGCGGTGGATGATCAGCGGTTAGAAGGCTACCGCTTTGCCGAACGCATTGTTTCCGTGTATCGTAGCCATCCCAACGTCTGACACATACTAATCCGGTTCCGATTTAGTGTAGGAATCCCTTTCCTAAACGGCAGGATTTATATGGTTTGCTTTTATTAAGCGTGCCCTAACCTATTTCTCTGTTGGTTTGCGGTACGCATTGTTTCCAGACTGTACTAATCCCGTTCCTAAACGGACGCCACTAACCTGTATATTTGGTTTGCCTTTATTAAACGTGTGCCAACCTGCGCCCTAACCTGTTTCTCTGCTGGTTGCTTCTTCCGATCTTTTCAAGAATTATCCGGCATCCTTTCCTACCTCTTTTGTTGATTGGAGTTATCATCATGGCTGAGGGCTGGTCTGAATTATCTTTGGATCTCCTGTCTATGATTATGGAACATCTACCCTCACCCGACAGCGCGCGATTCAGATCAGTATGCTCTACCTGGAATTCCGCCCCTTTCCCACTGCATCCTCCTATAGAAGCCCCGTGGCTAGTGTTTTCGTCCTTGCAAAGTGGCGAAACTTGTCTTGAAGGTGACGAACTGCAAAGCAGAGATAGCATTGCAAAACAGAAAGACGGTGAACAGTGTTGTCATCAGCACAATCCGAAATTCTACAGTGTGTGATAACAAGGCATACAAATTGAGGAGCGGTTACCTTGTGGATGTTATGGCTGAGTGTCGTTCAATCATTGCCTACTCTCCCAGTGGCTGGTTGATATACATGGATAAAGTCTGCGAGCTACAATGCATCCATCTTATTACGGGTGAAAGGATCTACCCACCTTCCATCACCACATTTCCTCGTTTCATAGGAGTCAGAATAGATTGTCAAGGGCAAATCACTGGCTATAACGCTACGGGAGCTTTTGGGGATCCAGAAGATGACGGTTACATCTCATGTGAGGATGCCTTCTGTTATTATCAAAGCGGCATAATAATATTTCCTGAGCATCTCCTAACAACTGAGTACGATAGCCACGAGCATCATTCAACCAAGGAAACAGATCGAGAGTATGTAATTTTTGTGGCACATGATGGCTATTTGGGACTTGCATATGCACGGAAAGGGGACTTGTCGTGGACACTTATCAAGGATGGTTTATCTATGATCTCTAATTTTAATATATATGAAAGACATCTTTACATAGCAACAAAATCTGGCGAGACAACTATTCACATTGAATTCAACTCCGATCTCTCCTTCAACTCACATGATGCGCTGCCTTCCAATTTTTGTTTCTCTTCCCCGGATTCGAAGAGATATGCATCGAATTCTTATATCGTTCATCAAGATGGTCATCTTTGGTTGATATGGAGACATAAAAAATTGATAAAAGAGTCAAACAAAGAATATGCCCAAATTGTTCAAAAATTCAAAGAAGAAACCAATGAAGATGATGTCAAAATGATTCAAGAATCCGAAGAAGAGTCAGAAGAAGATGACATTGAACCGATTCTTACTCCCAAGACCATGAACTTCCAAGTATTCAAGTTTGATGAAATCCAAAATACATGGGTGGAGATGGATACTATAGGAGACTTTGCAATATTTGTTGGAAACAACAATCCAATAGCTTTCCAAACCCATAAATATCCTAACCTGCCAAGTAATTGCATCTACTTCACTGATGATTATATAGAATGCTATTTTAGACCGACGTGTTGGGATATAGGTGTTTTTAATTTGGTTGACAAGACTATGAGTCAATTCTGTGATCCACTTATAGCAAATGATCTTCCACAACCAACGTGGATCCAATCTTTTCCATTATGATTGTCGTTGCATGTATCAGATAAGTTTTGGCTATTGAATGTGGAAATCAAAATTATGTTGGCTCTATTATCCATTATGGTGTAGTTGGTTTCATACATGTAATAATTTTCCTTTGCACATTCTTATTAATGACAATTATGTATGTTTCCTCCAAAATGATCTACAATTCCATTTTTATTACAATGTATAAACTATTTTGTTACTAGTTACAATTACTTCTCAAAGAAATATGATGCATTCATATTCAATAGGATAATGTATAGAATTATTTTCTTACACTGAGTTGCAGATGACATTGCACAATGGATAAAATAGATTCCCCCAATGATTTAAACTTCTTTATTCAATTTTGATTTCTTATAAACTATGTTTTTGACAAAAGAATGCATATCTCACTAAATTTCTCAACAAAACGTGTCCAATTCAGCATTCAATACGGTCTTTCGGGTTAAGCGTACAAGATAGAATTTGTTAGATCTATGACTTTAGAGGGGGGTCAATAGAGCTTCAAAATTCTCGCAAGATAAGTTAGACCTTTAAATTATATCAATAAAAAACAATAGTTCAAGAGAAATTTGAAGTCCTAACTAAGCATGTGTAGCAAGGATGAGAGAAATTGAAACAAGCACTTTGACAAGGGGTTTAGAGTGGTTCCACTCTCCAAACTGGGAGAGAGTCAATCCTCCCTAGAGAGGTCAACCTCTAGCACTTGTATACATATATTCATTCATAAGAGATACAAGGAGACCACCATAGATCCAAGAACTTACCTATTCAAGACAAGAGTCTTCCACCAACACAAGGACTTACCCACTTGATCTGGATGTTTTCAGCCTTCAACAAGGACTTACCCACACTTGCATCATCTCTTTGGCCTTGAAGAAATTTTCCCACTCTCTTGAATCATGGCCTTGTCCTTCTCCTTCACCTGGACAAGATCTTCACCTATTTTTCAACCTTGAAGAAGAACAACAACTTCACCTTCACTCGGAGTAGCTTGCTTTAACATTTGCTCTTTGATAAATGGGGTAGGGAAGATGGAATACAATGAGATCTATACAAGCACATGGAGGTAGATCTCTTACAACTGGCCTAACTCACTCATAATCATGAAATGCTTTGTATATGAGAGAGAGAAAGGGGCTTAGGGAGTTGTAACACACTCAACTATAGAAAGGACTTAGAATAGCATGAATGAGAAAACTTGGAATGAACTCCAAGTGGTCCTATTTATAGTTGGGGGTGTTCCCTTGAGTGTGGGATCACTTAAGGGCAAAATATAACCATTTTCCAAGTTACAACAGATCTATTCTCGCTCAAAATGACTCTTTAATGATTATAATCATTTTCTCAGTGCTTACTGTACAATAAATTCGATCGAGTTTTGATAAAGATAACTCGACCGATCCACTAAGTGAAAAAGCCAATTTTTAAACTATCGGTCGAGTTTGTCCTGGGAAACTCAACTGAAGTGTCAAAATCAAATTTTCTTAGTTGTTCGATCGGTCAAGTTCTGTTAGTGTACAACTTGACTGATTGGTAATCTTCAGAAAATCCATCACTGGATCAGACGAGTTTCCAACTTGACCTATAAACATCTTGTGACAAATTTCTAATTTGACTTTTGAGTGACCAAACATTGGAATTAAGTGATCCTGGTTTTTTCTCATCATAGTTACAAGTCATATCATCAATACATGTGATTAAAAAATTAATCTAAGGTCATTTGGAATGATATTCCAAAACACACACTTGCTTTGCTTTTGACTTGAACTTCGATAGGCTAGGGCTTGTGTGTGTGTGTGTTTATATATATATATATATATATATATATATATATATATATATATATATATATATATATATATATATATATATATATATATATATATATATATATATATATATATATATATAAACACACATACAATATATGGTCCTTTAGGAAGTCACATGATACAGCATATAATGAATAAGAAAAAGATCACATAGTCAATAAAAGCAATATGGTTGAGCTTTAATACATTGAACTTATCTCCCCCTTTTGACATTATAAAAAAGGAAGTGGGGTCGAAGAGCACAAAAATAGGTCTTTTCCAAACACAACCAAACATATATTCACAACATGCAACATGCAATCTCAAAGCATACACCAAATAGAGATGAGAGAAACAAGAACTCTAACTCATAATCAAAATATGGTAAACATGGCACCAACTCATGAGATATATAAATCAAAGAGTAAGTGTATAAAGGATTAAGATTACAACTCAGAGAGCATGTTCTCAGAAACAACTACAAGCCAAAATAATGAAAACATGATGATAAATAGTACAACTCAAAAAATGTGCCCATATATTTAGTACAAAAGAGCCTAGAAAGATATATATGATTAGCATCTAGACTAAAAACTAAAACTTCTAAATGCCTAGGTCATCTATGTCCACATCATTAGCATCAACATATGAGGCTTATGGCTCATAGTCATCTGAGACAACGACATCACCATCATCACCAAAGTCTCCAACAAAGCCCTCAGAACCATCTTCATCCGCAGAGGCCTCCTCATCAGTAGAGGAAGTGTGATGACCCATGATTTTAGGGTTTTGAGACTCATTATAGTATTTGAAGTCTATGCATGTTTGTTTTCATTAAATTGAAGCTGAGTTGACTTTTATCTAACCATGGATTCTTTGACCCTCAAGTATGACTTTAATGCCATGAGAGGATCAATTATATCTACTAAGGTCCATTAATGTATTATGAGATGATTAATAGTAGTAATAAGTCTATGTTGAGGACATATGGATTTTAGTATCTGATAAAGTGTACATGGATTCATACAAATGAATATTACTATTGGATACTATTGAGATTTGGTACAAAGAAGCAAATTAATTAAATGATGCTTTATTAACCTAGGTCGTTATAATATTTGACGCATACTGAGATTCGAGAATGTGTGATGCAACTATTGTTTTTGCCTCGTTGCATGGTTGTTTCAATTCAACTTACGTTATACTTCCATATTCGACAATAGGATACATGGAGCCTTAAAAGCCATAAATTATCATCTAAGCAGTTAATTACTCAGATCCTATCTCCATTTCTCACGGAGAAACCAGTACAGAGACCAAGTCTCGTTGGTTTCATGTATCTGAGATTAAAGGATCTTGATCTAGATACCGAACATGCGATTAGCTTCGGAAGTCTTAGATCTCTCTAAAGACCCCTTTTTGGGGGCAAACCAGTGACCTACATAGACAGAAGAAAGGACCACCAAACCTAGGCTTTCCACCATGGAGTGCAGAACTAAACTTCTCCTCTCTCAATGTTAGACCAGAGGGCGATGGCTCTAGATTCATGCCCGATTCTGCACCTACTTGTTGCTGCTCTAAAAAAGAGTCCCCAGTGGATTGAGTTGTGAAGTTTCCCTTTATACCAAAGCTTTTGGTCACTATGATCATGATCTCTAACCAGACTATGAGTGGGGTGGAGCATGTCGTCATCCCTCAGCATCAGTACTACAACTCATTGGAGTCCATCTTATGGCAACAACCTGTATGGAGGAGACGATGGGCGTTGAGTTCCCAGCCCGACCTAGTCCAGGCTTTCACGATGGCGGCATTAGGGGCCGATGAGCTGACCACCCTATAGATCTAGGGCCGTTACCACTTGGGTGGGTGACCAAGGTCCTCACGTCAGAGCTAGGGAATGTGAGTGAGGCTCGTTGGAGTCTGCAGTCATGGCGACCCTGACCCCTCTCGGTGCTGACCTCCCAGACTAATGAGATTAGTTCTATAAAGATGGTGACCATCTATGGGTGTGAAGGCCCCAACCTCTATATTTACATTCCACCTATCTCTGCTATCACCTAGAGAGGAACTGACCAAGAGTTCTAGATTAGTGGAGGGATCTAGTATCCTTACCGGTTCAGTTCGCCATGGTCAGCCAAAGATCCAGGCATCCTTATCTTTGGTCGAAGAGATCCTAGTTTCTGCAATCCCTCCTGGATGACGGTCAGAGGTGTTTGTGGATGTGTGATGGCTAGAGGGGCGAGGACCTAGCTCCATCATCGCAGGTATTTGTTGCAATGAAGCCCAACATAGATCGCGTCTGGGCTGGAGTAAAGGAGTGAACCAGCGATTGTGTTACCCTGAACCAGCCGCCTCACAGATCCTGTCCAACCAAATCAACCAGTTCAGGGCAGGTCAGGGAGAGCGTGGTGTGCCTCCCTTGGGAGCTATGTGGCGGCCATCAAGGTGCCATCCGTAGAATCTGACGCCTGATGAATTTCCAGAGAAAAGTAAACACCTCATCAAATGTATAGATCTTAGAAAATGCCTAATAAATAGCTCCCTTAGCCGAATAATCCCCCAAAAATATCTATGAACTCAGAAAAATGTACATTTTATTATTGGACCCCTATATCAGCCGCTTAAATAACTTTGAGTAATGATATTTAATGTAGAGTATAAAACTCCTTTTTAAGGTTCATTAAATGAAATAAATAGTATCCAGGTGATATTAATTTTCAGAAAAATTAAGATAGAATCCTAATAACTCTGGAAACCCTTTTGTGAACTCTTATGTAGGATTTATTGATCTATGCTAGACCTTTTCTCATTAATGCCTAAATTACATGCATTAACCTCATATTAATTCTGGAAAATAGTTCAAGCATCAGAAAAATATGTAATTTGGACCAGACCTCTAAAATGACTGTATGATCAGTAGAAAAGTATCAGATACCATCCTAAGATCAGACAGAACCTAGGTTTAACTAAACCCTAATCTGGACCAAAAATACCATTAATAATGATGAACCTTGTATTAATGATGAATATTTTTTATTAATTAGGTGATGACCAGAGATGTAGATGATCCAGAATATAAGTATGAATCTCTGAACTCAGGTACATGGATATAAGTATATGACTATTTTTCCTGGATGTTAACTATAAGTACCTACTTGCATGTATTAGAATACATTGCTGGATGTACATCTATATGTATTGTCATTTCCGCCTTGAACAATAAGAACACTAAGAAAATAAAATGGAATGTAGTTACCGATGGTTCATTAATCTCCCTATTAGAGAGGGAAAGTATTAATGCTGACTAGAACCTCCCTAATGGTACAAGGTATGCGGGGAGATCCCTAATGGTACAAGTTATGCGGGGAGATCCCTAATGGTACAAGGTACGCGGGGATAGGGCCCAATAATATATGTTTGTGCTAAGTCCACCATAGTAATACATGTCCATTGAAATATGATTAATAACTTGGGTTTACTTGATTTTTCGCCATTAAATAATGTTTCTTTCTCTCTTTCTTCTTTTTCAAGTATTTTCAATATGCCATCATAGTATAGTTCTTTATTTCCATGTACCAACTTTTGTTGATGTTTTTGTTTCTCGTATTTTCTAGGTCCAGAGCTAGAATGGGATAAAAGAATAGGATGTGAGCAAGTTGTACATGTTGTACCTATTGTCTAAGATCCTATTAGCATACATGTTTAGACTATGTGTAAAATTCTCTTTCAATATGAAATTGTAATTCGTGTTGTAATTTGCATGTTAAATGTTGAGAATGTTATGGTGCATGCATTAAATGAAATGTTCATGTATTTGTATATTGCTTCCGCAACGCACTTTGATACAATTGCTTAACGTTTTCGGATTTTGCCTTCTCATCTCCACGGGGTTTTGAGAAGGTGAAAATCCGAGGACGTTACAGTTGGTATCAGAGCATGAACAATAGATACACCTAACAATTGCTCACCATGAAACAAAAAAATCTCACTTTCACTTTAAACCCTAGAAACTTAGTAAGTTGTGCAATAGGAATAAGGTTTGACCTAGCATCTAGGTTAGAACCCAGATGTTCGAGAACTAGGTTTAGACAAGTGTGTGAGACCCTTTCCATATAGTGCTCATATGTATGGGGTAGCTACACTAGTCTACACTTTGTTCTCACCATTTCACTAGGTGACATAACACTAGACTATCTACTGTGCGTGGAACACTCGATTTTGTTGATTTGGTTTTGTTTTCCAATCGGCTCGAGTTCTCGGAGAAAAACTATATAATATTTTATTATGTATATGTATATATAAAAATGTGTCCCTCACACTGTAGAGTAGTTAGTGTTCATGCAACCTAAGTGAAAAGGAGTAACATCAGTCTAGAAGAGAGAGTAGTCTAGATTAGATGTCTAGAGCCTTATCAAGATATGTGATACATAGAGTAGATGATAGAATGATAGTTGAAATAAGCATGTGAAATCTTATCTAAGTTTGATCTCTGATGGTATAAGTTTCCTTACAAAGGTTTAAGTTGTATGTTGAATCTAATTTTGTAGAATTTATGCAAAATCTTGATGATGAAAGTACATTCCTTTTTCTTACTTAAGATGAGCTAAGTTAAGATAAAGTTGAATATACATGAGCCTCAAGATCTTTTACAAAGGAGGACCTCTGATGTTAGGATAAGATATGTGGTGAACTCCAGAGAGAGTGAGACCCACAAGGAGAGGGTCATAGGACCTATCCTAAATATATGAAAAATATGAGATTTATGTGAAATGATGTGTCCTAAGTTGGGTTACTCATGAGTACATGAGTTGAGTCTTTTTGCATGATTCCTCTCTTGATATTAATACTAGATGTGAGAGTGGGGTAAAAAAAATGTGATGGGTAGAAGACTCAATCATGATGAGATGATAAATCATTTGACGACGTTAGGTCCTAGATTGAGTGACTTATGTTTGTAAAACTCATCATTAGTTGCAAGTGAGGTCATATATAAAACTCTTGTTCAGAGAGTAAAATACCTTGTGCATGAGATACTCATACATGTTGATCCTTCTTTTTCTTCTTCTTTTTCGCTATATATGATGTTGGAAACCTCGCTTGAGCTATATAGATGATTTATATATGAGGAATCACTCGTATAAGCTTGACCTATTCTATATTCCCTTCCTATATCATACATGTAATATCCAAGTTTGAAATAATGATAAGATCGGCCTAGTATATTCTCATTCCCCTTCTATCATACATGAAAGATATAAGTTATGAAAGCATGATCGTGACACAAAGGTCCCTTTAGATCATATATATTGCATGAAAATATAGTGCTTAACCTTAATACTTCTAAATCTAAGCTTATAGTTGAGAATCAACTACACCATGAGGTGGAACCCTAATATTCAAGTATATTAACGAAGACCCTCTCACATGATGAAATTATGATATGATGTTGATCATAAAGCTACACTAACATTGCTAAGCCTGATAATTTAGATAAATGATGGCATGAAACTTGACATCACCATATGATTAATAGGGTGAAACATGAAGCCTTGAGTAGTACCTTCTTAAATTCATACGTATGAGTAAAACCCTTATCCTTAAGGTACTATGGGGATGTAGATACTAAGAAAAAAAAAGAATTGTTTCATGCTATGACTAAGACATTAAATGACGCTTCAGTCTATATAAGGTGGGGTGCATACAACCTATATGTTCTGTATCCCCAAATGACAACTTAGGTTATATCCAAAAATATTATAGTCTTGGCATCTAGAAGTTGTGGCCTATATGATGTTGGACTTTATGGTTACCACTTAAGTATGAGATCAGTTGAATTTCGAGGATGAAATTCCATATAAGGTGGGGTGAATGTGATGACCCATGATTTTAGGGTTTTGAGACTCGTTATAGTATTTGAAGTCTATGCATGTTTGTTTTCATTAAATTGAAGCTGAGTTGACTTTTATCTAACCATGGATTCTTTGACCCTCGAGTATGACTTTAATGCCATGAGAGGATCAATAATATCTACTAAGGGCCATTAATGTATGTTGAGATGATTAATAGTAGTAATAAGTCTATGTTGAGGACATATGGATTTTAGTATCCGATAAAGTGTACATGGATTCATACGAATGAATATTACTATTGGATACTATTGAGATTTGGAACAAAGAAGCAAATCAGTTAAATGATGCTTTATGAACCTTGGTTGTTATAATATTTGACGCATACTGAGATTTGAGAATGTGTGATGCAACTATTGTTTTTTCCTTGTTGCATGGTTGTTTCAATTCAACTTACGTAATACTTCCATATTTGACAATAGGATACATGGAGCCTTGAAAGCCATAAATTATCATCGAAGTAGTTAATTACTCAGATCCTATCTCCATTTCTCACGGAGAAGCCAATATAGAGACCAAGTCTCGTTGGTTTCACGTATCTGAGATTAAAGGATCTTGATCCGGATACCGAACATGTGATTAGCTTCGGAAGTCTTAGATCTCTCTAAAGACCCCTTTTTGGGGGAAAACCAGTGACCTACATAGAGAGAAGAAAGGACCACTAAACCTAGGCTTTGCACCGTGGAGTGCAAAACTAAACTTCTCCTCTCTCAAGGCTAGACCAGAGGGTGTTGGCCCTGGATTCATGCCCGATTATGCACCTACTTGTTGTTGCTCCAAGAAACAGTCCCTAGTGGATCGAGTTGTGAATCTTCCCTTTATACCAAAGCTTATGGTCACAATGATCATGATCTCTGACTAGACTATGAGTGGGGTGGAGCATGTCGTCATCCCTCAGCATCAGTACTATAGCTCATTAGAGTCCAACTTGTGGCAACAACCTGTATGGAGGAGACGATGAGTGTTGAGTTCCCAGCCTGAACTGGTCCAGGCTTTCACGAAGGTGGCATTAGGGGTCGGTGAGCTGACCACCCTACGGATCTAGGGCCATTACCACTTGGGCGGGTGATCAAGGTCCTTACATCAGAGCTAGGGAATGTGAGTGAGGCTCGTTGGAGTCTACAGTCATGGTGACCCTAACCCCCTCTCGGCGCTAACCTCCCAGATGGGTCAGATTAGTTCTATAGAGATGGTGACTCCATCTCTGGGTGTGGATTCCCCAACCTCTGTATTTACCTTCCACCTATCTCTACTATAACCTAGATAGTAAATGACCGAGAGTTCCATATTAGTGGAGGGATCTAGTGTCCTTGCCGGTTTAGTTTGCCATGGTCGGCCGAAGATCCAGGCATCCTTATCTTTGGTCGAAGAGATCTCAGTTTCTGCAATCCCTCCTGGATGACGGTCAGAGGTGTTTGTGGAAGTGTGGTGGCCAGAGGGGCGAGGACCTAGCTGTTGGGTTTTACGGGAGGCAGAGAAGCAGCGAAAACAAAAAAAAATTCCCCAAAACCCAGAGCAAAGGAATCACGTCAACGTCTATATAATAGGAAAGAAGGTTTGTGGATGCATAGCTTGTCCCGAGGCTCGCTCGGAGACAATACCTTGTGCCTTGTGCAGTCTTCACCTCCAGTCTTGGATGGTGTATGTGCAGCTCCTGGTCACACCGAGACTGAAGACTCCTGGTCTTACCGGGACTTTCAGGGTTGACAGTTGTCCTCCGAGCGACAGAGGTCTCCCGCCTCTACAGTCGTCCACACGGACTGCCTGGAACTCCGATCTCCTTGTCCCACAAGGAATCAGAAGGATTTGCACCCTCCTGTCGGCGTACTAGTAGCCAACACACTCTCCTGCTACCAGTTTCTTTCTGCAGTTGTCTTTCCCTTGTTGTGCCTCCCTTATCGAGTAGCACTTGCTCGGGCTCTCTCGGTTACCAAAACTAGAGAGAACGACAACTTTACAGAGCAACTGGTTGCACTGAGTTGTACTTTGAGAAGCCCCCAATAACCCTATATATAGGAGGGTCATGGGACATGGTTCTCTATCCCGGGCAATGTGGGACTAAAGTAGGAGTAGAAGGGTTCGAGATTTCCACAAAATCTGACAAACTGTGTCAGCTGAACCGATCGTTTCAACCCTGAAATGATCGTCTGGACCCTCTAGCCGATCGGTTGGTCACACCAGCCGATCGTTTGGATGCATGAGCCAATCGGTTGGACACTCCAGTCGATCGGTTCATGATCCTGGTTCAACTCAAATTGACATTCCTATTTTGTTTCCTTATTCCAATCGAATTGGATAAGAAAAATGAAAATTAATTTCTCACCAATATCACTTTCCCAACTCGCTCAGTTGCGCCAGTTGAGCCGATCGGTTTAACCCTTGGACCGATCGTTTCACTCTGGTCATGAGCCGATCGGTTCACCCATTGAGCCGATTGGTTCACCAAGCTCAGTCGATCGTTTCATCACATGAGCCGATCAGTTGGGAGTGCAGACTGTGCAGAATCACTCAATTATAGTTCCAATCAATCCGATACTCTAATCAATTGGTCCAACACCTTGAACACTATGATAATGAGCTATCAATTGATTAAATGTTTAATTGATCTACTAAACTCCTTTAGTTATCAATCTAAACATCATTTGTGGACAAACTCCAATTCCAGGTTAAATCCTATGTGTGTGACCCCGCAGGTCCATTTCACGTTGGCAGTGAATGTCCATAACACTTATGACTTCACAAGCAAAGAGCGGTGCCTAGTCACACATCAGTGCTACCCAAGTGAAATAAAAAGTTGGAGAACAACTTTCAATCCTACAATCCGTGAATGGTGTTACAATGAATGTATAATTCCTTTGTCACCGATATCCTGAATGAACTCGACGCATGGAACAGTCATCCTGTCAACATTCATTCATTTCCTTGATCTCAGAGCAGATTGATGAGATGTGTGTGACATCAATATCACATATTGATTCACACATGCATGCACATGCCTTTCTCAATCCTACTCATCAAGTGGCCAAGGATATCAAACTCCCTCAGGAGGGACAAATCCCATGTCTATCACTCACCCCTCAAAAGCCCCATGTGTCAAAGCCACCCAATCATCACCTTTATAACAACCCATGTTTCAGGACTGCGTTTGATGATGTCAAAGTGTGCCCAACCACATGTGTTGAGTGTAGTGATTTCAGGTCTAAGAATCACACTCACCACCATGACTGTGAGAGCTGACTGTGACTACCAAGTCAAGGTTCCATGTGTCACTCTCACGGTGGGTCTGTCCGGTACCTTGTTCTCTAACAAATACCTATGTGCTTGGTTTGATATCACTATATCATGACTAATGAGATTCTGTCATCAACCAACACACAATCTAGCCTTTAGTGTTATTGATGTCTATGGTTATTTCCACAATAACAACCGACTAGGGACCAAACAAGAATGTATACTCTTAACATCTATATGATCTCATCGTTTAGGTCCTTAACCTAAAAGCATGTCATGGAGTAAAATCATTCTGTAGACATCTATCATGTCACACCATCATCTCAGAAATAGTTTAAACATATAGATCGGAAATTTCCTTTATTATTATTCAAATCATTTACATAGTATCCCATTACAATCATCACATGACTTGCTCTATGGGCATACATACCAACAGACTCCCACTTGCACTTAGAGCCAGTCACCTAGGAACCTCAGTCCTTGTGACCTTGCATGACCATCATGCTTCTGCTGAGAAAGGGCCTTAGTCAGTGGATCAGCTATGTTGTCTTCAGTTGGTACTTTGCAAATCTTCACATCTCCTCGTTGTACGATATCTCGTATGAGATGGAAGCGCCGCAGTATGTGCTTGGACCGCTGATGTGATCTGGGTTCCTTAGCTTGTGCAATAGCTCCATTATTGTCACAATAAAGCTCAATTGCATCACAGCTATTGGGAACTACACCAAGTTCAGAGATGAACTTCCTAATCCACACAGCCTCCTTTGCTGCATGCGAAGCAGCAATATACTCGGCCTCTGTAGTAGATTCGGCAACTGTTTCTTGCTTAGAACTCTTCCAGCTCACAACTCCATTATTAAGGCAAAATACAAATCTTGACTGCGATCTGTAATCATCTTTATCGGTTTGGAAGCTTGCATCGGTGTAACCCTTTACAACCAGCTCTTCCTCGCCGCCGTAAACAAGAAACTGATCCTTAGTCCTTTGTAAGTACTTGAGGATGTTCTTTACGGATGTCCAGTGAGCATCCTTGGGATCTGACTGGTACCTGCTCGTCATGTTGAGAGCATACTAGACATCTGGGCGTGTGCACAACATAGCGTACAAGATGGACCCGATGGCTGATGCGTATGGGATCCCATTCACAAGATTGAGGACATTGAGCTCTACAGACGATGACTCCATGTAGCATGGGGATGTTGCCTCTCTTTGAGTTCTCCATGCTGAACTGCTTCAGCACTTTGTCAATGTACGTGCTCTGACTTAGTTTGAGAATCCTTCTAGATCTATCTCTATAGATCTTAATTCCAAGAATGTAGGATGCTTCTCCTAAGTCCTTCATTGAAAAAATATTCCCAAGCCAAGTCTTTACCTTCTCTAAGGCTAAGACATCATTCCCCATCAATAGTATGTCATCCACATACAATATGAGGAATGTGTTTGAGCTCCCACTAACCTTCTTGTACACACAAGGTTCATCTTCATTTTGAATAAAGACAAACACTTTGACTTCCTCATCAAATTTAAGATTCCAACTCTGAGATGCTTGCTTCAATCCATAGATTGACCTTTGTAGCTTACAAACTTTATTGGCATTCTTTGGATCTACAAAACCTTCAGGCTGTGTCATATACACATCCTCATTTATATTCATGTTAAGGAATGCAGTTTTAACATCCATCTGCCAAATCTCATAGTCATAATAAGATGCAATAGCAAGCATGATCTTGATGGACTTAATCATGGAAACTGGTGAAAAGGTTTCATCATAGTCAACACCTTGAACTTGTCGAAATCCCTTAGCAACCAATCTGCCTTTATAAGTTTGCACATTTCCATCCATGTCGGTCTTCTTCTTAAAGACCCACTTGCACCCTATGGGTTTTACCCCTTCGGGTGGTTCCACCAAAGTCCATACTTTGTTGGAGTACATGGATTCCATCTCGGATCTCATGGCTTCATGCCATTTCTCAAAATCTGGTCCCTCCATAGTCTCTGTGTAGGTAGTTGGATCATCATCTATGATCAACTCACCACCTTCCTGAGTTACAAGGTATCCAAACCTCTTAGGTTCAAGGCGGGTCCTACCAGATCTATGAGGTCATTGTGTTACCTGAGGAGACAGAGATTCCACAAAACCTTGTGAATCTCCATGTTCCTCTTGTACATCTATCGGTTATATGTTTTCTTGTTTGGCTTGAACCTCTTCAAGCTCTATTTTCCTCCCACTGCTTCCTTTGGAAATAAATTCCTTTTCTAGGAACACAGTTGTCCTGGCAACAAACACTTTGTTGTCAGTAGGGTGGTATAGATAATATCCCCTTGTTTCCTTGGGGTATCCAATAAAATAACATTTATCGGATTTGGGTCCAAGCTTATCAGGAAACATTTTCCTAACGTAAGCCTCACAACCCCAAATCTTCAGAAAAGACAAATCGGGACGCTTCCCAGTCCATATCTCATATGGTGTCTTTTGAACCGATTTAGATGGTACACGGTTAAGTGTAAACGCGGCAGTTTCAAGAGCATGACCCCATAAGGAAATCGGAAGATCAGCAAAACTCATCATTGATCGCACCATATCCAACAATGTGTGATTCCTTCTTTTAGACACACCATTACGCTGTGGTGTTCTAGGAGGAGTCCATTGTGATACAATACCACGGGCTCGCAGAAGGTCCTCAAACTCTTGGCTTAAGTATTCTCCACCTTGATCGGATCGAAGTGCCTTAATACTTTTACCAAGTTGGTTCTGTACTTCGTCCATGAAATCCTTGAACTTTTCAAGGGTTTCTGACTTATGCTTCATTAGGTACACATAGCCATACCTACTGAAATCATCAGTAAAGGTAATGAAGTATTGATACCCATTTCTGGCATTAGTTCTAAAAGGCCCACATACATCAGTATGTATGAGTCCTAATAGATCACTATCTCTCTCACCTTTACCTAAAAAGGGAGTCTTGGTCATCTTGCCCAATAAACAAGATTCACATGTCTCTATTGATTCATAATCAAAAGAGTCTAGATAACCATCTTTATGGAGTCTAGAAATGCGCTTCTCATTTATGTGCCCTAGACGACAATGCCAAAGGTATGTTTCATTTGAGTAGTTGAGTTTTTGCTTTTTGGTGTTTACGTTGTATACACTTGTCTCTAGATCAATCAAGTATAGACCATAAGACATTGGGGCACTGCCATAAAAGATCCCATCTTTAGAAATGGAACACTTTCCATTCTTAATAAGAAATTCAAATCCATCCTTGTCCAAACAAGTGACGAAAATGATATTCCTATTTATGGCAGGTACATAATACCAATTCTTCAACTCTATTATTAGCCCACTAGGTAGAGTTAACTCATAGGTTCCTACGGCACTGGCGGCAACCCTTGCCCCATTGGCAACACGTAGTTCAACCTCGCCTTTCCCCAAAGGCCTGCTTCTTTTAAGATCCTTCACATTTGAACAAATGTGAGATCCGCATCCAGTATCAAGTACCCATGACGAAGAAGTAGTAAAGTTAATCTCTATCATGTATACACCAGAAGTAGAGATCTCTATCTCTGACTTCTTCTTCCATCGTTCCTTCCATCCTCTCAATGTAGAAGAAATCGGTTTGGCGAGAGAACCCTTCTCTCCCTTACCTTTTGTTCCATTGGTCATTATCAATGAACTTTCTTTCTTCTTCACCAATGCATTAAGCGTACATAGAGTGGATTCAAAGGCTCCTGGTATATCTGGATTGTGTAGAACACTTCTCACAGTCCTCAACCAGTTATGGAATTTATTCTCAATTAATTTGCCCATTTTAAAAAATGATTGCTTTGCCATTCTACAAGAGAAAATTTGCATTTGTCAAAACTCCTTTTTTATTTGATTTGAATAAAATTTGACGATAGTTAATTAGGCCTTTAATTAATTACCGCTCCCACTATTTTGACTCAAATTGACAGCCCTCACCATCAATTTGGAAGATTGCAGCGTACAATCTTCTAGTGGGTCAAGATCCTGAAATCCTCTGAGCCATGCACCAGCTTGGGCTGTCACCCACAACTCAGATCTTCCAGGTAGGCAACTCTTGCCAATTGCATCATATGCAACTCTTGAAAGATGTCATATGAAACTCCTTGCCATGATCATCTCCACGCCTCAAGGTGCTAGATCCTATCTAGGTCACCTTGTTAAGTCCGACCCAAAGCCAACACGATGAATATGCACCTTGCTTGGGAAAACCCAGACATTCATCCTTCACGCTTCTATGAGATAGACGGTGCACCACGCTTGGGCGTGCCCACACTTGGTCGATCAAGCTTTTCATGTGTGTCGCATTTGGAAGGCATCTAAAACTTAATATTTAATGAGGGATTTGGTTTTTATATACATATACATATCCAATCACCACAATATATAGTACGTATCATATACAAGCTATATCCCACAGAAAACATGAAAACGATAAAAGCAAAGATTATGGCCATCCTATTGTGATTCCTCGAGCCAAGAGGAATCAAGGTCATTTAGGTCTTTATCACATGCAACCTGTACAAGATGAAATCTGTGCCTTCCTTTCTGAGTTTGATCAGCTCATCTCCATGACTGATCGGCTCACCATCAAGTTGGTTGTTCGGGTGCCACCAGCCGATCGACTGGCGCCTCCAGCCGATCGGTTCACTGGTCATCGTGCATCTCCTCAGGTCGCCACCCACTCGTCTCGATCCTCGAATCGATCGTCTTGAGTTGTCCATCATTCTTTGACATAACAGGAAATAAAATCTATCATATTTACATTTGAATTGAGAAACCCCGAGTTACATTTGGGGGGAGCAAAGGTAGGAAAAGAATTCTCGAATTATTTCGAGTTACATCAGGAATAGGATAGGGGAATCGGTGCACAGACTGAGATGCAAGCAACCACATACAACCACACATAGATATAGGGATTATAGGCCATAACCATGCTACACATCCACCACAAAACTCATTTAAGGGCAACGCGTATCGAGTGCATTAATATTACATATCATATATATTTGGGATTTGTGGATTGGACATGCATAAAGCCAATTTTATTCGCATCGTATGCAATAAATAAAGGCGACAAACCAAAATTGATCACATCGATAATCCTAAAATATAGAACTGTTGATGTGGCTCGGATACCACTGTTGGGTTTAACGGGAGGTAGAGAAGCAGCGGAAACAAAAAATTTCTCCCCAAAACCCAGAGCAAAGGAATCACGTCAACATCTATATAATAGGAAAGAAGGTTTGTGGATGCATACCTTGTCCCGAGGCTCGCTCGGCAACAATACCTCGCGCCTTGCACGGTCATCACCTCCGGTCTTGGATGGTGTATGTGCAGCTCCTGGTCACACCGGGACTGAAGACTCCTGGTCTTACCGGGACTGTCAGGGTTGACAGTTGTCCTCCGAGCGACAGAGGTCTCCCGCCTCTACAGTTGTCCATACAGACTTCCTGGAACTCCGATCTCCTTGTCCCACAAAGAACTGGAAGAATTCACACCCTCCTGTCGGCGTACTAGTCGTCGACACACTCTCCTACTACCAGTTGCTTTTTATAGTTGTTTTTCCCTTGTTGTGCCTCCCTTATCGGGTAGCACTTGCTCGGGCTCTCTCGGTTACCAAAACCAAAGAGAACGACAACTTTATAGAGCAACTGGTTGCACTGAGTTGTACTTTGAGAAGCCCCCAATATCCCTATATATAGGAGGGTCATGGGACAGGGTTCTCTATCCCGGACAATGCGGGAATAAAGCAGGAGTAGAAAGGTTCGAGATTTCCACAACATTTGACAAACTGCGTCAGCTGAATCGATCGTTTCAACCCTGAAACGATCGTCTGGACCCTCCAGCCGATCGGTTGGTCACACCATCCGATCGTTTGGATCCATGAGCCGATCAGTTGGACACTCTAGTCAATCGGTTCGTGATCCTGGTTCAACTCAAATTGATATTCCTATTTTGTTTCCTTGTTCCAATCGAATTGGATAATCGAAACGAAAATTAATTTCTCACCAATTTCACTTTCCCAACTTGCTCGGTTGCGCCAGTTGAGCCAAATTATTCAACCCTTGGACCGATCGTTTCACTCTGGTCATGAGCCGATCAGTTCACCCGTTGAGCCGATCGGTTCACCAAGCTCAGCCAATCGTTTCATCACATGAGCCGATCGGTTGGGAGTGCAGATTGTGTAGAATCAGTCAATTGCAGTTCCAATCAATCTGATACTCTAATCAATTGGTCCAACACCTTGAACACTATGATAATGAGCTATCAATTGATTAAGTGTTTAATTGAACTACTAAACTCCTTTAGTAATCAATCTAAACATCATTTGTCGACAAACTCCTATTCCAAGTAAAATCCTATGTGTGTGACCCTGCATGCCCATTTCACGTTGGCAGTGAAAGTCCATAACACTTATGACTTCACAAGCAAAGAATGGTGCCTAGTCACACATCAGTGCTACCCAAGTGAAATAGAAAGTTGGAGAACACCTTTCAATCCTACAATCCGTGAATGGTGTTACAGTGAATGTATAATTCCTTTATCACTGATATCCTGAATGAACTCGAGGCATGGAACAACCATCATGTCAACGTCCATTCATTTCCTTGATCTCAGAGTAGATTGATGAGATGTGTGTGACATCAATATCACATATTGATTCACACGTGCATGTGCATGCCTTTCTCAATCCTACTCATCAAGTGGCCAAGGATATCAAACTCCCTCAGGAGGGACAAATCCCATATCTATCACTCACCCCTCAAAAGCCTCATGTGTCAAAACCACCCAATCATCACCTTTATAACAACCCATGTTTCAGGACTGCGTTTGATGATGTCAAAGTGTGCCCAACCACATGTGTTGAGTGTAGTGATTTTAGGTCTAAGAATCACACTCACCACCATTACTGTGAGAGCTGACTGTGACTACCAAGTCAAGGTTCCATGTGTCACTCTCACGGTGGGTCTGTCTGGTACCTTGTTCTCTAACAAGTACCTATGTGCTTGGTTTCATATCACTATATCATGACTAATGAGATTCTGTCATCAACCAACACACAATCTAGCCTTTAGTGTTATTGATGTCTATGGTTATTTCCACAATAACAACCGACTAGGGACCAAACAAGAATGTATACTCTTAACATCCGTATTATCTCTTCGTTTAGGTCCTTAACCTAAAAGCATACGTCATTGAGTAAAATCATTCTTTAGACATCTATCATGTTACACCATCATCTCAGAAATAGTTTAAACATATAGATCGGAAATTGCCTTTATTATTATTCAAATCATTTACATAGTATCCCATTATAATCATCACATGACTTGCTCTATGTGCATACATACCAACACTTGCTCCATCATCGTAGGTATTTGTTGTGGAAAAGCCCAACAGAGAAATGTGAGGTCTTCCGTGAGATTGCGTCTGGGATGGAGGAAAGGAGTGAACCAGCGATCATGTTACCCTAAACCAGCTGCCTCACAGATCCAGTCCAACCAAATCAGCCAGTTCAGGGCAGGTCAGGGAGAGCATGGTGTGCCTCCCTTGGGAGCTACATGGCGGCCATCAAGGTGTCATCCATAGAATCTGACACCTGATGAATTTCCAGAGAACAGTAAATACCTCATCTAATGTATAGATCTTACAAAATTCCTAATAAATAGCCCCCTTAGCTGAATAATCCCTCAAAAATATCTATGAACTCAAAAAAAGTATATTTTATTATTGGACCCCTATATCAGCCGCATGAATAACTTTGAGTAATGATCTTTTAATGTAGAGTATAAAACTCCTTTTTAAGGTTCATTAAATAAAAATAAATAGTATCCAGGTGATATTAATTTTCAGAAAAATTAAGATAGAATCCTAATAACTCTGGAAACCCTTTTGTGTACTCTTATCTAGGATTTATTGATCTATGTTAGACCTTTTCTCATTAATGCCTAAATTACATGTTTTAACCTCATATTAATTCTGGAAAATAATTCAAGCATCAGAAAAATATGTAATTTGGACCAGACCTCTAAAATGACTGTATGATCAGTAGAAAAATATCAGATACCATCCTAAGATCAGATAGAACCTAGGTTTAGATAAACCCTAATCTGGACCTAAAATACCATTAATAATGATGAACCTTGTATTAATGATGAATATTTGTTATTAATTAGGTGATGACCAGAGATGTAGATGATCCAGAATATAAGTATGAATCTCTGAACTCAGGTATGTGGATATAAGTATATGACTAGTTTTGTTGGATGTTAATTATAAGTACCTACTTGCATGTATTTGAATACATTACTGGATGTACATCTATATGTATTGTCATTTCCGCCTTAAACAATAAGAACACTAAGAAAAGAAAATGGAATGAAGTTACTGATGGTTCATTAATCTCCCTATTAGAGAGGGAAAGTATTAATGTTGACTAGCACCTCCCTAATGGTACAAGGTACGCGGGGATAGGGCCCAATAATATATGTTTGTGCTAAGTCCACCATAGTAATACATGTCCTTTGAAATATGATTAATAACTTGGGTTTACCTGATTTTCCACCATTAAATAATGTTTCTTTCTCTCTTTCTTCTTTTTCAAGTATTTTCAATATGCTAGCATAGTGTATATCTCTTTAACTCCATGTACCAACTTTTGTTGATGTTTTTGTTTCTCGTATTTTCTAGGTCTAGAGCTAGAATGGGATAAAAGAATAGGATGTGAGCAAGTTGTACAGGTTGTACCTATTGTCTAAGATCCTATTAGCATACATGTTCATACTATGTGTAAAATTCTCTTTCAATATGCAATTGTAATTCATGTTGTAATTTGCATGTTAAATGTTGAGAATGTTATGGTGTATGCATTAAATTAAATGTTCATGTATGTGTCTATTGCTTCCATAACGCACTTTGATACAATTGCTTAACGTTTTCGGATTTTGTCTTCTCATCTCCATGGGGTTTTGAGAAGGTGAAAATCCGGGGACGTTACAGGAAGCTTCCTCATCTGTCTTATCTGGCTCCCCTCATTGACAGAGGAACCTAAACCACGACTGGGCCTCCTGGCATTCTACTCAGCCCATGAAATGTCAAGGTCATGTAACTCTTGGGCTTGTGAAAAGGTAGGAGCAGAGGTACCAAGTCCTGCAAGTAGGGTATCTCTAGGACCAGCAGGGAGAGGTATCATAAGAGGGGTAGATACACCAACAAAAGAGGGTGTAGCAGTGGAAGAAGTAGGTGGAGGGTTGGGTAAAAGTGATCATATGCATAGGATGCATAGTCACCTCCTAGGTAGGGCTGGCAGGTAGGATAAGGGTGTGCATAGGATAGGTTCATGTTGGACATGATGGCACAAATATTTTGATACACGTACTCTTGAACATAAAAGGTATACGCCTATTGATGTATCATGTAACCCATGAGGGTTTCATTTTACACATGGAATGAGGCGTGGGTAGGTCGGGAAGGCTGAGGTGGTGGAGGTCCACGGGTGGAGGTGGAGGCTTTGGGTGTGCTAGAGGAAGGGATAGGTACAGACTTCTGAAGTGTGGTCTCACTACTACAAACTTCTTTTCGAGTTGGTTTGTAATGAAGACTATTGAAAACAAATTTTCTAGTGGCAACTTGAAAAAGATCGCATATCAGGGCTGGGTAGGGTAGATGGGTGCCACAGGTGTTCTCGCCACAGTCAAAATAGGTCATGTGGTGAATGACATAATGAGACCATTTGACTCTGATGTTCTTCAAGAGACAAAACATAATCACTATAGTGTTTTCTAAAATTTCTATCTAATTTTTCTTTGGATGAATATTATAGTTAACAACTAGGGTGAGTATGTAGTTTTGAGGTATAAGGTGGAGGAGGGAAGGGTACACTTCTTCCTACAGGGAAATGAGACTTCATAAAAAATTTATGAATATCGAAAAGAGTGTGATAATATTACTTGTAGAAGGCCTCAGGGTCAGCTAGGTCAAAATACTCAGGGTAGGCCTTCCTCCAACTATCAGTCTCCTCAGTACCCAAGAAGAAAAATTTTAGGGTATCCTCAGAGACTTGGAATTTCTTCTCGACGATCATGTAAGTAAATACTACTTGAACATTAGGCGAAGGTATGAGTGTGTCATAATTTCATTATAAGTTAGCATAGAATTCATAAATGGCTTTTGTGCATATGATATAATTCTTGTAGCATGCGCGTTCGACACACAAGGCAGAGAGGTGGTGAGCGATAACAACTATGCTACTTGATTGATAACACTTTGTCTACGTGGGGTTGGCTAAAAAAGGGCACAAAATGGGAAGGAGCTCCTTGTACCTATTGAGAGCCTCATTGGAGACAAAAAATGTATCGTTGTATGAGATGCTAGTTAGAAGAGAAGGATGGTTTTCTAGCTGGGGTGTCTCTCTTTCTCCTATTTAACACCATGGAGATGAAATGAGAAGGATGGAGAGAGCAAAAATAAGGAAAACACCACCAAAAACATCCACACACCTAGGGTTGAAGGGAACGAGGTCAAGGGAGGTTGAGCTAGGTCAAACTAGGGCTAGGGAAAGGAAGGTCGGGGCTAGGGTGAGAACTTGAGGGAGCTGGAGAGTGGATCAGTCAATTTTTCTCTAGTTGAGAGGGAGAAAAGTAGACTAAACCATACTTATAGTTTTGATCCAGCCTGACCATCGGTCGAGTTCAGTGAATGGGAAACTCGACCAATCAGATCTCTGAAAAAGCTCTCGTTTTCTGATCGATCAAGTTTGCAACTCGACCGATGGTTTACCTAAACCAACTTTAGAAATTCTAATTTCTAGCCATTACAGTGCTAATTAAATTTATTTTTCAAATCCATTTTGTATTTTAAGCATAGTTAGGAACATATCACTCATCATTACATTCTATTTTGTGATAAAACAAGCATTTATGAAAAATACCTAAAAATAAGAAGAAAAAATGGGAAAAAGAACATGAAATTTTGATTTTAGTGTATTAGCAAGCAAGGATGATGAAAACATAGGAAAAGCATATAGGATAGATGAAAAATAGCTAGAAGGCATATCAGATGTATTCAAAGCATTTATGAGCATTTAGATATAATAATGTTAAATTACTCTCTAGCTAGAGGTGTAGTGAAAATGTCTGCTATCTAATTTTCAGTGTCCACACGCGTGATATAGATATCCTTTTTGGCAATGTGATCACGAAGAAAATCATGGAAAATCTCTATATGATTAGATCTACTATGCAAGATAGGATTATAATACTAGATAATTGCACTAGTATTATCACAATAGATAGGAGAAGCATCAAAATGAATGTTAAAGTCTTGGATCATTTGTTTCCTCCATAGGACCTGGGCACCAGAAATCCTGACTGCAATGTATTCAGCCTAGGTGGTTGATAATGCTATTGTTCTCTATTTCTTGGAGAACCAAGGCACCAAGCATGGTCTTATAAGGAAACAAGTGCCACCTGTGCACTTTATATCAATCAAGAATCCCACATAATCCACATCACTATAAGCCGTAAGAGTAAAGTTCCTTGACTTGGGATACCATAGTCCAAAAATTTGGATTTTGGATAAGTACCTTAAAATCCTCTTAACAACTATAAGATGTAATTTCTTGGGATTTGATTGAAAGAGAGCACACAAGCCAACACTAAACATTATATCTGGTCTAGAGGCAATTAAGTTAAGTAAACTTCCAACCATACCTCTATAGAGCTTCTCATCTACCTTCTCACTTTCTTCATTTTTATCAAGTTTGAAAGTGTTTGACATGGGTGTGTCCATCGTCTTGGTGTTCTCCATCACAGAGCACTTAAGTAGGTCACTTGTGTAATTGCCTTAGTTGATGACGTTCCCATATTTAGTTTTCTTGATTTTAAAGTTTAGGAAGAATGTGATCTCACCCATTATACTCAACTCAAATTCACTCTGCATATGATCACTAAATTCTTTGCAAAGATTAAGGTTAGTTCCGCCAAAAATGATATCATCAACTTATATTTGAATGATAAGAAAAGTGTTAGAAGTGTGCATTAGAAACAAGGTAGAATCTACTTTGCCCATGATATACCCATGATCTAACAAAGAGTTCTTTAATTTTTCATATCAAGCTCTTGGTACTTGTTTGAGTCCATAGAGAATTTTTTGCAACAAATAAACATGTTTAGGTAAACTATCATGTTTAAATCCTGGGGTTGTGCAACATACACTTCCTTCTCAATTGTAACATTCTAAAATGCACTTTTAACATCCATTTGATAAATAAGTTATCATTTATATCTGGTAAAAGCAAGTAACATATGAATGGACTCAAATCTAGCTACAAGTGCTTATGTTTCATTAAAATCTATACCTTCCTATTGGTTGTAGCCTTGATCCACTAACCTTGCTTTGTTTTTTACCACTTTGTCACTTTCATCTAGATGGTTACGGTAGACTCACTTGGTGCCAATGATCTTTCTATCACTTGATCTTGGTACTAGGGCCCATACTTTATTATTTTCAAATTGCTCCAACTCTTCTTGCATGGCTAGGACCCATTCATCATTTCCAAGAGCTTCTTGGACGTTCTTTGGCTCAAGTTGTGAGATTAAGGCATTGTTTTCTTGTTCTTTGTTGAATGCAGCCCATGTCTTCAAATGGATCACCTAAAATTAGTTCTTTTGGATGATTCTTTACAAATTGGGGAGTTGGATCCTTCTTCTCTTCAACTGTCTCTT
This sequence comes from Alisma plantago-aquatica, assembly GCA_963693085.1. Lineage (NCBI taxonomy): Eukaryota > Viridiplantae > Streptophyta > Magnoliopsida > Alismatales > Alismataceae > Alisma > Alisma plantago-aquatica. The sequence continues at coordinate 1,387,414,146 of OY856412.1, forward strand.
TATCTTCAATGACCACCTCTTTTACCTTTTGGATGATGTTGAGTTCTTTTATAATAGGAATTACCTCACCTATAACATCATCATTTGGAATAATATCTTTGGTAATAGAGGGTACAATCTCAATAAACATAACATTTATAGATTCTTCTACTTTATCAAGATCGATATTGAACACTTTATAAGCCTTTCTAGTAGTGTTATAGTCAAGAAAGAAAGCCTTGTAAGATTTTGGATCAAACCTATTGAGAGAATCTATCGTATTCAAAACAAAACAAGGACATCTGAAAATATGGAAATACTCGATAGAAGGCTTCCAACCACACCATAGATCATAAGGGGTTTTCTTTGAAGAAGGATGTGTAAAAACTTGATTTGGCACAAAACATGAGGTACTGACGGCTTCAACACTAAACTTCTTTTTAGTGTCATACCCTAAAAGCATGGTCCTAACCATGTCCTATAGTCACCTATTCTTCCTCTCTTCAACCCCCACTACTACATTTCTGGCCAGTAACATCACTGCCCATAGCGTCATTTTTACTAGAATAACTGACCTAATAGACTATTACATCAGCTTTATCATAAAAACCGACCTTACAGGTTTCCCGCGGCAAAAATTCACGCGATTTTGGCTTCGTGCCTCGATCTATAGGTCATTTTTTCCAAATAACCAAAGCTATAGGGTCAAAAAAAATGCGGGCACCGCTTTGGAACTCTACGGTCAGTTTTTTCAAAATAATCGACCCTATAGACCCTAACCTCTAGCGTTAGTTTTTTCAAATAACTGACCTTATAAATGGTCTCAAAAATTTCGGGCACCACTTAGTCTCGACGGTCGGTTTTTTCAAATAATTGACTCTATAGACCCTGACCTCTAGGATCAGTTTTTTCAAATACCCGACCTTATAGATGGTCTCAAAACTTTCGGGCACCACTTAGTCTCTAGGGTTGGTTTTTTCAAATAACCGACCCTACAAACCTGACCTGTAGCGTCAGTTTTTGGAGATAATGTACCCTAGAGGTCAGATGGATATTATACCAAAGTCGATCCATGTTTTAGTGTGTTTCAGTTCATTTTGTTCGTCTCCCCATTCCGGCTCCCACACACGAAGAGAAGCAAATCGCCGTCGCTTCCAAGGTCACCTTCCCAACCATCTCCGCACCTGAAGAGAGTCAAATAGGCACCATTCTTTGACGATGACGCCCAACCGCCGTTTTCTTCTTTGGACAGCGTCGACGCCTCCGGATCGACCACCATCTCCGGTGCCGTGCACTTTGGATGACGACGCCCAACCACTTTCTTTCTTGAACGACGATGATGCCTACAGTGTTACAAGGGTCTTACACCTTCTCTCTCCAGTTCTTCTCCCACACAGGCTTCCCCACCGTCCGGTTCTTCTCAAGTTAGCACGGTTGTCTCTGTCGCCTCACTCCTCCATTTCCTTCTTACTTTCATGTAACTGACCAGGTAGCACGGTCGTGCTGGGCAGGACAACCGTGGTGATGGCACGGCCGTGCTGGGTAGCACGACCATGCTGGCTGAGTTGTAGAAACTTCAAAATTTGTTAATTTTACATTTGTTAATTCTTACTACTCCTCTAAGATTAATATATATTGACCCCTATTTAATACATTATAACAGAATTGAATCATGCATTTGTGTTGTTCCAGGTGCTATTGACTTGCTGTTGACTTTCATATATTTCTTCTTCAGCCTACAAGTGAGGTATAATATTCTCACTCTCCCAATGTGCCATTTTATTTGACTAGTAAATCAACCAATAATAAAAATATGTATTCTTTCATATCTACATTTTGTTATCAATCACATATGTAATCATTATATACATTCCAGAAATATGAGGGTAGATATTGTGTAGTCTCATATTGACACTTTAGGGTTTATATATGAGATCATCAATGCATGATGTTTAACTTAATAGATAAATAGGACAATAATACATTTATGTATCAACTTAGAAGCCCGTTCAAAATTTACTCATTAGGAGTAAATTTTGGATAGTCCCCGGTTTGGGACTTTTTAAAGATTTGTTCCAGTATGATTGGCTAAATACTTTGATATTATAAGTATGGATAAGGTAAGGATTCATCAATATAGAAAACTCCAATATACATTTTAAGCTTATTTCTAATATATGAAATGATTATAAATGTTTTATAGCCATTTATATACCGAGACAATAAACTTTGATATAAGGAATGTTGGATTCTTAGTTCCTTTAGTCACTAGTCAAGTGGAGACACACATTGAGGATGTGAATGAATACTCCTATTTATAGCAGTTTACTAACATTAAGTATAATTCATTATTTGTAGTGTCCTATACAAAATAATGACTAGGCTTGTGGTTACTATGTAACGAAATATATGCAAGCTATTGTCAAACAAGCACCATATGACATTCAGACTATAGATCAGGTAATAAAGAATAACATCATAAATTTTCAAGTGATTTTAGTCATTTTATAAAATATTAGCATGCACATTTTCAGTTACATATCTTTACAACTGAGCCATACACACTTGAGGACATAAATGAATTCCGAGAAGAGTGGTCAGATGCTTTTCTAAATGAAGTCAATATAGAATTGGATTAAATATGTTATCTCCATTTACGTATGTGGTTTTAGTACTCTTTCATATTTACTTTTGTATCTGACATTTAATATCATCTCAGACTTGTAATCTATCATTTTGTAAATTATGATGTGATTATGTGTAGCTCAACTAAATATATAGATCATTTTTGTTATGAATGTGCAGTTTGGAATGGTGACAGTTGAGAATCAATGCTCCCCTCTCCCATATCCTGATTCTTCTTGTTCTTCTATTCTGTTTCTGTTTCTTTAGATTTTTTAAAGAAAAAATGCAACTTCTAGCGTCGGTTATTTAAGAAAACCATATCCCAACATGTCCGTGCTGTGTAGCACGGTCGTGTTGGCTTCTGGTAGCACGACCATGTTGTATAGCATGACCGTGTTGGGATATGGTTGCATGGTTGTGCCGCGTGGCACGACCTTGTGTGGTTACAATTTATAGACATGTAGCATCGGTTTTCTTAAATAACCGACTTTAGATGTTCACTCTAAGGTTGATTTTTTAAGAAAACTGATGCTACAGGTCTACATATTGTCAAGCTCAATCTGTAGACCTGTAGCATCCATTTTCTTAAATAATCGACCTTAGAGTGAACTTCTAAGTTTGGTTTTTTAAGAAAACCGATGCTACAGGTCTACAGATTGTCAAGCTCAATCTATAGACCTGTAGCATCAGTTTTCTTAAATAACTGACCTTAGAGTGAACTTCTAAGGTCAGTCTTTTAAGAAATCCAATGCTACAGGTCTACGGTCGGTTTTTTAAGAAAACCGATGCTACAGGTCTACCAATTGTCAAGCTCAATCTGTAGACCTTATAGCATCAGTTTTCTTAAAAAATCAACCTTAAAAGTTCACTCTAAGGTCGATTATTTAAGAAAAATGATGCTAGAGGTCTACAGATTGAGCTTGATAGTTGACCTTACAACCTTGACCATAGTTTCTTCTCATTTTTTACAGCCTATTGGGTCGATTTTCTTTGGTTAAAAAAATTGACCCTATAGGTCATATTCTATAGTGATGACCACTTAGGAGTCGGTTAAAAGTTACACTACATTCTTAAAAAAACCGACTCTATAAACCATTCTAGTACTAGTGCCCATATTGTTTATGTGTTTTAGGTGAAGAGAAGTTATGTACATAGCCAGATTCTTCACAAAAACATTCAATAAGGTCATTTTTAAATTCTCCCCCATGATCACTACAGATGGAAACCATTCAGCAAGAAGCTTCATTCTCAACTTGTTTGCAAACACTGGAGAAAACATGAAGCATATCACTCTTGGAAATGAGAAAGAAGGTCCAAGTATATCTAGAGAAATTATCAACAATAACAAGGAAATACTTGGAACCACGAAGCGATTGAGTTCTTATTGGTCCAAATAGATCAATGTGAAGAAGTTCACGAGCTATCTTGGTACTAAGGAATTCATTGGATTTGAAAGAGGAGTTGGTTTTCTTTCCTTAGGTACAAGGTTGTCATCCCTCATCCTTTTCAAAATCCAATTTGGGTTTTACATGACCAAGCCAACGATGCCAAAGAGAAATATCATTTGAATTGACTAATAGGAATCTACCAGTAATAGGATCAACAGAGTTAAGAACAATTACATATAGATTACCACTTCTAGTTCCCTTATATATGACTTGAGAGGTGAGGGAATTTAGAATCAAGCATTCAAAATAAGTAAATAGCACAAGGTAACCACTATCACATAATTGACTTACACTTACTAAGTTGTGATGCATGCTATCTACAAAAAGAACATTCTTGATACACAAGGATTCCCCTACATAACCCTCCCCTTTAACCTTACCTTTGTTAGTGTCCTCAAAAGAGACTGAACCTCCTTTCTTCATTGTGAAGTTGTTGAAGTGGCATATATTATCTATCATGTGCTTACTGCAGCCACTATCAATAATCCCTCTACCTTTTTCCTGTAAGAAATGAGAGTTTCGGTTCCCAACTCAAACTTTGAGATCTGAAGTTAGCTTGGGAAACCATTTCATCTTTGGGTTGGTCCCCCTTAGGCCTGTAAGGATAATAAGTAGAGTAATGATCATCACATTTTCAATGAGAAAAAATCATAAGATTCTTAGTGCCAAAAGACTCTATAAAGAAAAAGGAGGTTTCCTTACTCTTTTTCTTACATTTGACTTTGTTATTTCCCTTAGATGCTCCCTCTACAAATCCCAAACCACTAGTACCCCTTGTTGGATAAATTGGACATTATGATAAATCCCTTTGTTTCGATGATGACAAACATTTGATTCTTGTTGATCTAACGAGCTACTTAAGTGTGCAGGAACAAGGTGATGACAAAGTTCTAGGGAATCCATACGCTTGAATGCTTGTAAATGTCATGCAATGTAATCAATTGTAAACTTGTACAAATATATAATGTACAAGTAACTTAAACTTCATGTAAATCAAGCGTTAGATCTCCCTAGCTAAACACCACACTTAGTTAAGTCATCTCTTTCAAATAGAATCACATATGCACACTCATACACACACTTAATGGTTTAATTAAAAGATTGAAACAGAGTCAATCTCGGTCGACCACACTCCTCGACCGAGACACTCTCGGTCGACAAACTTCTCGACCGAGATTGACCCAAGTAGCCGTTAGACACAGATGACAAAGTAGTTGGCAGTTGCAAATGAACGATTGATCCAGAGAGCCTGTCGGTCGACAAAACTTCGACCGAGTAGGTATCTCGGTCGACAAATTGTCGACCGAGATGGTCTCTGACAGCAACTGCAGAATAAAGTAACTAGCCGTTACTAATGCACCTAACTTATATCTAACGGCTAGTTAAGCACTTAGAAGCCCCTAGAAGTTGTCTAGAACGTCCTTAAGTATCCATAGGCCATTCCTATAAATAGGACATGCCTTAGGACACCAAAATACACCTAAGCTACAATTGTGCTATACTTGAGCTTGAATACACACTTGCAATCTGTTTTAGAGCAATAGAGCAATTCCTACACTTTCCATTCATTCCTATTGCTCCCATTTCATGTCCTATAGGCTAGCATCTCCTTACCACAACACCTACACTTCTACACTCATTGGTTAGGAGATTGATAAGCTTGATATAGGCAAATCAAGCCTTGTGCTTAAAGGATAAGTTGTAATTTCCTTTTTCTTTCTTGTTCCTTTTGTATCTTTTGTACTCTCCTTGCTACTCCTAGGGTTGGAGGCTGCGGATTGGAGAGGGTTGACTTCTCAGGTGGAGAAGGGGACTTCAAGCTACTTCAAGAAGGCTATCGCACGGGAAGCTACTTCAGAAGGCTGGTGCAACGGGAGTTGGTGCACCTACTTCAAGGGAAGGCTGCTTCAAGGTTGGGCGATTACTTCTAGGTGAAGGTTGCTTGAAGGGTTTGGGAAAAGAAATTGTATTTTATGTAAAGTCCTTGCGAGGTAATAAAATAAATTTCTTTTCAAATCCCGGTTGGGTAAGCAACCGGGTAGTGGATTGACGGCTATAGTATTTGCTATAGTTGGAACCACTCTAAACCCTGTGTCTCCTTGTTCAATATTTTTCATTTTGGTTGTTTGAGTTCAATAATTGTTAAATTATCTATAAAACTCTATTCACCCCCCCTCTAGTAGTTTTCAATTGGTATCAGAGCAGGCTTCAAGGAACCCTAACCAGGTCTTGAAGAATGAAGGGTGGAGGTGACTACAACCGCAGGCAAAGGAGCAACTTGGACCAACTTTCAACAAGCTGCAATTGGTGTTTAGGAACGAACCATACAACAATCGGCTGTCCATGGAAAGAAAAGAAGAAAGAGGTCCATAAAAATTGTTTCATTGCTACAACCAATGAGGAAGAAGAAGAAGAAGAGGTAAGCCTTCTTGATTTATCAAAAGAAGAGCTAATTTCTAGTCTTGAAGAAACTCACAATAAGTATATTGAGTGCAAGAAGAAGTTAAAGAAATCTAGTAAAATAATCGATGAGTTAAATGCTAGACTTCTTGCTCTTACATCCGAAAATGACGATTTATATGCTAAATTGAATACTCTTGGTTTCGAAAAAGATAGCATTGTTTCAGAAAATCGTACTTTGAAATCATCTCTAAGTAGTAGTGATGTGAAGATTTTTACTCTAGAATCAAATTATGATCTTCTATATCAAGAAAAGGTTGAATTATTTGCAAAGTTAAATGATTTTAAAAAACAACCTATTTTGTGTACACATCTAGATTATGATAATATAGTAAAAGAAAGAAATTCTTTATCATCAAATCTAGATCAAGCAAAACTAGACATTAAGAAAAGAATGGATGAGATCGTTAAGTTGCAACAAGAAGTTAGTAGGTTAAGAAACAATGGAATCCTTGATAGAATATTGGATAATTCCTATCATCAAATTGGGAGAAGAGGACTAGGTTATAAGCCCAAAGGGAAATCTCATCAACAACCTAGTTGGAGAAAGACACGAGCACATCAAGCCATATTTGTACCAAACAACAACCTAGAACAAAACCATAGAAAAAGACTTGAGGTTGATTCTGTATGTTGCCATTATTGCTCACGTCTTGGACATTACTCTTTTTCATGCCCATACAAGAAAAGGAATGTTGAGTTAGTATGGGTTCCGAAAACCCCAAATTGAATTGATTAGACTAAGTTGAGATATGACTGAATACTTTAAAATTGCACATCCTTATGTCTATCTCAACTTACCATAAAGGGATAACAAAATGATTCAAGTAACTACAATTTCTAACTTGAAAACTTATCTCAAATAAGGTCCTCAAAACATAAAATTTTTGAATATGATTAGTTGAGATTTGATCTAAATGTTACTTTGATATTCATATGATTTATCTCAACTAAAACTGATTTTTAAACTGCATAATTGAATTAGACATAATCTATATTCTACTTGAAATCAATAAATAGTTCTGTAGGTAAAACAGAAACCTTGTCGGTTGAGAAATCGTCGACCGAGCAGTCAGTCGGTCGAGAAATCGTCGACCGAACTGGTCACTGATTTCAGTCTGCAGTACAATTGCTGAAATAATGTGATCAAGCGGCTATCTGCTGTTTTACATGCAAAACAAAGTTGAAGATTTTTTTGAATATAAATGACATCATTCTCTAAATAAGATAAAATTGAAAATCATGTTTAGAAATCCCTATTTTATAATGTTACATGATTTTTTTATTGTTCTATCATTACATAATGGATATGCTTTCACTATTTCATTATTAAGTATGATGTTGTGTTAACACAAATAAATAATTGCATGCATGATTCCTGATGATTGGCAAGCAAAATAATTCATTGGTGATATGACTTTTAAAAAATGCTTGCAAAGAACACAATGTTATAAAATTTCTCAAAATGATATCTTTAAAAAGACTTGAGATATTATTCATGCTTTCATTTTTTTTTTAGTATCACTTAACATGCTTCATCATGATCATTATGTTTCATTGGTTTAAAATAAGCTTTGATTCATATATACAAACCATGAATGATCATTGTGATTCAGATAATTGCAAATGTCATTAGCATAAAAGCATCTTGACATAATAGATAATGCTTGTGGACACAGCTTGTGATGAGGATGTTGCTATGACAAGCCAAACGGTGCCTCTTAGAACAAATACTAATGTTTTTATCTATTTGTTTGTTCTAAGAAATCCAAAAGCAAAAATATTGACTTTAAAGATATTAATCTTGCTTTCAAAATATATGTTTCTAAAGAATCTTATGATAAGGGTATAAGAAGAAATGGGATTTGATATTTATGTACCCATAGCAAAGCATATGAAACATCATTTACAATGAATGTAAAACATGTATTCTAGAAAAATCAAGGTCAAAGACTTCACTATGATGCTCATATTAAGTCTTCACAATAGGTATATCTTAATGTGCTTCAAATTGATATTTATAGCTATCTGCAGAAATTATACTTCACATATGAATGTTTATCTTGGAAATCTGCAGAATTTGCCTCTTGGTTAAAATTAAAATTAACCAAGGGGCGCTATGGTCGTAGTCAAAGGCGACCTAAAATAAGCTTTGACAAAATGCTTATTTGGACATCTTTTTATTGTACTTGACCTTAGTATACTTTTGATAAAGGTCAAAATCAAATTTTAAGATCATTTGTGACCTTAGAAGCATCAATTTGCTTTAATTATAAGATTAAGGGGGAGCTTATAACAACAAATTGGATTAATTGATTAAGAAGCTTAGAAAAACATTTGAAGCTTGTTACGACCTTAGTACTTTTTACTCTTGATTATAGAGAATTTCATAAAAATGATATATTTTGTACTTAAAGGAACTCTCTAAACAAATCAGGGCTTAACATCCCTTGCATTTGGTTGGAGACATTTTCATGTACTCTAATATTAAAGGATTCTCACTTAATTTAGGGCTTAACATCCCTTGATAGATGAGAGATAAATATACATTCATCATAAGCTTAAGGGAATCTCATATCATTTCAAGGCTTAATATCCTTTGCAAATGATTGAGAAACAAATAGTGGATAAATTAGACATAAATCCATGTTCCTAAAAGGATATCTATTTAAGGGGGAGCTTAATATAAAATTAAGGGGGAGAAGAAATAAAATGTTCAAACTGGATATCTTTTTGAAATGACAAAGGGGGAGAAAGAATATAAAATCAAAAATATAAATATAAATGAGTTTCATCTTGATGGCCAGCACTCCCTTGTAAAACAAGAATGGATACAAAAGGTAATCTTCAGGTATGAAACTCACATGCTTTATATTTCCTTATCTCATATTTTAGGAAATGTTTGTCATCTTCAAAAAGGGGGAGATTGTTGGATAAATTGGACATTATGATAAATCCCTTTATTTCGATGATGACAAACATTTCATTCTTGTTGATCTAACGAGCTACTTAAGTGTGCAGGAACAAGGTGATGACAAAGTTCTAGGGAATCCATACGCTTGAATGCTTGTAAATGTCATGCAATGTAATCAATTGTAAACTTGTACAAATATATAATGTACAAGTAACTTAGACTTCATGTAAATCAAGCGTTAGATCTCCCTAGCTAAACACCACACTTAGTTAAGTCATCTCTTTCAAATAGAATCACATATGCACACTCATACACACACTTAATGGTTTAATTAAAAGATTGAAACAGAGTGAATCTCGGTCGACCACACTCCTCGACCGAGACACTCTCAGTCGACAAACTTCTCGACCGAGATTGACCCAAGTAGCCGTTAGACACAGCTGACAAAGTAGTTGGCAGTTGCAAATGAACGATTGATCCAGAGAGCCTGTCGGTCGACAAAACTTCGACCGAGTAGGTATCTCGGTCGACAAATTGTCGACCGAGATGGTCTCTGACAGCAACTGCAGAATAAAGTAACTAGCCGTTACTAATGCACCTAACTTATATCTAACGGCTAGTTAAGCACTTAGAAGCCCCTAGAAGTTGTCTAGAACGTCCTTAAGTATCCATAGGCCATTCCTATAAATAGGACATGCCTTAGGACACCAAAATACACCTAAGCTACAATTGTGCTATACTTGAGCTTGAATACACACTTGCAATCTGTTTTAGAGAAATAGAGAAATTCCTACACTTGCCATTCATTCCTATTGCTCCCATTTCGTGTCCTATAGGCTAGCATCTCCTTACCACAGCACCTACACTTCTACACTCATTGGTTAGGAGATTGATAAGCTTGATATAGGCAAATCAAGCCTTGTGCTTAAAGGATAAGTTGTAATTTCCTTTTTCTTTCTTGTTCCTTTTGTATCTTTTGTACTCTCCTTGCTACTCCTAGGGTTGGAGGCTGCGGATTGGAGAGGGTTGACTTCTCAGGTGGAGAAGGGGACTTCAAGCTACTTCAAGAAGGCTATCGCACGGGAAGCTACTTCAGAAGGCTGGTGCAACGGGAGTTGGTGCACCTACTTCAAGGGAAGGCTGCTTCAAGGTTGGGCGATTACTTCTAGGTGAAGGCTGCTTGAAGGGTTTGGGAAAAGAAATTGTATTTTATGTAAAGTCCTTGCGAGGTAATAAAATAAATTTCTTTTCAAATCCCGGTTGGGTAAGCAACCGGGTAGTGGATTGACGGCTATAGTATTTGCTATAGTTGGAACCACTCTAAACCATGTGTCTCCTTGTTCAATATTTTTCATTTTGGTTGTTTGAGTTCAATAATTGTTAAATTATCTATAAAACTCTATTCACCCCCCCTCTAGTAGTTTTCACCCCTTTGTCTGGTAGAATGGTCAAGGATTTCATTAAGGGAGTTCTTCCCTTTGAGGAATTTTTGTAGAGGGGCTCTAAGTCTATGATAATCATTATTAAGAGATATGATAGTTGAAGATAATCTTGCAAGATCATCTCTAGCATGAACAAGGTCGGCCTCAAAATAGAGGGCTTTAGTCAAATTATAATCTTTCTCAAGAGAAATAGAAGCAATATCATTACTAGGCAAGATAGGTCTAGAAGATAAATCATTAACTTGACCAAGCAACCTATCATTTTCATATTTAGTCACTTGAATTTCCTTAAGAGAAACATCTCTCTCATTTCTATGAGCATCAACAATTAGCTTAAATTCAACATATTTAGTTTTAAGAGTTTCAAGCTCATTTTGGCACTTTAGGTTTTCTTTCTTAAGAGTTTCTATATTCTTTAGGTAAACACCATTCTTGAATTCAAATCCATTGTACTGGAGCTCAAGATCAAGATATTGGACTTGCAAGTTATCAATGCTCTTAAGATGAGTTTTCTCATTTAGCTCAAGAATTTCAAGTTTAGCATACAAATCATTAATATTTTTTCGTACCCTTTTTCTTTTAGATTTACATTTAGCAAAAGAAGGATGGGTAGAAACAAGAATATCAATAAGAGTTTCAATAGACAACTCACGCAAGCTTACCTCACTTACCACATCAATTTCTTCAGTAGTAAAGGCCATGAGTGCAAGGTGGCACTGTGCATCTTTTTCGGAGCTAGAGCCACTTGAGGACGATTTCTCCTAAGCTGCATTCTTGTTTCTTTTCTCCTTATTTTCCTTCGTCCTATAATTTCTCTCCTACTTGTACTCTTTCTCCTTCTTGGGGATGTACTTATGGTGTGACTTTCTTGATTTAGAACATTAACTCTTGTAGTGTCTCTTTTGTCCACACTTGTAGCATCTATGTGTAGAGGAGAAGGATTGCTTTCCATTGAAGTTTTTTCCCTTAGTGTAGTTGGATTCTTGCTCACTAGGGCCGTCATCTTCACTAGAGGAGGTGGGATATGTCTGGAAAGAAAGTTTTCATTGAAGGATGACCGCCTCCACTTATGCTTTGAAGACACTATCCTTGATCTTTTTGGATTCCTTTTCTTCTTGCTTGGATTGTTCTTCTTGCTTATCAAGCCTTGGCTCATGAGCTTGGAGGTTGCCAATGGGCTCTTTAGTTGGGACATCACCAAGGTTCCTCACTTCTTTAATGGAGGTCACCTTTGACTCCCATCTCTTTGGTAGAGTCCTCAAGATCTTGAAGTTGATTACACCTCTACCGAAAGTGTTGCCTAAAGCAACTAGGCTATTGATGATCACATTGAGCCTAGAGTACATCTCCACAATCCCTTCTTTCTTCCCCATCTTGAAGTTCTCTAAAAGGTTGTTCAACATGTATATCTTAGCCTCCTTGACTTACTTTGCACCCTCATAGGTAATGCACAACTTATACCAAATCTCATAAGTGGTAGCCCATGATGAGATGCAATTGAACTCTATTGGGGTAAGGGCTGCATAGAGGATGCTTATGCTTTGGCATTGAGCTAGGCTTCTCTTACTGTAGCTTCATTCCATGTTGAAACAACTCTGGTTAGCTCCTTGTATGGTGTGACCATCACCTTCCACATATCAAAGTTCATCCCTTGAATGTCGAACTGCATACACCTCTTCCAATAGAGGAAATTGGTGCCATCAAAGACTACAGGACTCATGGAGAAGCCTCCTTATAGGTTGAGTGAACCAAGTAGGTTGTCACCCATCTTCTTGTCTCGTGGGAGATTGTTGGAGAAGATCCTTGACTCTGATACAACTTCAAAATTATCACAAGATAAGTTATCACAAGTAGGGCTCTAGAAGGGGGGGGTGAATAGAGCTTCAACATTATCACAAGATAAGTTAGACCTTCAAATTATATAAATCAAAACCAGTAGCTTAAGAGCAAGTTGAAGTCCTAACTAAGTAATCATAGAAAGCATGAGAGAAATTGAAACAAGGACTTGGACAAGGTGGTTTAGAGTGTTTCCTCTCTCCAAACTAGGAGAGAGTCAACTCACTACCTAGAGAGGTCAACCTCTAGGACTTTTCAATCCTTGTATACTTATATTTATACATAAGATACACAAGGATTGCAAGGAATTTCCTATTCAAGACAAGAGTCTTCCACATACATATGGACTTACCCACTTGATCATGATGTCTTTAGCCTTCAATAAGGACTTACCCACACTTTCATCAAGTCTTTAGCCTTAAAGGAATATGCCCACTCTTCTTAAATCTTGGCCTTTCCCTTCCCCTTCACCTGGAGAAGATCTTCATCTCTTTTTCAACCTTGAAGAAGAACAACAACAACTTCATCTTCACTCAGAGTAGCTTTCTTCAACCTTTGCTCTTTAAGAAAGGAGGTAGGGAATATGGAATGGAATGATAGTTTTACTAGAACATGGAGGTAACTCTCTCAAAATTGGTCTAACTCACTCATAATCATGAAATACTTTGTAAAAGAGAGAGAAAGGGGATCAATGAGTTGCAACACACTCAACTATAGCAAGGACTTAGAATAGAATGAATGAGCAAACTTGTAATGAACTCTAAGGGGTCCTATTTACAGCATGGAGTGTTTCCTTAAGTGTGAGATACTTAAGGGCAAAATATAGCAGTTTTCCATGTTATAATGGATCTATTCTCGCTCAAAACAATTCACCAATGGTTATAATTACTTTTTATATGTATTCTATACAGACATTTGGTCGAGTTTTAATGAAGATAACTCGATCGATCTACGAAGTGATAAACCCAATTTTCAAACTACCGATCGAGTTTGTCCTTAGAAACTTGACCGATGAGTCAAAATCAAATTTTCCTAGTTGATCAATCGGTTGAGTTATGTGAGTGTGCAACTCGATCGATTGGTCATCTTTAGAAAATCCATCATTGGATGGGTCGAGTTTCCAACTTGATCGATAAACATCCTGTGACAAATTTCCTAATTTGACTTTTAGTGACAAGTCATTGGAATTAAGTGTCCCTAATTTTTTCTCATATTAGTTACAATTCAAATCATCAAAACAAGTGATTACAAAATTAATCTAAAGTCATTTGGAGCAATTTCCTAAAACTCACACTTGCATCACTTTTGACTCGAACTTGGACAAGCTAGGGCTTGTGTAATTTGATCTTTTTAATGTCCTTGAGGCATGCAATCAGTCTTGAACAAACATATTAGAACATTGAAATGGAATGGCTAAGTCATTATAATAATATGGGTAATGTATAACTCTCAAGTCAATAGAAATGACATCCATGAATCTCAATATCATTTAAAAAGAAAATGAATATAATATAAATATTTTTAAAGACAATAACGGTTGCATTATATCAATCAAAAAGATTTCCTAGAGTTTGCTAAATTGTTAAATCAAAGCTTATAATATTGAGGGATTTGCATATGCATGGAAAGAGGACTTTTTTTGGATGATTATCAATGATGGTTCTTCTTTGATCTCTAGTTTTATTCTATATGCAAGCCATATTTTCTACTTCATCATCCTATAGAATCCCCATGGCTAATGTTCTCATCTATGCAAAGTGATGAATCATGTCATGGCGTTGACGAACTACAAATTAGTGATAACAAAGAAAATTAAAGATGACAAACAATGTTGTCATCAACACAACACCAGATTCTACAACGTGTGTGATAACAAGGCATACAACCTAAGGGGTAGTTACCTTGTGGATTTTATGGCTAAGTGTCGTGCGATCATTTCCTAGTATTCAGGTAGTTGGTTGGTGCATATCGATAAAATTTGTGAGTTGTAATGTATCCATATTGTTATTGGTGAATGGACTCACCCGCCTTCGATTACCACATTTCCTCTTTTCCAAGCTATAGCTGACTACCAAGGACGTGTCGCAGGCTATAAAATTAAGCTATGTATATTGACAATCCTGATGATGGCGGTTACTATACTTGTGAAGAGCTCTTGTGGTTCTATCAAAGTGGCATACTATTATTGTCAGAGCATCTGGTCATAGATCAGTACAACAGCCTCCAATGTAAGTACAACAGCCTCCAATGTAATTCAACCAAGGGTACAAGTGGAGAGTATGTCATTTTTTGTGGCATATCTTTGCTTTGAGGGACTTGCATATGCATAGAAATACGATTGTATTGGACTATTATCGATGATGGTTTTTCAATGATCTCTAGTTTTAATCTATATGAAAGACATCTCTATGTAGAGGTAAAAATTAGAAGAAAAATTATTCACATTGAATTCAATTCTGACCTTTCTTTCAACTCATATAAGTGTTTTCTTCTAAATCTTGTTTCTTTTCTCCAGATTTGAAGATATACGCAATTAAGTCTTATCTGGTTCATCTAAATGGTCATCTTTGGATGATATGGATAGATCTATATTTTGAGGATGAGTCAAATGAAGATGATGTCAAACTGATTTAAAAATGTGAAGAAGAGTCAAATGAAGATAATGTCAAAATAATTCAAGAATGTGAAGTGGATGGATATGAAGGCATTTTCAAAATGATTGTTACTCCCAAGACATGTAGTTTTCAATTATTTAAGTTTGATGAAGTCCGAGCAATATGGATGGAGATGTATACCATATGAGACTTTGCAATATTTGTTGGAAATAAGAACCTATTTTCTCTTCCAACCCATATTTCTCCTAACCTGACAAGACATTGCATATACTTCACTGATGATTATGTATAATGTTATTTGAGACTAATTTGTTGGAATGTAGGTGTTTTCAATCTAGTTTAAGATACTGAGAGTCAAACCCATGATCCACTTATAGCTAAGGATCTTCTACAACCAATGTGGATCATGTTTTTTCCGCTATGATTGTTGTTATATGTATGGGATAACTTTTATCTGCTGAATGTGTATATCCATATTTTATTTGTTCTATTATAGATTATGTTGTTGATGGTTTAATAGATATAATATTTTGCCTTTTTATATTTTTGTAGGTGATAATTATGTATATTTTCTTCAAATAAATTTACAATCAATTTTTATTACAAAGTTTCTAATCACTATGATTTTGACTAGAAAATATTTTCTTACTTGTTATGATTCTCTTCTCTTAGTAACATCATCCATTATCAATTAAATAGATTAGAATCAAGAATTATTTTCTTGCATTGAGTTGAAGATAACATTGCATAATGCAGAAAATAGATTCCTACGATCATATAACATTCTCTATTCTATTTCTTTTTTATAAGCTATATTTTTTGACAAGAGAAAATGCATATCTCACTAAATTTCTCAACAAAATGTGTCTAATTCACCATCCAATAAGGTCGTTGAGTTAAATGTATATGATAGAAAGTGGCATCTATGAATTTCAATATCATTCATTGAAAAATGAATATAAACTAAATATTTTAGAATATAGAAACGTTGCATTATAGCAATTACAAAAAAATTCATAGAGTTTGCTAAATTGTCAAATAAAAGCATATAATATTGATGTACTGACTTATGCCTGGAAAGGGAATTTTTGTGGATTATTACGTTGATGGTTTGTGTTGGATCTCCAATTCCAATCTCTATGCAAGATATCTCCTTGATGCAATAAAATATGCAAGAATAGCATTCATATTGAACTAAACACTAATCTTTCCCTCCACTTGTGTAACATGTTGCCTTCAAATTTGGGTTTCCTTTCTCTAGATTGGAATAAATATGAAAAACTTCCCATTTTCTTGATCTAGATGGTGATCCTCAGTTGATATGAGACACCAATTATACAAAATGAGTCAAATGAATATGATGTTGAAACAATTCCTATTACCAAGATATTTACTTTCCAAATATGTAGATTTGATGAAATACAAACTTCACTATCAGAAATGAATGTTATAGGAGACTTTACAAGAATTTTTGGAAAAATGTTATGTTCACTTTATCAACCCATAAAATTCCCAACCAGATAAGAGATTACATATATTTCATTGATGATGAAGTATAATGTTATTCTCAATGAGCTTGTTGGGATAAAGTTGTCATTAATCTCATAGAACCAATTAGTGTGTTAGATCTTCCACAAATAACTTGGAAGGTGTGTATATTCAATTGTGATTGTTATTGCATGTCTAGAATTTTTTTCAAGGGTGAATGGTGAAATCTAAATGATGTTGTCTCTATTAAATTTTTACTATTAATGGTTTCAATATATGTAACCGTCAACCTTTTTACATTTTTGTTGGTGGTCATTAACTATGTTTATTTTAAACTTATTCAATAATTATTATCTATTATTAAAATGGTTCTACTTCCAATCACAACACTTGCATTTGTGTTGTAGTAACTACAATTCACACATAATACCAAATCTTAAAGTAGTTCATATTTTTTTCATCAAAAAGACTATCTAAAACTTAATATGGAGCAATAAACAACTTTTTGTCCTTTTCCACAATATGTATTATATACTAAAAAAGTACAAAGGCAATACTACCAGAAAATCTAGAGGCGAGTAACAGAGGCTATGCTGGTTATCTAGCAAAATGTAGGAAGGTTTTTGCACACTAAGAATGATGTGCCTCGTGATCACTTACTTCAGTAGATTAGGTATCATGTCGCCTACCATCTTGCTTTTACTTTTTTGAGCCTTCAACTTTATCATTCCAAACAACAATTCAATTTTGATATGTATTATGTTGGGTGCTTAGGTCAATTGCTATGGTTTACCAAACACAAGTAGCAACATCGGTTGAATGTCTATAAGGTGTGGTACCCGATGGGGGGTCCAATCCTATCTAAAGTTGAGTAGCAAGTCCAACCAATCTAAAATAAAGCACGAAATATGAAAGGAAAAATGAATGTTTTCTTTTTTTCAAATGGTATATAAACATATACTAATATAAAGAATAAGCAGTGGAAATAAAAAATGTTATATAGTGACAAGATATACAATTGTTCCTAACCATAAAAGGCGGTCACAAAAAAATGTACACATATGATAACTTGCAAGGGCAATTGTAGAGAATATCCCTACCAATCCAAGCTATCCTTACATCCACGTCATGTATATTACCTTCCTTAATCCTTGTCTTAGAATGTACTATATTTGGGTGGAAGGGGTACATTACCAAAAAATTAGGAAATAAATACATGTGTCACTAAAAACTGAGTATGTGCATATAAACAATATTTGGGCATTAGATAGGATTACAAGTATAAAAATGGGTGTTTGCATGCAAAGAGGGGGTTGTAAGCATATAGGTAACTTCCAAAGAAAATTAATCAAAAGAATGAATTGTTAAATTAATAGAGAATCATAAAGTGTCTTTCCAATAGCCAATCCATAATGTCACAAATAAAAAATTTGCATTTATATATGAGACATGCTCGATATCTAAAATAGGGCCATTGCACCATTGAATTATGGCCTAAACAAAAATAAGGGTGGAAATGTACACCTCTGACTGAATACCCGTGCCCTAATATATATATGGTTATTCCCATACACCACTGCTGTAGATAAATAGTCTAACATCTAACATGAACAAATTGAGAAGAAAGACAAATAGTTCAATCATATTTTAATTTCCATGTAGTAAGCAAATGGAGTCATAGACCCTATGTTCCATGAAATTAAATAAACAAAATGTAAATTTTGGAATTCTCAAATGGAACAATAAGAATAATCAAATAAAGGACAATTGCATAATTTTAGAAAATTAGTAATTATAGTCAATTGAATGTCCAACTATAAATAGGTATTTGCACATACCTTATTTTCACAACTAATTATTACACTAATGACTTTTCATCCTATGAACATATTGGGTATGTAAGTGAAATCAAAGCATACATTTGTATACACTCTTATGATAGCTATATGTAGCCCTTATCCTAATTATTATCATCGAGTGGAGTGTTCAACCTTTTAGGTTTATTAAGTGAACAACTCATTTATTAGATATGTATTTTAGTTATAGTATCCATCTTTAGCCATAGAAGTCAAAGTATGTCCACGTTACATATATTCATTCTTCTAATTCTATGTATTTTTTGTATTCTTTGTGACATCATATTTAGCATGCATAGTAGCAGGTATACACATTGCATTGTATAGTTCTTGAATATGAATGAAATATTAGTATACAATGTATATAATATTAAATGTAGATTTTTATGAACAATTAACCAACGTGTCAACCAACATTACGTTCACAAAGATACATTCTTGTAGACATTCCATGCTCCCTTTAATATAAATATTGAGCAACCTATATAGGTGTGTTACCTAGACCCATATGTATTTATAATTATCACTAAATACTTATTAAGGTATTTAAGATGCCAAATCTAATAAGACATTAGTTTTTTAATGTTCTAATATAATTATACTAATTATTAGTACTTGCTATCTTCTAACATTAATATCCTAATCCGTTTTGAGTTGATGGTTCAATTATTGTAAGTTATATTTTTTAACAACACATAGTATATGTGAATGAGATATCACAATATTGTCTAACCTATGGTTAAATCAACATTAAAATAATAGGCTTATATTATTTGTAGACTTCATATTTATGTATGTATGATCTCTTCATATATATAAATATATATGTGCATATATATATGTATAAGTATGTGTGTGTATATATATATATATATATATATATATATATATAGTGTAACATGATTAGATGGTTCAAATGCCCCTATTATTTATCTAGATTACTACAATACAAATCTCATTAACTGAAACCATGAGGAATTGAAACTACATGAAATGGTATGTTTACCTTTATGTTTGCTGATTTCAGGCATACTCGGAAGACTTCATCTTCATCTTGGGATGCTAGAATGCTGATAATGTATATTTATCCCTTTTATTTATATATTTTTGATATTTGTTTAAGATTATTTTGTTAGTTATTCTTTTATTTTCATAATTAATTTTGTTATTTTATATTTTTTTCTTTAATTGGAGTTTTAATTCTATTTTTTGGGTTTTGTAGGAAAATTACATAATTTGCACCAGTCCTGAAATTCATATATATCCGCCACCAAAAGTGACATAACTCTTGCATTCAAACTCCAAATTGAGTGTACAAGTATTCATTGAAAAGGGAATTTAATTTCCTAAAAAAATCCTTTTATTTGGACCACTTTTGTTCTTTTCACGGGAGAAAAATATGTTCAAAATTGCTTCTACGAGAATCTGCACTAAAGAGAGTTACATGGTCAAGATAATTAAAGACAACCAACTTTTGATTTGACGGGATCCAGAAAATTAAAAAATTAGTCTCCCTCCCTTTCCCCCCTCTTTTGAGGGCAGCCTACCCCCTCCCCCTCCTATAAAAGGAGGGACTCTTCACTTGTAAAAGCATTCCGTTCTTCATTCCATTTCATTCAATTTTCAATTGTAGACTACATCTTGAATAATGTTGGATCTCGTTTTAGTTTACATTTCTTCTAGTCTTGTTATGTTTGAGTAAATTTCTCTGGGGCATGGGAGTAGCTCCTTAGCTCGGTTCTATTCAATATAATCAGTTATTCCTCCATCAAACAAATGTCTTCTCTCTATTTCTGTGTGGTTATGTGGATGATATGATATATTCTTATGGAGTGATATAACTGTGGATCTCTATAAGAATGAAACAATAGTCTCTTAATTGCGATTATCGTCTTTTTATCTATTTAATCTTATTCTTGCTATAATATTTGGTGACACAGCCACCTGAGCCTTGGGTTTGAATGCCAGTTTGAATTCACATGTTTTTTGCTATGACCATGGATAGTGGCACGGTTGGGCAATGATCCGTAAACACCGGGACCAACAGGTTCATGGGAAGTCTAACCCTTGTGATTTTTCCATAAGGACATGTAATCACAAGGTCCTGATTTGATCTTGGAGTTTTGAATTTGATTAGTTGAATAGGAATGTGGTTTTGGTGGTGATTTTCCGGACCCCGGATCTTTATTTCTTGATTAGTTAAACTTTATTTCAGCACTTTTATTTTTGTTCTTAGTATTAACAACTCTCTCAAATCGAGATTTGATTCTTGTACTTGCGATCAGAATTGGATTTTGACTTTTCTTATCTGCCGTCCCTTGGATCGATACCTATCTATACTAAGTTGACTTATTGTTCACAACAAGTTGATAACTAGGTAAGAAGGTTAAACTCTAGGACTTTTCCTAGTGATTGTTGTGTGTACAATGACGCACATCAATTTGGCGCCATTGATGGGGATGGCACAGTTGTTTTTCAAATATGGTTTCCTATATATCTTGTATAATCCTTGTTCATATTCTCTAACTTTCATAACTTCAGTCTTTTTTTCTTTTAGATTTTTGTAATTTCTTTTTGCCTTTCGAGCACAATTCTGAATGTGTATCTCCTCTTTCTGCTGAGTTTCCATTCTAGCAGTACTGCTTTCTAGTTACTTTTTTTTTTAATTTATTTCATAGTTTCTTAGATTTATAATTTGTTCTCTTTGTAATTTTTGGCTAACCTCTTATCTGGTGATCTTTCTTCTCTCATTCTTTGATTGACATATCTTTCAGGAACTTTTCTTTCTAATGGAGTGGGCATCACAATATCCCCCACAATGTTATTATTGATTTCTTTACCACCATGCATCTCTTGCCTTCCCGACTCTACCCCATGCTTATGATAGCACCCCTTTTAATTGTGAGCCCTTTCATCCTGGTGGGTACAATGTGAATCCACATTTTTCTGAAAACCAAAATGGGGAACCTTACTATCCATATTCTAATGGGGGGTATGATCAACAAAATTATGTGGGGTGTAACCAAAAAAACCTTGAGAGTTATGAACATGTTTATGAAACCCAATGTAATCCTCAACAAGAAGAGAGACTTAGGGCCCTAGATAAGATAACAGTGGAAGAAGAAATAAAACTAAAAACCAACCAAGCCTTCTTAACTGCCCTGCTAGAAGCCCAAACCCAAAATATAGACTGTTCAAATATGTTTCCTCATGATTTGGTGACACCTTGTAATATTCAATCTCCCTACCAAGATGGACGGCATGGAGATTACAATCCACCATCTTCTGGAGATTATTATAAGGATCAATACCACCCAAAACAATATGAGGGGTACTATGGCCAAGGACACTATGGGGAGTATAGTGAGGATGGCCAAAATTTTGGGGTGTATAAATCCTATGGTGAAATGCAAATTAATCTTGAACTAGAAGAGAGACTTAAGGCCCTAGAAAAGATGGCAGCAGAAGGACAAGCAAAACTTGAATCTAGTCAAGCCATGTTAGCTACCTTACTAGAGGATCAATCACAAACTCCCCCTATAGAGCTTGAGCAACCTAAGATGGTTCTTCCTGATGACGACGATGTTGTTGATCCTTATTTTGTGTCATATATGTCAGATCCTAAGGAAATAGCACAAACCATGGAGCCATATTTTGTGTGTGATGAGAACGTTGGTATCCCTATCTTTCCTTTAGAGACTCTATTACTTGAATATGAAATGTCAAAGCAGGAGAGTCATTATGAAGATCCAACAAATCCTTCCATACTCAACATAAATCTAAATGATACCATAGACCAATACCTTCTTTTGAGTCTATTTTGGATAATGAGCATCTAATCCCCTTTATGATTCTTCTCAAGCTATCACAGCTAATTTCCATCCCACACATGGCTGATCTAGAAGGGGAGATACCACCATTGGAAGAAGCCCACACACCCCCTTGTATTGTTTGTAAGGAAGACATCATCATTCCTCCTAAATACTTGGGGAACCCTTGTACAAAAGCATTAGAGACATATGTTATATCAATAATGAAACTTACCAAACCCAATATTGATGGCATTAATTTTAAGGAGAAACAAAACACTTTTATAAATGATTTTAAATCTTTTGTATTAGCATCAATTCTCCCTTATGCATGTCATCATGATGGTGGGAAACCTGATCCAGATCCTCCACCTGACTCAGTTCATCATGCCCTACTGGCATTACTGGTCGGGTACCCGCCAACCTCCCCCAATCCACATCCATCTTCAACACTTCCCTTGCTATCGAAGGAAGATATATGGATATTATTGGAGGGAATTTGAGGTGAAAGAAAATATGAACACCCCACTGATCTTCCACGACTGAACTATCATCGAGTACACTATGAAGCTCCTTAGACGAAGGTCCCGGCCCTCATACACATCCCCTTCAGCTGGACATTTTTTGAGCTACCTGGGCCACCTGGAAATCCTCGCTCCATCTCGGGTTTCAATTTTACTCAGGACGAGCAAAAATTTGAGTCTGGGGTTGAGGTGGGTGGTATGTTTCTATTGCACCCCCTTATCTTTTTTATTCTTGCATTATTTTTACCTTTTTTGTTTTGCATATAGTTGCTTTGTTCATGGCCATTATCTAGTGGGCCATGTTTTTATTTCTTTTGTTGCAAAGTGGCCTTTATCTAGTCGGCCAATATGAATAGATGTTTATCATTGTACCCCTTTGAATTTAGTAAATCTTTTGCAAAAATAGTTACAAATTTCGATGTCTAAAACCACCATGTCACTAGGATCCCAAATTAGCATCACTCCTTGGAAAAGTTGGCAAGCCATATGTAATCAATCAAAATCAAACACAAATTTTCTCTATTTTTAAACTGTTGATTAACCTGATTTAAATCTTGTATAATGTGATTGACATGAATGTTCTTTCTGATGTAATGACACTTTCAAAAAAAAAGGAGAAAATTTGCCCCAATGTTGATAAGTGTTCCTTCTTGGTCCTTTCATAATGGCCATCACTTCTTTTTAGATCTTGCACATCATATATGTCAAATATATATCTTGGTATCATATACCTAAGATAAAGAAGCATTTTAAGTTTATTTCATAATACCTGAGATGGAGACTTCCATCCCCTCCTTCTTCTCCTTCAGTTCATCTATGTAGTGAGGAAAATTTCTCTTCCAATGTCCTATCTCATGACAATGGTGACATTTTCCACTCTTATTCACCCCTCCCTTGGCTTTGAGAGTTGAAGATGACTTGGGTTGTTCGATAACATCAAAGCCTTTCTTTGGTTTGCCCTTGCCCTTGCCCTTAGACTTTCCCTTCTTTCTACTGATCATCATCATAGATTTGGGTTTGCCTTTCTTCATATGTGCCTCAGCTATCCTCAACATGCCCAACAACTCTGTCAGTGGCCCATCAAAGTTTTCATGTTTTAGTTCATCACAAACTGACTGTAGGACTATGGCAACGATTGCAGTATCACATTAGTAGCCAAGTCTTGGCTCAGAGGGAATCCCAGTCGAGTTAGGTTCTCCACATACCCAATCATCTTGAGTGTGTGAGGGCCTACTGGATCTGCTTATGTCATGACACACTTGAACAGTGCGTTGGAGATATCATACGTCTCTTGTTGTGGCTAGCCTTGATACATGTTGTCGAGATGTTGAACCATCTCAATGACGTCCATATTCTCATGTTGTCTCTGCAAGTCATAGTTCATTGAGTACAACATCAAGCACTTTACATCATTGGCATCCTCAATACGATTCTTGTAAGCATCCCTTTCATCCTTTGGTGTGTTGGGTGTGGGTTCTTCTGGCTTTGGTGTATCTAGGACATAGAGTTTTTTCTCTTGAGTGAGAATAATTATCAACATCCTAAACCAGTCATGGAAGTTGTTCCCATTTTTCTTGTCCTTCTCAAGGACCGATCACAATGAAAAGTGATTATTGTTGGTAGCCATTTATTCTACAAAAAGGAAATTTGCAATTTTAGTCCAAAACTCTTTTGATTTGATTTGATTTGAAATTGACGATATTAATTAGGTCTTTAGTTAATTATTCCTCCCACTATTTTGATCAAACTGATAGCCCTCACTATGAATTCAGAGGATTGCAGTGTATAACCTTCTAGTGAGTAAGATCCTCACTTCATCTAAGCCATGGACCAGCTAGGGCTGTCACCTACAACTAGAATCTTTCAGGTAGGCAACCTTTGCCAACTGCATCACATGTAACTCTTGATAGATGTGATGCGTAACTCCTTGCCATGTTCATCTTTATGCCTAAAGGTGCTTGATCCAATCAAGGCCACCTTGTTAAGTCCGACCCACACTGTAACGACCCTGTCTCCCGTTAACCCCCAATTAAGGGAGACCCGAAGATCAGAGTTGTTATTCAATTAACAGGATCAAAGATTCAACAAATAATCGATAATAATTATGAAATTATACTAACTAACTGGAATTTGGTATAAAATTAAAACTTTACTTACCTTTGAAAATTTTGGAAATCTATCTATCCAGAGCTTGAATTATTCTATCTAATCCTCCTTGCACTTTATTTCTGATTTCCACAATGTGTCATTTTACTGTTTGTTCTTTCAAATGTTGCTCCTAAAACACAAACAAACAAAACGTCAGTCAGTATATAAAAATATACTGGTATGTGGGGACAACCAAAAGTTTTCACATATGGATAACAATCTATTTATCATAATCAAGTTAATTAACAAGCCAATTTATGATTTCCAGTATGACATTCTCCACCGCTTTTTCCCTAACCCTGGCATACCCACCTTGGGGTTTCTTTTGCCAATGACTTAAGGCCAGCTTCTCAATCCCGAGCTTGGTGCCTGGGGGTCACCACTCATGGATCCCTCTAGTCATTCAATATCATAGGCCACCTTCTCATTCCTGAGCTTGGAGCCCGGGGGTCACCACTCATGGTGCCCATTGGTCTACCCATCTGGGCCTGACCCTTACGGCATCTTCCATCAGGGTGTCATGTAGGTGTGAGAATACATACTTCTATTATTAATGTGATATTCATAGTGACTTTATAATTTGCAAGTATGAACATCCAAACTGATAATTTACATTCAATGTGATTAACCATCTGGAAAATCCTCAAAAAACTAAGGCGGCTATTCATAATTAACCACGTACCTATACATGTAGATTTGAGATAGAATAGTCCAATCAATGAAAACATCCCATCAAGAAAGCACACATATCAAGATCCTGAAACAATCATTTAATTGTCCTTTTATTACTCAGATCATCAAGATCTGTCAAACCTAGCTTTCTCTCTAGGGTTTCTAATCCACTTTTAGGATTTCCTTTGCAATTAGGGTTTCCCCTTCATATTTTATTATTTTAAATCCTAATTACTCATAAACCCCAATTATTCATCTATTCATCACAAAAGATGTTAAAGGTTATCTTTTAACAATATTTAATTTTATTTTTAGATTAACAACACCATTGTCTATAAATTAAGTCCATCAATCCTTTTTCATTAAAGCTACTATTTTAATCATTTTAATCCATGGCAAAATCATTATAAGCATTTATCATCAATTCATAGCCCATTATGATCTAATTCACATATGAACTCGATTTGCCATTAATTCCACCTTTTATTCGTGAAAAAACCCTAATTACTACATTAAGGTTATTTATCCACAAATTAGGAACTTTAATGCTCGAAATAGCTTTGTATCA
Source organism: Alisma plantago-aquatica (assembly GCA_963693085.1). Lineage (NCBI taxonomy): Eukaryota > Viridiplantae > Streptophyta > Magnoliopsida > Alismatales > Alismataceae > Alisma > Alisma plantago-aquatica. The sequence continues at coordinate 1,387,440,530 of OY856412.1, forward strand.
TTATATCTTAGTTTTATTCACAATTTTGAAGAATTAAAGCCATTAAGAGTCGAATTTACCAGCATTAGGTTTCAAGGCCCATTAAAGTATTATTCATGCACATGAAACTCGAAATTTAACTGATTACATGCAAAGTTCATCCTTTTTGTTCCTAATGTGCCCTTTCATCATTAACATGTTAATACCAACTCTAATCATCCATTAAACCCTTATAAATATATTATTCATCTCAAAATAGGGTTCTTTAAACATTAATATATTAATATTGACATCTTCCATTACTTTTCGAACTAGAAGTAAAACTAGTCTCTACTAGTAACTTTATTGAATTCCTCGTGCTTTTCTGAGCAATATTCATGTATTATATGTCCCCAACTGAGCTACCGTTAAAAAGTTATGAATTTAGCAAAATTCACTTACTCTGCCAATCGGAGAGTGCAACGTCATCATGTTCCCATGCAATGCGGCCCGCCTAGTTTGGAAATATTTCAAAATGACTATTTAACCCTCGGTTAAGTCGACCAGTTGCATTAGCACACGGGGGTAGAAACGTCCAATGTTCTTTAGTCACCTTTTACCTCAGATCCGCAGCTGCAGCCGCCACTGGAAGCCCTCCCGCGGCCTGCCCCTCCTTCCTGGAGGCTCAGGGACCACCGCAGATGGGAGCCCTAGCTTTGACGCACCTCGGCGCATGCGGGGCATCTAGAGTTTGCAGCCAAAACGGTCATTTCCAAGTGAAACTTAATCCTTCATTGTGGTTGTGATAGTTGTAAGCTTGAAGACCTACGACACGAGTTGCACGATGACATGGGTGTTGGGTTGGTAACCGATCACTCTTGGATGGTCGTGGAGTCTTCCCGACTCAATCCCGACCACAAACCACTTCTCATCGCTTAGGGATAGGACCATACCCTCATGGTTAGGGTTTGCACGATGAAGAACAAGAAGAAGATGGGGAAGAGAGTGGGAGATGCAGGAATCTCTCTGGAACTTGAACCAAAGGGTCTACCCTATTTATAGGGGAGTATCCACGCCCCAGATCACTTACCCACAAAGCAATCAAGGTTTCTCCTTAAAGGAAAGGGATTTTCCTTACTTTTAGAAATATCTTTCTCTCTCTTCATGTACATGTTCATTAGGTATGAGGAACTCGAAATTCCTCTCACCTACTCTCTTTATTGCTTTACTTTTAACCCTTAGGCACGAAATTAAGTTTTCCTTTTAATAGAAAATACTTCCTTTTATCAATATCACAAAATTCATTTATAATGTATCACATTCTCCTTTGATTTTGCAATTTTGGGTATTTTATCTTTCTTTCCTCTTTATTTCTCTTTTATTTTCCTCATTGGTATTCCTTTTAACATTAGGAAAGCTTGGGATACGAAATTCCATCAAGGATGACTTAATTATACCTCTTTTCACTTATTTTCCACATTTTATCAATGTTTTCAATTTCTTTCTTAATAAAGAAATACTTATTTGATATTTTCTTTTATTATTGCCTTTTCTTCACAATATTTGCTTCCTTGGCACCCAAGGAACCTAAAGTCACGAAATCCATTCTTGGATTACATTATTTTTCCTTCTAGAGGTTTCCACATCTTTCTTTTCTCAAATTCTCAATTATTCATTAACTAATTGAATTTCCTTGTTATTGGGCCCAATAGCCAATAAAGCCCACAACACAAACATCAAGGCTATTGTAAATGAAATCCATTTATTCTCAACAAATTGTATCATTATTTGTCCAATTATCTTTAATGTGAAAAACCACATTTCTCACCCAATGAACCCAAAAATTGGGGTTGTAACATCCTTCCCCTCTTATGAGAATTTTGTCCTCAAAATTCCATCAAGCAGGCAAACAAACAGGATAAACCTTTCATATGTCCATCATGGCTCCCATGTGGCTTCACCCCTTCTATGGTGCTTCCAAAGAACCTTCATCATCTCATATTCTTCCATCTGAGTTCTTTCTTACCTTGGTATATCATACCCTCATAGGTGACTCAGGACATTCCAGCCTCTCAAAACCTGAATAGGTTCAAGGCTCAGCACATGGCTTGGGTACCTCACATAGTGCTCTAGATAGGACTCATGAAACACATTACACATCCTATTATCCAGAGGGGCAAGGCTAAACACAACCATCTCCACCAATCCATCTCAAATGGACGCATATATCGGGGATTCAGCTTTCTCAGTTGTAGCTTAGAGGGGTCGGATTTTCACTTCACATATTCCCCCATAGTGAATTGCATATTAGTCTGCTTTGCATCAGCTCCTGACTCATGTCACCACTGGGCTCTCTCTTAGCCCTTGCACGATCAAAGCGACTTCTTATGCACACACTGTGGTTCTTTTCTGACCTTCGCGAGGCCTCCTTCACCAACATCATTTTAATGAAGTGGTGACTAACACAACCTCCTTCTAGAACTTCTTTCATCCCAATAAAGGCTATGGTGGTTATCATCGCATCTTAAGAACTGTCTCTTTGTATCACCCCAAATGAGCACACACGCTCTCACCAGACCCCCTAGTCCGGATCATACTAACCATTAGTATGGGGTGCTAACTATACTAACATCAAGTTCTTTAGGTATTTACTTCCACCTCATTGAAGTGAATCTTTAGGTCATACTCAAGAACTTTTGAACTCTCATCATGGTGTGGTTGAACCATCTTTCTTTCTTAAGTTGTTCAACTGAATATGTCTAATGGCAGTACTCTTCCTTTCCCATGTCTTCCAGGTAAGGCGATCTACCATAACCCATTTTGCATATTGACCTTCCTTGGTCTAGGGGAGACTCACAACATCCACAGTGATGAACTCCCATTCCCTCTCAGGAACTCTTTATACTTTATATCCATGCACTGGGTTACTGGTGTTCGTCCTTCACCTCCAGACTTGCATGGCCACACGCTACATGCAAGTACTACTATCACTTACTATATTTGTAGTATCACAGTGTTTGGTATTCTTAAACCATGATCTCCTGTATGTCATGATTCCTCATGATCGATTCCTCATAAACCCTAAACCACTCTCATCAGGGTTTTATTAGCTTCCTATCCAAAGAAGTACATGTGAGGTTCTACAACCATCCTTTTATTATATCAAGGCCTAGGATGGCTAACCAAACAACTATTAACTTGATCAACCGATATCGTTACATCTGAGTGTTAGCCATACTTATCTCTTTTTAAATCTTAGGGTTAGACTAACAACCTCAACTTCTTCTAGCTTCCAGCTAAACTAGGCAACTATATCTCAACCAGAGCATTCATTACCACTTCACCTCCTTAGGTGTTAGGTAATGTTGAAGACATACACCTCCATGTATTCTACTTATCATCTCTAAATTTGTCTTCATCAAGAAACTCTAAGCTCATTTTCATGGTGGTTCAACTCAACTTTGCACAACTTACAACATCCTCACAAGATGATTTCCTTAATACTTTTAGTGTTTGTAAACCTTCCATGTATCCTTCACTCCAAAAAGGTATGTTATCATCTCTATCCTCATACCTTATAGCAACGTTCCAAATCGCATCATCTTTTATCCTTGGTGTATGGCATGCATATTGTCCCATCTCTACCTCCCATAACAAGAAGAAATAAGAATTTGGCGGTCGTCCAAACACAAAGTTCTTCCTGTTCCAAGAGTAGGGATGATACATCCCACATTGCCAGTACACCTTCAATTCTAATTTGAAACGTGCAACTTATGTCTCTTCATCACAAACATCATGATATCAAAGTTACTTCCATGGAAAACCGATCTCAAACCTACTTGGGTCACCACACAATCCTTGGTCATCTCCTCTAGGTCTATAGGGTGCCGACACTTTTGGGTTCATCCCTTTTCCCTTATGCATCCAGAGAGTGCCCTACTCATCTGCCCTTTGGGTCCCATGAGTTCATGAAGGTGATCAATCCCCTAACCCATGGCCCTCAGATAAGGATAGCTGTTACCTCCCGACCCTATGGTCATGTGCAACTAGGGAATTAGGCAACTCCTACTTCCATCGGTCTTATCCCTACCTGACCCTAGGATAGACTTAGGATTCTCTTATAGTACATGTTCAACTTAGAACCTTACCCAATCCTTCATCATCTCTCTCCACATTCTTGGGTGGTCTTTCATCCTTTCTCAGGGATCATGGTGACCTACCTACCTTGGTCAGGCCCCATACCGGTTACCTCCATGGTAACACATCCATATGCAGTTAGAGATGGTTATATATGGGTCTACAGGTTCAATCTTGTACCATTTACTTTTCACTTAGATTTCTCAAGATCCTATGAAACCACTTTAGGTTAACTCAACACCAAAAAAATTGGTATACACCCAACCAAAGGGTCCCTCTCCCGGGATGGGAGGAAACTACAACTCTTGACAACAAGGTCCCAACCGTCCTAAGGGTTTACATTCATATGAGCATGCTTAACCCAACTGCCACTACGGCACAGGCAGACCGCCTACTAAACCATACTAGGTCGTACTTATTCTCATACTCAACATTGGGTCAAGATTTTACCTTCCCATGTAATCAACTTAGTTGTAGGGGGTTCATCGAACTTACCTTAAACTTAAGGGGCTTCCCTTTTCCTCAATACATGAGGAGTACCATGATTGAAACTATAGCAACTTAATTTTCACCATGAGCATTAGGTACACCACTTCCCCTCTTAGGCCTAGGAACCCTAGGTTCTCCTTTGGATATCCAACTGTATGCTCAATCTCTTAACCACAAATCAAGCACATTCAAGGTATGTCATGTACTCCCATGATCCCTTTTATATGAGCAACACCTCAAAGTTGAGTCCTCCTCATGGACAACCAACTAGGTACAAAAACCTCACAACTGGTTACTTAAACCTCCTCAGGGTCTAAAGCACTCTTTATCTCTTCCACCAGGTAGTCACTTATACCATAGGTACTAGAAGCATCATCCTCTTTCTAGGTTTTGGTTCCTCTAAAGACAACCAACATATCATTAGCCTCTAGGGTCAAGCATAGGGAAACCACTATCGTCCACTTAGGTCGCATCATCCTCGACTACCCACTATTCTTCATATTTGGGGTTTTAGGCTTCTAACCTTCTTGCCAGGGGTCCTACTCTCTCTTTCTAGAGCTAACCCTACAACCAACCTCACCATAAGAGGTCCTCTCTTCATGAAGGGTCAACATCAAAAGCATGCCCCTACCTGGATGAAGCCTATGTTCAACTTATGTTCGCTCAAGGTTATCCATAGTTCTTTATGCTTATTTCATAAGTAATCCATCCTTCTTACTAGCCAGGGTTTCAACCTATTGTAGCACTACTGACATACTCAGGGTGTAAGCTATATCCTACTTGCAACAACCCATAAGGTTTCTGTAGGTTCTTCTCTAACCTCATCCATGAAGGACCTATCCTTCGCTCAAACATGCACGACCCTTCCCGGGTTGGGTTTCCAAAGGAGCTAGGTCGACCAACCTCCTATGGCATCCCAAAGGCATGTCCAACCAAACACTCGATCAACCATGTCATCTAACTCATCATGTCATCTCTCTTTCCAACCTTCACTTAGGGTTAGGGTTAACATCATCCTCAAAGGATGTGCTAAGTCTCTACTTTTAATGGTGGTCTCTACTCATGGATTAACTCTCTCAACTCATCCTCCAGACAAGAAGGTCTAGCCTCCGGTCTCTCTTGAGGGCAATGACAACTCATGTCATACGTCCTAAGCATGTATTTATTCTTTAATTTACGATTACTCTATTAATCTTATGTCCATGGCATCTTATTTACATGCTTTTCATTAATTTGGTGGAGGATTCCTTAAACCTGATAAACCTTACCCATAGCTTGAGAGGGTGAGGAAAAGAGAGAAAACCCTAATCCTTATGGTCCTTTACAGAATTTGAGTTGAGAAGGGATGAACAAGATGAGAGAGTCCTAAAGGTATCTTATTTCGATTCATACCCTAAGACTTTGGCCAGGCAGTGACACAGATCTGGGAGTCCTCGTATTTTGACTAGAGGTGCGGAGGAAAATATTGCCAGCCCCCGGTCGTGATCCTTTTCTAGACACCTCTATCTTTCGGATAATCCTCTACTAACTCCCTTGGGTTCTACAGAATTTGTAAAATTTAATAATTAGTAAAATTTAAAAGAGGAACCTATGCTCTGATACCAATTGTAATGACCCCGTCTCCCGGTAACCCCCAATTAAGGGAGACCCGAAGATTAGAGCAGTTATTCAATTAATAGGATCAAAGGTTCAACAAATAATCAATAATAATTATGAAATTCTACTAACTAACTGGAATTTGGTATAAAATTAAAACTTTACTTACCTTTGAAAACTTTGGAAATCTATCTATCCAGAGCTTGAATTATTCTATCTAATCCTCCTTGCTCTTTATTTCTTATTTCCACAATGTGTCACTTTACTGTTTGTTCTTTCAAATGTTGCTCCTAAAACACTGGTAAACAAAACGTCGGTTATTATATCAAAATATACTGGTATGTGGGGACAACCAAAAGTTTGCACATATGGATAACAATCTAATTATCACAATCAAGTTAATTAACAAGCCAATTTATGATTTCCAGTATGACATTCTCCATCGCTTTTTCCCTAACCCTGGCATACCCACCTTGGGGTTTCTTTTGCCAATGACTTAAGGCCACCTTCGCAATCCCGAGCTTGGTGCCTGGGGGTCACTACTCATGGATCCCTCTATTCATTCAGTATCATAGGCCACCTTCTCATTCCCGAGCTTGGTGCCTGGGGGTCACCACTCATGGTGCCCATTGGTCTACCCATCTGGGCCTAACCCTTATGGCATCTTCCATCAGGGTGGCATGTAGGTGCGAGAATACATACTTTTATTATTAATGTGATATTCATAGTGACTTTATGATTTGCAAGTATGAACATCCAAACTGATAATTTACATTCAATGTGATTAACCATCTGGAAAATCTTCAGAAAACTAAGGAGGTTATTCATAATTAACCACATACCTGTACATGTAGATTTGAGATAGAATAGTGAAATCAATAAAGACATCCAATCAAGCAAGCACACATATCAAGATCCCGAAACAATCATTCAATTGTCCTTTTATTACTCACATCATCAAGATCTATCAAACCTAGCTTGCTTCCTAGGGTTTCTAATCCAATTTTAGGATTTCCTTTGCAATTAGGATATCTCCTTCATATTTTATTATTTTAAACCCTAATTACTCATAAACCCCAATTATTCATCTATTTATCACAAAAGATGTTAAAGGTTATCTTTTAACAATATTTAATCTTATTTTCAGATTAACAACACCATTATCTATCAATTAAGTCCCTCAAGCCTCTTTTCATTAAAGCTACTATTTTAATCCTTTTAATCCATGGCAAAATCATTATAAGCATTTATCATCAATTCATAGCCCATTATGATCTAATTCACATATGAACTCGATTTGCCATTAATTCCACCTTTTATTCATGAGAAAACCCTAATTACTACATTAAGGTTATTTATCCACAAATTAGGAACTTTAATGGTCGAAATAGCTTTGTATCATTATATCATAGTTTTATTCACAATTTTGAAGAATTAAAGCCATTAGGAGTCGAATTTATCAACATTAGGTTTCAAGGCCCATTAAAGTATTATTCATGCACATGAAACTCGAAATTTAACTAACTACATGCAAAGTTTATCCTTTTTGTTCCTAATATGCCCTTTCATCATTAATAGGTTAATACCAACTCTAATCATCCATTACACCATTATAAATATATTATTCATCTCCAAATAGGGTTCTTTAAACATTAATATATTAAAGTTGACATCTTCCATTACTTTTCAAACTAGTAGTAAAACTAGTCTCTACTAGTAATTTTATTGAATTCCTCGTGCTTTTCTGAGCAAGATTCATGTATTATATGTCGCCAACCCAACTACCGTTAAAAAATTATGAATTTAGCAAAATTCACTTACTCTGGCCAATCGGAGAGCGCCACGTCATCATGTTCCCATGCAATGCAGCCCGCCTGGTTTGGAAATATTTCAAAATGACTATTTAACCCTCAGTTAAGTTGACCATTTGCATTAGCACGCGGGGGTAGAAGCATCCAACGTTCTTTAGTCATCTTCTACCTCAGATCTGCGACTGCGGCCGCCACTGGCAGCCCTCCCGTGGCCTGCCCCTCCTTCCTGGAGGCTCGGGGACCATCGCAAATGGGAGCCCTAGCTCCGACACACCTCGACACATGCGGGGCATCCAAAGTTTGCAGCCAAAACGGTTGTTTCCAAGCGAAACTTAATCCTTCATTGCTACTGCGATAGCTGCAAGCTTGCAGACCTACGACACAAGTTGTGTGATGACAATGGTGTTGGGTTGGTAACCGATCACTCCTAGATTGTCGTGAGTCTTCCCGACTCAATCCTGACCACAAACCACTTCTCATTGCTCAGGGATAGGACCATACCCTCATGGTTAGGGTTTGCACGATGAAGAATTAGAAGAAGATGGGGAACAGAGTGGGAGATGTGGGAATCTCTCTGGAACTTGAACCAAAGGGTCTACCCCTTTTATAGAGGAGTTAACATGCCCCAGATCGCTTGCCCACAAAGCAATCAAGGTTTCTCCTTAAAGGAAAGGGATTTTCCTTACTTTTAGAAATATCTTTCTCTCTCTTCATGTACATGTTCATTAGGTATGAGGAATTCGAAATTCCTCTCACCTACTCTCTTTATTGCTTTACTTTTAACCCTTAGGCACGAAATTAAGTTTTCCTTTTAATAGAAAATACTTCCTCTTATCAATATCACAAAATTAATTAATAATGTATCACATTATCCTTTGATTTTGCAATTTTGGGTATTTTCTCTTTCTTTCCTTATTATTTCTTTTTTATTTTCCTCATTGGTATTCCTTTTAACATTAGGAATCCTTGGGATACGAAATTCCATCAAGGATGACTTAATTATACCTCTTTTCACTTATTTTCCACATTTTATCAATGTTTTCAATTTCTTTCTTAATAAAGAAATACTTATTTGATCTTTTCTTTTATTATTTCCTTTTCTTCACAATATTGGCTTCCTTGGCACCCAAGTAACCTAAAGGCACAAAATCCATCCTTGGACTACATTATTTTGCCTTCTTGAGGTTTCCACATCTTTCTTTTCTCAAATTCTCAATTATTCATTGACTAATTGAATTTCCTTGTTATTGGGCCCAATAGACAATAAAGCCACAACACAAACATCAAGGCTATTGTAAACAAAATCCATTTATTCGCAAAAAATTGTATCATTATTTGTCCAATTATCTTTAATGTGAGAAATCACATTTCTCACCCAATGAACCCAAAATTGGGGTTGTAACACACACACCAACACAATGAAAATGCACCCTGCTAGGGTAGACCCACATATTCACCATCACACTTCCACAAGATAGACAATGCACCATGCTAGGGCGTTCCCACACTTAGTCGATCATGCTTTTCATGTGTGCTACTTTTGAAAGGCATCTTCAACTTAATATGTTTGTTGAGGGGTTTTTAATATGCTTATTTATGCACATATGTATCCAATCACCACATATATATTACATATCATATACATGCTATTTTCCATAAATGAAAACATGTAATAATGATAAAGCGATAATTATAGCCATTCTATTGTTGTTCCTTGGAGCCACAAGGAACTATAGTCATCTAAGGTCTACATCACATGCAACTTGTTATTGATGAAGATCTATGCTTGCCAATCTAGGCTGACTAGTTCAACATTTGAATTGGTCGACTCACCTCTTAGCAAATTAGTTGGTCTCCTCCAATGGGTCGTCTATCTCCTCCAGATGGTCGACTCATCCAGTTGTCTGGGCTTCTCATCGGTCCACCAACTGCTCCTCAGTCAGTCGTCTCGGCCCATGAAGCGGTCATCTTCAGTCTTTGTCATGACAAGAAATGAAGCTACTCCTATTTTACATAATCTTTGTGAAACCTCGAGTTACATTCAAGGGGATCAAATCTAGAAGAGAATCTCAAGTTATCTCAAGTTAAATTAGAATAGAAGAAGAGGGCTCAGTGCACATACTGAGTTGCAAATAACCATAACCAACCACACACATGCACATAGGGTTTATAGGCCATAACCATGCTATACATCCACCATCAAAACTATTTTAGGGTGACGCGTATCGATTGCATATATACCATATCATATATGTATATATTAGTTTGGTATCATGTGGCATTAATCAAATATTCACATTAGCCATTTAAATATTCACATCGCATGAAATAAATAAAAGATGGTAAAGCCAAAATCCGATCACATCGATTATCCCCAAAAATAGAGTATTGACATGTCATTCATATCATTGTTGGGTTTTACATGGTCGGAGTAGGCAGCGGAAACAAACTTTTTACTTAACCATAAACCCATAACCAGCAAATCACATCAACATCTATGTATTAGAAAGGATAGTTTTAGCGAGTTATACCTGGTCCTGAGGCTTGCTCAATGACTATACCTTATAGTAAGTGCGGTCTTAAACCACCTATCTTTGACAGCATCTATGCAACTCCTAGTCTTGACCCGGACTGCAGTTGACTATCGTCCTCCTGAGCGGTAGAAATCTCCCACCTCTATAGATAGTCCACACAAACTACCGAGAACTCTAGTCATCCTAATGAATGGACTAGAAGGAGTTGTCCCCTTCTGTCAGTGTACTAGTCACTGACACACTCTCCCACCACCAGTGGCTTTTTTGTAGTTGTCTTTCCCTCGTTGTTCCTCCCTGGATGGGTAGACCTTGCTTGGGCTCTCTCGATTACCAAAACCAGAGAGGACAATAACTTTATAGAGAAAATGATGTTCTGAGTTGTGTCTCTGGAAAAGCCCCATGTACCCCTCTATTTATAGTAGAGGGTAGGGTCAGGGTTCCCGTTCTGTGTAGGAGTAGAAGGGTTCAGAATTTTCATGAACAATTTACACTGTGGTAGGAGAACCAGTTGTTTCATAACTAAAACGGTCATTTGGCAAGGTGAGCCAATCGGTTGGGAATGTGAGACGATCAGTTCACCCAATGAACTGGCCGTTTCACTACCCAAACCTGCCTGCAATTGAATTTCCTTATTTGTTTCTAATTAACACAAAGATTAATTCTTGTCCCAATCGAATTGAACAAGTGAAACGAGAAATTTTTCTCACAAATTGGGAAAATCCAACACTTCTCGTTTGAACAAGTGAACCGATTAGTTCACTATAGTGAACTGGTTATCTCACTGACCATAATCCAATCGGTTCACCTAATGAACCAGTCGATTGGTCGTCCAGATTGTGCATAACACAATCAATTCAGTTCATAATCAATCTGACACTCTAATCACTTGGTTCAACACTTAAACTTGATGATTCTGAGTCAAGTCTGTGGATTTAATGTTTTATTGAGTACCTAAACACTGTGGTAATTAATCCAAACATCATTCATGGATAAACTCCTCTTCTAGGTTAATCCTATGTGTGTGACCCTATAGGTCCGGTCCCATTTCACATTGGCAATGAATGCCCATAACTAGCTTATGACATCACAAGAAAGGAGCGGTACCTAGTCACACATCAGTGCTACCCAAGTGAAAAGAAAAGTTGGAGAACAACTTTCAATCCTACATTCTATGATTGGTGTTCTAGTGAATTTATAATTCCTTTGTCTTCGATATCCTGAATGAACTCAAGGCATGGAGTTGTCATCCTCTCAACGTTCATTCATGTTTTTTGAACTAGAGAAGATTGTCTGTGATATGTGTGACATCAATCTCTTATATTGATTCACATGTGCATGTGCATGCCTTTCTCAGTCTCACTTATAAAGTGGCCTGGACATCATACTCCCTTAGGAGGGAAAAATCCCATATCTATCACTCACAATCTATATCATGCATCAATGCCACCCAATCATCACCTTTATAAAACCCATGTTTCAGGAGTGCATTTGATGATGTCAAAGCGTACATATTCACATTCGATGAGTGCAACGATTTTAGGTGTGAAATTCACAATCACCACCATCACTATGAAAGATGATTCTGACTACCATGTCATGGTTACATGTGTCACTCTCATGGTGGGTCTATCTGATACACTATTCTCTAACATGTATCTATGTTCTTAGTTTGATATCATATATCATGACTAATGAGACATTGTCATCAACCAATACACCGAAGTCTTGATGTGTCATTGTTGTCTATAAACCTTTCACAATGACATCCGACTAGGGACATTACAAGAATGTACATACTCTTAGCATCAATATGATCTCATTGTTCAGGTCCTTAACATGAAGACATACATCATTGAGTATTGTCATTCTTTAGACATTCATTCTGCTCCATCATTTATCTCATAATCAATTAGTTTAGAATAAATTGGAAGCTTGGCTTTTATATTTATCAAATCTATCATGATGTATGCCAATCTAATCATCATATGATTGACTCTCAGGGGATTCATACCAATAGATGATCATTAAACCCAATGTATAGTCTTTTTTAGACTACTCCAAGTCATCATCAATTCAAAATTAGGACATCTTAGCATTGAGATCTTACTTAATTTTATATCTATCTTCTTGTAAACTCTTTAAAAGAAGTGCAACCTTTTAAAGGTACAATTTTTGGGAGGTTTAAGATAAAAGTCTATTTCATATAATTTCATCATTGTATTCTAAGAAATTTCTTATTTTGATATCCATGGCCTAATTTATCATCATGGCTACTTTTTTGTCATTCCCATTCTTCTCATGTGGTTGTTGTCCATGTTTCTATAGCTTTTAGGAAGATTCATTTTTGCATCAACATCAATGGAGATCGCATAAGCTTTTTCCACTATCGCCAAATCTAGAGTGGTTTTGATGGACTATCATTCTTCATATCATAGTTGGTGTGTAGGTATGATTGTGTATGCTTATTTTGTAGGGCATGTTTGAATCTTTTGTTAAGCTTTTGACTTATCTGACCCTGAAACATGGGAAACAAGGTTCAGTCAATGAGATTACACAAAACCACACAAAAATAACCATTATAAGTAGATTATCGAAAAACACTAAAAATTAAAACCATTTTCCGTAAAGATCCATTGCTCGATAACTCTTTACAAGAAGGCCCGCAACCTATCATATATATACAACAGGGTGCATTCCTATTCCATCTAACACAAGTTTTCTACTACGAAAATATGTACAAGAGTAAACTATAAGAACAACATCATATTAGTCAAAATCTCAGATCGATCAGGAAACCATAGTGAGACTATCCCCACAAGGACCTAAGAGTACATGGACGACACATAGGACTTCTATCTACAACAAGACACAGTTGACAGCTGACCACCTCAAATTTCAAGTTTTCTTCCTACTATTGTCCTGTCTCATCTTACACGATCTCTGCTACCCCGTGCACATCCATCTAAAAAGTTGTGGAACTCACGGGATGAGATAGAAGTCCCAGCATGAGACATAACTCTCCAACAACACTACTATTATCTCAAATATACTTTTATTAGAATAGAAAGTAAAGTTGCACTATACTAAACAGATCAAACCATATATTATGAGCACGGTAGGAAATTATCATAATTGAGCAGTTCAGATAACTATGTTTGAATACTAGATCAAGTAATTACTTTATAAGGAATACGAACAACATGTATGACAACTACCGATCATGTCATACAAATACAATTGCAGCCTCATTGAATATTTTTGTATTCCATTCTCAAGAGAAATATGCTACATAGAAAATTGAATATTTTAACAATCAATCTAATGATTATGTACACCCTTAGGCACACAATGATCAAGATTATGATGCACACACTCACATTCATGTGCAAGCTTATTGTAATCACACACATTAGATCTTGTTTTATGCCCAAATTTATGCCCTGAGGATTTGATTTGTACCGCCCAAATCCAACAACGCCTATGAAGGGTCACCAACAGTTCCATATGTGGTCCAAGGAGACTTGGACTCCAAGACCTCACCCACTACTCCCGGTCAGTACGAGAGACAACATGGATTCATATTAGTGAACTATTGATAGTGAAATATAGTCAACTATTTAATCAACTAGGCCGCCTTGGTACAGGTCATGACGCTAGAGAATATCTCACTCATGGCTATTCGAATAAATAGAATTGCATCACTCATTTCCATTCTAATATATAAAGATTTGGCTCACACATGGACATTCTTATAAAACAATTGGCTCACGCATGACCATTGTAATAAAAGAATTGGCTCATACATGGCCATTATATAAGGGAAGGATTGGGCCACGTAGTTATTTTATGGATGCAGGTAGATGATTAACAATTCATCCATGCATATTCAACAATATGCGTTCCAAGTTGAACTCATTTCACCACACTGAATGGATCTATGACCAGGGAAACATATAGTTTTAGGTGTATCAAAACATCTTTCAGCATCAATCAGGTTACCAATATACCACACATGTAATTGCTATAAACAACAATGTAATACATCCTTCAAGAAATCACATAATAGTCGTAACACATACTTGTTACTTTATCACAATTAACTTGGGATCTCAATCCTTTAAGCACACTACTAAAAAATTCATCTCATCATCATTATCACATGCTATGGGGTTACAATCCACTTAGTTCATTATTGAACCATGTCACCTCTCACTAGGCAACAACCATCTCTAGGTCATAAAAATCATATAAAAATCATACTTGTTGTTCAACTATTTCACATGTCTCACAAGGCCCATTCAATCTATATAATATCACATCACCATAGCCCATAATTGGCTATGCTCATTATCTCAAAGCACTTGCATGGTTAGGATTTAATGGTAAAAGCAATGTCAAGTAAATATCATAAACATGCCATAAAGGGAATCATTCAAATTGCAACCCCCTCATTATTACGGTTAGGGTTTCCCCTTGTAGCCGATTAGGGTTTTCAAGTTCATAATTAACAACCAAACCCTAATTCACATCATAAGAGCTTCTTTTATTTTCATAAGTATTCAAGCATACTTAATTATTCTCATCAATTATCATTAGTTGATTATCGACATGAGGCATTACCTTTCTCATAAGAGTTGTATAAGTTTCTCTCTCATCCTTATGAGGATACTGATTTCTACGTACCTATTACATTGGTTTGACCCTCTTTAGGGTTTATTAACCTACAATTATCAAAGTGTATCCAACTCATTACTTCATAGTGTATCAATTGATTATATTCATCATGTGTCAGACTACACTCATCAAGGTGTAACATCGTAGACATTAACCCTTGTATCAGCCTAGACACATTCACTTGTGTCTGCCTAGACACTATCACTTGTGTCGGCCTAGACACTCTCACTTGTATCATCCTAGACACTATCACTTGTGTTGGCCTAGACACTCTCACTTTTGTTATCCTAGACACTATCACTTGTTTCTCCCATGGCACATCAAAGTGATATCGATTTAGAGCTTCTTAAGGTGATATCAGTTTTCAGGTGCATAAGGAGATATCAACCATGAATCAAATCTTGGTGTATCACCTTCACCATAGCTTGGTGCATCACCTTCTTCACACTTTAGCAAAATATTTTCACCTCACTTAATCATAACATCTTGACCTCACTATAGGGTATCGTCCACCCTATCACTTTGTGTGTTGGCCACCCTATCACTTTGTGTATCGGCCACCCTATCACTTTGTGTATCAACCACCCTATCACTTTAAGTATCGGCCACCCTATCACTTTATGTATCTTCTAAAGTATACTCTATGATGTCGGCCTCACTATTACTTTGTGTGTCGGCCAAGGTGTGTCCCCAATCACACTTGTGTTAGGCTAGAGGTCTATCAGTTGTTAGGGTTAGGGCATATTGAGTTAGCCCTATAGAATTCATATCTTCACTCTACTTTCAAGATATTGGCATGTTTCCATCTTTAACCTTAGGTGACAGGTTAGAAAAATGTAAGAACAATAGTCCTTCACATGTAACAAACCAGTAATAGGTTAAGAAATCATGTGTATCAGTTTCCCCGCTCATAACCTTGTATTGGGTTAGGGCATCTCATACCAATATTGGTTTGTGTATGGGAGATTGCATCATATTAAAAATTCAACACTTCGTCCACTAACTCTCTAGTTCATGGAAAACATCCCCATATATCCATTAGATGCCATAGAATCATCATTCAATCAAGGAAAGTCAAAATTGAAAAGGAATCACCAATTATTGCATGATTGAAGGTGAATAATAATAGAGTTGAGTTCAAGTTATATAACCCGCTTCAAGATCACCACTAGAGATTCAAGATTAAAAGATCCACGTTCCCAAGTTTGAAGATTACCTATTTAAATGCCCAAGATTCGGATATAGATTCACCTCCATCAAGAAGAAGGTATCATAATTACAAACTTGGCGAAGAAGAAAAGAAAGAAACGAACCTTGATTTGAGAATCATAATACACCCAAGGTTGAAGATGACCATGGCTTCACCTTAGGTTTGATACTCGAGCTCCTTGCTATTCCTCAAGCTTGTGTGGTTGTCCACTAAGAAAGGGATGATATGAGGGTTGAAATGTGCACTAGTAGGTGAAAAGAGAGCTTATATAGTTGAGGCTCATCAGAGAGAGTGTATGTGAAGTGCCACCCCCATATGCACTTAGGTGACATGTGTCCATGCAAGGTGACTCCATGCATCTATGATTATCTCAAAATGAACGAATCTTGGGGATAATTCAAGGATAAGATATCGGCCATTGGGTAGCTTGCTTGACAAGATATCACAACCCAATATCACTTTATATGCAAACCAATACAACTTTTGCAAGGAACATACAAACCAATATGCTTCACTTACATGAGGTGCTTAGTCCTATATGAATACTTCAGAAAGTTATTAAACCGATGTAGGACCTGCTCTATGGCTTTCAATCCAATAGGCACTCCCATATAAACTTCACAACTCGACACAACCCCATTTAGGTTTCAAGACACTCATCACTCTTTGTTTTTTTCACCACTGAGAGTGATATCACTCAACCAGGTTTCAAAAAAGGAGAACCCTCCTTTATCTTTCCTCTAAATGATGCTAAGAGATATAAGGGACACTTTTGATGTGGAAAATTTCACATTAATCCCATATTTTAGGTAAATTGCAATTTGCACTAAAACTATCATATATCACACAAACAACCTTCAAACAAGCTCAAATTTGAAACTTGAGTTCTCCTTAAGTCTTAATTACTTTTCAAAAGATGAATACAAGGTTCTAATCATGTTACTTAGGCAAAATATACATGATTACCTCATAACCTAGGTTAGGGGTGTTACATGTTATCAACCCCTAACAAGAATTTTGTCCCCGAAATCTTAAGAGAAAGAGAAAGGTATTTCCTCTTTTAACTCTTCATTAAATTTTTATCAAACCAACCAAAGGAATATAAAATAGTAAACTTACTTATGACTAAGCAAGATTCTTATATTAAACCTTTTCTTGTATCCATAAGTTGGTTTCAGATTAACTCAGGTTACACCTTATCAATTAGAATGTTGTAGGAATTTTTGTGCAACATTTCCTATATTATTATATTTGTTAGATTGTATCAAAATGACAATTTGATCAGAGTAATCAGAAAGATAGCAATTTAAGAGTTCCATACTTCCCTTTTTCTTCAATAATTGAATGCCTGGCCAGGGTATTCAAGCACTGAGATGAGGTAGTATGCACTTGTGTTTTATATTATTTTTTTGTTCTAAGACTTAGTATCTCTAGTTTTCTACATGTGTCTCTTTTTCATTTTCCCATAAGACTAATTCAAAGGAAACTCAACAACAACTATTTTTCATATGATTAACAAAAAAAAGGAGAAAGTAAGTCTAAATGGAAAATTTCTATCGGATCTGTTACCACTTACGGCTCATTTAGTGTCTCAGGCTAACTCACCGCATAGAGTATAGCCATTTCCTGCTATCACCTCGTCCTCTACTACCTGGAGTATATCACCCAATTTATGATGCATGTCCACATCCATGTCCTTCAATTCCACTGTACTATGGTCCTTGTAAACCTTGATGATTCTACCATGGTTGTAGTGTCACCACATTGTGCCTTTTGTGGACAAAAAGGTCTAGTATGCCCAACCTATCCAAACCAACAACATGTCTTACTCTCATACTAAGGTCTTACCGGTCCCATCACTATCTTAGAAACTGAGCTTGAGGCTCCAACTAGAGGTAAACTCCATCCTCTTCCCTTACTTGGTGACCACCGTGTTGGTACACTAGATACTTGTTGAACTGGTGGTATTGAAAACTTTGGCTACTTAGAAAAATAAATGATTGCTCTTGAGATTGTGTAGACCTCTTCTTAATACTTGTCTCACGCTATCCTATCACATATCTCTATATCCTCCTCATAGATTCCACAAATCTAAAAAAACTTTCCCTACTTTCTAAAGCAGCTACTAAGGTAGACATGTCAACATTCAATCCTTTCTCAAAATGTCAGATCCTATATAACTCAGTAGGATCCAATTGAGGAAAAAATTGTAAAAGTTTCATAAACCTAGCCTAATACTTATTAACTGTCATGGTCCCCTATGGTATCTTCTCAAACTATGAGATTTTTTCATCAAAGTATGTTTGTGGATAGTACTTACTGATGAATTCTCGACAAAAATCCTCCCAACTAACCTCTTCTTCATTCCTTTTTACCTCATCTATGGCCCACTACTGGCCAACACTACCCTTCAAAAGGTACATAGCATGCCTGACCTTGTCATCATTTGGGATGATATGGATCTTAAAGGCTTTCTCTAACTTAGTAAGCCATCGATATGCATTTGCTGGGTCATATATTCCGGCATATTCTATAGCTCCTATATAAAGTAGTCGTTCAAAGTTTCTGCTAGAACTTGAAGCTTCTGCATTGGGGACTGGTGCCCTAGGTATTCGATCCGCCATGTGCGCTATTATCATTATAAAATTCCCAAAAATAACATGAAAAGTAGGGTTCCCTATCATGACTAGATCAGGCTGAGGATTCTCAGGCACTCATTCTTCTCTTGACTGATCCCTTGCACCTTCTCCTAAAACAACAACATTGCTCCAGCAATATGTTTGCTATGTTCTCTAGACATCTTTATGCTTTCCCCTTTCTTCTACATAGGTAGAAGTCACTATAAAATATTTTGGAGGACACTAGAATAGACTCAACACCTAAGTCCTATGCCCGTGTACACTTAGTGAACATATAGCTATGATACCAACAAATGTGACACCTATTATCACACACTCAACGAGATTACACAAAACCACACAAAAATAACCATTAGCAGCAGATTACCAAAAACAATAAAAATTAAATCCATTTTCCATAAAGATCCATTTCCAGAAAACACATCACAAGAAAGCCCAAATCCTGTCATATATATACAACAAGGTGCATTCTTGTTCCATCTGAGACAAGTTTGCCATTACCAAAATATGTAAATGAGTAAACTATAGGCAACAATAATATATTGGTCAAAAACTTAGATCGATCATGAAACCATAGCAAGATGATTCCCTCATGGACTTAAAAGTACAGAGATGATACATAGGACTTTTATCTACAACAAGACACAACAGACAACACACCACCTCAAATTTCAGGTCTTCTTCCTATTGATGTCATGTCTCAGCTTACACAATCTTTGCTACCATGTACACTTCCACCTAAAAAGTTGTAGAATCCACAGAGTGAGACAGAAGTCCCAGTGGGAGATATAACTCTCCAACAACACTATTATCATCACCAATATACTATTATTAGAACAAAAAGTAAAACTGCACTATCCTAAATAGATCTGACCAAATATTATGGCAGAATATTGTCATAACTGAGCAATTCAGATAATTATGATTGAACAATAGATGAAGTAATTACTTTAGAAGGAATATGAACAACATGTGTGACAACTACCGATTATGTCATACAAATACAATTGCATCCTCATTCAATATTTTTGTATTCCATTCTCAACAGAGATATTCTACACAAATAACTGAATCTTTTAATAATTAATCTCATGATTATACATACCCTTAGGAACACAATGCTTAAGCTTATGTCGTACGCACTCACATTCGAGCACAAGATTATTATAATTACACACATTAGATCTTGTTTTATCCCTGGCTTACGCCTTGAGGATTTGAGTCGTACCACCCAAATCCAACTGCCTCCTAAAAAGGGTTATAAATGGTGCCATACAACGTCCAAGGAGAGCCAGACTCCAAGACCTCACCCACTAGTCCCAGTCAGTATGATAGACAACACAGAGACATATTAGTCAACTACTGATAGTGACATATAGTCAACTATTTAATCAACTAGCCCTCCTTGGTACATGTCATGATGCTACAGAGTAGCTCACTCATGTCTATTTGGATAAATAGAATTGGCTCATGCATGGCCATTCTAATATATCAAGAATTGGCTCACTCATGGCCATTCTTATAAAAGGATTGTCTCACACATGGCCATTGTTATAAAAGAATTGTCTCACACATGCCCATTGTTAAGGAAAGTATTGGCTCAAACATGGACATCCATATCACACAATTATTTTATAGATGCAAGAAGATGATTAACTAAGCATCCTTACATATTCAACAATATGTATTTCGAGTTGAACTCATTTCACCATCTAGCAAGTTCTAACACTGAATGGATCTTTGCCCAGGGCAACATACAATTTTACATGTATCACAACATCTTTTAGCATCAATCAAGTTACTAATATACCACATAGGTAATTTCTATAAATAACATTGTAATACATCCTTCAAGAAATCACATAACAATTGTAACATATACTTGCTACTTTATCAAAATTAACCTAGGATCTCAATCCTTTAAACACACTATTGAAAATCTCATCTCATCATCATTATCACATGCTACGGAGTTTCCATCCTCTTAGTTCATTATTGAACCATGTCACCTCTCACTAGGAAACAACCATCTCTAGATCATAAGACCCATATAAACATCATACTTGTGCAAGTATTTCACATGGCTCACAAGGCCCATTCAATATATATAATGTCACATCACCATAGCCTATCGTTGGCTATGCTCATTATCTCAAAACACTTTCATGGTTATGATTTCATGGTAAAAGCAATATCAAGTAAATATCATCACCATGCCATAAAGGGAATCATTTAAATTGAAACCCTCTCATAATTAGGGTTAGGGTTTCCCATTGTAGATGATTAGGGTTTTCAAGTTCATATCTAGCAACCAAACCCTAATTCAAATCATAAGAGCTTGTTTTATTGCCATAAGTATTCAAGCATACTTAATTACTCTCACCAATTATCATCAATTGATTATCAATATGAGGTATTACCTTTATCATAAGAGAAGTATCAGTTTGTCTCTCATCCTTACTAGGCTATTGATTTCAACATACTTATTGCATTGTCTTGACCCTCTTTAGGGTTTATCAGCCTACACTTATCAAAGTGTATCCATCTCATTACTTCATACTTTATCAATTGGTTATATTCATCATGTGTCAAGCACACTCATCAAGGTGTATTATCCTAGACACTGACCCTTGTATCGTCCTAGACACATTCACTTGTGTCGACCTAGACACTGTCACTTGTTTTGTCCTAGACACTCTCACTTGTGTCGGCCTAGACACTATAATTTTCTTTGGCCTAGACACTCTCACTTGTGTCAATCTAGATAGTATCACTTGTGTCTCCCATGGCACATCAAAGTGATACCAGTTTAGAGGTTCTTAAGGTGATATCGGTTTTGAGGTGCTTATGGTGATATTGTCCATGAATCATATCTTGGTGTATCAACTTCACCATACCTTGGTGCATCACCTTCTCCACACTTAAGCATAATATTTTCACCTCACTTAAAATCAAAACATATTGACATCACTTTAGGTTATCGGCCACCCATATCAGTTTGTGTGTCGGCCACCCTATTACTTTGCGTGTTGACCACCCTATCACTTTGTGTATCAGCCACCCTATCACTTTATGTAATGGTCATACTATACTCTAGGGTATCGGCCTCACTATTACTTTATGTGTCAGCCAAGGTCTGTCCCCCATCTTACTTGTGTCGGAATAGAGGTGTATAGGTTGTTAGGGTTAGAGCATATTGGGTTAGCCCTATAGACTTAATATCTTCACTCAACTCTCAAGATATTGGCCTGTCCTCATCTTTAACCTCTGGTGACAGGCTAGACAACTATAAGAACAATAGTCTTTTACATGTAACAAACCTGTAACGAGTTAAGACCTCATGTGTATCGGTTTCCCCACTCATAACCTTGTATCAGGTTAGGGTTTCTCAAATCAATATCGGTTTGTGTATGGGAGATTCTATCATCTTCAAGATTCAACCCTTCATCTACTAACAATCTAGTTCATGGAAAACAACCCCATATATCCATTGAATCTCTTAGAATCATCATTCAATCAAGGAAAGTCGAAATTGAAAAGGAATCACCAAGTATTGCATGATTGAAGATGAATAATAATAGAGTTGAGTTCAAGTTATATAAACCGCCTCAAGATCACCACTAGAGATTCAAGTTTCAAAGATCTACATTCCCAAGGTTTAAGATGACCTATTCAAAGGTCTAAGATCTGGCTATATCTTCACCTCCATCAAGAAGAAAGTATCATAATTAGATACTAGGTGAAGAATAAAAGAAAGAAAGGAACCATGATCCGAGAAGCATAGTCCACCCAAGGTTGAAGATGACCATGGATTCACCTTAGGATTGATACTGGAGATCCTTCCTATTCCTCAAGTTGTTATGGTCTTCCACCAAGAAAGGGATGATATGAGGGTCAAAATGTTGACTAGTAGGTGAAAAGAGAGGCTTATATAGTTGAGGCTCATCAGAGAGATTGTATGTGAAGTGTCACCACCATATGCACTTAGGTGACACGTGTCTCTGCATGGTGACTCCATGCATACATGATTATATCAACATGAAAAACTCTTATGGATAATTCAAGGATGAGATATCAGTGAATAAAGCTTGATTGACAAGATATCACATCCCAATATCACATTATATGCAAAATGATACAACTTTTGCAAGGAACATCTAAACTGATATGCTTCACTTACTTGGGGTGGTTAGCCCGATATGAATACTTCCAAAAAGTTAATAAACTGATATGGGACCTCTAGTATGACTTTCGAGCTGATAGGCACTCCCATATACACTTCACAACTCGAAACAACCCCATCTAGGGTTCAAGACACTCATCACTCTTTGGTTCTTTCACTACCGATAGTGATAGCACTCAACTAAGACTCAAACAAGGTTCCACCTCTTTATCTTGCCTCTAAATGATGATAAGAGAAAGAAGGGACACTTTAGAGGTGGTAAATTACACATCAACCCAATATTTTGGGTAAATTTCAATTTGCATCAAAACTATCATATATAACACAAACAACCTTCAAATAGGCTCAAACTTGAAACTTGAGTTCTCCTAAAGTCTTAATTACTTTTCAAAAGATTAATACAAGGTCTGATCATCATACTTAGGCTAAACATCTAGGGTTACCTCATAACCCAGGTCAGGGGTGTTATACGCTGTTTGATATATTTGTACATTAATCTTCATCTGAACCCAAAAGTTCCATGCTGTGTTGGTTTGTCATTATGTGGTGGATGAGCTTGTTACTTTGTCCTTTTGGAGAAACTCATATTGAGGGGTGATTAGGAACATCATCGAAAGGAGTTGGGTGTTCTGTGGGATATTCCTTTCTAATGCTGATAGTGTGAATATGTTATCCCACCCTCAGTTTGGCTTTTTGGACATATTGGAGTATTTTGTGATTGATATTTGACAATACCGTTTGTATGGTAGATTCACTATGATGAGTTTGGGTGAAAGGTGGACTAGGAGACTATAGATGACCATCCATCCTATCCCACCTGGGCCACCGCCACTCTGATATAGTAGGGCCTTTATCATTACAATATTTTGATACCAAGGAGGAACCCCACTTCACTAGGTACCATGATGGTTAGACTCACCCAATGGTCAACCAAGGTGTGCTAAAATATGTTTATAAAAGTTCAAGTTGTGATAAAAAAATAGCTTAGTTAAAGACAAATGATATTGAATGTCCTAAAATTTTGGAGACTTCAAGGGTTCTGAACAGCTTTCTTCTGATATTTAACAAATATAACAACTAATATTCTACTCTGGAGGAACTTTGAGAAGCGTTATAGATAAGAGATTTTCTATCCGGACGAGTCAACTGGATGAAAAGATGGACTGCACCATCATTATTTTTTGACTTTCCTAGTGCGCATAGCACATTATCCAAAAATTGGATTAGTTGGAAAATGTGTGAGTGAGAGGGTGGGAAGAGGGGGAATGGGAAAAGAAAGTGGATGTAGGAGAGAATAAAGAAGAAGTAGTTATTTGTTGACTTTCCCATTGCGCTAGCTAAAAATTGGATTAGTTGGAAAATGTGAGAGAGAAAGAGGGAGTGGGAAGAGGTGTAATGGGAAAAGAAAGTGGATGTAGGAGAGAACAAAGAAGAAGAAGTTATTTTTACTAATAACTTTTGAATCGTAATGAGTCTTTGTCGAAATAAACAATGTTGCACTCCTCACAAAAATAAATTGCAACAAGACCAACGTCAATACATTTTTATAAATGGAATATATAAAATCTAAAATAGGAGAGATAAAGCATGTTTTTGGAAAAAGGCAAAAAAGGAAAGAGGAACTTATTTTTGCTTATAGTTTCCAATCCACAATGAATTTTCATGAAATAAAAACCATTATATTCATTAAAAAAAGTTCTAGCAAAAGTCAACACACTTTTTGAAAAATGAATGGCACTTCTTTGCTCCTATTATTCATATTTTCTCTCACTTAGAAAAAATTGGACTAGAGATAACAAAAAATTGGACAACAAATAACATCAAATTGGACCAGAGCTAACAATATATTGGATCAGAGACAACAATAAATTTGACTAGAGCTAGCATCCAATTGGATCAGAGACCAACTTAAATTAGAACGCAAATAAAAAAATTAGACCACAAATAACAACAAATTTTACTAGAGATAACAACAAATTCAATCAGAAATAATATCAAATTAGACCAGAGATAACAACCAATTGGATCAGGGATAACAACACAAATCAGAGAAAATATAACAACCAAATTAGACCAGAGATAAAGGGGTGGCGGCGCAGCTTGTTTCCCGCCTCCCTTCTATTTCCTTGTAATCTTGTAGTTTTCTATCATGGTATATAATTTTCACCATGGTAGGCAACTCCTTTCGTATCGCCGAATAAAATTGTCTAACATATTTGTGGCAAGGAAAATTATTAGACATGAGAAAATAAAAAATTACACTAGAGACAATAACACATGTTGTACCATAAATAACAACTAATCAGGCCAAAGATAACAACCAATTGGGCCAGAGATAATGTCAAATTGGACTAGAGATAACATTCAATTGGTGTGGATATAAAAACTCAAATTTAACTAGAGATAACAACCAATTAGAATAGAGATAATAACCAATTGGACCAAATATAACAACCAACTAGACTAGAGATAACATTCAATTGTACCAGAGATAATATTCAATTGGATAAAAGATAACATGCGATTAGAATTAAGATAACAATTCAAATCAGACTAGAGATAACAACTAATTGTACCAAATATAATAAACAATTGGACTAGAGATAATATTTCAAACTGAAATAGAGATGACAACCAATTCAGCTGTAGACAACAACCAATTGGACCAGAGATAACATCCCATTGGACTAGAGATATAACTAGTTTGATCTGATATAACAACTCAAAACACACTAGAGATAACAACCAATTGGACCGGAGGTAAGAACCAGTTGGACCATAGAAAAGATCCCATTGAACCAGAGATAATCACCAATTGGACCAAATATAACAACTCAATCAGACCGAAGATAGCAACCAACTGGACCAGAGATAGAAATCCATTGGACTAGAGATAACAACCCATTGGTCTTGTCGGAACCAATTTGAGAAATGTAATATATAATCTAAAATGTGGGAGGGGAGTGACTAGAATAAAAAGGAATAAAAGAGAAGTGATAAAAATATTTTAATTATAAATTTTGATATGTAAGGATTTTTTAACAAAAATAACAACCATTAAATTTGTTACAAACATACGATCTGATGAAACAAATTTTGGCAAAATTTTGAGAAATATAATTACAACACAATGTACTGGATTTAACATTAGACTAGACCAGAGAACCAGAGTTGACAACAAATTGGACTGGATATAGCAACAATTAGACCAGATATAATAACTGAATAAAAAAAATTGGACTGGATATAGCAACAATTGGACTGGATATAGCAACAATTCCTCTTATATTTTCTCTCTTATAAGTTACTGTCTCAGAGAGAACAACAAATTGGATAAGAGACAATGAAAAAATGAATTAACAATAAAAACACATCTCGTGGTAATGAGTGAAAGGAAGAGGAGATAGAAAAAACACTAGACCTGAGATAAAAATACAACAAACAAGATATAACAACATAATTGAATCAGATATAACACCAAATTGGACCATAGATAACAACTCAACTAAAACAAAATCTTAGACCACATAAAAACAAACTAGATTGTAGAAAAAAAATGATAAAAACACATCTCTTTGTGATCAGTGAAATGAGGAAAAGAAAGAAAAAGAAAACATTGATCCAGATATAGCAATATAATCATCAGATTTGGGCACACATTACATCAGATATAATAACAAATTGAACAAAAGATAACATCAAATTAGACCGAGAATAAAATATAATTGGACCGGTGATAGTAACAAATTGAGCCAAAGATTATAACTACACTAAAAAAAGGAGGACCAACGATAACAATACATCTTTACGATGAGTTAAATAAGGACAAGAGATATCTGCAAAATGCCATATATAATGACAAATTAGACCACAGATAACAACAAAATGGACAACAGATAACAACAAATTGTACCGGAGATAGCAACAAATTAGACCGGAGATTACAACTAGATTTGAAAAAATGAGGAACAATGATCACAACACATGTTCTTTTTGATGAGTGAAATGAGCACTAGAGATAACAAAACAACATACCAGAAATAATGACAAATTGACACAGAGATAACAATAAAGCTGACTAACAATAACTTCATATCTTTTTGTGATGAGTGAAGTGAGGAGGATAGAAAAATATATAATACTAGAGTAGAGATAAAAATACAATGAACCAATTATAACAACAAATTAGACCGTAATTAATAATAAATTGTATAACAACTCAATTGAAAACGAGTTTGCTAAAACATGTTTCTTGTATTATTAAAAAATAAATTTATATTACTTTTCTAAAAAATATGCGACATTTATGTTGTTTGAATGTAACTTTTGTAATGAATGTAGCAAATTTTCATTTTTTTTCAAAACATTTATTATAGATTAGAAGTTCTAAGAAAAATAAACATCTCTCTCCTCTTTTTTCTTTCCTTCCGGCCACTCCTCTCGCTTCTTTTTATTGTGTATTATATTTATCAAAATATCTCAACCTTATTCTTATTAGAACATTTTTTTTATAAAAATTTAAAATTTTTTGTATTGTTCAAAAATTTGTCACGGATTGAAAGTTATAAACAAATAAAATTCCTCTCTCCTTAGAGCACCAGGCAGTGTTCAAAATTTTGTCACGGATTGAAAGTTATAAACAAATTAAATTCCTCTCTCCTTAGAGCAGCAGGCACTATGCGAGGACTGGTCCATTAGGGACCAAAATCGTCTGGATTTGCCTCCAGTTCCCCTTCATTATATCATTTTCCTATAGAAAATGCAAGTTTTGCCTACCTGTACATCAATGGTAATGTTTTATCTCTGTGCTTTGTTTCAAAGAACACGCCCGTTAGTGGTACGCAGCGAACTCCTGTTTGGCTCTTTTTCAAAATTGGAGTTGTATTACACGCACTCATACAAGTTTAAACTAGCATTGTGTTAGTCCCAAAATATATTATATGAATAATGGATTTCTGTATAACTAAGTTGTGCCCTGGTGTTTGAGCTTCCGGAGATGTAAATAAACCAACGTGAATAGATATTGGCCTCTCAGTTGACTAGACTAAAACTCTGATTCAATGCTACTTTTATCTTATTTTTATATTTTCTTATTGCACAGACAGACATCATTGCGTTAGTTTCTCACAGCATCAAATACACGCGGTTTGGAGGCTACCGCTTTGCCGACCGCATTATTTCTGTGTATCATACGAATCCTCAGGATAAGTATTATGACACAAGATATGCGATTTGCCTTTATTAAACTTGCCCTAACCTGTTTCTCTTGCGATCTTTTTTTATTTCATTGTCGTTCGCCGCCTCAAGCTCTATCCGGCATCCTTCCTACCTTTATCTTTTTGTTGATTGGAGTTATCATCGTGGCTAAGGAGGGCTGGTCTGAACTACCTTTGGTTCTCCTGCCTATGATCGTCGAACATCTACCCTCACCTGACCGGGCGCGATTCATATTAGCATATTCTTCTAAGATGGAGTCCGTGATCAAATAGGAGCATTGAAAGACACCGACAAAAGTTCGTAGTTTTTTAGATTTGGCAGGGCTATTACAGGAGGTTTACTAAAGACTTCAGTGTTAGAACTCTACCTCTGACGAAGTTGACGAGAAAGGATGTGTCATTTGTCTGGAATGACAGATGTCAGCGTGCTTTTCAGACATTGAAGGAGAAGTTGACAAGTTTACCAGTGCTGGTCTTGTCTGCGCAAGGGAAAAGATACATTGTCTTCTATGATGTCTCGAGGAATGGTTTGAGTTGTGTGCGGATGCATGACAAGCAAGTGATTTCTTTTGTTTCCCGACAGCTTAAGAAACAAAAGAAATCACAAGGAGAACTACCCGACCCACGACCTGGGGTTAGCTTCCGTAGTCCATGCTTTTAAGATTCTGGAGGCACTACCTTTATGAAGAGATGTGTCAGATCTTGACATATCACAATAATTTGAAGTACATCTTTTCATAGCAGGAGTTAAATATGAGGCAGCGACGCTGGATGGAATTGATCAAAGACTATGACTGCATGATTGATTACCGTCCCATAAAAGCAAACGTCGTGGCAGATGTGTTAAGCAGGAAATCTTTGTTTCATCCATGGACAAAGCACATTTGAGTTCCTTGGTGTGCCACAAGCAAGACATGTTGGTCTCCGTGTGTCAGATGAATGAATGGTTGGAGGTATCTTTGCTAGTTGGGTTGTTGGAAAATTGTAGGTGAAGCCCACGCTAAGACAACATAATAGAGAGGCACAACAGGTTGATATATTGATACAACAGATAAGATCATAGTTTGGTAGCAAGAAGCATGATGGCCTCCATGAGTCAGATGATGGGACAATTTATTACCATGGCAGAGTCATGGTACCTGATGCTGATGATCTAAGAAAAATGTTCTGGAAGAGGCTCACTCATCCATGTATGCTATGTATCTAAGTAGCATCAAGATGTATCATAACCTGAAGGACATATATTAGTGTCCTGGCTTGAAGTGTGATGTAGATGAGTTCGTTGCACGATACCCACTGTTTCAGCAGGTTAAAGTCGAGCACCAGAAGCATGCATGAATGTTGAAACTGTTGTCTATACAACAGTGAAAAAGAGATCACGTGACAATGGACTTTGTGGTTGGTCTATCTGGGAAAGCCAAAGGTCATGATTTCATTTATGTGATCGTTGACAGGTTGACAAAGTCAATACATTTCCTTCATGTGAATACAACATATACAACTGAGAAGCTGGCCCAGATCTATGTTGATCAAATAGTGCATTTGCATGGTGTTCTAGCAACTATCGAGTCAGATAGAGGTCCTCCGTTCATGAGTCATTTTTGGGAGCGATTACACATAGCTTTACGTACAAAGTTAACGTTTACCACTACTTCCCACCCCAAGATAGATGGCCAATCTATGTTGACCATCCAGACCTTGGAGAATCTATTGAGAGTTTCTTCAGTTTTTGGGCAGTTGGGATGTACACCTCAGTTTGAAAGAGTTCACCTACAACAACAGTTTTCTAAGAAGTATCGACATGATAGCGTATGAGGCGTTGTATGGGATACCTTGCAGGTCTGTGTTGTGTTTGTATGAGACAAGAGAATACCAGTTTCTTGGTCCTAAACTTGTGCAACAGACAATAGAAAAGATTAAAGTTATTCAACAACAGTTGAAGACAACACATGACAGGAAGAAGTCATATGTAGACAACCATTGTAGACCTTTTGAATTACAAGTGGGAAACATAGTGTACCTCAAGGTCACTCCTTGGAAAAGTTTTTCGAGGTTAGGGAAGAAGGGTAAGTTGGCTCCCAGGTTCATGTGACTTTACCCTGTAATGGGGGCACATGTTGAGAAGGTGGCTTATAAATTGGAGTTGCCACCTGAGTTGCACTCGTTGTATCCAATGTTCCATGTGTCTATGATTGAGGAAGTGTTGTCCTGATACATAGTTAGTGTTGCAGCCAATGGAGGTAGAGTTGGATGAGGATATGTCCTATGTGGAAGGTCCAGTTTTGATCTTTGATAGAAGAGTGAAAAAGATGAAGAAGAAAAACATAGTACTTGTGAAGGTTCTGTGGCACCGCCATGATGTTGAGGAATCCATGTGGGTGCTTGAGGAGGAGATGAGGAGGAATTAGCCCTCTATTTTATCTTAGGATTTTTGTAAGACCCCTGACATGGGTTTTAGGTTAACTGTCATAACCTAGATTTTAGGTTTTCGATACCAATATAGTATTTGGTGAAAATGGCAATTATGTAGATTATTTATACCAAATTTATGAATTGATCATTCAATCTTAGAATCTTACCACCATTAAGGGTTGGTTGAAGGTACAACTCATGATGGTGGAATCTTATTGAGTTAAATTTGTATGAAGGGGCTTTTGTTAACTAAATTAAGTGTTTATGAGACTAAACTGCCATTCAGTGATGTACACTAATTTGAATGTTTGTACAGTGAGCTTTGGATATACAATGACCATACTAATTGGAGTGATCTGGTTTAATGAACATTTGATGATTGATAGACTTGTATTCAAGGTTTACACTTATATTAATGAGGTTATTTGGGGAACTATGCTAGAGGAACAAATATTTGAAGGTTTGGTTTCAAATTTAGTAACAAGAGGTCTTGAGTGATGAAAACCCAATGGTTCAAATTTCATTTTATTTGGAGATGTGTCCAAGAAACTACTAGAGTATCAAGTTATTGATATTTTATTTTAATGTTCTGCCAAATCTTAGTCATCACTTATTTAAGAGATTATGGTATGTGAAAAATCAAGTCACATGACCAAGCTTGCAGTTGCCTTAAGGAATAAGAGATGTATTTTAATATGAACCGTTATAGTATATCCGAAAAAGGGAACTCATTCTCAACCTTCGATAACGGAGGAACAGAACCCAAGATGAGGTGTAACTGTTGACTCAAGGTCAATTAGGTCAATGTTGACTCACGTCTAAATTGACTAAACCCTTGTTTTGATGATGACTAACCATTCCACATATTGCTGTCTAATGCTTCTACATTGAGTGATTTCAGATTAGGTTTAGACACACTCCAAATGCCCTAACTTGCGCATATCAAATTGGAGAAAAGACAAGTCAAATAGCTACAAGTGTGCAATTTGGGATCTCTATGTAAATGACCTTAGAATTGCTTTGTAATCACTTGTAATGATTGTATGACTTGTAATTAAGCTTAGAAAATTTATTGGGACACAAAAATCCATCATTTGTATAGTCAAACGAAAATTCCAAAATACCCATAACAGGGATTTTGTCGGCCGAATTCCAAACTCGGCCGATCCATATATTCTGGAATTTTTGTTGCAATCGGCCGAGTTACAAACTCAGTCGATTCCCGTTTGGTCGAGTTTCTAGTTAGGAAACTCGGCCGATCCACTGATCGGTCCAAGATGAAAGTCGACCGATCGGCCGAGTTTCTCCAAGGGAACTCGGCCGACAGTCTAGCTTTCAGCCTTGTCTTTTAGTGGTTCGGCCGAATTACCTTTATATAAACTCGGCCGATCAGACTGTACTGGAATGCAGAAAAAGCAAATCCAACCGTTGGAGATTTTGTTGGGACCCAAAATAGATCTGTTGCAACTTGTAAAACGGCTAGTTTTCGTTCCTAAGTGTTCCCAAAGGCTAAGAGACATCCCCAGCTATAAATAGGACCCCTTGGGCTTCATTCCAAGGTTGAGCATTCACTATGAAGGTTCCTATTCTATAGTTGAGTGATCCTACAGCCTCCTCTCTCTCTCTAAGCTTAATCACTTGCTACATCCATTAGAGTGAGTAGGAAATCTGTAAGAGAGCTAGTCATATATGTATATCTTGTGAGGCTCTCACTTCCACCACCTCCCTTCTATCATTCCTATCTTGAAGATGAAGGTTCTCTCTCTTGTCCAAGAGAGGTGAAGAAGAACAAGGGAAGGAGTCCCTTAGTGAAGATCAATGCAGAAGACTTGGAGCTAGAGTGGGTAAGCCCTTGGAGAAGGCAGAAGACTCAAGCTCAAGTGGGTAAGTCCTTGGTGGAAAGCTTCTCCGAGTGAAGGTGAAGTCAAAGGCGGAAGATCCAAGAAGAGTGGGTAATTCCTACAAGGCCGAAGACTTGTGCAAGAGTGGGTAAGTCCTTGGAGAAGGCCGAAGACTCTTGCAAAGTGGGTAAGTCCTTGGTAAGGTTGAAGACTCTTTGTATTGGATAGGTAAGTCCTTTGTGGGTCATGTGTTGTATGTCTTATTAATGAATATAAGAATGCAATTGTTTGAAGTCCTAGAGGTTGACCTCTCTAGGAAAGTGGACTGACACACTTCTAGTTTGAAGTGTGGAACCACTCTAAATACCTTGTCTAATTGGTGCATGTTCAATCTCTCTTATCCTTGCTATGCATGATTTAGTTGCACTCAAATTACCTATTTAGCAACCTTATCTTGTCATATATCTTGAAGGTTTAATGAATTTTGTTTAAGTGCTTTCAGCTCTATTCACCCCCCCTCTAGAGCATCTAATCACCCATCTAGGATCCAACAGTAACATCCTCAATTCCATAGATATTGTAAACCTTTAATGTGGGGTTTTCTGGTTAGTGTATGCCAATTGACCTAATGAACCAAACCATGGCTAGGTAAGTAATTAAGTTCAAAAATTTGTAATACAAGTCACCTGGTCAACCGATACACACATAATGGATTAAATGTGTATGATTGTAGTCAGGTGTAGATGAATATGAATGAATAATTCATGCAAATAGTAATGTGACGAATACATAATATGATGACTTCAGTTACTGGTGTGAGCTTTAGACCAACTTAGGTCTCATTATTAACAAAGTAAAGTAACGTTGACCTAATGTATCATATGAAATCTTCCGGGGAGGGAATATTGATTCATGTTTTAGTTCCATAACCAAGAATAGATAATGGATCTTTTAAAAGATCAGGGAGTGGTCTAGGGTCCCTAGAACTATATTCAATCCTGATTGGGCCAATGAGGATTCACATATGGGTCCTTGGAGTATAAATTTGATAATTTAGCATTTCATGTTCATAATAAATACTCAATATAATTTTTATAGATAGATAATTGATATATAAGATAAAGGGAGAAAATTTGGATGTTTTTGTTTTATCTAGTGGACTAGGTGATTAAATTAGTAAATATTTGGTTTTTATTTAAAAGATAGTTTTGGATTATCTATCCAGTTATATTTTACCTAGAATCTTGCTCGTGTAAATATGTTTATAATATAGTGTCTGTACCAAAATTTGTAATCATATGGAGCTATGAGTTAGGCTATAGAAATATATGTTTTATTTGGACTTTCATGCAAAAAGAAAGAAAAAAATAAAAGGCGGGGTGGGGGTGGGGAGCGTCAGGCTCCCCCATCTCTGTCTGTGCACCTGAACAGGGCAAGAATAGAGTCTTAAGAAGGGGGATGCCTCACCCAAGATCGTATAGAGTGGAGACTATAAAAGCTGTATATCTTAGAACCTTAGGGCGGTCCAAAGTCAATCCTAGGGTTTTCTTTGGAACCGAGGACAAGGGGAGTAGATCAAAGACGAAGAAGTAGGGGGTGCCATATCTGGCAATTGTGGCAGCATGCCATGGGCGTTCCTTGATCCCGGCCGCCCAAGCCAAGGAGGTAGCGCCGCCCTTGTTGATCAAGACAGACTAGAGATGAGTCACTATTTCCCTCACGATCACGTGGCCACGGATGTGAGATTGACCTCACTGGAAGTGATGGGCTGGCGACATTTATTTTGGGATTCTACGCACACGAGAACTCATATCAAGAGGGATGAAGAGCCGGCCCAAGGCCTAGGATACGTGTGAGATGAGGGTCATCAGATCAGATCTCATTGGCTGATATTGGTCAAGGTTAGGTAAGTTTCAAAAATTTATATCTTGGGATTGGGAGCTCATATTTTATCAAATCAGGTACCTACAAAAATGTCATGATGATTACTATCCTATAAAAATATAGTCAAAGGGTGTTTTGGATGTTGATATTTATTTTAGTTTGATTGCTAAAATATAAAATATTTCTATATTTTGGGCATTAAAAATAGCAACTGACTTTAGAAATTTATAAATAATTTATAGTAATCTTATTTTGGTATGCCTTGTATGATTCCAAAGCATGATCTTTCTAATTTGATATTTCTACATCAACTTTGATGCTAACCTTAATAAGGCCATTTTGGGTATTTCACCCATGATCTGATTATGAAATGACCTGATGTTTTAATACATGATCTTACTACATCGTAAGGTTACTTTTCTAGAGATTTGATGGAGATTCTTATGTTATTATATTTGTATTTAGTTTTGGACTTGAGTGACCATTATGTAATAATAATAGATAATTATCTTCAGACAATAAGTGATATATGTATGCCTAATTGGGCCTGATATTACTAAAGTGATGGTATTCTACTTTGATTTCCTAATTTATTCAGTAAGTTTAGAATATGTGACTATGTTTGATAATTATTCCCATTATATGAAGTATATGTTCATATTAGTGCATATGATGATTTATGTCTTATTTGAGTATAAAAATTATAGTAATTATATAATAATAATTTTTATTTAATTTCAACACCAAGATTTTATGGTGATTTTAGATTAAAGATATAATTAGTCTAAATAAGAATCCTAATTTGGTATATAAAGCTAGGAAGATGGGGTTTTGAGATTTAGAAATAGAAAGAGGGAACACACACTTGGACTAATAGAATTGTTATGATATCCGGGTTATTAAAGTTATAGAACTTGGAATCAAGATTTCCTTATAGATACCATTAGTACAAGAGGTAAGTGATTCATGCCCATGAGTATTTACGTTTATCAAATCTAGTACATTTACATACATATTAAATGAGAACTTAATATCCAGTGTTCTAATCAGATATGTAGGAAAGATTTTCTCTACTTTATGATTGTGATATTTCATAGGCTCAATGTATTAATTAGAGATGTGTCATGAGATGGTAATGAATTAACAAGGATAGAAAGTTTAAATTACTCTCATGTTTCTTAATGTTGTTCTATATGAATGTTCAATACCACAAGACAAGAAATACAAGTTAAGACTGATATACATCCATGGTAATGAGATATAAACATGTGTTAAGATTTTTAAGTATGAACATACTATAGGGTTCCTCACTTTTATACACATAATTGAGTATTAAGATTTCAAGTAGAGACACGTTATCAAGATTTCTTTTATATATAAAGATCTAAGAACTAAGGAGTTAATCAGATTTCATAGAATGAGCAACATCTAGAAGCAAAGTACAAAGTGGGATTTGAATGTATTAAGTGGGATTTGAATGTATTAAGACATGATCTATTTTCAATATAAGGGCCCTACTAGAGTGTATTGTAATTTGAGTTTATGATGATAGATATAAGATTATGATGCATTAAGTTATGTTTAAGTTTCAAGGTATAATTGTATAAGATTCCTATTGTAAGACTTAAGGTTTAATACATAAGCTCATGTGAAGACATTAAGATTCAAGGCAAGATCTATTATAATGAGTTTTTGTAGAGATTGAATCATCTTGTCAGATGGTATGCTTATAGATATTCTATGCTAAAATTACTCTCACATACTTTATTAAAGATATTATTTGTATCCTTAGTATATATATTCAGATAAGATCCTCGTTCCTAGGCCTTGAGACTCAGTTATTATGTTTAGTATCAATGAAGTTATACTATCAAATCAGAGATTCAAAATAAGGTTTATCTAGATAATAATAATAATATTAGATTTAGATTCAGACTTAGACTACCCATGGTGTAAGTAGCCAGATTTTGGATAAAGATACATGATAAGGGTTTTAGACCCAATCTCAATTATGAAGGAATTGAGATCCATATTCACATTAAGTTGTAGATTCAATTTATAACTTAAGAATAAAATATTCAGATTCAGATTCAGATTTTGAATTCAGTACCTTCTCAGTACTCAGTCATCAGTTTCAGATAAGTTCAGTTATCAGTGTTCAGTTTTAATATAAGATAAGTTCAGATTCATAATTCAATATAGCAATATGTATTCAACTTCAGTTTAAATTAAGAATTAAGTAAGTCTAGACTTAAGATAAATAACTTGAAACCTTCACATAAGACATTATATGATAAGTCCTCATTCAGTAGTCCCGTGACGGTTCGGAGGCATTTGTTTCCAATTCATAGGAGTGTTTACTCCAATTCAGAGGTGTTGAAACACCAATTGAGGATGTAGCCACACCAATTCAGAGACACCTCAGTGTCATTCAGAGGCATGTAGTGCCAATTCAATGGTACCTTGGTACCAATTCAGGGTGTAGATATGCCAATTTAGGACGACTTACTATATAATGGTCTCCATAATCAGATAAAAATTATAAGTAAAAGATACCTTAGGCTAGAGTATGCCCATAATCTCATCCATCAGTATGACGAGAGGGAATTAGACAAGATAAGTACGACCCATGCACTGTGGTGCAAGTCTTGAGATCCATGTACTAGGGAGAAAGATAAGGTACAATGATAAGAATTCAGATTAAGTAATAAGAGAGAATATGTTACAAATTTTACTCAGAGTTTGATGTTAGTTTCATGTTTATAATATCTAATTTCAGTTGTATAGCATGTACATTTTAGAATACTCATGCCACTTACTCTAACGACTGTTATTTTCCCGATGCATGGCTGGGGACATGATGTCAATAGGTTTTGGAGCAATTGGAGAACAATAGGACAAGCAAAGGACTAGGAGATCTCAAGCACAACCTAGTGGGGTGCCATTTACCTAGATGATCCAGAGTTCTAACATTTTTTATTATAATCTTATGGATGAACGTGATGTAGTTTTCTGTTAACATAACCATTTATGAATCATTTTCAAATATATTCAAAAGTGTTTTCTTTACTTTAATTGTAATGATAATCATGTTTGTGGCACTAATGTGATATAAAAATCTTCCACTCATGTGATATAAAAACCAGGATGTTACATGAGGTGTCTTTAGATCCGATGAAGGTACGGGGCAATCAAAGGGAATTAACCATAATCTACGAATCAATGGAGCACATGGAACCCTTACTTGATGTTGAAGACCTAGGGTATTGATAAACTATAGTCCTCAATCCCACCTTCTCCCTCATCTATCGCAGGCCCATATATCATCTCCTTCCATGGCAGTATACCAAGCTTCACTACCATCTTCCTTGTCCTTGGTATGCCATGATACTTTGTATTTTCCTTCTATTTTATCCCTATAGCCATGCACATATACACTTTCGTGATGGTCTACCACCATCACAACAATATTTCATGGGGCCCTTTGTAGGGAAGGCTTTTTTCCTGGGCCTTGCCCTTGTGACAACACATCATGATAGAAAGCCAGGATTTTATGAAAAGCTAGATCCAAGTTGAGATATAGGGGCCTGTAGGGAAGTAGTTACCAAGGCAAGGGTAGACCTTCCTTCTAACCTACCTGAAGATGGCTTCTTTAACATCCAAACATTAGTCAGCAACCAACCCTTGCTCTGTCGCTTTGACCAGCCTCAAAGTCTCAAAACTATGAGATTATGAATTGAGATCATGACTGAGTTCTTTTAAGTCTTGGTTCTCCCAAAAGCATTTCTGGAGTCAGAGAATCCTTCAGGGACAAAGTGCTCTTCCTCCTACAGATAGCCCCGCTGGTGATCCAAAGGCAAGTTGCCGCTTTGAGCTCTCAACGCCTCCACGCAATGGAAGCTTGTCGAGGAGGCTACGAAGAATGCCCAAAAGATTCTAGATACCTATGTATGCCATGGGAGCCATCAATCATGTGCTTCTTCCTTTTTGGTGCATGTGGAACTAGGAAGCAGAGTGGGGTGACCCCATCAAGCGAGAGAAGACAATCGGAAGTTGGACTCGCGAGGGGGATGGACTCTCGCTGAGCCATCTCTAGTGTTTTCTAGATCGGGTCCTTACTAGGGTCACCTAATGGGCAAGACCAAACCGTTCTGACCCCGAAGGGGATGGGTGTGACTGGAGGAGGTGGTCCTACCAACGTGGCCCAATCCAACAGCACCACCTCGATAGTGGGACCCACCACATAAGGTAAAATGTTATTAATTCCCAGAAAATGACCTTATATTAGAAAATACACTATAAATAGCTACCTTGGCCAATAATTACCCACAAAATATCTACAGATTTAGAAAAATGCCCTCTTTATTATGAAACTACTAGATCAAACCTTTGAGATGTTATTACTGATGAGTTTTTATCTACAAAATAATACTCTTGTTTAGAATTCATTAAATAAAATAAATAGTATCTAGTTGAGATTACTTCTTAGAAAATTCTCCTAGAATCCTAATGATGATTTGAATTCATCTTTGCACTCTGATCTGAGTAAAATACCTAAATAAAAGGTCATTTCCTATTAATTATGGATTAAATGATTTTAGCCTCATTTTAATTCTATAAAATAGACCAATCATTACAAAATTATGAAACTTGAGCCAGAGCCTAAGCCTGACCTCTTGATCTGTATAAAAATACTAGACATAAGTTTAGGTCATTTTGAACCTAGATTTGGTCAAACCCTAATTTTGGAGCTAAATATCAATAATATAATGAGCCATGTTTTAATGATTGTTAATTGTTATTAACCAGGTGATGACCAGAGATGTAGATGGTCCAGAATATAAATAAGAATCTATGAACTTAGGCACGTGGGTTTTATTAAGTGTATGACTAGTTTTCATGGATGCATAATGATATGATGTACTTTGGATGATTTTATTTGCATATGAATTCTTTGATACATATTAGTATTATATGCTTCGGCAAAACTTAAAGGAACATAAAAGAAATTTTTGATGAGTTGTAGCTACTAGAGTGAAAATGGCCCAGTATAGATGTATGATATAATGCCTAGTATGGATG
Organism: Alisma plantago-aquatica; assembly: GCA_963693085.1. Classification (NCBI taxonomy): domain Eukaryota; kingdom Viridiplantae; phylum Streptophyta; class Magnoliopsida; order Alismatales; family Alismataceae; genus Alisma; species Alisma plantago-aquatica. The sequence goes on from OY856412.1 coordinate 1,387,480,196, forward strand.
TATGATGAATTTCCCATGCTAGATGTATGATAAAGTAATTTTCCCATCCTGGATGTATGATAAGTGCTAATAGAAATTGTAGTACAACTTCATCCAATAATATGTCTAAAAGATGTGTTTACTTGATTATCACATTAAACAATGTTTTGTTTTACTCTTCTTTCTCAAATTATTTCAATTATGCAAACATATTATTATGTATCTTTCTACCAACGTACACAACACATTGTGTTGATTCACTATTTCACATATGTTTTAGGTTCAGAGCTAACATGGGATAAAAAAATCAGATGTGAGCAGTTGTACATATTTACCTATTGTGTTAAGATCCTAGCATACATGTTTAGACTTATGTAAAATATCCTTTCAATATGTAATTGTCACTCATGTTGTAATAAGTCATTTTGTAATATATACATGTTGAATGTTGAGATTGTTCATGGTGTATGCATTATATTTGAATATTCATGTATGCACAAATTGCTTCCACAATACACTTTGATACAATTGTCTAATTTTTTTAGATTTGTAATCCCGGGCCTTCTGAGTCTTGAGATGACAGAATCCAGGGACGTTACATTAACCCTATTTATTTTTCTTAAGAATGTTGCTTACAACTTTGATTTAATCTTTTGATTTGTAATTAGGACTTGTGAGAGCTTAAGTTTCAAGTTTGAACTTATTTCCATGTTGTTTGTTCTTTGTGTGATAGTTTTGGTGTAAATTGTAATTTAGAAAGAATAGGGGCTTTATGTGCAATGTGTCACCTCTAGAGTGTGTCTTATATATCTTGGAATTATATAGAGGACAGAGGAAGAAGTGGGCACCTTGTTTGGGCCTTGGATGACTGGTGGTATCCTTAGTGGTGACTTGGATTTTCTAGGGTTGCCTTGTTTTGACCTTGATGTACCTTGGTGATGATAGCGACCTAGGAGCTGTTTCGGATGTGTTTTGACTGAAAAAACTTGCCTAAGCTTGATTTTTTATGACCATGAAGGTTTTGGGTCATTTGTTTTGACCTAGATGCTTGCCTTTTAATGTTTGGACCTCTTTGAACATGGGTGAGTTTATTTCATCCTAGATGAGTTGTTTTGACCTATTTCGACTCTAGGATGTGTTGCAACCTAAACTATTGGTTGGGGACCCTAGTAGGTTGATACCAAAAATTGTTTTTATCACCATCTCATGCATGCATGGTTTAAGTGGTTTCATGTGGGTTTCTTTTTGGTGGACAAGCGTCCCTTTGGTGCCTTAGGATTTCATCTTTGACCTTCTCTCTCATCCCTCAAGTATATATTCCCTCTTCCCTTCACAAATGTGAATCCCATTGTTAATTCTTGTTCTTCCTTCTCTTGTGGTCGTCCTTGGATCTTGGAAGGACAAGAAGGACCCTACTTGGATCCTTTTTTATTCTTTGTTAATCTTCCACCTTGGTAAGTTTTGCCTTCTTTTCTGACGGTTCCCTTGGATTATTTTCCCCCATCTTCTTCCCTTCTCTCAGCCATGGACCATGGCTTGGTATGAAGGCTATTATTTATGAAGAAACCCTCATCTCTAGGGTCATAGGCCATGATGGGATGATGTTCTCTCTTTTTTCCTTCTTCTTCGTTAGTTCATCTAGGGTTTCCTTTGTTTCCCTTTTTCTTGGGCTATCTTGACCTTGGCATCTTCTACTCTTGAAGGTGTTGTGGTACCCGAAAGTGGGACCTTTGGTGGATCTTCTTCTTAGACCATTGGATCATGTTCTTGGAGCTTTGATCTTGGAGCTTGAATCCTTGGTGTTGATCTTCCATAAGGCGGGTTATATAACACTTAACCTTCCCTATTATTGCACTCTTTTATATATGCATGCAAGTGTTTTCCTCTCTAAAATGTTCCCCTAACATTCTAGTAAATTATGATAATCTCTAGAAATTTTTGGTAGTGGAAATCATGCTTTGCTTGTCTTAAATCTAAAACCCTAATCCTTATACCCAATTTTCCTTAGTGACTATGATATATGATGGCTTTTCCTTATCTTTTGACCATGATCTTGATTGTCTTTCTTTAGTCTCTTGTACCTTGATCTATCTTGCTATTTGGGGTTCTATTTTGGGTGTGTGAATAATGGCTTATTAGCCTTGCATGTGGCCCTTTCTTGGAGTTCACATGGGGTGAGTTTAGGGGTTTGTGGTGACCATCTTGTGTGGAGTTTTCCTCCTGAAAAGATAGTGGCATTCCATGGAGTTTCTTACTATTTTAGATCTTATTCATTCCTATTTTCACTTTGGTTGTGTTTTGGTGATGATCTTGACCATGTGGGGTTGCTACCCTTGGGTGTTGTGGCTAATATCTTAGCTTGTCTCAGCTTGGTCGTGACATGTGCACCCTTGGTGATGGAGGGTCTCTACTCTTCCTTGGTAGTAGTCGTGACAAGGGTATTGGGTCAAGTTTTGTTACGGCCATAACCCATTTGACCTAGGTGTTCCTAACCTTTTGTGTTTCAGTCAAAAGAACCTAGTTTGATCATGGGTCAAAACCCTAGTTGGTTGGTAGGTCGATAAATGTTGAAATGGTGCTCTAGCCTTGTGTCTCGACCGAACCTTAACCCTAACCCTAATGGGTTGTTGTAGCCATGACATGCTCTAAAGGGATGAGGTCGTGACTAGTGATGGGTTACACTCATAACAAATGGGTTAGAAAGGTTGCTACACCTTTGTTCCTTGAGTGGTTATGACCTATATGGTGTGGGTTAATACCTAAACATGATACATGGTTAGCACACAAACTTGAACACATGATGATACATGTGTGGTACTATTTTGATAACATAATGCTTGACCCTAAACATGATGCTTAACCTTTATATGATCAAAGAAAGAGAGAAACTATGTACCTAGGGTTTGGTGATGTTGTATGATATAAAATGCTAAATCGGCTATAGTATGGAACTCTAAATCTAATAGGATAATGTATGATGCATTCACTTCCCTCTTGGATTGTTTGTTATGTTATGATTATTTCTCTATCATGTTTATAAACCTCTAACCTTACAGGTGATATGTGATTTAATGTCATGTCTAGTGCATGCTATGATGAGTATGATGTGACACGACTTGAAATGGTCTTCATGAGGCATGTTGAGATACATGTAATACAAGGATAATGTGAATGGGTCCCATGGACTGGAAGAGACATGTTCCCTAGTTTGAGATGATATTATCAATGATGAGTTGAGGGATTGGTCTCCCATGGTGAACATGATTATATGGCAAGATATGCTCTAAATGCTATAAATCTTCTAATTTTCTACTATGCTCTTTATTTTGTAGTATTTGCCTGTGTTTTATACGTTGTAACTTGATTGATGCTAAACGACACTCTAATTGACTTAACTAATCAAGTGAAACCAATCATGTAGTTTGCTCTAGCCATAGATCCTTTCCAGTGTCAGTTCTATTTGTTGGATTGGTGTAATGAGTTTAACTCGAAGCACATATTTTTTAATATGCATGGTCTAAGTTGGGTATCTACTTGCATCCTTAATTATAGGTTATGTGAGATAGCCATGAGTGAGCTGGTATCCTTATGATATGGATGACCATACATGAGCCAATCCCTTTTTTTAGAGGAAACATGCATGAGCTAGTTCCTCTAGCACTGTTATATGTACCAAGGTGGGATATGTGTTATATATGTGGGTGGCCATGCGTGAGACAACCCTTATTTTGACTATATGACACTTTTGTAGTTGGATGATATGTCTCTACGGTCTTCCCATGAACTGACCATGAGGTGTGGGGAGGTCGTGGATTTTGGATCTTCCATTGATCTTGTATGGAATTGATTTTGACTTACTAGTGGTCAGTTGGAAGTTGGTGGTATGACACAAATACTCAGTAATAAAATACGTAATCAACCGCATAACATATTTGCTTAGGATCAAATATGAATAACTGGGTGAAGCATTTCCTTGCTTTTGTATAGTATAGTTGGAAGTTAATATACATGTTCTTCGTATTCTTTCTCTGATGATAAGATATTCTACAAATCAGTCATTATTTCTATATCTTCTCTATCTTCTTAGTATGTTATCTGTTGTTTAGTTTATATATGTAATAATAGCATTGGTAGATAGTTATATCTCACGTTGAGATATAGATCTCACCCCGTGAGTTCTCCACATCTTTTGGGTGGACGTACACGAGGAAGTATAGATCGTGCAGCTGAGACAAAGTAGCAACAAGAAGGACATTAGCTGCTAAGGTTGGGTGGCTGCTTGTATGTCTTTTGGTGGTAGACCATGTACACTCAGGTCATGGAGATCATTTGGTGTGTTATGTGGTTATGATATCGATGCGAGTTTTTGTCTAGTGAGCTCTTTGTTGTACACAGTTGTCAGATGTTCATGTATATGTTAGTGTAATAGATATCATATGTGACAAGGATGCATGTGGATTTTGTTGTATGAAAAATGCCTCATGTTACTGAAAAACACTAGAGGGGGGTGGATAGAGTTTTAAAACAATTTTAACAATTATTTAACTCAAACAACCAACCACAAAATATATTGGACAAGGGGACAAGGATTTAGAGTGGTTCCAACTTTAGCAAATACTGAAGTTGTCAGTCCACTACCCGGTTGCTTACCCAATCGAGATTTGGAAAGAATTTAATTTTATTACCTCACAAGGACTTTACATAAAATTACAATTCTCTCCCTAAACCCTTCAAGCAGCCTTCACCTAGAAGTAATCGCACCAACCTTGAAGCAGCCTTCACCTAGAAGTAATTGCACCAACCTTGAAGCAGCCTTCCTCCTGAAGTAGCTTCCCGTTGCAATAGCCTTCTTGAAGTAGCTTCCCGTTGCGATAGCCTTCTTGAAGTAGCTTGAAGTCCACCTTCTCCTCCGAGAAGAACCTTCTCCAATCCGCAGCCTTCAACCCTAGGAGTAGCAAGGAGAATACAAAGAATAAAAGGAACAAGAAGGAAAACAGAAATTACAACTTATCCTTTTAAGCACAAGGCTTGATTTGCCTATATCAAGCGTATTGATCTCCTAACCAATGAGTGTAGAAGTGTAAGTGCTATCGAAAGGAGATGCTAGCCTATAGGACACGAAATTAGAGCAATGGGAATGAATAGCCAATGTTGGAATTGCTCTATTGCTCAAAACAGATTGCCAATGAGTATTCAAGCTCAAGTGTAGCACAAGTGTAGCTTAGGTGTGTTTAGGTGTCCTAAGGTATGTCCTATTTATAGGAATGACCTACAAGTGCTTAAGGACGTTCTAGACACTTTCTAGGGGGTTCTAAGTGCTTAACTAGCCGTTAGGTATAAGTTAGGTGCATTAGTAACGGCTAGTTGCTTTATTCTGCAGTTGCTGTCAGAGTCCATCTCGGTCGACAAATTGTCGACCGAGATACCTACTCGGTCGAAGTTTTGTCGACCGACAGGCTCTCTGGATCAACGTTCATTTGCAACTGCCAACTACCTTGTCAGCTGTGTCTAACGGCTACTTGGGTCTTTCTCGGTCGAGAAGTTTGTCAACTGAGAGAGTCTCGGTCGAGGAGTTTGTCGACCGAGATTGACCATGTTTCAATCTTTCAATTAAGGCACTAAGTGTGTGTATGAGTGTGCATATGTGACACTATTGAAGGGGATGACCTAACTAAGTGTGGTATTTAGCTAGGGAAGATCTAACGCTTGATTTACATGAAGTCTAAGTACTTGTACATTATATATTTGTACAAGTTTACAATTGATTACATTTCATGACATTTACAATCATTCAAGCATATAGATTCCCTAGAGCTTTGTCATCCACCTTATTCCTGCAACACTCAAGTAGCACGTTAGATCAACAAGAATGAAATGTTTGTCATCATCGAAACAAAGGGATTTATCATAATGTCCAATTTATCCAACAATCTCCCCTTTTTGAAGATGACAAACATTTCCTAAATATGAAATAAGGAAGTATAAAGCATGTGAGTTTCATACCTGAAGATTACCTTTTGTAGCCATTCTTGTTTTGCAAGTGAGTGCTGCCCAAGATGTTATGAAACTCATTTATATTTTTGATTTTATATTCTTTCTCCCCCTTTGTCATTTCAAAAAGATATCAATGTTGAATATTTTCTATTTCTTCTCCCCCTTAATCTTATACTATGCTCCCCCTTAGATAGATATTCTATTAAGAACATGGATTTAATATCATTTTTGTCTAATTTAGCCACAATTTGTTTCTCAATCATTTGCAAATGATGTTAAGCCTTGAAATGATATGAGATTCCCTTAAGCTTATATATTGATTTCTCATCTATCAAGGGATGTTAAGCCCTAAAAGTCAAATGAGAAAAAAATATCTCCATCCAAATGCAAAGGGATTTATCATAATGTCCAATTTATCCAACAGTTACATTATATAGCTTGCAAGTTTTTGGACCTTTGTACAACAAGTTTTTTGATCAGGATGTGTTATGAAAAATCGGTTTTAATTTTCAATTTTTTCCAGTAATTTTCTTGTTTACTTTAGTTTCTACTTGGGTTTTGTGTGACCTCATTGTCTTTGTGGAGATAGGTGTCAGAAAGTTTTTCCCATTTTAGATAAAACCTCAAATCTAAACATTTAATTAATGAAATTTCTCAAAATGACTAATTATGAACTGATTCTCACAAGTGGAATTGTAGCACAATTACAAAAGGTAAGCACACATGGTACTTCAACTTCATTATTTTGTGATACAACAACTTATCAACTATCTAATATTGTATGGAAGAAATTCCTAATTTCTGATAGGTATTGCTTTAAATGCATGGTAGAAGTAGAACTTGCATTAGTTAAAGGCCTCTTGCAATAATATTAGTGATCGATATAGTTCTTTCTTTGTATTAGTGTTGTTTAATTGTACATAACCACGATACTTAAATCTGAGCATTCTTATCCGTATACATAAAGTAACCTAAATATACATTACTGATACCTAAATCTGATTGACTAATTTTTTTTCTATTTTATAGTACATCTTAGAAGAAAAATATAAGAGACTTTACAAGCAAAATTTCTTGAGCGACAATACAATCACTCATGCTTTCCACTCTAAACTACATATTTCCTAGACTTGTAAGATAGAATAACAACATTGGTAGAAATAATCACAAACTATGAGTAAAGTATATAACTTCAATTGATTTCTACATCATCATCATCATCATCATCTATATTGCCATTATTTTCATTGTCATCATCATCATGGTCATTGCCACTTTATCATCAACATCATCTTTTTAGTTATAACTATCACATTCACTCCATCATCATCATCATCATCATCATCTCCATCATCATCATATAGGCTTCAATTCCAACCATGTTGTTATTATCTGCAATGAACATGCTTTTTTGTACACCTGTATTCTTGATCATACTCTCATCAACATGTAAAGTCTTTTTGATAGTGTTGTGTTAATTTATTTCTTCATATTGGTGCATTTTCTATCACCTTTAGGTACTATTTTGTATATATCAACCACTTCACTTTTCTCCTTATATAGCTTTCCAATTACTGTTTCCTTAGATTCCCAAACATCCACATCAAACATATGATATCAACCACGTTCATTTTGTTGATAGCATGTCTCTTCATCAAGCATCATGCACTTCCAATTCACATATCTAGTCATATAACTACTTCATAAAGATGACATTATGGTCGAGAAGGATGTTCGATCACATACTATGTTGTTGCACCGTTCACTCCAACCATGCTATCATGATCCTATGTAAAAGTGAATATTGACCTTGACATCTATTTGAATGATGTTGATTGATATAAATAACTTTCATTCTCATGGGTTGTGATATTAGGTATTTCAGTTATAAAAAAAGGAAAAAAAGTGTTTGCCCAGGGTGTGATACGAGTGCATGATCCACTTAATGAGAGGGATTTTATATGATCATGTAGATCATGTATTTTCCATCATGATTATTTGTGCATGTACGATACAATATACTGAAAGAGTGAGTGAAAGCATATCTTATTGGATCTATTGTAGATTCTACTATTGATTCTTATTATAGTCAAAGTAAATGTTCTTTGTACATTTTTGTTAGTGATTGTAATGTATGATTCTTTTGCATGTATTTAATAATTCCAGGTTTTAGCATGATGATTCTAGTTACAATTGCCCACTGGAATCTATCATTTTACTAGTTACACGTTGCTTCTCTCATTATAAAAATCAATCCATTGATAACTATGTATTGGATATATAATTTTCATTGAATTGAAGATGGAACTATGCAAAATGCAAAAAAAAAGATTGTACGATTATGTAACCATCTATGTTTCAATTGTTTTTTTTTCACAATTAATAGTGTATTTTCACAAAAAAAAACATGGATCACATCATCATCATCATCACAATCATCATCATCTTTGTCGCCGTTGTCATCATATATATATATATATATATATATATATATATATATATATATATATATATATATATATATCATAGTCATAAAAAAGAATATAGATGATAATTAAAACCGATGTGTAGTATTTTTTAACCACCCCAAGCAACTTATTTTTACAAGAAGTTGATGTTAGCGTTTTGATCATATTTAAATATTATACCTATTTTTTGTAAACTCTTTAAAAGAAGTGAAATCTTGAAAAAGAAGTGACCTCTAAACATGGGAAACAATGTCTAGTCGTCAGTCTGTTTGATATATTTGCACATTAATCTCCATGCAAACCCAAATGTTCCATGTTATGTTTGTTCTTCATTTTGTGGTGCATGAACTTATTTATCCTTATTAATGGTTTATGATCCTGGGCATTGCCTATTGTCCTTCCTTTTGGAGAAATTCCTATTAAGTGGTGATCATGAAAATTATTGCGAGGAGTTGGGTGCTCAGTGGGCTATTCATTTGTGATGTGGATAGTGTGAATATGTTGTTCACCCTATGTCTGGCTTTGTTGGATATAATAGAGTATTTTGTGATCAAGATTTGACAATACACTTTAGTATAGTAAACTAGTTGTAATAAGTTTGGAAGAATGTAGTGTAATTTGGATCCTAGAACTATGGTGATAAGTTTGAATATTTCAACATCACAAAGGTGGGGTGGGAGACTAGAGATGATCGTCCATACTATCCCACCACCATTAGTTGTAGCAGCATATTAATCAAGAAAATATTTTGATATATTCCCAATGAGGTGAAAAGATTTTTGGAACCTCCAATCCCAAGAAAAAAACCACACAAGATATAGCCAAGCATGCACAAAAAAATCTATGACTATCCAAGTCAACTAAGCCAATAACCATAAAAAAAACTAAACAGAGAAGATGGTTGGAAAGGAAGACTGCAAAATCCTAATAAGCAATTGTGACAACCTGGACTTTTCTCTCTCCTATCTTGTTTTATACTCCCTCATCAATTGTTCAATTACTCAATTCCATGTTAATTTCCTATTTGAAGAGTTGTGATATTCTTATTTGGCCACCACAATGATCAATTTCACAATGTGTGACTTTATTTTGCACTTTGAAACTAAGTACCATTCCTTATCATGTCACCATCTTGAAATATAAATTGAACCTTATCATTATTATATTTTGGCCTCCTAGTATATTTCATGTTAAAGAGTGTTCAATTGTGAAACCAACGATACACCTTTCACCTTGATCAGACCTTTGAATCAGAAGTTATGACATTTGGAAGCTCTACCTTTTTAACACGTTTTAAACTCATTTTTTATCTTAATGGGCTCAATTTGGGTGTGCGGCCCAATTTGGGGTAGGTCCCCCTTGCTTGACAAACTCATCAACCCATAGATGTTCTTTTGGCCACATCCTGGCTATTTATCCTCAAGCCACAGATCGAGCCACCCAGATCCGACGACAGTAGAACCCATCACCTTCCTCGGCCTATACTGTAGCAGTTGCTACAGCAGGACACATTTGCCACATCCAATAGGCTTCAAGACTCGACCGTTTTGAGAAATTGACTGCCCCAATTGTCTAATTTCATCTTCTCCTTCACTTGTCCTATCTATTCCCGTTTTGAGAAATTGGCTACCCCAATTGTCTCATTTCTTCCTCTCCTTCACTTGTCCTATCTATTCCTCCCTTTTCATGCTATGGATGACTCTCTTTTCCCTCTAATTATGGCCCTCACCCTAGGTGGAACTTCCACACGCATGATTTCGGTGTTCGTTGCACAACACCTGACGGCCTTGACGACACATCGCGGGCTTGGGTAGCCTCTTCCCTAGCTCCCCCGACTGCTGCTACCCCGAGTTTGTCCCCTCTCCGGTGGGTAGACAACCTCACACCGTCGTGGAAGAACTAGCGAGTGGACTTGTTGGTGATAGATGGCCAGCAGTCTCGTAGGCCCAGTACCAAGGATGAGCAACCCAAAGTCATTTCTCTATGTGGTGTCGGCCTATAACCATAGGATGTGTGGCCAGGGCCCTTGCCTCGAGAGCATGCATGATGGGTGAAGGATGCAGCCTCTGGATCTCAGGCCAATGGCCCATGTCCTTTACATGACATCAAAGGTAACACTCAAAAAGGCATATCTCCCTAAAGTTCTTGATACAAACATTCAAAAAGGCATATCTCCCAACTCCTAAGGCCAAATTAGGTGAAATTATATATAAAATTCATCATCTCGACAAGACCTACAACATGGATTAACTTGTAGACCCTGAATCTCTTTCTAGTTCTAATTATGTGCAAAAATACAAACTTTAACCTTCTTTGACCATGTTTCATGCATCTTTATGATTAAAGCTTGGAACTTGATTCTCAATCCGCTCTTCAATCCTCAAATAAGTAGTTTTTATACATGTTTGAGTACATGAGGGTCCTTATCATCCTTTGTGTCCTATATTTGATGCTAATTGCACATATGTGCCTAGTTTGGGGCTTTAGTGATGTACTTTGCCCTAAGTTGCTAATTTTGCATCTAATATCAACTCTAGTCTCATCCTAACTTTGAAATCAGTAGCTTTATGCTACCATATGGTACTCATATAAAAAAATTTCCTCACCTGCTATGTTGAAGTCATATGACACCTAATTCTTTGAATGTACTCTTGTTGTGTGAAGTATTGACTACATCTTGATTTAATGGATGTGTTTGACCTATCTTATGCACCCAATTACCTTGCACATCTGAAAACATTAATCGTGTGATTCTTAGTGGAATAAATGGCTATTATATTTCCCCTTTGTACTATGATGGTACTTGTAACACTTGATACATCCATAATGACCTAATGTTTTCTAAAATGACCCGATTCTTTTCCCTTGTGTCCTAAATGTGATATGGATCTTATTCTCATGTCCCCCCTCCCAAATAAGGAAGTATCCTCCCTTATGATTGTCTCGATCTGGATGTCCCATACAATCTATGCATTGACCCCTAATGGCATATGAACTATGTTGATGCTTGCATGTATGTAAGAATGTTGATACCCAAGGCTAGGAATATGATGCCTAAACCCTAGGGGACATACATCCATATTGAAATTTGATCCTTATTACCATACTTTCCTTATCTAAATCATGATTGATGCTTGGATCCCTTGTCTCAATTGGATCATGACCTTGTATGCCCTATTATGAGTCTTTGACCCTATAATGTGCATATATGACTTGAATCTTGGAATAATCACATAAAATGAATGGAACATCAAAATGACTTAAAACTTGAACCCCACTTTCATGATGAACTCTAAATTAGTAAAAGATCATCTAATGTACCAATAAGAAACCTGGAACATAATTTGTCCAAAACCTTAAAAGTAAATCTAATTATGGTTAATGATGAGGATCTAATACATGTATGTAATGGTGTTGTTAATCAGGTGTTGCTTTTGGCTAGATGATCAAGAATGAGCTTGGCTATGAAATCTTTGAATCAGGTGTGGGCTTTAATAATTATATGACTATGTCTTTCTTTCTTGAATATGATGCATATGTATGTTTGTTTACTTTCTCAAATATTTCCATGTAGTATTCTAGTATTGTACTTGATGTTTCTCTTGCCGTTATTTTATAACTTTCAAACATAAGATATAAACTTCAATATAAAAACCTTGTGCACCTACTTGAACTTTTGGGGTAAGGACATGAGGCTGTGCATCCTACTTGAGTTGTCAAGATATGGCAGACTCTGTCGATAAAAGGGTCAGCTCTTAGAGATGGCCTTGAGGTCCCTTATGTATAAAAGGGTTAGCTAACCTTAAGCAAACTTACGGACCCTTCCAGTGGGAAGTTGGTCAAAGGTCTTATGATAAATGATGTTGTTGGTATAATTGGATTAAAATGATATAAAACACGGGATCTTGCTTTGCTAAATAATTGTTTTTTATTATTTTTTTACTTCTACAAATCTTTTCAAATTATGCAAAACTTAGATATATGTATCTTTCGACCCTATGCTCAACACCCCATGTGCTTGACCCATATTATTTCATGTATATTATAAGTTTAGATGTGGTTAGAAGTTGATGCGCTTGGTGAGCTATGTTAGGTGTACTTGTTGTCAGATCCCTAGTGTACATATATAGACTTGTGTATATTTGACTCTCAAATTGTAATCCAAATATTTTAATAAAGGATGTTACTTAATAATACCTGTGAATGTTGAGATTATGACTGATGATTTTATCTTGTTATCTATACATGTACGCTAATCATTACGCTTCACATTCACACTTTGATAATACCATGCTAGGGACAGACACCTAGGACATATCACCATTGACTTTATTGTCATTTGGAGTTAGGATTTGGGTAACTAGCGTTTTCGTGACAACAACCTCAAGACGGTTACAAGGATTGTCTCTCCCTTACAATATCGTGCCCATAATAGAATCGTGTAATGCACTCTTGTTCTATCTCCCCTTTGGCTATCTTTTTGTCTTTCCCCTTTTGGCGTACAATGTTGTCCTATGCTAGCACAACTAAAGTTGCCACATATCGGGACCAAACACATCGAAACACCATATCCATCCGTATCTACCCTATTTATAGATAGGGACTCCCAATTAGATAATATGAGAGGATACAACTATTCTATAAGGATTAGGAAATGACAATAGAAAAGGATAAGGTAATAGCGTCTTGGACTTCAAGTCTAACATTCATTTGCACTTTCCTAATAATGTTAGATATTATTTCTTATCCAATTAGGATAAGAGACAATATCCTAACAGGTTGAACCCCACTTCACTTGGTACCATGATGGTTAAACTCACCTCATGGACCAAGGTGTGTTAAAAAAGGTGTATAAAAGTTCAAACCATGATAAAAAAATTGGTTTAGTTAAAGATATAAATGATATTAAATGCTATAAAATTTTGGTGACATCAAAGGTTCCGACCAACTTTCTTCGGATATTTAAGAAATATAATAACTAATTTCTACTTAGAAGAACCTTTGAGAAGAGAATCAACAATACCACTACATAAATGGTAATGTCTCTTATCTTTGAGCTTTATTTCCAAGAACAAACCTGCAAGACGTAAGTAGTGAATGCCTCTTTTTAATTAAATCCCAAGAATTTTCATTCATCTCGACTCCCATTCAGGAAAAAACATACGAACAGAGGCAATACATCAAAATAAAGGAAAAGGGAAAAATGCATCATCCTATTTCCCTATGCATCCATGAAATAATAAACAAGTATACCATTTATCTATCTATTCAAAATTGTATCTTTCTAGGAAAATTTGAAGTATGGCATTGAAATTTTGTCAAGGGCTAAAAGCCCTATCACCTTCTGTGACAACCCTCCTTGATCTTTAATCACCACTATGTCGGTATCTATCCTTTCTGATTTTTCTATCTCTCTACCTATAGTGTTTGCTTCTGGGGGATATAGTCTCCCAAAATAGATGTAACATCCTAGGATTTGAGGCCTCAAATATAATAATCTTAAAAGGAATGATTGGACTACCCATATCACCAAGGTGCACCTCCTTTTCTGGAAGCGCATCACTAAGAACTCCATTGTTAATCGTGCTTGGCTTGGAGTAGTATTAGGATGGGTGACCAGTCGAGAAGTTGATCCTGGCTTGCACGTCAGTGTGGACAAAGTGTGTAGTTAAGGCTAGTGGTGGTTTGTGGCGCCATTTGTCATTCGTGAAACTCTACTAGAGCCTTGGGTAGTGGGCTCGAGTGTTACAAATGGAATTAGAGTCATTATCCCACCAGTAGGTGGGGCCCACAGGGGCATGCAGCATGCCAGTCTTGAGTCGTGCGGCCTAGGCATGTTGGAAATGGTTTTCCATGGTGGAAATAGCCACCCTTGCGCTAGTATCTGTAAACGGGAGTTGGGTGTCCATGGTCCATTCTAGGTCTGCATTGAAATGGGGCAATGTTATGAGGCCTTATAGTTAAGCCTTGACAAGGATGTCAAGAGACTAAGTGGGGGAGATTGTAACGTCCTAGGATTTGAGGCCTCAAATATAATAATCTTATAAGGAATGATTGGACTATCCATATCACCAAGGTGCACCTCCTTTTCAGGAAACCCATCACTAAAAACTCCATAGTTAAGTGTGCTTGTCTTGGAGTAGTATTAGGATGGGTGACCAGTCGGGAAGTTGATCCTGGCTTGCGTGTCAGTGTGGACAAAGTGCGCAGTTAAGCCTAGTGGTGGTTTGTGGGGCCAGTAATCATTCCTAAAACTCTACTAGAGCCTTGGGAAGTGGGCCCAAGTGTTACAATAGATCTATTCACCATATGTATATCTATCCCTATAAAATGTTGGACGAGTCTCCAGTGATGTGGAACTTCCTCAGTTTTGCTACTAGGTGTGATCATCCATCTCCATGATAGAAAATTTTATTAGTTCACCATCACACATGCTTGGAGCTAAAATAACATCTTAAATATCCACCTCTTCATTGTACACTACCATTATCCCAGTCTTAAACACCCCACCATCTTCTAATTTCTCCATTATACCGATCCTTTCCAAATGTAAGATTTAATTTCTGGTTTTGAAAGTCAAGATGATGATTTCTAATCATATGTAATTGCTTTATTTTCAAGGTTGGTTCTATCAAGCCTGCTTGAAGAGAAAAGAATAGAAATTTCCCATATCCAAATCTTTTAAAGGATTTTCCTTTTAGTTTTACATCGATATAGTCCACTAGTTCTTTCCATAGAGTGTCCTCTAGTGTCCTTCACCCTTCATATTTCCTCCAACCTCTCTCCCTCCAAATGGTCCCTATGACAATTCCTGGAACCAGGCCAGAAATACATCCCATCATTATGTTGCATCTGGATCTCGCCCATAAAAATTTGATCCATTCTTTGATCGTCTGCGCTCAACTCTCATCTGCATACTTTAGTAGAAATCTTGCCCTATTCCAAAACTTATATGAGTCACTATGAACGAAGCGATGATCGCTTGACTCTGTCTTTGGTGCTACACAATAGGAACATTTGAGGAATTTGGAACTTACATCAGATAATATTATCATCCATTAGAATGTTTTGTTCAAAAGTCTCCAAGTCAAAAACATTTCCCGGGGAATCCCATCTTTGTACCATATCAAACTGCTATATTTTAAAATTGTGTCATTTACCGAGCTTTGTAACATCTTTTTTGCTAAATTTAGGGAGAAATGCCGCTGAAAGTCGGGGACCATATCGACCTATCTATGATTTCAGGAGACACATCTTGGAGAGAAATCATAATAAGCCATTTGTGTGTCTGCTAGATGTGCTACACACTACCCGATTTGACTCGACTAGATGTGGCATGTGAGATCGAAACACACAGGAGGGTTCACTTTCAAAATTATTACACCTTACTAACACACCTACTTCCACTAAAATAGCTACACCCTCAAGTGCACGGGGTCGTGTCATAGTATAGGAAGGTGGCAACTATAGGGTCGATCCACAAGGAAAAGAGGGGGAGCTAGAGCTAGATTTAGTTTTGCTAGGCTTCTACTGCGGAGACTAGGGTTAAGGGTTTAAAGGGGGATTTGGTTGTTAAACTACTATGAACAAAAGAGGAATTAAAGGTAAGAATGAAATCTACATTAATCCTAGACTAGATTAAGTCTAAACAGGCAAGAAAGGATTCAGCTAGGTATGAAAGTACAAAATACACTGAGACAGGCAAGAAGAAAAAAGAGCAATAAAAGAGATAAATAAACATGAATAAGATAAAAGCAAAGCAAGAAGCTAACTAAGCAAGGAAAGAGCTAACTAAGCTAAGCACTAGGGTTTTAAGCAATAAAGAGAGGTGTGGGCTATTTAGGGGTATGAACTTATTACTTAAGTTCAGGGGTGACATATAAACATTATGATTCCATTTAGACTATCAAAACCAAACAACAAGCTAGAGTCTAATGAATTAACCTAAGATACTAACTGGCCATGGATATGCTAGGTTGTGTATAGGGGAACTAGTCTCTAACACCCCCTACTACCCTTATGAGGCTCAATTGGGTTAGGGGTTAGGTTCAATTCAATTAGAGTCCAATCAAATCTAGGTTTCTGGATTAGACATTCCTAGGACAATTAGGGGCCGAGGGTAGTAATAGGGAGGTGTAATTAGGGCTTTGGACCCCAATTCCCCCACATTCTAGCCTTGAAAAAGTTCCATGCTAATTTCACTAGAATCATCTAATCGAGCTACTTGTATCTCTCACTTAGGTTTAGGAAGATTGATTAGGATGTAGAAAGATGGGAGGCAATGTAGGTATCCAAGAATTAGACCTAGGGGAAAACCCCAAAATTCACACATATAAGCAATTTGCCTAAATTCCTAAGTGATTTCACACACAAACCAACAAGAAATTCACGGAGAATGAGATGCAAATAGAATATAATCATTAACAAATGGAATTCCAAAGTATACATGTCATTTTCCCCCAACATGGTATTAAAGTAACATAATTCCCCCAAATAGCCCACCCAAGGGGTCTAGCTACTCATAACAAAGCAAAATACAAGGGAAAAGGAGATAGAATGAGTAGAGGAGTGAAAAGTCATTATGAGCCCGGTGAAGACTCCTCCTTCTCCACCTCCTATCAGTTGTAGCTCGAGCTCCCTCCTCCAAGGTAGGTGAATGGCTTGGATGTGTTGTGGCAATGGGTGAAAACAATGGAAAACTAGGGTTTTGGTGGTAGAAATGGTGAAATGGAGGTGAAATGAGGTGGGAATGGATGGAGGACGAAATGGGGCGGATGGAGTGGCTGTAGGCTAGCTAACCTCATGCCCTAGCTGCCACCTAGGTATCTATAGGTGTGGGGAGGAAGCACTTGGTCAAGAAGGGGAAAAATGGGTAAAGTAGTGAAAACTAGGTAGATTTTGTGAGTAGCACGGCTGTGGTGGGTAGGGTAGAGTATGGCTGTGGTGGATGGGGATGGCCTTGGTAATTATAATGGCACAGGTATAGGGTTTTGGTCAAATTTGGGTTGATTGTAGCACGACCGTGTTGTGTGCCACGACCATGGTGGGCTGGATGTTGGTGTCCATGGTGATGTTGCACGACCATTCTAGTTTGTTGTAGCACAGCCGTGCTGTGCAGCACGGCCGTGGTGGCTGTCTCTAGCATGGCCATTCTGTGTTGCACGGCTGTGGTGTTTTCTGCTTGACTTGGAGGTGGTTATGTTGATTTGCAAGTTTCCTAGCACGACCATTCTGTGGTACCACGGCCGTGTTGGGTCCTGGATCATCACTTTGACTCTGTTCTTTGATTTTTCTTAGTTATCTTTGCTTCAATTGATCTTTGGCCACTAGGGGTAGGTCGAGGGACCATCGAACTTCACTTTGGACCTCTCCAAGGGTAGAGGAACCCTAGGATCACTCCTTCTCTCTCTCTTCCATCAAGTGTGGTCCAAATGCCTGAAAAACATGCAAAAAATGTCCATAAGTGTATTTTATATACAAATAAGCATATTGGGTGGAATGACATGCAATCTAACATGTATAGATGTGATTTAAGAGCAAAAAGGCACAAGATGAAGCCCTAAAATAATGCTAAATCACCACCCCAAACTTGAAACATACTTGTCCTTCAGTATGCTCTAACTCAATCTCTCTACAAATTTTCCACAAACAAGAAATGACAAATGTAATGTAAAAGATGATTATTGCTGAATGGGATCAAAGATGACTGAGTACATGGGTTTCACCTCTCTACTCTCCTGCTTTCACAATCCAATCATGAAAATAGCACAAAGCATATGAACTTTAAATATAGCGCATAGAATACATGAGTTATCCATATTTCTTCCATAAAGTTCTCGGTAGACCGTTTCATGATGGTGTTAATCAAGGATGACTAGGAGTATTGTTTCACATTCATGTATTCAATCTTATGTTTCAAATCACACCAAATGACCGATGTGGCTGCGGAAAAGGGAAAAATGAGCTAGGTTTGATGTTTCCTCGCTCGATAGGTATGAAAGTGGAAGAAATGGTTTCGGTAAGATTTTGGAGTGTTTTTACACAGTCATCTTTTCTTTACTTGAATGCTCTTAAATAGGAGCATCCTTTTATTTTGTTTTTTCTTTTCATTTTCTTTTCTTTTTTTCTTTTTCTTACCCTTGGTGTAGATAGGGAAAATGGTGGATAGAGTGTAGTGGGGAGATAATGATATGGCCACCCCAAACTTTTGGACGTGGCCAAGGATGATTATGTGCTCTAGGGCATCTTTTTATGAGCCAGAGGGGTTTGAATATGGTGGAAGAGTATTCGGGTCAAAGAGGTGTCAGTGGTATGATTCTGCACATAAGAAATCCTGAATGAAAATTAATCCAATACTTCATCCTAGATATCACACCACATGAATGGACAAGATGAAATTGATATATCAATCAAGTGATTCTACAAACACTAAGCGTTCAAAGCTTGCTCAACTCACAATTGAACCAAATCAATCACAATCCTAAGAGAGGTGATGCACATGTAAAAAGTCAAACATTGATACCACTTAGCAATAATTCATGATATTTCACATGCATTTGTCAAAGGTCATCATTTTCACTCAAACAATAGAGATTTGGTCAAAACACACTTTCTAGACAAAAAATCTCAAATTTGGGCAAAATTGGACAAAATGGTGCCAAGTTGCCTCCAATCACATCTAAACCTATATTATTGATCCTAAATCAGCAAACAAGCAAATCCTAACTAAAACATGCAAAAATTACCAAAAATCTACATGATATGCAATGCATGGAAAAAAGAGCAATTTTTTTGAAAATTACACAAAAATGGTAAGAAAGCAAACAACATGGCATGCAGGTATGCAAAGCAGTAAACTACTAAACTAGATAGAAAAACAAGCAAAATCAATAAACAAAGAGTAAATAGCATGTGACATACAAAAAGGTGTGAAAGTAGAACGAGGGCATGCTGCCCTACCACCCCAAACTTTTGAATCATGTTTTCCTCAGCATAACATAAAGTCTAGGATGATAGGGTAGACGATCACTGCGGTGGTGGTGGAGGTGCTCCGCTTTGTCTGTAATAGGTGCCCCAGTAGTCTAACTGTAGAGGCAGATAGCAGTCTGGAAAAGTTGATAAAGAACTCCACCAGTCTTCACCCCACTGTGGGTTCCTCTAGGCATGGGCATTTTGAAACTGGTAAAGATGGTTGACCTGGTAATGCATATGATGGTGGTCCAATCACATGACATCTTGTGTCCTATGAAAGCCCTCCTGTGCCCTTAGTATCCGCTCCTGCGTCGCCTGAATGCCCTCCAGCTGTGCATGAATGGTACTCATATCATATGCATTCACTGAAGGTTGTTGTGGCCCTGATGCTCCTATCCTTTCCTTTCTTTTCCTCACCCATCATGCCTCTCTTTCCTCTCCCTCCCTCCTATGCTCAGCCACCTGTGAAGGCTCTCCTAGACCCCCCCTGCAAAAGTCACCCTAGGGATTGCCTCTGCTCTGGGGTTCTCCTCATAACTCCTCAATTTTTCCAGAAAATCTTGCGTTGGTCCATATTGTGCAACGAGGGGTGGAGTATGGTACGAAAAATATGGTCTTTAACTACAAAAAAAATTGTAGCGAAAACCCCAAAATTAGTAGCTAAAATCTTTGGCTACATTTATCCTTACATTTAGAATATGAAGTTAATACCCATGTAGCTAATTGTTTAGGCTACATTTTTCAAAGTTGTAGTTAGTTATTCCTCTAGCTACAAATTCATATGTAACCCTAATTGTAGGTAAAAAGTGTTGTTACACATAAAAATGTAGTTTCCATTGTAGCTAAATATATGACTACAATTCAATTTGTAGCTATGATATGTAGGGTGAGATGACATTGGTTACAATTTGTATATGTAGTTCATGTATAGCAAAAATTAGCACTTACTACACATGTAATTATAGATAGTGTGTAGTGAAAGACATCATGTACTACACATATATATGTAGTAAGAGACATTATGTATCCAGTTAGTTTGTTGCCAATATAGAGGAGTTTTCAAAAAGAAAAAAAGATGAATGTTAATTAAGATCGAGTTGTGGTTACAATGTCAACAATGATATTTTTATTTATATTTGAACAATAAGTACACATGGGGAGGACATTAACCTGGCCCCTGTATTACAATATGCATGGAAAAAAGATACATGTATACAATATCTTCTTCTGACTACCTCTATCCACTGTAGACTCTATATGCCACATGATCATGTGCATCTTGTTCTATCTTGATTTTTCTGTTGTATTAATTTTGCCACTTGTATCTTCAACGAATATGATAACATTGATAAACTCATAAGAAGAGAAAGTCTACTAAGGTATTGCTCTTCTTGATTGAAAATAGAGAACTTCTCTGTGCTCTTCTTATGATTGATATTCATGGAGATTCTTGAAAGATAAATCATTCTCATTAACAACTGTCAGTTCCACCCGGTCCCCAAGTTTGAGGTTTCCATATATCTCAACACATATTTTGTGAATCTGAGACTATATATTGGATAATTCCTTTGTCCGCTCTTCCTTCTGATGTGGCAGTTGTTCCTGTACAAGAGATATGGTAGCCATCTTTAACTTAACATGCAGTAACAAAATTTGTGTTATGTAGGTGAAAGTAAGAGATTATGACACTAATTTTGAGAAAATGACGTGTACACCAATGAAATTATTGCATAGTTTATCTTTCACATGTACATGAACACCAGTTTAGCACATCTGATCTAGGGCGAACCCCCTAGATCAGAACACATTGCCATTTTTTCATGTTCAACACTTTTGTATGTTATGATTCTCAAGTGCCATCAAGGTGATGGTTGCATCCTGCTTTGTGCGAACCACTAGGGATACCTGCTCAAGAAAAATTCAAGTTTCAAATCTGAAAGACCATTGATAAACAAATCTGAAATGTAACGGAAAGTGATGAGTTCATACATCTTGGTTAAGCTATGTTCATACCTCCTCAATTTAAGCACAAAGATGAGTTCATCATGTAGTCGAACCTAAATCTTTAGACCTATGTGCTTGGCATTTTGAACCTTTCTATCAAGTATAAAACCACAAGTGCAACTTTATAATAAGGAATAAGAAGATATCTTTAGGACTACAAGATCAACAATGTTTGGTGTTGTAGCACTATTGAGAATACTGACAACAGTTTGAGAGTATAAGGGAATGTAAGCCATAACATGATTGAGAAGAGAGATATAACCTATAAAGGAGAGCAACCTAGCCTTCCAACCTGATATCTTTCTCTGAATCTTCTCTATAAGATATGTGACGCGACGGGGTCACATCTTGCCTTTGGCGAAAGGAGTGCCCAAGTATTCAAGTTGTACACCTTAGCGTTGGATCTGTAGAACCTGCTCAATTGTATCAATCAATATGTTGTCCTCTGACCACTAATCATACATCTTGGTTAAGCTATGTTGATAGCTCCTTGATTTAAGCACAAAGATATAATCTCCCCATATTGTAGGGTCCTAAACATTTCAGAAGAAATTTAAAAAAATAGAAAATGAAGCAGATAATGAAATAACAAAAGAGAAGATCTCCTACATTTACTTGATAGCCTATTTATTCTCATCTTTATCCTTCATGGTATATGTTGATGAGGCAAGAACAAAATTATTGTTGTTATGGGTTACATTATCCATACTTCTCTTAGATACATAGGAGCTCGTAGCTATGGTTTATTATTACACTGCCCAGACTTCATGTAAAAGCATATCAACTCATTGTTGTCATGGATGAACATAAGGCCAGGAAGGATCCATCCTAGGAGGAAAAAACAATGGTTTAGAATAAATTTTGGAATAATGAGAAGTATATGACAATGTTGAATGTCCACCACACATCTATAATTGCATACTCAAGCTACTCTAACTCAAACTTTACTAGTTGTTATATTCTGAATACTTAATGTGGCATGGATATGCCTCAGCCTATTGTGATAGACAGGCATATGGAGTAGAAAAAACTGATCTAGGGGGTAAAGAAACCCAGGGGTTTGAGTAACTGCTATAAAAATGAGAACTTGAAGCAACTACAAGAAAATAATATTCAAAATAAGAAAAAAGAATGAAATGTAGCTCATAGAATATGCTCAAAGTTCTGCATGAACTATAGATCTTGATGAGGTTAGTGGTGAAGATAGGACATGTATTTGGTGGACAAGATATGATATAAATACTACTGAAGAGATCTATATAATTACACAACAACGTATTTGATCTATATAAATACAAAATGGTAGTAACATTAACATTTTTCTAGCATAAACAAGTCAAAAGTGTAAAATTATAGTAGCAACAAGTTGTAAAAGAGGAAGAAGTGGAGTTCAGAAACATAAATAAAATGATGCAACATTTACATTCTGGGTTTCCAGATCCATTAGATGTACAACACAATCTAGGTGGGTATTCGACCCAATCAAGAAGAACTAGATGTTAGGCACCTAGGTTTATACTTTCCCACAATTTCCTATGTGCATTGTTGACCTTGATTCAAGTACATTCAATTCAAAACCAACAAAATAGAGAAGAAACTTAGCCCCTTTAGAAATATCCTAGACAACATATATGAGCTTGAACAAGATTTCAGAATAAAATGTTCAACCTACCCATCGAGAAGCAAACTTTATAACACACTTCGTAGCTTAGTATTTTAAGTATGAGGGGTAGATTGTGTTTCTCTCCCAATGTACACAGCCATGTTCCCAATGCATCTTTCACCCGATTTGGTTGGTTAAGTAAAAGAGGTACCTAGTTTGTTGTAAAAAAATAGAAACAATCATTTCTACTATAAACTTATCAGGGAAAATGAATCATTTCCCCCTGTATATTGTGGCGAGTTCCCCAAGGGATCCAAGTAAATCCAACTTATGACAGTGGTGATAATTCTAGTGGTGATAATTAGACCAACAAGCTCAAAGAATTCCAATATTTCTATCTAGATAAACAAACATATACTTTTTAGCACTATGTATAATGTGAAACGCAAACCAACTCTTGGTGTTTCATATTGCCTATTATAGATTTGAACCGAGTTGCAAACTGCATAGGCACATGGGGTGTTTATCTCAGTGATCCCAAGCGCTACACAAGTAAAGCTCCAGACTATACGGCTTAAACCTCAAGTCAAACAAATCACAATTCTAAAAATAATTTGGGCTCATGAGACTTTGGGTTGTGGCTGCTGCTGGACTAAAAAGGGGAAATCACCCTGCCCAAAACTAATTAGGGGGCCTTGTTGAGTTGTTGGGTTGAGGATTAGAGTTATTTAAAGCATCAATTCCATTAGGAGGGTTGATGATCTGAGGTGCATGCCTTACAATAAGAGAGTAGATACTTGGGCTATAGTGTATACATGGGCTACTAGGGAAATCTGATGTATTTGCATTACTGATTGTTCTAGTTATATTCAAAGAAACAACATATACTCTTATGATACAATTATCAATCTATTTATTTGATCAGGACAACAATAATCTAAATTATACTTACACTGATTTCTTTTAATATCCAAGAGGTATTTTTTTGTAGAGACAAAAGACAATCACAATCAAAAGTTTAATTACCTTCTGTCTAACACCTACCTCACTTGTAAATTTTAGGGTAATAATATTGATTTTTTTGGAGCTAAAATATGTACATCACTCTGACAAGATCATAATTCGAGTCTTTGATGAATATCTTGATTGAATTCGGGGCTTTGGTGAATACCTTGATTGAGAGAGCCAGGAACACATCCAAGAACTGCTTGAAGAATGTTGGGATATCAATTCAATGAAGTAGATGACTAGTGCTGGTTGGAGGCATGACCAAAGTTCCAAAAGTACGCGAGATTTTTCATGAGATTTTTGAGAAAATTTTAGATAAATGGGTGAACCAAGATGAGGTTGTTTCCATTGGAGCAACAATTCAGGGAGCTATCCTCTATGGAGATATTCAAGAATTACTTTTGTTGGACTTCATCCCACTATCTCTTGGAATTGAGACTGTGGGTGGGATATTCATTAGCTTGATCGCAATTACACAACTTCATCCACTATCTCAAAACCTTTCCTTGTAGAGTCATACTAATTGCACAAATGTAAATGTATAACCTTGTTAAGCATGTTGCACGTTACCCAAAGCCATATTACACGCATTACGGTCACCAAAATGACTTTAGTTGTACAATATGTAGAAGACACATTTGGTGGTCAAGCCATAATTGAAAATATTACGTTCACTCATGTGGCATTATACAATTGTGCTCCACTCACCTGAGAATTAAGATTGATTTCTTTCTGGGACAATGATCAATATTAGCACACCGAAAATAATCACTTTTGAGGTGTGAAACCAAGTACCTTGTTAGACTTATTCACATAAACATGGTGAAAATGTGTATACACAAGAAAACAAAGGGACCTCTACTTTTGTACGTTTAAGGAAAAACATTAAAACCAGCAGGATTTTGGTTGATGTTTGACTAATGTAAGTATACTTCTTAGCTTTTGGTTTGAGAACCACATACCAATAGACTCGGGGTTTCATCCTCCTTGGGCATCACCCATGGAACACCATTTTTCAACCTGACAACCATACTCACTTCCAAGTCTGTGTATTCCTTAGAAGGCCCCAATCTCTAACTTTCTGGTCCATATTCATTTTCTGATCTAAAATCACAATGTTACAATTACATAACGAAGTAAACTTACATGAATAACAAGAAAAAAATGAATAGGAAGAGGCAATGCATTTGGAACATAAATTATGTATATAGGACATTAAGAGACACTGATGAGTAAGTGTTGCTTGGAAGAGAAAGTTTAGACAAGTCCAAACTACAAAATATTACCTAACAAATCTCAATGAGATCTATTGCAGTAGGAAAGAAATAGAAACTAATAGAAATACCAACATCATGATGGCTCAGGGTAGCTCCATAATAGCTAAACACTCAAAGGCAATGTAAAAGAAATATCCAAAAAGGATATTGCTGAACCAGCAGCATGAGCTGAACAAAAATTCAAAGATGATAAGAACCTTGTGACTGGCATCATCATTTTCAAGAGGACGTTCTCTTTTCCACACAATTCAAATTTGTAGTAAACCCATGACGTCATTTTTAACACAACTTGAACATAGTAGCAGCAGACAAGATATGGTAGTGCTTCTTATAGATGATAAAGCTCACTTATCTATTAAGATGGGGATCTAAAAAAATAGATTAAAAATTTATAGATCTAGAATGAGGTTGAACACTAGAATATAAAATTGTGAGGTCTACATATTAATTTAGATGAACAAAAACATAATATTCAGGAGCAAGTCAATGACAATTTAAACTGAAATACAATATTCCAACTAAAAACTATTAGATTTGTGAATTAAAATGTTCCACAATCTTACATCTACTTGAACAATACATCACATCAATCAAAACACTTACCATGTCCATCGTAAAGTCTCTGTATACCCAACTAATAATGAACAACTATAGTTCAAATATGCAGACCTGTAGAGTGAGGAGCATATTTCTTAGGCATCCACCATGATGTGTCAAGATGTATATGGACATAGCTAATAAAGTCTAACTCCTGCCACGCATGTGTAGGCATGGTCGTTAAAAACCATGATACTAGATGGGCTAACAAGAAAATAATGCATTTTTTAGCTAACAATGTTCACAAAGTCAAGCCTACAGAAATTTAGGAGTCACCTGGATAGTTGTTGACGAAGTGAAAATAGTTGTCCTTTAGTTCAATTCCCAAGTAAGGGAATTATTTAAGCATGAGGATAGAAGACACCAGTAATATATGGCACTAGTCAACGCATCAACAAGAAATTAAAAAAATAGTAGAATGCTGAATTCGTGTACAATGTAAAGAGGAAAAGAGTTACTGACGTGCTGAAGGATGAATTTTTGTATCTCAATGATTTAAAATATCAAAATAAAAAAGGCAAATAGATCTAAGATGAATTATCGTGGGACTTGGTTTAGGTGCAGATAAAGCAACTTCTTTGGGGTGATACATCACATACCTTACGGGTGGATTTTTTACTAGACAATGTTATTGAATATATTTAAATCTACACGCCAGTTGCATCTGAATTAATGCATGGTTTTTAGATATCATAATCACACATTGATGAAACTGCTATGAGCTCTACAAAAGTTTTCTCATAGGAACAATGGGAAATTTAAAAGGATGAGAGAAGATCCCAAGGTATCTTCCAAAAATATCTAGAGATTTGGCACAGATGCAGTCACATGGAGAGTTGGCGTCGGCGAAAACTACAGAGACAGATGGAGCTACACGCAGAGGGGGGGATGCGATGGTGGAGGGCGAGGGGACTAGCTGGGTGGATGGCATCTTCCATATCGGAGAATCGACTGGAGGAAGAAGAACTGATGGTCGGTCAAAGAAGGCTGACGGCCGGCGGAAGGGGTGTCGGTGGAAAGAGGGTTGATAGATGGGTCACCCGCAGAACAGATTGCGCGCCCACAGAAGGGGCGCTAATGGGCGGGTGGTGGAAGAGCGACCATCTAGAGGAGGGGAGCTGGGGGCGGGTGGGAGGCGATGGACCAGCTGGGGAGGGGCTCGAGTCGGCAGTCAGGTGATCGTCGGACGGGCTTGCGGAGGGCGGAAGATGGGTGCACAGAGGGGGGAGCGTGTGAAGGGGGAGTGGTTTCACACAAAAGACTATGTAAATGAATCAGAGTGCGGGGGTATTAGGAAGAGTTTTTTTGGTAATTAATTAAGTCATTTAACTACAGTTATTTTGGATACAATTAAAAGGAGATAAATTCTATAGTTATATCTTATTTATATAGATAGCTACAATTATTTTAGTTACATAATTATATTTTGTAACTAAAACAAGTTCTTGCTACACATCAATTAAATGTAATCGAAAAAATTATAGCTAATTCATCTTTTTTTGTGTAGCTGGTAGATGATCTTCTGATCTGCAATTGTAATCATGGAGGATCGAGCCAAGTAGTGCAAATCAACCAACTTTTCACCATCTGCCTTCATATAGCCTGTCATGTCATGTCCTAAGCCCGTGGCTATGGATGTTACAATCCCTCCCATTACAAATGGATTTGTGATCTTGGATGGGATTGTCCTCATATGATCAATAAGTAATGCCCCCAGGTTCACATGCCTCTCCTTGGTCATCCAACCAAGCACAAAAATATATTTCTTGGTGCAGCAGCCTTAGTTTTCGTACATGCCAAAGATGGTGTTTGCTAACACCTTCTGAACATAGAGGAGGAATGGGTTGTGGATGGCACTCATCTTGGACTTCCCCGCTACAAATGTACTTTGTCCGGTGAAGCATTTCCAAATCACTAGATATGTGGAACAAGCATCATTTTCTATCCTTCCTCCGTTTAGGAGGGCTTGCATCTCCTCACTTGGGGGAAAAATCTGATTTAACATCCTTGAGGTTATCTTCGACCTCATATCCCCAATCATTACCTTAATTGCATTCTCACCATCATCGGTTTCTTTCTCTGGCATGGCAAAACATTGTTGAGTCAACTCGACGTAAGACTCTTGTTGCAATGTCAGGATCTCAAATAGCCCCATTTTCTCCATCAATCCCTGAAAGTAGGCGTAGAATCCCATCGCCTCCATTGTTGCTTGGCATGCATAGCAAGTTGCCAAAACTCTGCGTGTCAAGCACCCCAGGTGCTTAGGCTCCTTTTCTCTACCTGTAGTGACCTCGGGCTTTAGAAGGGGGCACTGTGGAAGAATCACTTGATACTCAGAATCAGGCATATCTTTATTATCTTCATCGGCTAGCACGAGTCGTCGATGTGGCCGTGGCTGCAGCTCAGGCTGTGGCTGTGCTGCTGAGGAGATGGATGATCATGTAGCTAAAACTAACGGCCGTCCAGCTATAGAAGAGGGTCTCTCAGAAGACAGATGGTCAGGAGGCAGATGGTGGTGGCAGTGACGACGATGACGGTGTTCCCCATTGTGGTTGTGCAGAGGCCTCTTCAGTGATAGAATCCACTATGGTATCCAATTCAACCTCCATCAACTAGGGGTGGTTGTTCGTTGCTTTCCTTTGGTAGGGGATGACACCCCTAGTCTTCTCAATTGCCTTCCTTACAAACGTATTCATTATTGTTCGAAAATGGAAGTGAAATTAGAAAATTTCAGATTTCTCCAAAGAACTGGGTTGTTGGGGGCGGAATGGAGGGAAAGTGGTGCGTTTGTGGATGGAAAATGGCAGAATCCGGAGATTAAGGTAGTAAAAATGGTTGGGGAATGATTGGGTATGATTTGAGAGTGATTTGGTGAGGATTTGACAGCTGGAGATGGTGGGCGGAGTGCTTCACAGTCGCTAGGGTGCAGAGCACGTCCATTTTGTTCTTCAAAAAAATGAGCAAGCGAATAGAAATTTTGCAAAATATGAGTTTAAGTTGCTAGAATTGGGTTGTGACGTAGCCATGTTGCGTGGCACGGCTGTGGTGGCTTCATGTACCATGGTCGTGCTGCCTTGGTTCTACACATAGTTGATTTTTCCAATTTCTGATGATTTCTCTGTTGGATATGAGTGTACCACCATGGCCGTTCTGTGGTACCACGACCGTTCTGGGCACTGTAACATCAATATAGCACTCAAATCTTGTTCAAACATCAAAACTTTGATCTCAAGTTGATATTCTATTGATTCTTTGTCAAAATTTCATCTATTCTTCTTCATTTCACTCTATTCTCACCTGCACATCTCAAAACTACACAAAAACTATCAAATACAAGTGTGTGTGTTTTTTCTTGGAAAAATGTAAAAACAAGCAAAAGTATCAAAAATGTGAGGTTGGGTCAAAAATTCCCAAACCTAAGTGGGTTGCCTCCCACAAGCGCTGAGTTTCTTGCCTTCAACTAGGCTTCTTGGTGATTCCTCATTCATTCATCTATTTGGAATCCTCATGTGTCCATTCTTGCAAGACATGCATCCCTCCTTTGTAGTCAACCTTGGTTCCTCATCCCTTTCATCACAATAATCATCACCAATTTCTTCACCTTGGTGTCCTTCCCTCAAATGCCCATTTGGACTTGTGAAATGATCATGTACAATATCCCCATCTCGGACTCGCCGGGTTGGGGTCTTGTACATATTGATGTTGATCTTCATGTCCATAAATGAGATTGTCATAGTTCCACTGCATACATGAATGTCGGCATCAGCTGTAGATAAGAACGGCCTTCCTAAGATGATGGGAATCTTCCTATCCTCTGGCTCCATATCAAGTACAATGAAACCCGCTGAGAACACTGCACCTTTTTCTTTGTCTATCATCACCAAGACATCATCCACTCTACCCCTAGGCACTTTTATGGATCTATCTGCTAACTGGATAGAGCAATGTGCCTGCTTCAACTTGCCTAGTAGACATTGTATGGCATCAAATTCACACTAGATCCCAAATCAAGTAAGGACTTGTCTATGTGATGTCCCCCTATGTAACTAGGTATGAGTGGGGCCCCTGGGTTTTTTTTTCTTCATGGGAAGTGAGTTTTGTATGATGGTGCTCACTTGTTCAGTCAATCTCACCTTCTCTGGAATCCTCCCTGTTGACCTTCTTTTCACAATGCATAGTTCTTTGAGACCCATGGCATATGATGGAATTTGTTTGATTGCATCCAAGAGAGGAATGTTGACCTTTACTTGTTGGAAGACCTCAAGAATGTCCATATTGTGCTTTTGTCTTCTTTTCATAGTCGGGGGCTCATCTAGTGCTTCAGGAAATGGTGGTTTACTAGCTATTGGCCCACATGACTCAAAATGATCTTCTTATGGTGTAGAAAGAGGTGGAGTACTAGGGATGGTAGGACCTGTTAAAGGGATATGTGGTGGATCACATGGAATCCCAAACTCAACATGCGATATCACAACATCATCCAAAGCAATATCAATTACAGTATCACCACTTGGCTGCTTTTGCTTTGCTTTGTCACACTTTCTTTGACTTGCAGGCTTTTCAAGTGTTTTCCCACTCCTTAGAACTGTCACATCACTACCTTACTCATGGTGGAGAGGGGGAGCATGTTGTGGCTGTGGAGGAGGTGGAGGTGACACTTGGGGTTGAGATTGAGGTGGAGAAGAGAATTGAGGGGGAGGAGAGAATTGGGGTTGGAAAGTGAAGTTTTGAGAAAGTGGAGGTGAGGGAGGTGGTGGAGGAGTGTAACGCTTGGAATAGCCTTGGAAATGGTAGATGGGTTGCACTTGCATGGGAGGTGTATTGTAGAAAATTTGAGAAGTGGGCATGGGTCCACTTGCTTCATTGTAACTCAAGATGGATTTTGAAGCTAGTTTTTCTTCTTGAAGAGCAAGTGTGGAAGAGAGATGCTCTATCTTTTCTTCAATCCTTGCAACATCTTTTTGGACATCATCAAATATCTTCAATCTAGAGAGAACCTCTTCCTCAAACCTTGAGTTGTATGTGGGACTTTGTGGTTCATGGTAGCTATAGAAGTGAGGTGTCTTCTTTTCTTCACCATAGAACTCAATAGAATTGATTGGGTGGCACGGAGCATTTGTCACCTGGTTCTTCATTCAGCTCACATTGCCACCATGAATCTTCATCACTTGCAGGCTTGAGTCATCATGAGTAGGGGGTGTCACACCAAAGACATACCCTCTTTCATTCATCATGCTAGAAGCTTGAATTTTTTAGCCTTCAACCAACTGCTCAAACAAAGGCCATATCTCCTCAGGTGGCCTAGCCATATAAACTCCTCCACAAGAAGAGTCCATGGTGTCTTGGTCCTTTAGAGACAAACCAGAGTAGAATTATTAAAATAGCTACCACAAAGGGATCTCATGGTGTGGGCACTCTCTCAACAGCTTCTTGAATCTCCCCCATGCATTGGGATACTACTCATTTCCCATTTGACTAAAACTTGTCACGGCACGCCACATTTGTGTCAACCTTGCTATAGAGTAGAATTGTCTCAAGAAGGCATTCTTCATTGTTTCCCAACTCATGATGTCCCTTTTTGAGTCATACCAGTCTTTAGCTCTATCTTTGAGGGAGAAAGAGAACAAGGTCGACCAAATTGTATCATCACTAGCCATCGACGTCCTGAATGTGGAGCATACTTCAAGAAAGGTGTCTAAGTGCTTGTAGTGGTTTTCACACTCTGACTCGTAGAAGATGGGAATGAGCCCAAGAATACCTGGAGGAATAGAGAATTGCTCCCCTGGAATTTTATCAACCCTACTAGCAATCGACGATTTATAGTTGCTAAGCATGAAGTAGTCTTGAAGCGGCTTGTGAGGTACATTTTGGCCTTCCATGTTTTTTCCACCCAAATGGCTTGTCACATCCACAAAGCACAACCAAACAAAAGAGAACAAGTTAGTATACCAATATACACAAAAAATTCAAAGAAAAATGAATAAAGAATAGCAATGATGAGGGCATAGGAAAAGTCAAAGCAAAACTAATTACCTAGGCCGAGCGCCTCTAGTCCCCAGCAACGACGCCAGAAAGCTTGGTGTTTCCACTAGAGGTCTACACACTAGCCAATTCGACTTGACTAGATGTTCCCCACAAGATCAGAACACACAGAGGGTTCACTTTCAAAATTTATACACCTAAATGACACACCTACTTCCACTAAAATAGCTACACCCGCAAGCACACGGGGTCGTGTCATAGTATAAGAAGGTGGCAAGTATAGGGTTGATCCACAGGGAAAAGAGGGGGGTGCTAGAGCTAGATTTAGTTTCACTAGGTTCCTACTACGGAGACTAGGGTTAAGGGTTTAAAGGGGGATTTGGTTGTTAAACTACTATGAACAAATGAGGAATTAAAGGAAAGAAAAAAATCTACATTAACCCTAGACTAGATTAAGTCTAAACAGGCAAGAAAGGATTAAGCTAGGTATGAAAGTGCAAACTACACTGAGACAGGAAAGAAGAGCAAAAGTGCAATGAAAGAGCTAAACTAGCATGAACAAGATAAGAATAAAGCAAGAAGCTAACTAAGCAAGGAAAGAGCCAACTAAGCTAAGCAAGCACAAAACTAGGGTTTTAAGAAATAAAGAGAGGTGTGGGCTGTTTAGGGGTATGAACTTATCACTTATGTTGGGGGTGACATATAAACATTATGACTAAATTTAGACTATCCAAACCAAACAACAAGCTAGAGTTTAATGAATTAACCTAAGCTACTAACTGGCCATGGATATGCTAGGTTGTGTATAGGGGAACTAGTCTCTAACACCCCCTAATACCCTTATGAGGCTCAATAGGGTTAGGGGTTAGGTTCAATTCAATTAGAGTCCAATCAAGCCTATGTTTCTAGATTAGACATTCCTAGGGCAATTAGGGGCTGATGGTAGTAACAGGGAGGTGAAATTAGCACTTTGGACCCCATTCCCCAACATTCTAGCCTTGAGAAGGCTTCATGATAATTTCACTAAAATCATCTAATCGAGCTACTTAGATCTCTCACTTAGGTTTAGGGAGATTGATTAGGATATAGTAAGATGGGAGGAAACCTAGGGATCTAATAATTGGACCTAGGGGCAAATCCCAAAATTCACACATATAAGCAATTTGCCTAAATTCCTAAGTGATTTCACACACAAACCAACAAGCAATTCATGGAGAATGAGATGAAAATAGAATATAATCCTTAACAAATGGAATGAAAAAGTTTACATGTCATTTTCCCCCAACATGGTATCAGAGTAACATAATTTGCCCCAAACAACCCACCCAAGGGGTCTAGCTACTCAAAACAAAGAAAAATACAAGGGAAAAAGAGATAGAATGAGTAGAGGAGTGAAAAGCCATGATGAGCTTGGTGAAGTCTCCTCCTTCTCCACCTCCTAGAAGTTGTAGCTTGAGCTCCCTCCTCCAAGGTAGGTGAATGGCATGGATGTGTGGTGGCAATGGGTGAAAATAATGGAAAACTAGGGTTTTGGTGGTAGAAATGGTGAAATGGAGGTGAAATGAGGTGGGAATGGATGGAGGATGAAATGGGGTGGTTGGAGTGGAAGTAGGCTAGCTAACCTCATGCCCCTGCCACCACCTAGGTATATATAGGTGTGGGGAGGAAGCACTAGGTCAAGTAAGGGAAAAATGGGTAAAGCAGTGAAAACTAGGTAGATTTTGTGAGTAGCACGGTCATGGTGGGTAGGGTAGAGCATGGCTGTGGTGGGTGGGAATGGCCGTGGTAATTAAAATGGCATAGTTACAGGGTTTTGGTCAAATTTGGGCTGAAATGGCCACGACCGTGGTGGTCACCACGACCATGGTGTACTGAGTGTAGCACGGCCGTGTTGTGCGCCACGACTGTGGTGGGCTGGATGATGGTGGCCATGGTGATGTTGCACGGCAGTTCTGGTCTGTTGTAGCATGGCCGTGCTGTGCAGCACGGCCGTGGTGGCTGTCTTTGGCACGGTCGTTTTGTGTTGCACGGCCGTGGTGTTGTCTGCTTGACTTCGAGGTGGTTCTGTTGATTTGCAAGTGACCTAGCACTATCGTTTTGTGGTACCACGGCCGTGTTGGGTCCTAGATTAGCACTTTGAATTTGTTCTTTGACTTTTCTTGAATATCTTTGCTTTAATTGATCTTCAGCATGAATCATTGACTCCATCACTACAACAAACAAAGGTATGTGTTGCCTGTATATCCTCCCAAGAACCCTTCTTGTAGTGTAATTTCTGAAGAGATATGTGGAAGCTTCAAGCCCAGGAAAACCTTTTTAAGCAAGTTACAGTCCAAGCATGCACGAGAAGAACAAGAATGACCCCAATCGATGGAGCCAAAAACTGCCAAGCAAATAACTGTTGGCTAAATTGGACATTATTGTAATCCCTTT
The DNA here is from genome assembly GCA_963693085.1 of Alisma plantago-aquatica. Classification (NCBI taxonomy): domain Eukaryota; kingdom Viridiplantae; phylum Streptophyta; class Magnoliopsida; order Alismatales; family Alismataceae; genus Alisma; species Alisma plantago-aquatica. The sequence continues at coordinate 1,387,514,512 of OY856412.1, forward strand.
GTTTTGATGTTGACAAATATTTCATTCTTGTGGATCTAACATGCTACTTGAGTGTTGCAGGAACTAGGTGGATGACACAATGTTGGGATATCTAAATGCTCACAATTCTTTAAACTCATGATTGTAATCAAATGTAAAATGTGTACTAGTATATAATGTACAAGTACTTGGAAATCATGTAAATCAAGCGTTTAGATCTTTCCTAGCCATTCACAACACTTAGATAGGTCATCCCATATAATAGTGTCACATTTGCACACTCATACACCCACTTAGTATTCATCTAGAACCGCCAAACCAGAGACATTCTCGGTCGAACTGTTTGTCGACCGAGACAAGCTCGGTCAAACAACTTCTCGACCGAGAGTCTCCTAGGTTATTTCTTCTAATAGGTTCTATAGTCGTTAGACACAACTGACAAGGTAGTTGGGAGTTGTAATCCAATGTTAATATACACTTGCTCCAAATAGTCCCTCGATCGACAAAAACTTCGACCGACGGACTCTAGGTTGACAAATTTCTCGATCGAGATTGTCTCTGTCTGCACTGTTCAGAATTAATAAACTAGCCATTGCTAAAGCAATTAGTGGATACCTAATGACTAGTTCAGCACTATTAACCCCCTAGAAAGTGTCTAGAATGTCCTTAAGCACTCATAGGCCATTCCTATAATTAGGACATGCCTTAGGACACCTAAACTCACTTGAGTACACTTGTGCAATACTTGAGCATACATACTTGTAATTGGCAATCCTTTCTAGTGAGCAATTGAGCAAATGCAACATTTGCTATTCATTTACATTTCTCCAAATTTATATCCTATAAGCTAGCATCTCCTACCCACCGCACTTCCACTTTCATACACATTGGTTAGGAGATCAAAACGCTTGATATAGGAAATCAAGCCTTGTGCTACAATGGTAATTGTAATTTCCTTTTTCCCTTCTTGTTCCTTTTTATTTGTACTCTCCTTGCTACTCCTAGGGCTGGAGGCTGTAGATTGGAGAGGGTGCTATCTTATCAGGTGGATAAGGGTCTTCTTGGTGGAGAAGGAGGACTTTGGACTACTTCAAGAAGGTTTTCTCAATGGGAAGCTATTTCAAGAGGGAGGCTACTTCAAGGGGGGAACTTGGAGTTAGTTCGAGGAAGGATGCTTCAAAGTTGGTGAGACTACTTCTAGGTGAAGGCTATCCAAAGGGTGGTGAATGTATTTGTAATATATGTAACATCCTTGCGAGGTAATAAAATTTAAATACTTTCAAAATCCCAATTGAAAACAATTGGGTAATGGACTAACTCCGTTAGTTTTTTCTAAGGGTGGAACCACTCTAAACACCTTGCCTCCTTCTTCTTATCTTAATTGTGGTTGCTTGAGTTGAATTATTTTTAAAATATTTATAAAACCCTATTCACCCCCCTCTAGTGGTTTTTCATTTGGTAACAGGGCAGGCTTCAAGGAGCTCTAATCGAGCCTTGAAGATGGAGGGTGGTGGTGCCTACAACCGCAAGCAAAGGAGAAGCTTGGATCAATCTTCAACAAGTTGTAGTTGGTGCTAAGGAACAAGACATACAACACTTAGTTGTCCATCACTACAAAAAAAAGATGATCTCACTACATTTTTTTTGGATACATATATTTTACTTATAGCTAAAAGATATATTTCTTTACAAGTTCTAATAATGTAAACAAAAATTTGTAGTTAAATTTAACAACTACAAAATGACTACATATACCAACATGCTACAAATTCAAAACTCTACCCAACTTAATCCTCTCCCCTTCTATCATACATAATAACTAACGATGCCTAAAAATACAAATTTCCCCGCGCATACTCCCTTTGGTTTTCAATTGGCGCGATGAGGCCCTCTCCTCCCGACCTTTCCAATTAGCGAGATAGGTATGCGCTCTCCTGCCCCTGCATTCTAGCCTTGTTATGTCTGTCCCACCTACTTATGCCCCCTTTCACTCATCTTACGATTCTCTCCCTTACCTCATTCTTTCCCTCCCGTGTGGTCACGCCCTCGATGGTTCCTCTCTCCCCTCGCGTCCTCCCTCTGCTTCATCCCCACATCCAATCAATCACCCCAACCCCAAATCCCCTTCCCTCAATTTGCAATTGACCTCTTGGACTGTCAGAACGGAGGTGGTGGATGGATGGATTCCTTCGAGGGGACAGAGACAGAAGAAATTGCTTGTTCCTTTATTATATTCGTGACCATCTTCATGCCATCACTCAGACACAAGGTAAAGAATCTACCCCATATACGGACTCTAGTTTCATACTCCAAGGTAGGTTCCGTTGATGATGTTATCTCCCTAGGTTAGTATCAAACCTTGATGCCACCAGCGTCCCAGTCGACCTCACGTTTATGAAGGGCAATGCCTCTAAACTCATACTCCCTCCAAGTTCCACAACCGTCAGTACTGACATGGACCGCGAGGCTTGCGTCATACTTTATGACGCAAAGCTAAAGAATAGAAGGTGTAGGCACGGCTTCCGCAAGGCATACGCCGTGACCCGACCTGACGTTAAGGGCAGCTTCGTGAAGTACAATGCTGATGCGGATCAAGACTGTGAAGGATCACATCACCTTGGTTGTCATTGCTCCCGACAGATAATCTATGGCCACCTCAACGATGTGTATAGACAGATCTCGTCGTTCTGATCAGGTATTTGATTTCTTGCATTCATTATCTACCTGCATTGTGCCTCTCTTCATTTGTATTTATACTCTCCCCATAAAAACTATTTTTAGTATGCAGGGTGATAGACATCCGGTACGTTCTCTAAGACAGCCTCCCAATCTTTTTAATCTGGTTAAAATCAAATTTTGATTTACACAAAACAGGGAACACTGATGGTCAGGAAGATTCTAATGAGAGGATCATCTGAGCTACTAATATGTTTCCTCTAGTGGCCTGTTCTCATGTACTTTTTTTGAGGGTAGTCTTTGATTTAACAAAAGATGAAGCACGAACTTTAAAAATGATTAATTATATTTTAAAATTCAACTGGTTAAGAGCCTCGGTTGGTTCTAATCGAAGTGGTAATGTTGCTCCTTTTTGTGTGGGGCATATCAAAAGGCATTTGTTTTGGGATCTTCTGCACTAGGTGGAATCGTCTTTCAGTTGTTGTCAACATGCTTTTGTTGTCTTAAATCAGACGTCGAGTTGGACAATAACAATAGAAGATCTTTCAATCTAACAGTAACTTGGTGACACCTAGTACAGTAGATCCTTGAAGTTCACTTAAGAATCTTGAAGCCACAAATGCTAGAACTATGTGTTTGGAGTGTTTTATGTTGCCAATGTTTTATCTTTCTAAAATATAGATAGAGACTATGGTACAACTCTTAATCTCTTTGCAAGTTCTCTAGTTGCTGGTTGATTTATTACAGAACATCTTGCGGATATGTTCTCAATCTATCTTATTCTTATCATACGAACAATAGAGAATTATGACATCGACTCAAGATAGTGTATAGACCATAGTTACTTCAACTAGCAAGATTTCTCTAGGTTTAGCTCTGAAGCCTCACTACAACTACTAGTTTAATTTTGAATAATGGCTTGTTTCCCCTCCCCCCCTCATCTACACATTGTTGAAAATTTGTTTGATGTATAATTTTATAATATAACTTCAAAATGACAAACCTTCCCCTAGTTCCTACATTCTCTTATATCTTGTCATTTCTAATTTATGTATATTATTTGTTACAAGTCATTGATTGATACTATTAATCGATCATTGGACAAAGTTCATTTGAGTGTTATTATGAGGAATCTCTTACAATATTCCTTACATAGTTTCATTTGCAAACATATCTTAATCTATCAAAGATAAAAACCTGCAACACAGAACCCTAAGTACGTAGACGGTATGTTAAACTTGTGGCTTCCTCTACCATTTCTATGGATTTGATTTCTAATTAGTTGAAATATCTTAGGGCCTCCTTGGTGTGGTTGATATTAATGTATCTAAAAGGAAAAACATGACGTGGTTCACTCCACATGTTAATTAGTTTCTGTAGTAAGTAGTACAAATCAACTGTGACATGCAAGCAGTATCATTCAATAAACAAAGAAACTAGTGATTATGATGATTCAAAAATTATAATTGGTTACCCTCCTAAACTTGGTTCATGTAGATCCTTTTAACCTAAATTTTCAGTTACAGTCTTAGGTACTAGCTTAGGAAGATTATATACATCCTACTTTTTGCAGCATTGCATCTCTTTTTTTTTGTCAGTCAAAAAAGTGTGTTACTATAAAACTAAAAACTTTGGGCACTAAGTACCCCTTTACATCATAAAGAGCTAAAAAAGCCCGACCAATGATCATATATCCCACGCATGGAGTATTTGATAGATCTATAGATAACAAGGACTGAGAAGAACTATCTAACTAAAAAAACTAGAGCCAAGCATTCCTACCAGGAGAATGATTTATTACAACCTAAAGATACATGCAATCAGCCCACCCACAAAGAGTAACTACAGACTACAACATGACATCCACCAGGTTACCCTGCCTGGAAATAGCAACACTAGCTTCTGACCTTCTTAGATCGCCAGGACATCAGAAAGATCTGTATGAAAATGCAGAACCATCACATTCTACCACCAGAGAACTACGAGGCTAAGAAGTTCGAATCAATCCTTTCATTCTTGACATGGTACCAACTATCTAATAGAAGAACCCACAATGTGTGGTACTATGCCTACAATTAGAGAATTCATCGATCTTCCGAACCAAGCAACCACTGTTGTTATACTGTAATGGAAATAGAACAATAACTTCTACTTTCACAGAGGCAGCTCGTCAAACACCTTAGGGGTGTTCCTACACACAGCGAAGGAGGAGCAAACAGGATAAGAATATGTCCCCAGAATAGCTGTTGTCATGAGCAGCGGGTTACTGCACGTCAACTGACTAGGGCCCCTTGCTGTTGTCCTGTAATGGAACAAGCTCTGAGGCTCTTGTTTGTAAAGGAGCACCTGGTTGAACACCTTATGGGTGCTCTAACACGCAGCAACATAGGAATCGACAGGGGGGAGGGAGAAGCACAAACTGCCCCTTACCCCCCTGCACCATGCGATGACATCAACCAGACAAATCTGATGCTAGAGAAGCATCAGCCAAACACCAAGAGCAACGGGGTACACCGCACGTCGAGGCCTGGAGTCGAGGTCAAGGAACAGAGCCCTGGAAAGGGGACGCATGGGGCACACATGCATGTATGCCCAACATCCTATCACGAGCATGAGCAGGAAGCACCACCGGCTGGGCAGGGATGGGATACGGTGCCCAAGCCACCGAATGAGGGCTCACCGCCTCAACAGTATCTGAAGCAGAACCGATCAAGTCGTGGGGCTACAGATGCGCTGGACGAGGCCAAGATCCGGCTGGGATAAGGAGGTACAGAAGTCAGAAAAGAAAGTCGAGGGACTCCCTTACTATGCCTGCAACGGCGGAGCATCCGCATAAGAGACCAGATCCAATGGGAGGTGGCTCCTCTCCATCCCTCTCTCTTGAACGAGATGGAGTCAACTTTGTCGATGCAGCTGAATCGACCCAGGATCTGGCTTCAGTGCAACGCATCATGCCCCTCCTCGTTCCTTACCGTGAGCAGCCCCAAAACAAACTTGCTTGAGGGTCCCTTTCTCTAGAGATCGCTGCTTCCTACGATCGAGGAAATCACGTCGTAGATGATGATGGCCAGGGGGAGGAAGCATCGAGGTGGCGCCCCCTCCCCCCAGCGGTAGTTGTCGGGAGATTCTAGAGGAGGTGGGAGTGAACCCTAGAGAGAGAGCTCTCTTTTAATTTGCATCTCATCAATATATAACTTTCTTATTGTATGTAATGTCTTTTTAGATTTTTATCCTATAAAAGGATTTGTATTTCTTTCCACTCTGAATTCCTTGTAGAGAGGTGAGAACGGCAGTCTCACTTCATTGAGAGAATTGTCCATTCCGAGTGTGGACTGGGCTTCCACTCGCATGTAGGCCTTCCTGCCCAGCCTTGTATGAAACACTTCCAATTGTCAATCACCACCAGCTACTGCACATAATGATCCTACTTGGATTGTCACTATCTTGGTAGTTCCCCTACTCCTTCTCATGAACCAACATACCAGAGATCCATTACATTGGTGTGCTACACCATTGGTGTTGTTACCTTATCCTATTTAGCCTGGCCCCTGGGACTATCTTCTTGTCTCAGTGTAATTACAAAATGTAAGTTTTGTGACATAGGGAGTGCAACACCTGCTTAGTTATCTACACATTTAATCAGGACGATTGCATTTTATCTTAAATATAGATGAACGAAACTAATGTGCACAAGCAATGCTTGTGTTTTATACACACCTACCAGCCTCATCTTGGTTGTCAAACTATTTATTCTTGGCAAGGAGGATATTAGTCCCAATTATACATGAGACTCGATGATAATGTAATGGGGGATAAGTGTCAAAGACTGTATCTGAAACTAAAAAAGATAGTATGAAAGCAGAGACAATTGTGTTGCTATTAGTAACTACAAATGTCATGACAGTCAATCACCACACGAAGGTTTGAACACAAACCAGTATCATGATCCCAACAACATAAAAGGCAGAAAACCAAATTGAAGGTTAATAAAAATATCTAGACTAGCTAGTCGTGGAATTGAATTAAGAAAACAATCACAAGAAATGAGAAACAAACCTATTAGATCAACCTCATTCTCCCATAGCTTCAAGAATAAGACTCTGTAAAAACAGCTACATTCTAAAGTAGAACCAATTAAAAGAATGTACGTCTATAACTTTGCATGTACATAACTTTTGCGCATTAGGTTCAACTTCTCCCTCATGTCAATTAGCCTCAGATATGCTTCTTTTTTTTAGGTGGAAGCCTCACTTTTTTCATCATTGCCAATTTCTCATTGCGGGATTATCTTAAAAATGAATAAGCTAGTGTAGTCCAATAAATGTAGTCACAAAGAAGAGGTGATCTTTTTCCTTTCTATTAAGCCACATAGATGTGCTACCTTTGTCTTTGTCATTGTTCTATAGATTCTACTCCTTGTCACTGTAGGAACGTTGCACCTCTACCTTCTCTTCTCCTAGTTTCTTTCTCATCCATCTCTATTCATTTTAAATAATGCTTGACATGCACATATGAGGGGAGACTATGGTGCTTGAAATAGAGAACCCTCTTTATTTGTCAAAGAAATCAATATTGTCAGAACACTGACTTCAAAAAGATTCAAAATGGAAGGTACTTTATGGTTGTTATCTTTAATAGCTCAAGTATGAGATTTAATACTTGCATATTACTTTAGTGATTTGTTATTAATTCAATGTCTTATTGGTTTCTTAGGTTTGCTTTGTTAAATTTAGTACAACGTTTAGTTTAAATTCTTACTACCATTGATTTCAATTGCATAACTCTATTTAAACTATTGTAGTCAATGTCAGCATGCATATTCTTCCTTTGTAATTGATTTACTCCCACATAAATGAAACCAACACGATAGGAGGAAAACCATCCTTGAGCTCCAGCTACAAAATTAAATTCATCTTGTTAAGACATGTCATAAAGTAGAAACTTCCTTGTGAAAACTCTTAGGGGATGATAAGACCTATTTGACCAATATACATATTCCATCTAGGAACCTAAACAAAACTCAATGGAGGTATTAAATTTGAATTGCTTGGTGTGTCATGCCATCTTGGGCTTGGAACATAATAGGTCCTTGATAGTCACCATCATTGTATCTAAAAATCCACCTTGAGGCTTTAGAAGCTTACACTTTGAGGTGAGGCTATCCCATTAGCGTCTAGTGGCTTACATCATGATGTCCTTGACTGAGGCTTACGCCTCAAAATGTTTGAGGCTTACCTCACGACATTGAGGCTCTGAGGCTTAGCTGAGGCGCAAGCCTCAATTATGGATGGCTATATGTTATGTTAACCATCAATTGTTTTTTGCATTTAAGGCAGTCTCATTCAATTTCATTGCTATCACTTTATTTTCTATGATATCTCATTTATTATTATAAATTGGTTTTGTTATTTGGTGACCTTGTTATTAACATTACTCTTATTCCATATTTCTCCTTGTCAACTTAGGTAAAAGTTTTCTTTTTTTTTGCTTTTTATTGTTCATACATAGTTATATAATAAATAAATGAGTTCATAGATATATACATATATATACACATAAATGCATACATATATCTCCTTGTTAACATACATATAAATATGTATGTATAATTTTTTTATGAATGTCTCATACATTTTTGAGGCTTACGCCTTGCCTCATTGAGATAAATACACCTCGTTACCCCTCATGCACTTTACAAACTTGGTCACTAGTTTGCAATCCTCCAAGATAGAAATGTGGACTGGATTTAATGGAGAATGATCAGTGTGATGAATAGGAGAGCCATGCAAGGAGACCACATTGAGGGAAAAGAAACTTATACGTGCTATCACCAATTATTGTTTTTCCTCACCATCTAGCCACTGCCTTTTCTGGTTTGTTCTCATAATTTTTAAGCTATAAGAAAACTTTGTTTTGGCCTTATATATTTCACTAATAGAATTGTTCGGAAATGGTGTAACTATTACTCGGCAAGTCAAATATGCTTGTGGGTTCTTTGAAAAGCAATTCCCTACTGATGTTGTTTTCCATAAGGCTGACCTAATTAATATTACTGGTGTAACCAAGGGTAATATTATGAGGTCATTGTGACCCATTGGATGTTGCTAGGCTGCCTAGGAAAATCCACAAGGGTCTCTACAAGGTTGATGGTGTCGGAGCATGGTAGGTGAGAAGGAAATATTCTCAAAATGGTGGTTATTGTGAAATATGACTATCTCATGCTCAAGGGTTGTTGAATGGGTTCAAAAAAGAGGGGACTCATACCTCTTGGTCAGTCTCTTCTCAAGCAAACTTCCTATTTGACATTGGAGGAAGTCAAGCTAAAGTTCTCTGGAACATATATTTACAATATAGCCAAAACCCATCTTTACTTATATTTTATTTGAATGTACCTAAACAAATGTAGTAAACTCATTATTGTCTTAAATAACTATATTTTGACTATACTTTCTTCACAATCACGCTCCCTTTTGTTCAAATGAAAAGTAAAACCTCAGTCCATTCACTTTCACTACTCCCTTTTTGTTCATCTCCCGCGTTCTTCCCTAACCTAAATTTCACACACTAATCCCCCTCATTCGATTGTGTTCCCTCCTCTCCATGCCATGCTCTCTTCTCCTTCCTCTCTTCCCCGCCACCCCAATTCCCAAATCGCACTCTTCAGATATTTGATTGCGTGGATCTTCTTCTCGGTGTCTCAATGAAGATAATGGAGGGTCTTGCAAGCCTGTTGTCAGTACCTTCTGACTTTTTAATCATTGTCATTCCTAGCCTGCTAATCATCTCCCCACACAGTCATCATCATAGCTCTTCCTTCATTGCGTAGGTAGTTCTCAGTTCCATTGTTTCTTTTTCTATCATAAATTTCTCTAATAATCGATGGATTGATCTGAAGTGGAAGAGCCACTATAGGGCATGGCGGTGAGGCGGTGAGGCACATGCCTCACCTAGATTTCGAAATAAAACCATCCAAACAGTAGTCGAGTCAATGAAAGCTGCTAACTTTGTGGGTATTATGACGACTAAGAATAGTACAAAAATGGGAAATCAATGTTCTACATCTGGCCAACACCAATGTGTGTGTGCTCATATAATGTACTCTTACCCTGAGGAGTGATATTGGCTGCTAGGTGGCCTCTATGGGCATAGAGAAAGACCTTTATGCACAATTATATGATGGCTGGGTGTTGGGTATCACCTTTGCCTATTGTTCTTTTTTTGTTGATTACCGTAAATTTGTACTAATCAGATGCTAGTATATGATACTTTAAATAAGGTTTATAGTATGTTAGTTACTAGAAACTTTATTTGGTTAACTTCTATTTGCCGACAATTCTACAGAAGAAACAACCTTGCTAGTTTTTTATTTGGGCATATTCATTAATTCTGACAACATATCATTAATCAGCTATTTCTATAACAAAAGAGAATAGACCATATTGTCGAGCATGAACCACCAGGCCACTAAAGTATCTGTTAAGGCTTAATGCATGGCCAACCTTATCATTGCCCCTTATCAAGCTATTCCCTAGGGACAGGGATCTGGCCTCCCGTCTTTGATGAGAAGCTCAGTTACGCATATAAGTATCATCTTTTACACTGAACCTGATCCTGACATGCCAAGCATGACAAATCCACCAAATACAGAGATCCATTTTATTATCATCGGGTTGTCTTATTGCTTGGTATTTATAAAAAAAAGTATGTACAATTTTCTAAATTTCCAATTATTACGTTATAGGTTGATGCTCATTGCATCATGAGTATTTTATTGGCATTCATTCATTTTATTTTTGTATTGCTTATGCCTTTCAACATAATCTCACTGAGAACAAGCCAACGTACATGTCATACAAGAATTACTGGAAAGGAAAAGATGGCATTGTCTTGTCAAATGAGTAAGAAGCTTATAATGTGACGTAGGGATGGAGTGGATCTTGGCTAGAAAATCAAAGGACAAAATAGCAGAGAAGGCTTTGGTCTCCTTATAAGGTGTAACTTAATCAAAAGTAATGCAAATTGTAGCTGAATGGGAGAAGACCCCACACATGGTCCATGATTAGATCTTGGTCAGTTTTCTAGTTAGTATTTAATGTGTTCACAGATAAGTATCGACCTTTAGTTAATAAAAGTTCTTACAGTTGGCTTTCCCTTAGTAGTAGAAGCTAGCATAGATATGTTACATAAAAGATCAATAATGTATGTTATTCTTAAACTATTAGAGTTGATCCAAAGTGGTTAGTCGGTGACATCATTATACTCATTTATAGATCACTGAAATGGTTATATGCTTATAGTATTATATAATTGACTATTCTCATTTCAATTGCAAGAATTTTGTCATTACTATCATAATACCATCTGCAACAGGTAAAGAAAGATTGAGTTGCGACCTGTCATTAGGGATGAGTTGTAAAGGTAAATTTTCCACCTTATTGTGACATAAGTTCTGCTGTCTTTTGATCATGTTATGATATGTTTATATACTTAAAATTCTCGCATCAAATATAATACTTAACAATGTTCCAGAATTTGAAATGCATGTAGCATGATACATTAACGAGTGTTGGAGTTATTAATCAACTATTCTAACTCACTATGCAAAATTTCTCCACAAGTGGATAGCTGATTTTGCCAACTCCACAGAAGTTGTGACGCATATCACAACAATTGAGCCTGTGTTGAGGTAGGGGTTAATATTGCAGAATCAATAATTGAATCACAGTTCCATACTAATGGTTATGGTATAGACCTATATACTGGAACCAAAAATTAATTATCATGTGTTATATTTTAGCATTTGTTAGGACTGATTTGGTGTATAGCTAGTTCATTTTTCTATTGATCTCTTTCAGACTAATTGTTTTGTGTGGATTTTTTATCTTTTTAGCCTTCCACTGGGTTGACCACTACAGCAAATGGATCTTTAGTTAGAATACATGTCGTTCTAATAGATACATTGAACAAGGTAGTTTATGATTCCATTTTACATGCATGGTAAGTCATTTACGTAATTTGGAACTCAGTTTATTTGTTGGAGGCAAAGTTAGTTTACAAATAGATAAGAATTGAGTTGATAACATACTCTGCAGATACAACCTAGTACTACCAAGGATCTAGATTTTTATTTCTTTGTAGTTGATCATATAACATTTTGTTACATAACAACAGAGGAATCAAGTAACTCAAACATGCATTTCTAACAATAGTTCATACACAATTTCTGCAGGTGGCACATAGGTTGAAATCACATGCTTATCCTTATCCAACAAAGAATATGCTCATGAAAGATCTGAATACTAGCCCAGTTAAGGTAACTAAAAATTAAATCTCCTAGTAATACCATAAAATTGTATCCTATGATATAAATATATCAGGTAACTTCTTGTTTTCCACTTTGATGATGAAAATGTTAGTGGTAAGTCCATTAAACGACCATTCCATTACCTAAGAAGATCTCCTATGTGATAGGCAATATATGCATGATACATATGTTGTCCACTCCTTCTGCCTCCTCTGGTCATTCATCCACTTGTCATATTGCATCCACCTTCATATAGATTTCCCAGTTATTACTCCTTCCTAATAATTTTCTCCCCTTCACATCTCATCTCATTCCTCACACTAATGTCCTATATCAACAACCATCAAAGGTCCTGATTCTCTTTCTGCTTCTTCTCCTCATCTTCTGTTCTCATTTCTTTTTCAAAATAACCCTCCATAATTGTGGAAACCTTAAATGAACTATTTCTAGCTTTTAAAGAAAACAAGAAACAAAAAGGGGAAGCAGTTGGCATTTCTGGTGCAGAATCTAATTTTGATGCGGTCAATTGTCAAAATTGTAGGTTGTACATTAGTAGATAGAACATTGTGATTCATGAAGCATTTTGCATGAGACATAATGCCACATACCATCATATTGGATGTGACATCAATCTTAGAAAGGAGGAGGCAGTCAACCACGTACATTACAACAGGTGTGGACAAGGCATCAAAAGGTATGAAATCGAGAAACACATAAAGGTGTATGCTTTACTGAATTGGTTATAGTTTGATTTATTATATCGAACAAATCATAGATCATTATGGTTTTTCTTGTTAGGGTAATCTTATATGTTTCAAAGACAACACTTGCTCATTGGTGGCCCTAATAACAAAATAAGAAACATAAAAACTGATCAGAAGAGGAATAACATTGATCTACATTTCTAACACTCTTATATAGATATGTATAATTTCCCTCAACAATTGGCAATGCCAGATCACATGTCCATGATTCTTTGTAGATTTTTTTAGCAATACAATGGTCAATACAGATTTCCATGATCTATTGTTTCTTTCCTCTATTGTACCTAATCTCAGTGACATGTACTAATGTACATTTAACTGGTATTATAGCCTTCTATTATGTATTCTCCTTTACTAGCCAACTTCTATCAATCACCAGCAATCAAAATTATTGCTTTGTAAAGGGAAGATTCCATTGTCGTCTGCTTGGGGGCCATGATCCATACATATAACATTAGCTTTAGATGATTTGGCTTGTACTGAAGAATATGACTTGGTTCATCAGTCCATATTATTTGCACTTATAAGTATTCCTTAGATTCAACCCTCATCATAAGTTTCATTGTATTGAATCGAACTGTTATGGAATGAATAACTAAGCAATTAAGGATGCACAAGAATCAGTTCAAAAATAGAAGAGATTGATGTTAGGTATGCATCTACATATTAAGCATAAACAATGGAATCAATTGACATCTCATGCACCCATGGTAATAAAAAACCCACCTTGAGGCTCTCGAGGCTTACGCCTCTTGGCGAGGCTATCCTAAATGCGCCTCGAGGCTTACACCTCACTGTCCTGGACGGAGGCTTGCGCCTCACAATGTCTGAGGCCTGCCTCAAAGCACTGAGGCTCTGAGGCTTAGCTGAGGCACACGCCTCAATTCTGAATGATGATGTCTTATGTTAACCACCAAATTGTTTACTTTTAAGTTTATTAAAAACACTTTCTTCAAAAAAATCACCACTCTAGTGACTGACATATTTTACTGGCCTTCCTTGCGTCGTGATGTCACTTGCATCGTGCCTCAGTGTCATACTTATCAATTGGCAAAAATCAAAAGACAATATAGGCCTTTACACTCCTCTCCCTATTCCCCATGAGCCTTGGAAGGACCTAAGTACTAGTCAATTGGATACAACTTTGTGTTCGTAGTTGTTGATTTTTTTCCGAAAATGACTCACTTCTTTGCATGAAGTAAGACTTGTGACACCTCTCGCATCACCCGCCTTTTCTTTAATGCGGTAGTCAAGCTACATGGACCTCCCACCACCATAGTCTCTAGCCGTGATGTGAAATTTTTTAGCTACTTTTGGAAGACGTTATGGAAAACCTTTGTTACCCACCTCAAGTTCTCTTCTTCCTTCCACCCTCAGACTGAGGTGGTTAATAGGAGCTTGCGTAACCTCTTGCAATGTCTTGTAGGTGAGCGTTTAGGCAATTAGGACTTATTGTTGCCTACTGTTGAATTTTCTTACAATAGTTTTGTTAATCGTTCCACGGGAAAGAGTCATTTTGAATTTGTTAACGGTTACAAGCCCCTCTAGCCAATAGATCTCATACCTATTTTCACGACTGACTAGGGGTGTGCAGCATTCGGTTAATAACTGATTGGTTAATTTTATCTAGAAAATGTGGTTGATTTAGTTAATTTAGTTAATCTATTTTGATTAATTGGTTAAATGGTTAATTTGTCGGTTAAAAGTATTTTCCAGTTTGGTTAACTGAATTAACCGAACAACCACAATTTATTCAAAACAGAATATCCTATAGATATATATATACATATATAGTTCTACTTTTATTTAAAAGAACATATACATTTATATAGTAATCAAATCTTTGATTTACTATATTGCGCTATATTTATCTGCAATACTGCTATAATATAACAATGGTTCAAAATTTTGTGAGTATTTACATACATTATTATTCAAATAGTTTTATTTGGTTAACCAAATTAACCGACCGAATTAATCACTAACCGATTAACCATAACCAAATTAACCAATACTAATTTGGTTGGGTTAATGGTTAAATCTCAAACCACAAATTAATTATCCAACCGAACCGAATTAACCATAATCGAACGAATTAACTGAAAGCTCACCCCTACTACTGACTGCTCTTCCTAGATTGCAGAGATCTTTGCCCAACACATTCATGATTTGCATGTCGAGATTTGCCAAAAACTTCTTAGGAAAACCATAAGCTTTCTGTAGATGCACACCATGGGTTTCAAGAATTTAATGTGGGAGATTGGTGTTAGTACGTGTGCGTCCCGAATGCTACCCCAATATTTTTTCAAGAAGCTTCATGCCAAAGCATCATGACCTTTCCAAATACTTAGTCGATAGGGACCCAATGCCTATGTACTAAATTTTCTAGCAGATTGAGGCATTAGTGCAGTATTCAATGTGGGGGATCTTTGTCCTTATCTTGGTGTATTTGAGACCCCTCTACCACCAGAGGCATCTTCTACAGACCATTACAGTGCTTCACTGTCTTCAATAGCTTTACCTACTCTGCGTCGACTTCCTCAGTAGCCGCTCGAGCACATCGACACTGTCTTGGACAACCAGACTGTTCTCACCTGCCAGGGCACCATATGTTGTTTCTTGGTTTGTTGAATAGGCCTTTCTCTGACAGACGACACATGGATCATCGAGAAGGAATTTCACCACATTGATGCAGATCTTCTTGACCTCTACCTCATTACTGACTCGACCGAGTCCATCTTTTGTAGCCAAGGAGAGTTGATGTAGGATAGGATCTGCCTTTACACACTTATGAGCGCAGGCATCACCGTGTTATTAGTTGGGCTTTATTAGCTAGCTTTATATTATTAGGTTTTTTATATCTTTTTCTGGGCTCTTGTAAGTGGTTTAGTTCCACATTGGCTAGCACCCATTTAGTCTTTCTTTTGGAATCCTATACAAAGGCTCTATTTGTGTCCATGTAGGGACACACTTGATGAACAAAAAATTCTCTCTTTTAGCCATTGGTTTGCATTTACTAGTTCATAGTTTTACATTACCATTCATCTACCCTTGCCTATCTTTCTTAAATTTTCTCCCTTTCCTCCTTTTTCCGGATCATTCCGCACAATACCTTCTGCTGCTATAGGAAACAACAGTAACAATGAGGAATACTATTACTGTTAGCAGCAGGAGGATGTGATGTGAATGATCACAAAAATGAGTATTGAATGGAGAAACACGGGAAACATGTCATGAAATTATCTTGGATGACTACAAAATGACGGTGATGCAAAGTTTTTGCTTCAATGGCACACAGATGCCTACACACATGCATACATTCACATACATATATAGAGCGAGAGGTACATATGGTTGGATTTGGTCTAATTGTGACCTTTAATGGTGAGTGCATATCAACTACATGTACCAATCCGGTACCCCTCCCCACCCCACGTCTCTCTCTCTCTCTCTATCTATCTCCCTCTCTCTCTCCCTCTCCCTCCCTCCCTCTCTCTTGATTTCTTGGGAGCTCGAAAATGCACATTCTTTCCATTGGATCGTCTATATACGTCTGATTGAGATGATATCTGAAACATAATTAATCAGATCAACAGATACGAGACTATATGGTGTAACCCAAATGGGTGCTGAACCTACCCATTTTATTGAAGGCCTTGGTTGCAAAACTTCCTTCTGACAGAAGTATTATGCTTCGAATTGGCATGACAAATCCTCCATTTATACTGGAGCACTTGGAAGATATTGTTGAAGCTCTATGTCATCCTTGTGTATATTCCTTTCTGCATGTTCCTGTGCAGTCGGGGAGTGATACTGTGTTGATGGTAAGTGTTGTTGATTGTAGTTCCATTGGATAATGTTATTCAATAGCACTTTCTTGAATACCTGTCTAAATATTATTGGCATTGGTTTCTTATATTTAGTATTAATCCTATCATATTTAGTCATGTGTACTGTAAAATGTGCTTCTCAGGCTATGAATCGTGAGTATACTGTGAAGGACTTCAGAACTGTAGTAGACACGTTGAATCAACTGGTGCCAGGAATGCAATTCGCAACTGACATCATATGTGGTTTTCCTGGTATGTATCTAGAATAGAAGCTTCACTTGCCTGGTGTTTTGAACCATAGGATGTAGAATTTCATTATTCCACATCCATATATTTAATGTTTGTGTAACGGAACTAGGTTTCACATAATTACAGAAACAATATAAGTTCTCAGTATAATATTTCTATCCCTGTGAACTTCAGATGAACAGAAATAGTTTATATTATTATTGTTTTCATGTGAGACGGCTGATGATTTTGCCCAAATTGTTGGCCTAATCAAAGAATATCAAATCCCTCAGGTTCACATCTCACAGTTCTATCCGAGACCAGGTAGTTTACCATTTTCGTTTGGATACAAACGTCAGAATTTTCTATCATCTATTAGGTTTTCGTATATGAGGATAAAATCCGTTGTTCTAATACTCCATGTCTCAAAATATGAAACAAGAAACACAATATTTAGAGCATAAGAATGTGTGTCATTTTTACAACCATGCTTCTCTCTTCTACTAAATACAGACTTGGGACTCAACATTGAAGGTGTTGATTTCTATCAACATGGTCATTCTTGATTGTAGTTGCTGGTATATTTGTGTCAACTTATGATTTTAAATTTCTATATTTTAGATCATAGAAATTGACCAGTTTATTATCCTTTTCTTATGGATAATCAACGGGTTGACTGTCTTGGTATAGGAGTATAATATTAATTGTTGTTGCTATAATGTTGTTATAACTCATCTTTCAGATGATAAAAACATATTGGACTCCTACTAGAGTGAAACTATAAAATTATTCATTTTGTATCTGCCATATGCTTGAGTTTTACACCAGTGATTGCACTGTCCTGAGCATTGCAGACAAGATCCACATTTTTACTGATAACGATCTCATTCTCATATTATACCTATATGATTCTAAAAGGAAATAGCTGCAAACAGCTGGACCCATTGTATAGTGGGCATCCATCTCCATGAATGGTTTTTCCGGAACCATTTTGCTAGTTCTTTTTGCATTTGGTTCATCTCAATTTAACTATGCTTGATGATGATACTAGTGCTCATTACAAGTTTGTATTTGATTCTACTACAGGATGTGCTTCATATGTATCTACTATGGATATATTTGGACCTACTGCTGATGATGCAAGTGATATATTTGGACCTACTGCTGATGATGCAAGTGACATTTTCAAAATCAGTCTACATGTAAATATCATTCATTTAATCAACATCTGTATATAATATTTTATGCAATGGCATATAGATTATAATTTCGTAAGTGCATTTGTACACACCTCCTCCCCCTATGATCACCACTGCACAATTATATATAGCTTTACTTGGACATAATGTTACCAAAATGATTGCATTAGTTCGTAGATTACGTGATGGTATATGCTCCTACTCGTAAGTATTATGCTCTAATTACTTGATGGATAATCAACTTACTGACTATCTTGTCCCAGAATCCTCTAAAGGATCTGATATATCACTACAAAGAAAGATAGATGGGAGCATGACAATGCTTCTTTATTGGGTGTTTAACTTATAATTGTTCTTCCTATCTGTTTTTCTTTTCCACTAGGTTTCATGTTGGAGCTCATTTCTTTCCTATTTTTGGAGTGATGTTTGACTTGTTCCAGACTTCCAAGTACATATTTGATCCTATCTGATATAATCCCAAATCATTTTTATATACTTTGTTTCATATGATAGATTTATCTATCATTATCGATATGTGCAATAAGCTTCCACCAACCCATTAGGGACCAGGTACAACATGTTTTAGAACACTATGCAAACTTGAGCTTTCTCATCCAAACCCCCCTCACCAGTGAATCTGCTTTCTCAACCAATGACTTTGAAGTAGTTTCCAAGATCTAGAGTAGGTTCAACCAAGGATATTGATAGATCTTTTTATATAATTCATTGTATAACCTCTTTTACATAGCAACTATTGTGCTTGTTTTCCTCCCTGACTTCAACATTCCTCTCTAAGTTAGATTATTTCAAGTTCTTCCACCGAGGACATGAGAGCTATAGAGTCAGCTCCTCATAATTTTCAACTCTGTGGGTTTTGATCATTCACATTGTTATGCCATCATTTTAAAGTTATATATATATATATATATATATATATATATATATATATATATATATATATATATATATATATATATTCTGCAACTTTGAATATTGTATATGAACTTGTGCGATCTTAATTTTTTTTTATTATAACATACCAAATATATAAAGTTCTTTTTTCTGTGGACATAAACTCTCACTCATTCATATTACTAATCATGTGGTTTCCATGTTATTGTATTTCCATATTTCAGTTCTAATCTTTCATCTTATGGACCTCAGTTTTGATATGTTTTTTTTTGCAGTTGGGAGACTTTTTAATCTGTATGTTGACTCCTTGGATAGCCTGATTGGACTGCCTGGGACCATACTATTGAGTTTAGGACTACTTGGGACCAAACTATTTTGTATTGGATTACTAGGAACTAAGTCTTAATCTAAATTATGCTCTCAAAAAATTCTATTGGTCTATATCACTATATTCCTGGTATATTTCAGATCTTATGAAAAGGCTTATTCTCTTATACTTATACCAATTAATTGGCATATTACAACTTCTAGGTTTGAGTTCTCACTTGATTATGTTTTCCATAAAGAGTTTGGACTTCTTCAGGTAGAGTTTGCTGATTATGGGGAAATGTTGTATGCTCAGGTACATGTAGTTGTTGATATATTTATGATGCATGTTTCTTTTCAGCTATTCTTAAAAGAATGTTAGTAGTCCAATGCTCCTTCTACTTCATACCTCAGGGTCTGTTTGAAGAATCCATTATGGACGTTGCTTTCTGTACAATGCCATGATCACCAAAAGTCACCATGAAAAAGGTACGTGATTTTATCTGCTAGTACCATATAGCAGAACATCATACTATATGTTGTGCTCTTGGTCTTGCTCTATCAGTAAATATCTCTAAAAGGAGTTGTTAGGCTCTGTTTGCTGTTGTAGTGTCTTGGGGAGAAAGCTGGAGTCTCTTACCACGATGGTCTTATCATTTGAGGCTATATTCCAGAATGTCAAGGGAACAACCATGGAGGGATGAGAGCTGCAGTTTTTGTATTGGGTAATCCTCTCTCTCTCTTGTTTATGTACCCCTCTCCTAATCCCTCTCATGAGCTGCTTTTGTGTGTGGTTATTTCATTCAAGATTATGGTGATTTCCGTTGTGGGCAACAACCTGATAAAATATGTGTTTAATGAGATGCATTTCCCACTGTTAGCAGCTGCAAACAAGTAATGTCTTCTTTCACTCATCTAAAAATCCTTTTTATTTATATGCTGAACTTTATTTTACTCACAGTACAAGCTCATATTTCTCATCCAAAAATCATTTAATTCTTATGCAGGGGTTTATTGAATTGGTAGTGCAAGCTCGTCTCTCCCAGCTACGGCCACCTAAATGCAACATGGTGACAGACGGGAGCAGCTGTGTACAAGCAAAGGGTATCCAGACCACCATATTCTTTGCAACTTTGTACGTGGTGGCCTTGTGCAGTGGGTGTCTGAAACCTAATGTGATCTCTCATGGTGCCGTCCAACAAGGCAACATCATGGACTCTAGGATCACAAACAGCTTCAAGATCCCTCCAGCATCATTCCAAGCCATCCCATGCATCATGCTCATCATCCTTGTCCCACTCTACGAGACCTGCTTCATCCTGCTCACATGAATGATCACACGCCAAGAATCTGGCATCACCCCTCTGTAGTGCATCAGTGTCATCCAGTTTTAGCTAAAATAATTGATTCTAAGCTAAGAGAAAGAACATCTTCGCAAGAGGGCAACCCTGCTCAACCAAGTCAAGATTGTCTTGTTCATAATTTTTAATCCAACACATGCTTTTCTTCATGATGGTGCAACAACTACAAGAGCTCGAACAAAAGAAGAAGACAATAAGGATATATGCTAGAACTGGCTGAGAAAGAAAAAATACTTTCACAAAGATGTTAATAGACCACTGAATCATTGATATATGTATATACTTTTCTTTGTACACACATTGTGTAATAGGGGCAAGGTATGCGTCCTTCCCATGTACATTTGACTCTTCATTATAAATGAAAGTAATATTGTTGGCATTACAAGCATAACTTGCTCTAAATATTACAATTTTGTTACTAAAAGAGCTGGTGTACTAACAAAATACACTATATATATATATATATATATATATATATATATATATATATATATATATATATATATATATATATATATGAATATATGAATATATAGTTGAACTAAGCATATATCTATGTGTATTAATTAAATGGCACAACATATGTAGCTAGATGCATAATCAACTACATATGTATGTATATAGTAACTTCTGCCTTTCCCTACACATTAACTACACATAATTTGTATTAACTTCATGTTTTTTCTACATACTGACTATATATACAATTGTAGTCATACATTTAGCTATAATTATACCTATATATAAATATGTAAGGACAATATCTAGCTATGCTTCTGGATACATATGAATTTGTAGTGAATGGATTATCTAACTACATATTTGAAAAATATAGTTAAAGGCTTTAGCTATACGAGCATATACTACAATTTGTATGTGTAAAGAAATATGTAGTCAAAGCCTTTTGCTACAAAATATGGGGTTTTTGCTACAATTTTTTTTTTGTAGTTAAAGACCATTTTTTTAGTAGTGCATGGAGGAAAAAGAAGGAAGATGTGCATAAAGAATTTTTATTGCTACAACTAATGAAGAAGAAGAAGAGGTAAGTCTTTTTGATTTATCTAAAGAAGAGTTAATTGCAACCATTGAGGAATTACATGATAAATATATTGATTGTAAAAGGAAACTAAAAAGATTTATTAAAAGTAATGATGATTTGTATGCTCAATAAAATGATCTTACTTCTGAAAAAGAAAGTATTGTTTGTGAAAATTCTACTTGAAATTATCTCTCAATGATTGCAATATTAAGTTGCTTACTCTAGAAACAAATCATTATATTCTTTCTCAAGAAAAGGTGGAACTACTTGCAAAATTGAATAATGTTCAAACTCAAACTATCTTGTGTACTCATTTAGATTATGATGATGTTATTAAAGAAAGAGATAATTTGTTGTCTAACCTAGAGCATGCAAACTTGAATGTTAAGAAATGAATGGATGAGATTGCTAAGTTACAAAAGGAAATCAATAGATTGAATAACAGTGGTATACTTGACAAGATTCTAAATAATTCTCATTATCAAATTGGAAGGAGAGGACTAGGTTACAAGCCTAAAAGAAAATCCTATCAAAAATCTAGTGGGGGAAGAACACAAGTGTCAAAGACTCAATCTATGTATGTACCTAAAGGCAAGTATACATATGTACCCAAGAACAATCTAGATCAAACTCATAAAAAGAGAAATGATATTGATTCTATATGTTGCCATTATTGTTTGCGTCTTGGACATTATTCCTTCTCATGTCCTTACAAGAAAAAGGATTTTGAGTTGGTATGGGTTCCAAAACCCCCAAACTAAATGAATTAAATTAAGTTGAGATATGACCAAAGACTCTAATTTGTATATCTTTATGTCTATCTCAACTTAACATAATGTGATAAAAAAACTGATCTAAGAAATTAAAATTTCTAACTTGAAAATGCACGTCCTTAAATATCTTGTTTTAGTTTGGATTCCCAAAACCTAGAGAATTGAATATGAGATTTGACCTAAATGTTAATTTGATATGATTAAGTTGAGATTTGACCTACTTCATTTGAATATCTTAATGTCTCATATCAACTAAATAGAATGGTATCTTAGTATATTACAATGATTTAAGCCCAAATTGACGTAAACAAATTACTGAAAACAATCAGAAACAACATCGGTCGACAAATAGTTCGACCGAGATAGATCTCGGTTGATAAAGTCTTTGACCGAAGGAATACCTGTACCAGAATTTGAAGTCTGTTGTAAAAACAAGAACCATTCCGGTCAAAAAAGAATTCGACTGAGTAAATACTGGTCAAAGATTAGTGGACTGAATCTGACAGTGTTTCAAACTGATAAACAGTATCTCAGTTGGTCAAAAAGTACTTCAACCGAAAATAAATCAGTCGAGAAATACTTCGACCGACATAGGTTCTGGACAACCTATTTGCCATCAAAATACCTAACTAAAATAATTAGTGGGATTAAAGGAAATTGTTTGAAGAAAAGAACTTTGAGACAAATTTGTTAAATCAAGACATATTAATCTTTTACATCATGATTTGTTAAAATAAGATATATTTTGATTATAGATATGACATTCTTATTAAACATATTGCAAAACTACTATATCACTGATTGAAGATTCATATTTTTGAAAAACATTTATTAAGCATGTTCCTTTTTGTTGTTTGTCTTAAATTAAAAACTGGTGAACCATGATTGATCAAGAAAAAGATATTGATTTGATAAATATTCCTTAAAAGGTATGATTCTCTACATTGCGTTTCTTAAAACTGAAAAATATGATGACTTGAATAAGTTTAATCAAGAAAATCATGGATTTTCTTCTCATGAGAATATTTTGGTTCATCTCATACATGGTTTGGCTTAAAACTAAAAATTATGAACCATGTTGATTTAATCAAAAAAATTACTATTTTACCATAATCCACATGCTTTGTCCTTAAGTATTCCTTGGTCTATCTATATATAAACCTTGTATCTTGAAATTTTCTTTTAAATGATCATGATCACTGTGTTATGGATATGCCTTTATTATTTCAAAATGATCATTGTGAGATCAGCTCACTACATATAAAGATGATGTTATCATTGAAAATGCCATTTTTCATATAAGTATAACTCTATGGCACAAATGCATCTTGACATGATAGATAATGATTATCATTTGCATAGATTGTGTCATCCCGTATAATACATGAATGATTCTCTCTATATGATACAATGGTAAGCTAAATAGTTTGTTTCTTAGAACAAGAATATTAATGTTTTATCTAGTTGTTTGTTCTAAGCAATCAAAAGCAAAATCTTGATTTTAAGAACTTGAGATATTAATCTTGCTTTCAAGGATATATCTTTCTAAAGAATCTTATGATTAATCTGAAAATAAGGGTACGAGAAGGAATGGGGTTTGACATCTATGTACCCATAGCAAGGCCTAAGTGACATCATTAAAAATGAATGTAAAATATACATCTTAAACAAAATAAAAATTGATCATATATACAATGCTTGATGAGTTGGTATAAATTCATACTCAATCTTGCTTAGAATGTAAACACAAATGTTCTATTTAACACTAAGAAAATAAAAGGAATTAATTTCTTATGTGAAAAGACACAAACTTGCTCTTAGGACATAATTTTGCATCATGGTGGCAACATGACTTATGAAAATTTATATTGATGCAAATAATCTTACTTATAAATAAATGATTGCAAGTTACATTCTTGCTATGATTGAACATGTTATAGATGTAGTTCAATTTCCTTCTTGCAAGAAGAACAATCACTATGGATATCAAAATTCCTTCTTGCAAAATTAAAAACCTTATTTTATGAAGAACATACATTCTGAAAATTTTCCTAGGATATAACTTGCTCTAAGAAAATCAAGAACATAAACTTCGTTGTAATGCCTATATTAAGCTTTAAATTGATAAAAATTCTTAAAAATAGGTATCACTCAAAGTGCTTCAAATTGATGCACATCTGATCATACCACATAAAGACTTTATGTTTCACATATTTTAACATTAATGTGCAAATCTATGAGAGTGCTTAAACTATAAATCTATAGAAAATGCCTCTTGGGCAAAATAAAGTTCGACTGAGGGGTGCCCTGGTCGAAGTCAAGGTCGACCTAAAATAAGCTTGACAAAATGCTTAATTGGTAAATCATTTTCTTTTACTTAATCTTAGTATATAGAAAACAATATTTTTGTGTATAGCTCTCATAAAAGGTTAAATTATTACAATATAATGTTTATTATAACTTTAGAATTTTTAAATTATCTTGATTATAAGATTAAGGGAGAGCTCACAAAAACTTTGTAAACACCTTAAAGAAAATTTGAAACAAGTTATGAGCTTAGTATTTTTAAGGTAACTTGGCTATGAAAATAAAGGAGGCAACAATATTAATGATTATAATGTATATATATCTTGTGCTTAATGGAATTCTCTAAACAAATTAGGGCTTAACATCTCATGTATTTGGTAAGAGATACATTCATTCTACTATAAGCTTAAAAGCCTCTCATGTCATTTTCAGGGCTTAACATCCCTTGTAAAATGGATGAGAAATCAATACACATATTCCATGAACCTAAAAGGATATCATATCATTTCAAGGCTTAACATCCTTTGCAAATGATTGAGAAATAAATTATGGCTAAATTTAACAATACATGGTTTACATTCATATTAATCCCTTGCTTTTAAAACTGAATATCTTATTAAGGGGGAGCATAGCAATAAAATTAAGGGGGGATAATAAAAGTCCTACTTAATGATTATCTTGGTTATCTTTTTGAAATGACAATGGGAGATAAATAATTATAAAATCAAAAACATAAAATGAGTTTCATAATCTCTCATCCAGCACACACTTGCAAACAAGAGAATGACTACAAAAGGTAAGCTTCAGGTATGAAACTCATATGATTTATATTTCCTTATTTTATATTTTGGAAATGTTTGTCATCTTCAAAAAGGGGGATATTGTTGGGTAAATTGGACATTATTGTAATCCCTTTGTTTTGATGATGACAAATATTTCATTCTTGTGGATCTAATGTGCTACTTGAGTATTGTAGGTGCTAGGTGGATGACACAACATTGGAAGATCTAAATGCTCACAATGCTTTAAACTCATGATTGTAATCAAATTTAAAATTTGTATAAGTATATAATGTACAAGTATATAATGTACACGTACTTAGATATCATGTATATCAAGTGTTTAGATCTTCCCCAACCATTCACAATACTTAGATAGGTCATCCCCTATAATAGTATCACATCTGCACACTCATACACCCACTTAGTATTCATCTAGAACCACCAAGCCAGAGACATTCTCAGTCAAACTCTTTGTCGACCGAGACAAGCTCGGTCGAACAACTTCTCGATTGAGAGTCTCCTGAGTTATTTCTTCTAATAGGTTCTATAGACGTTAGACACAGCAGACAAGGTAGTTCGGAGTTGGAATCAAACGTTATATACACTCGCTCCAGATAGTCCCTCGGTCGACAAAAACTTCGACCGACAGTCTCTGGGTCGACAAATTTCTCGATCGAGATTGTCTTTGTCTGCATTGTTCAGAATTAATAAACTAGCCATTGCTAAAGTAATTAGTGGATACCTAACGGCTAGTTGAGCACTAAGAACCCCCTAGAAAGTGTCTAGAATGTCCTTAAGCACTCATATGGCATTCCTATAAATAGGACATGCCTTAGGACACCTAAAATCACTTGAGTACACTTGTCCAATACTTAAGCATACATACTTGCGATTGGCAATGCTTTCTAGTGAGCAATTGAGCAACTCCAACATTTTCTATTCATTTTCATTGCTCCAAATTTGTGTCCTATAGGCTAGCATCTCCTACCCCCTGCACTTCCACTTTCATACACATTGGTTAGGAGATCAAAACACTTGATATAGGAAATCAAGCCTTGTGCTACAATGGAAATTGTAATTTCCTTTTTCCCTTCTTGTTCCTTTTTATTTGTACTCTCCTTGCTACTCCAAGGTTTGTAGGCTGTGGATTGGAGAAGGTGCTATCTTCTCAGGTGGAGAAGGAGGACTTTAGACTACTTCAACAAAGTTGTCTCAACGGGAAGCTACTTCAAGAGGAAGGCTACTTCAAGGGGGAGCTTGGAGTTACTTCGAGGAAGGCTGCTTCAAAGTTGGTGAGACTACTTCTAGGTGAAGGTTGTCCAAAGGATGGTGAAAGTATGTGTAATTTTATGTAACATCCTTGTGTATTAATAAAATTTAAATATTTTCAAAATCCCAATTGGAAACAATTGGGTAGTGGACTGACTCCCTTAGTTTTTGCTAAGGGTGGAACCACTCTAAACACCTTGCCTCCTTCTTCTTATCTGGATTGTGGTTGTTTGAGTTGAATTATTTTTAAAATATTTATAAAACCCTATTCACCCCCCTCTAGTGGATTTTTATTTAGTATCAGAGCAGGATTCAAGGAGCTCTAATCGAGTCTTGAAGATGGAGGGTGGTGGTTCCTACAACCACAAGCAAAGGAGAAGCTTGGATCAATCTTCAACAGGATGTAGTTGGTACTTAGGAACAAGACACACAACACTTAGTTGTCCATGGAGGAAAAAGAAGGAAGATGTGTATAAAGAATGCCTTATTGATACAACTAATGAAGAAGAAGAAGAGGTAAGTCTTTTTTATTTATCTAAAAAAGAGTTAATTGCTAGCATTGAGGAATTACATGATATATATATTGATTGTAAAAGGAATCTAAAAAGAGTTATTAAAACTAATGAGGATTTGTATGCTCAATTAAATGATCTTACTTCTGAAAAAGAAAGTGTTGTTTGTGAAAATTCTACCTTGAAATTATCTCTCAATGATTGCAATATTAAGTTGCTTACTCTAGAAACAAATCATGATATTATTTCTCAAGAAAAGGTTGAACTACTTGCAAAATTGAATAATGTTCAAACTCAGCCTATCTTGTGTACTCATTTAGATTATGATGATGTTATTAAAGAAAGAGATAATTTGTTGTCTAACATAGAGCAAGCAAAATTGAATGTTAAGAAGAGAATGGATGAGATTGCTAAGTTACAAAAGGAAATCAGTAGCTTGAATAATAGTGGTATACTTGATAAGATTCTAAATGATTCTCATTATCAAATTGGAAGGAGAGGACTAGGTTACAAGCCTAAAAGAAAATCCTATCAAAAATCTAGTGGGGGAAGGAAACAAGTGCCAAAGACTCAATCTATGTATGTACCTAATGGCAAGTATACATATGTACCCAAGAACAATCTAGATCAAACTCATAAAAAGAGAAATGAGATTGATTCTATATGTTACCATTATTGTTTGCGTCTTGGACATTATTCCTTCGCATGTCCTTACAAGAAAAAAGATGTTGAGTTGGTATGGGTTTCAAAACCCCCAAACTAAATGAATTAAATTAAGTTGAGATATGACCAAAGACTGTAATTTGTATATCTTTATGTCTATCTCAACTTAACATAATGTGATAAAAAATTGATCAAAGGAATTAAAATTTCTTACTTGAAAATACACGTCCTTAAATAGCTTGTTTTAGTTTGGATTCCCAAAACCTAGAAAATTGAATATGAGATCTGACCTAAATGTTAATTTGATATGATTAAGTTGAGAGGGGGATGACGGACAGACATGGGGGGCGACTTGGTTTGATGATACGGCAACCGGAGAGAAAGAAGAGAAGGACGAAGGACCAAAAGCTTCACTGGGAGTGATTTTAGCACCTTAGGCGGATGTTTTCACTGCCAGAAGACAGCTGCCCACAGATACTACAGTGGGGATCGTCCAGACAGCCAAAGATCCTGAGATTACCTTGGTTTTTACTATGTTCCCCATGTTTTCTTCTTCCCTTCTGTGTATTTTGTCATGAAAACCATGCAAGGCTAAAAACCTTTGTTCTTTAGGACCCAGGAGTAGCTCAGATATACTCTGCAGTTGATTTCTATGCATTAATATCAATTTATCTCTTGTTAGTAGATATAATTATATGTATGTTTCTTGTTCTATTTATGCTTGATCACCATGAATAGATTAATAGACACTTAATCATCTCGGGAGAGGGATTAAGGGTTGGAAAACATAGAATTACTCATTTATTGTACCCTTTCAGAAAAGTGGCAAATAGATGAGGGAAAAAACCCAGAGTATTGATGTAAAGCACCTAACTAATCAAACTAATAACCACAGGTGTGGGATTGGCATTAGTATAGGTAGTGAATTACACTACCGAAGAAGGTAATTCTGGCTATAGGCTCCTTATCCAGGAATTGAGATAACAGGTATTAGTGTGAAGGATAGATTGTAAGTGATATCTGTGACAAAACCATCATCCTAAGGAACTCATTCTCATTCTAATTTAATAAAATCATTTAATTTGTTTGCTTTAGTTTTAATTTAAAAATTCAACCCAACTCAAACAACCATCATCGGCTTAGCTGATTGATTTATAGTTAGTAGTAGTTTCTGGAGAAACACTTCCACGTGTTCGACTGGGGCCTCATAGGTCCATTATTACTACGATACGTTCACTTGCATTTTGCACATGATAAACATGTGTTATTAGTGTAGCACTTTGAATTGTATTAGTAAATATTCATGTGATAATGTTGCTAAAATTAAAAAAATATAATAATTGACTCAAGTAAATAATGCATTTTCATTTCGTGTCCCCCACTATCTACTTTTCATAGGATCTAGATAATACACAGATAGTGTCTTGGGAAAATTACCAACAACACCCAATGATTATTCTGGAGTGAAAAGAAGGAAAACAAAAGAAAATTCAAGCTCCATAATGAAATATAATTTTAAGTCAATATTATAAGCCAAGTAACTAGAACTTACTCAACATTGAAAAGGATCTATAATCACCCTCTTTCTTGCATTACAAAAATATTTCAATGTGGATGAGCAGTATTTGGTAACAAATGTTGGGTCTTTATGTACATAGCTAATCAATGATGGTACTAGAAATACCACATGGGGTAGTGTGAAATATGTACACATCCTATATAAGTAACTACAAAAGGTATGTCATGTATGCATTAATATATAAGAAAACATATCAACATATATAAAACAAGGTATTTAGCCATAAGATCTTACCGTATCTAAAGTTCTATCACGTATGTATTCCACCAAGAATAAGTAAACACCTCCACATAAACTTGCAAAAATATACTAGTATCATGAGCTAGACCTACATCGTCCTCCTTAATATGGACCATGATAGCTGACCCTTCTTCAAAGTCACCTAGCCATACTGTCACCCCCCTAATATTAGGACCTAGTGAGTCGGATAGGTTCGTTTCAAGCCAACCAGATAATCAAATATCTTGAGGAGGAAGTGGAGGACGGGATGTCGGGGGATTTTTTAGTGCTATGTCATGCATATATGTATTCTTGTATCAATTGTCAATTACATACAGATACAAACACAATGTAAATTTAGCATACATCTCTATCGACAACTCTTGTTCACCTATCATGTCATGGTTTGGGTGTCCATATGGTAGACAAGTCAATTTCCAAGCATAGTAGACAAGCCTTGGTGTCACTCTAGTCGCATCGGAGGGCATTAGAGAACCATGAATCAAGTCACCTGGAAGGTGTGGATAAGTCATTCCTAATGCATCAATATATCCTTCTAGTGAAATACAGCATGACCGAAACCCCTACAAATTTGAATATAGTGTTATATATATACCTAAACAGAAACATATTATTTAAATCATTCTGAAAGACTACAATATCACAAAAAAACTTACAGTGGGCGTGCTAGCTAACTCCCAACCACCTTTGTTGTAGAGGGTCCACCTCATATGAAGAATGGGGCTCCAGAGGTACTATCTAAGGAGCTGAATGAGAAGCATGCTATTGTCTCATTGCTTCTTCTATTTCCTTTTCAATCATCTCTTATACCTTCTCTTATAAAAATCCTCCTTTCTGGATAGATTTGTGCATATGCATTGATGACCTAAAGAAGGCTCTTATACTAATTCATGTTCCAGCAGCCCTAACATGCCCAGGATGCTCTAGATTACCTAGAGAAACTGTCAATTCATCCCTTGTCCCCTCAGTGATGAACTTTCCTTATTTCTTTTACTCATATAGCTCTCTCTAATAATCGTCAATAGTAATTGGTAAGTAAAACATAACAATCAAGTTCAAAGATGAACGTGCACTCTACGAGTTGATTTTACCATTTTTACATCCACTTTAGCAGTTTTAGGTTTGGGTATTTCTCCATATTGGATTTTCTTTGAAGCTATCCACTATTCATGGAAAGGTAGAGATGTAGTAATAGTAGAGGACTCAACAGTCCTAGGAGTAGATTGTTGACAAGAGGAAGCCTCCAATCTCTATTGGTGAACCTTTTTGTAGCCCCCTTGACCCAACTTGTGGTTGAGCACATTCTTTGCATGTCTTTTTTTTAGCATCGCTCAAATCCTAGTTAATCAAAAACATATGTTAAATACTCAATACAATGAATTCAAAAGTGCAATTTTTTTCATTATTAAAATTACATGTTAGTATTTTTACCCTAGTAAAGCATGAGAGGGGTTATATACTTCTTTTTCTCTTTTTTTTCAAAATACAAATTAGTCCTTATATTTTAATGAGGAGTCTTTCTAACCACAATATTATTCCTAGTAGATGGATCTCCGCTAACTATCCCAAACACACGACATATTATATGTATCTCTATCAGGGGTGTAGCATGCCAACAGACCACAGATATGCAAATATGGTATGTACCTAGTTAGGTTGGGTGTGTGTAGTCCGTTTGAGTTCATTCAAAGAGAAAAGGTTTGTTAAGTGTCAGTATTTGGTTGCACAATTTAAAGTGTGTTCCAAAAAAGAGTTCATCCTAGATAGAATTTGAGCCAAACAAATCAGTTAATTGAAATCGATGAAAATTTTATGTCACCTTGCAAGGAGTTAATTTTCAAATGAAAATTTATCTGATAAAATGGTTTCACATCTTGAACACATTATTATAACAGTTGAATATAATATACAAGCATGAAAATAAACAATTACTATATCCCTCTATCACCCTCACAACAATTGATGAACTAATCCTTGACAAAATAAGTCTACTTGCTATCACCAAATAGAATTACAAAGTAGAATGAAGGTAGTAATTCTATACACAATTCATAATTCTGATAAATTCACTCTCCCAAACCATAAGAATCATGTAAATCAATCAAATGACACTCTTAAATTGTCCTCTTGACATAAATCAAGAGCTTAAGGCACACATTCCATAATAAAGAGCATTATTCAACAAATAAAGAACTCTCTTGATACATGATTTAAATCCTACATTAAGGTGCACAAGGGATTATTACCTAGGTCTTCAAAACAAATATTTAAGTTATCATGTTCAATGTAACGAACTTAACTACCCCAAATAGAATTTTGAAGTCATAATCTAGATGCAAGAAGAATGATAAAGAAGAAGTGAAATACTGAAACTGCATGTATGGAACATTCTCCAAGTTTATAATGTTTGAATGATCTTGATACCTCCTCCTTTGATTCTTCTCAGGGTAAAATGATCAACAATTTGGATTTATGAAAGAGAACACATCATTAGTAATAAATTCTCTCATATCTACTAGGGTTTGATGTAGATAGCTTCCCTTTCACTAGAGATCTTCCTCTAATTCCCAAGACTCTTCTTTCAGTTGAAAATGATGTACTTTCATATTATAAAGTGTCCTTCATTCACTAATCAACCCCACTCACCCTAATTGGGGCAGTTTTCAATTCAAAAATTGATAAAACAAAGAAACTTGCAGTCCTATTTATTGTCCATTAGACCGTACACCATATGTCAAGGGGACATAAATGTGGATGTTCATGTGCTTCCATTTATTGTCACATAAACCATATACGGTTCATGTGTAATGTTATTTCCTTGGGTTTTAGATGCTTTTAATTCTTCTTACTTTTCTCCATGTTGGTATCTTTATTATTACCTAACATTAATTGAGGATTTGTCGCAAGATGACATGAAATTATGAATTAAAAAAATGCATGCTAAAGGATGAAATGATGCATAAAATAAGATTCATGGAGTAAAAACAATACATAATATGAAGCATAACACATATAGAAATCAAGCATAACATCTCCTCAAACTTAAAGTTATGGTCGTCCTTGAGCAATCATTCAATTGCAAAAATCAAATATACCAACAAAGTAACATATGTTCTTTGATTTAGTTTCCCAACAAAGGAATCAGAATTATAGGAGAAATATGTGAGTGTGACATTTTAACTTGACTAAGGGACTGTTGTGGATACCAAATGAAATGTGAGGCCCTAATCTACATGTTGAGATACACAAAACATTCTTATCTTCAAGCACATGGGTTCAAAGTGTATTATAGAGAAGGCAAGTTACGGGCCAATCCACAAGGAGAGATGGTAGTACTAGATCCAGGTTTACTTTACTAGGTCCCTATTGCAAAATGTAGGGTTTTTAGGCTTTCACTTTGGATTTTGAGTTACACAAATGAACGTGCAGGAAATAGATGCTAGTATAGAACCAAGGTTAACCCTACACATATAGTGTCACCTAGCTAAGAAAGAAAGGCAGTTATGCTAGATTAGACTAGCCATTAATACACACTAACCAAAAGCAATTCTAATTAACAAGTAAGGGAACAATCTACTTAAACAAGGAAACAAGAGAACAACTATTTATACTAAGCTAGCAATTACACTAAGAAGGCAATTACCAAACTAAACTAGCAAAACCTAGTACAGACAACTAGAAACAAGAACAACTACTCTACAAAAGAAAATTAAACTTGAGAATGAAAATTATCAAAGTAAACAAGAAAGGAAACCAACTAGGTTAACACTAGCTCAGGAAAAGAGGAATTAGGATTTGAAGAAATTAATTAGGGGAGTGGGACATTTGGGGGTAAATGTGACTATAAACCTAGTTAGGTCGCAGCATGCAACACCATCAATCAAACCAAAGAACGTAGTGGGTTGATATTGAATTGTCCTATACAACTAGTTGACCATGGGTGGTATAGGGTGTACATAGAGGAACTAGTTTCTATTTTTATATGAACCAGAACTAGTTTTTGTTACCCCTATAAAACCTTAAAATTTTGAATTGACTAGTTAATATGTATGAGCGAATCACAATCACACTAGTCTAGGTCTTTAGGAGTGATTCTCCTAATGTGCTTAGTGACAAAGGGTGGGATGGAGTGTAGGAGAAGGGTGTTTCAGCTCCTTTTACCCTCCATCCAACCTTGAGACATTCTCTTTTCTTAGTACTAGCAAAATGCATGTGCTAAGCCGGTGTTTTTTTAATAACTTTATAGTAGAACTAAAATATAAGAACCATGCATACATGAACATACTCATTATTTTGTAAACTTGAATTTGAAATTTGAAATTTGAAATTTGAGAGTTGTGTTGGCCACTTTTTGATATTGTCGTACCTTTCCTGCATGTAAGAATAGATGATGAAAACATGATGAATGACTAATTTATACATATTGAGAAAATAACAATGGTGAGTGTTTATTATTATTACCTAAATTATTCCTACCATAGCTAATATTTCATTGTAGACTAAATTTTTGGTCAATGTATTGTCTTTGTAAGTTATCTTGATGAAAGCTTTAAGTCCTCAGCTGATTTCACTCTTGATAAAGCTACATATAGTTGACCATGCGAGAGTAGAGGTTGTGGTAAATATATTTCAACTTTGTCTAAAGTTTGTCCTTTTTCTTTGTTGATTGTCATAGAAAAACATAGTTGTATTAGAAATTGTACTCTTTTAGAGAAAATGGTATCTTCTCATGATCTTTAGGCATCAATGGAATTCTTGGGATGAATACTCTTTGTCCTCTCTTGTGTCTGATTGATATCTTCACATCAATGGTATTTCTGTTGAAATTTTTACAAATAAGTCTTGTGTCGTTACAAAGACCAGAAAATGGATCAATATTTCTGAGTAGCATATTTAGACAATTTATTTTAAGAACTAATTTGTAAGGTGGAAAACCTACAAGAGGCAGTGAATTAAAAAGGTGTTCTTCTAGAAATGGATTTTTGTTATCAATATATGAACCAAAGATGTAGTACATACAGGATTTAGTGAAATCAAACAAATCTTCAAGAAATTGACTTGTGTTATCAATTGCTGAATCAAAGTTGAAATGCTCTTTCCTATCACCTGGGAATGACTCAATTAAAAGACCATTTATTTCATCAACAAACTCATGCTTTGTAGTTAGAATTACACGATTTGTAAGAGAATACATGCTATCTTCATCAACAACAAGATCAAGAAAATTTGTTTGTATTAGTTAATGCTTAGATGTAGCGTCATCAGCAAATGGGATCACCATATATTTAGGATTTTTTACTTCATCATCAACTGTAGACTCTAATAAACCATTTCTAATAGAAAATAAATATGCAATACAACTATCATTTTTTTCTTTAATTGTAATTTTTCATCATGTTCACACAAGTTGAATTTGACAAAACTTACTGCAATTATGTGCTCTTTCCCTCCTTATAGCACAACAGGAAAAATTTGCCTAAAATCACCACCAAACATAATAGATTTTCCTTCAGAAAGCATTGTGTTTCTTGTCATGTCTTGTAATAACAAATTTAATGACTCGATGGATTGTTTTTTTGCCATACATACTTCATCCCAAATGATTAATTTCGTTCTTTGAAGGTGCTAACCTAAACTACTCTGTTTTAAAATATTGCATATCTTTTATTGTTTGCTATTCAATGGTATTTTAAACCTTGAATGTGCACTTTGGATAAAAGGTAGCAAAGATGGTGCCACTCCAGAAGATGAAGTTGCAAGTGCAATTTGACGAGTTGATCTTACTTTAGCAAGTAAAGTATGATATAAGAATATTTTTCATGTTCCTCCTGAAACATAGATGAAAAAGATTTATTATTTCTCTCTATTTATTTGATCCATAATAACTCCATGATCACAACTCTGGTCACAATTTAGTTGTGAAATTGTATGTATATCATCATTGGACACAATGATATTCAATTCCTCTTCTACTTCCTTATATAACTTCTCATGTTCATTTTGAACAATGGATAGCAAGCTAAAATCTGATAAGTTCTTTCCAATTGGTTCTAAGCAGAAATTGATGCTCTTTAGAGCATTAGTGTAAGTATTTTTCTAGTTGTCTTGATTAATGCTATAAAAGTCTTCAATCAACTAATTCTTATTAGTTTGCTACATAATTATTGGGTTGATAGATGCACAATAGACCATTATCATAGAAAATGGTTTTTGAAGACAAAAATATGATGACTTCTTCAAGACATTCTTCAATATTGGTATCAAATTATAATAGTCCAATGGAAATATGATGACTTCTTCAAGACATTCTTCAATATTTGTATCAAATTATAGTATTCTAAGATTTTTAATTGCCTAAAAAAAATATTCCAAGCAAGAAATGCGTAGATGCATACTAAATAAATAATTGAAAGAATTTTTACATAAATAATATTTGTCTGTGAGACACTCACACACTGCAATCATTTATTTATATGTGCATGTTGGTACCGGACGCTGATGAATGTTGTCAATGACAATCTAGATGGACGGTGGAAATTTTCTAGCAGTCAGCATATAGGAAAACAACTTATTGTAGAATGATGTATTACCGGCCCTTATTTTTGAACAATAATACTTCGTCACAGTGAGGTTTTCAGGTCAAGATGGGAGACATCATGAAATAATACACCATTTCCAGTCGAGAATGTTGACAATACACAATTTTTTTACTATACAATTGTCAAGTTTGTTGCAATTAGAAAAAAAAATCAACTTTGTTGACACCACTTAGTACGATCAAGTAGTTTCAAGAAAAGGATTTTTTATTTTCATGTTCATGCATGAGATTCTCATGGCCCATGACCATGGTCATAAAAAAGGTAGTGTTTATCTATGAAGAAAACATTATTACCATATTGAAAAAAGATAGTGTAAGTTTCTGACAAACTCTCTTGTCTCCCTCTTCCTCTTAGTATATCATTATTCAATCTATTAGTTCCTCCTCTATTTGTTTATTCCTTTAATTTGTTTAGTCCTTTAATTTGTTACATTCTATTTTAACACTTTTTGATTTCGTTTCTCTTTCATCTTCCTAAAGTTTTCCTAGTTCACCTCCATACCGAACACCATGATTGTTAGGTTCCATCTATTAATTAGAAAACAATAATTGGAAAAGTCAAAGAAGTTGTTAAATGAGAACTTGATAAAGCCAAATGAAATTCTTCCTTCTAATTGTATTGAAACTCTCCACAACATATGAGGTTGTCAGATCATCAAGTAACCCGTGTGTGGCTCAACCGATGGTTGAGAACTAGGATGACCTACAACACAAGGTGTCGCCACTAGACCACTGACTCATGGACCACACCAAGATGGACAACATCTGCATCCTCATAGGTGGCATCGTGGCAATGTTGTGGTGGTGTCCATTCGGCAGTGTTGGCATGTACGCACTGCACTCTGTGTTGGATTCAATCTCTACGCTGCGACAGGTTTCTTTAGCAGGACCCATGTGACAATTGCCAATGGCATTGGTATACCATGGACAAAAAAGAAGTCACTCTATCATCCACTGATTAGCCCGCTGAACAAAAAAGAAGGCACTAAGACCAACTCAAACATGATGTCATCTTCCACTACCACCACTTCAAAGTCATCTAGGAAAACCCAGGTCGGATGCTCGAACCCGAGCAATGTAAATCTTCTCCAGTCCATACACGCATATTAACACATAATTAATCCATTCCCATTTGCAAGTAACATATAGCATGATTGGCAATAGAAGCTTTCATATGATATAAATGACACTATTAAAAAATGCAAAGTTATAATGAGGAAATCAAGACTTGTGGAAGTTGTTCTAAATGTTCAGAAGAAAATTTGAATGGAAATGAAGAGTTTCCCAATAGTTTTGAATTTACATAACTAGCTCTGAATAGAAATTCTTGAAATAGTTAAAAATGGAAGCCACAACAGCTAAAAGAATTCAAATTACCCAAAGCTTGAAAAAATTTCAGAACACCTGCTCATAACCTACCGCCTAAATTATAGAAATACACAGACATCACACACACATATTCACCAAGCATGAGATGGGCTCTATTCTTCACTAGAAATTTCACAGAACATGTATTTTCTATCTGTGTGTACTAGGGTTTCCAGCAAGAATAACAACAATAGAAGTTGGAAGGCTAGCAGTGTGATAAAATACTTTTGTATGGAGAATAAAAATAGACTGAAAACATAAGTTGGTAAGCAAGAAGGCAAGAAGGAGAGAAGCTAGAAAGAAGATGAGATAAGCATGCAAGACACCTTCATTTAGTTATAGGGTTATAGCCACTAAATGAGGTACTACGATTTACTTAAGTTTCACACCTAAGAGTATGATAATAGATGGATATGTAGTAAGACTGGTAGATAGATAAGGATTCAATAGAGGGACTTAGGGTCTTCTCCCCCAAAAAGCCACATATACAATGGTTTCAAGTATCAATCATTATAGCAATATATGAGATTGAAATATAAGTATAAGGATGACATTTTCAAACAAAAAGATAGTGTTTACAGTAATAATTGCCCAATATGGTATCAAATTCACATTTATTGCCCCATATAGCCCACCAAGGGCACATAGCTACTCATAACAATGGAAAATAAAAAATAATGAAGAAGAAAGAGATATGATAAGCCATGGAGATCAAATTAGTTTCTCAAATCCTCTTCTTCGACATCTTCTAGCTTGAACACTTCCCTCCATGATTTACTAAGGGAGCTAACCTTCTTCTCCCATCGGCCACTAATTTTTATATGGTGGTGGGGGAAGCATGGGTTAGGTGGGGGTAAGATAGTAGAATGGTAGTAGGGAAACATTATGCTTTGGTTGGTAGAACAACTATTTTGAGTAGAACGGCCATGGAGGGTGAGTGTGGGAATGAGCATGCTAGTGGAAAATGTCCTTGTTAGGGATGTAAAATGGTCATATGAAATTTGAGTTTTGGAGTTGAGGTAGCATGGTCATTTGGGCCAAAATGCTCGTTGTGGCGTGGGCTAGCGTGACTGTAGTTGTAACATCCCTAACCTGGGTTATGCCTTAACCCTAGATGTTTTGCTTAAGTAAGTCAATTATATTATTGTCTTTATCTTTTGAAAAGTAATTAAGGCTCAAGAGAAACTTATGTTTCAATTTTGGTCCTATTTGAATAATGTTGAAACAATGTTTTACTTGTTTTGGACCAAAGTGCAAATTACCCAAGTTGAGGGGTTAACTTGCAAATATTACATGATAAAATGTTCCTCAAGTGTTGAAGCATCATAAGAATGAAAATGATGCAGAGGTATGGCTTGTGGTAGCCTGAGCACCAAGAAAGAGCTTATTAAGCAATGTTTGTGCATTAAAACCTAGTTTTGGTGTAATGTGCAATTTACCCAAAACCTAGGGTTCAATATGCAAAATACCACTTCTTGAGAGTCCCTAATGTTTTTTAGTATCAATTAGAGACAAGAAAATCAGAGGGGTGTCTCATTTGAATCTCTTTGGGGGAGAGAGCATCTTGATATTAAAATAATCAAGATTTAAACATAATTGAAACCCTAATTCAATTTAATGCAAAAATAAATATAGGATGATGTTATGTGATGATAAACCACAACCCTAAATTTGGGCTATGAGTTGAGAAACCCTAATTTCAGGAAATGCTATGTGAAACCCGGATATAGGATGATGTTATGTGAAATCCTAATGTAGGATGATGCTATGTGAAACCCCAATATAGAATGATATTATGTGAAATCCTAATGTAGGGTGATGTTAAGTAAACCCTAATTGATAAGATGGGAAACCCTATTTCTAATAATGGAATAGTGACTAAGATATTGATAAGTGAAACACCTAAAGTGTTTGTTAATGGATGATCTTATATTAACAATGCCTTAACTCGAGATGAGTCCATATCATTGACAATGGTTGCACATTTCAAATAAGTGACTTATGACCAATACATTACATGATAAATGTGATGAACTGGTGCATAAAGTATTAGAATGGGAAATACCCTAATACAAGATAAGTTGATGAACTTGAGAATAAAGGTGATGAGGGAAGTGATACATCAAGATATGATAGATATCACTTCCAACACCTCAAGATTGATACACCTTGATGTATCCTAAATCCGATATACTTGGATGAGTAACACATGAATTGTGTCATGCCAATTGTAACATTGAGAAGAAATGTACTTTGATAAGTGTAGGCTAACATACCTTAAGAAAAGGTTAAGTCAAGTTAATAAAGTATGACATAATCATATTTTGGTAAAGTTGGGAGAGGAACTCATATTTTGTATTGATAATTGATTTAATGATAAATGATGAGAATAAATAAGCATGATTGAATACTTATGTTATCAATGTTGGCTCCTAGCTCTGTGGAGCAATGAATTAGGGTTTGATCATTAATAAATATGATCATTAAAACCTAAAGGTTTAATAATGGAAAACCCTAACCCTAATCAAGGGTAATATTATGTAAGAGAAACCTTAATTGATAAGGAAAGGAAACCCTAACCCCAGTGATGGGAAGGTTGTAATTCTTTTGTTGCACAAGCCTTGTTAGGAATGTTAAATAATTGAATAAAAGTATAATGATCAATGGCTTTGTGAGCCATGTAAATAGGTTGTTGCCTAGTGAGAGGTGACAAGATGTGCAATGACCTTGTGAGCCATGTGAATAAGTTGTTACCTAGTAAGAGATGACAAGATGTAATGGCCTTGTAAGCCATGTGAATAATTTGTTGCATAGTGAGAGGTGACAAGATACTTAATGGGCCTTGTGAGCCATGTGAGATGCTTGTGTAGCAAGTATCATGTTTACCTTGGTCAGATGACCTGAAGGTAATAATAACCTGATAAGTGGTAACCATGTTCAGTGATGAACTAAGGGTTTGAATACCCAGATCTAGTAAATATGATGATGATGTTGAGGGATGTGAATTCCAAGAAATGAGATAAGGGATTGAGATCCCAATGTTTTATAAAGCTTTGAAAAGTACTTGATAGAAGTATTACACATTCTTTGTAGCATTTTTTATAATAATTTATGTTTGAAAACCAGACTGATGCTAAAAGAATATGGTAATACACTTAATTAATCAAGTGGAATCTTATCATGTAGTGCCCTGGCCATATAACCATCAGCGTCAGAATTTGCTGGATGGTGAAACGGGTTACTCCACGGCATAACCCGGAAAGCATATTTTTGAATATGCGGGGGTGTTGGGTGAAAATATATGTACGTCCTAATGGAGGAATTGATGTGAGATAAAAATTAAATCTCTCAATCCTTCATTATATGTGTCGGGATGGATGTATCATAAATCTCCCGATGATGGGATATATGTATCATGAATCTCCCGAAAATAAATAATGTAGGATCGATATGAGATAAATATGAAATCTCTCGATTGCGAAGATAGTACATTTGCCATTGTAACTCTATAGAAAAGTTGCCAGTATACCCTGGAAAGTTGTTTAGCAGATACACAAGGTGTCCTGCATGGAATCTCGTACTGACCGATATAAGGGAGGTCATGGCAGCCGGCTCTTCCATTGACCTTGTATGGCACCGATTTTGACTTCGCAATGGTCGATTGGAGTATGAGTGGTATACCTCATCTCCTCAAGGCATAATTGTGATTGTAAAATGTAATCAGCCGTATAGCATGTATGCTTAAGGATTGAATATGAAAATCATTGGCTGATATTACACTTCTTTTATGCATCTTTAGTTGATAGATGATATATTTATGTTTCTTTATATTCCTTTTAAAGTAGATTGATGATGTATAATTCTACCATGGGTAGATGCAATGTTCTCCTTAAGGAAGGAGATTATCTTATTCTGTTCATACAATGATTAATATTGATGTTAATATAAAAGGACTCCTGCTTAGTTTTATTCTATTAAACTACAATAATAATGTTTCTGGCAGAGAGTTATATCTCTCGTTGGGACAATTTTCAATTGTCTCACCCCCATGGGATCTAACTTTTTAGGTAGATGTGGAAGAAGAGGCAGAAACCCTATAGCAAGGGAAAAGCAGCAGTAGAAGAAATAGGGACAGCAGTGACATTCCAGGTGGAGGCACTGGTTGTCATACTTTTGTATATAAAGTCCTATGTGTCATCTCTGTACTCTCAGGTCCTCGGAGTTAGTAGTTAGTAATTTTAATGATCGATCTGAGATTTTGGCTTGAACGCCTCGAGATTTTATGTTGCTTATGTATAGTTTTGGCAAAGCAACTATTGTATGTAATCCTCGAGAAGAAATGGTACAAGATGTGTACTTGTGTACTAGAATGTATATGAAATACTTTGGTTCTTGTTATAAGAGTTTCCGGGAATTGGATCTCTTTGCAAAAGGTTCAAATTTTTAGTGATTTTTGTTAATCCATTGTTAATGATCTCTTCCACTTAGTTAATGATGTTTTGTTCGAACGGTGTATCACAACTAGTGGTATCAGAGCTCTAGGTTCGTTGAGTCTACAGAGACATAGGATTAAGGTTGTTGAGTTTGTTCTATTATCTTCCAGTTTTTCTGATAGTGTCTTCTAATCTTATAGGAGAAGAAGAACTTAAAGATGTCTGGATCACACAAAGAACATGCCGCTGAGAGCAGCAATGTTGCACAAACAGAAGGCGCAAGGGACTAGGCGAGAGAAGAACGACTGCCTGAGAACCCCCAAGATGAACCAACCATGATAAGGAATTCTTCTTTTAATATCACTATTGGGCAAGATAGGACAGCAATGATGCATATAGTGGACCATATATTAGCAATACAACCTAGATTACCAGCCCCCAATGATGAAGTTTTGGACTCCAATAGGATTCTTGCTCAACATCAGTATGTTGGAGCAATGAATAATGATGAAAGGAATATGTTACAACTTGAAACCAGGATTTGCCACAAGTGTAGGCAGTCTGGACATATTAGAAAAGATTTTCCAGAAAAGGATAATGAGGAAAAAATTAAGAAAAGGCCTATCCAAACTTGGGATCAGAGGCCTAGTAGTTCCAAAAAGGGGAAGTTTTTGGTACCCACAATACAACCAAGGTCTAGTGCACCAGGGAAAGGGCTACCCAAAAGGGTAAAGGACCTTGTAGACCATACCAAGATCTTAGAACCTATTACCAGTGTAGACATGTAGGACATCTAGTAAGAGATTGTCCAGTTGGAAAAATAATGGTAACCCAACCACCGAGGTAGAGACATCAAGGTCATCAGAGGAAACAGTTTTCTAATGGTACTCGAGGACGTGGACAAACGTCCCAGGTAGGATCAACTGTATTAAATAACAAAGCACAAAGTCAACATCAGGAAACGGTAAAATTCTATGAAAAGAATCAACCTGAGGCAGTAAACAAATTATGAGGTGAGGCAGGTTAGAAGAAACAGTTTTATTCTGATATATCATTTCATGATTCTATGCGTTAAATATAAGAAAGTAGTTGTTTTTGAGCTTCCTTTGACAAGTCATATGAGGACACAAGGAAGATGAGGACTTATATTTTTACTCAGTATTTCTTTAAATACTTTATAATTTCTTTTATCTGTGTGATAAAGGATGAGATATAGAAGTGATGCCTGAAGAAAATTCAGGAATGTAAAATCATGTGTTTATGATGATATGAATAGTGAGGAACATAGTAGTAAATAAAGTGCATACTACCTAATCTCAGTACTTGTATACCCTGGCCAGGTATATAATTATTGGAGATAGGGCAAGTATGGAACTCTTAGATTGTTATGTTTCTGATTACTCTGATCAAGTAGTCATTCCGAAACAATCTAGTGAGCATAAAGAAACTAGAAATATGGCATGGATATTTTTATCACATCCTAAGTACAATAAAATGGAATCTAAAATGATCTCAGATCAATATGTGTGTATGAGGAAGTAAAAGTATAATCCTCATGATAAAGAAAATGAGACAAGGGAGATGACCCCAGTCTGATAAATCATGTGTGTATAGTAAAGATCTTTTCCCATGATGTGGAAATGGGAAATGTGATGAAATCACAAAATGTTCATAAATATGTTAGACAATAGCAAAGGAATGAGTAATGACATGTAATCATCCCTATAATTCCTATGTTGATAGCAAGGAACCTAGGATGAAACAAGAGTAAATGACTCATGAACAGTTGAAGGTTCATGCTATAATGAGAGGAGACGATAATCCTTTTTCTTTGATGAGTAACCCTGGGTGATGATGGGGTGATAAGAGGAATATGTTTCTTTGTGTTCTCTTATTTTAGGAACATGGAAATCAAGTGGGTACCATGACACTTGATGTGCATGGGTTAAAAATAATCCATTGATGGATACTTAGAAAAGTATCAGTTCATCTTGGACTTTGGTTCCAAGATAAAGATATGTGTAATAAGTAATGTCCCAAGATGATAGAAAGATCTTCTTATATGTGTTACTTTGGTAACAACAACAGGGAAATGGAAATGATGAGGATGTGATGTGTTTTAACACATGTGATGGATACCAAAGTAAGGAATTCTGGTATCTAAGAAATATCAGGTGGTATGGAAAAGTAAAAGCATAACTCCTAATTAGATGACTTATGTTGGATACCTGGACTGGCCAGCTGTGAAATCAGTCTAGTTACATAAAATAGTATGAACATCTCATGTTAGGGGTTTATGCTCCGCATAAACATAACA
This sequence comes from Alisma plantago-aquatica, assembly GCA_963693085.1. NCBI lineage: Eukaryota > Viridiplantae > Streptophyta > Magnoliopsida > Alismatales > Alismataceae > Alisma > Alisma plantago-aquatica. Next base: position 1,387,558,951 of record OY856412.1, read on the forward strand.
TCAAAAAGGATGTATTAATTGAAGGAACAATTGTAAAATCATTGTGGGGAAAAGCTTATCAAGTTTTAAGTTGAGAAAGGTGATAAATCAGTGAGGTTTGACACTCGAATTAAATGAGGTATGTATAACATATCTCTGACTAAGAAAAGTTTTATCTGACACAGAGTTGACTCTACAGTCAATAATGGAAGAAACAGTAAAGTATGTGTCCTGTGTGACAAGTTCTATAACAACCCTGTATGGAAGGAATTTGTGTTGATCAAAGTTCTATGGCATCACCATGACATTAAGATGTTATGTGGAGACCTGATGATATAATGAATGAATAATATTTATCTCCCTTTAACTGGGATTTCGGGGACGAAATCCTTGTTAGGGGTTTATAATTGTAACATCCCTGACCTAGGTTATTCCTTAACCCTAGAAGTTTTGCTTAAGTAAGTCAATTATATTCTTGTATTTATCTTTTGAAAAGTAATTAAGGCTCAAGAGGAACTTATGTTTCAATTTTGGTCCTATTTGAATAATGTTGAAACAATGTTTTACTTATTTTGGACCAAAGTACAAATTACCCAAGTTAAGGGGTTAACTTGCAAATATTACATGATAAAATGTTCCTCAAGTGTTGAAGCAACATAAGAATGAAAATTATGCAGAGGTATGGCTTGTGGTAGCCTGAGCACCAAGAAAGAGGTTATTAAGCAATGTTTGTGCATTAAAACCTAGTTTTGGTGTAATGTGCAATTTACCCAAAACCTAGGGTTCAATATGCAAAATACCACTTCTTGAGAGTCCCTAATGTTTCTTGGTATCAATTAGAGACAAGAAAATCAGAGGGGTGTCTCATTTGAATCTCTTTGGGGGAGAGAGAATCTTGATATTAAAATAATCAAGATTTAAACATAATTGAAACTCTAATTCAATTTAATGCAAAAATAAATATATTAATGGAAGTGCCCTTCAACCAAAAGTGTGATGGTTGAATTTTTATAAGTGTGGACGTCCTTGTGCCTTGCAATGGAATCGAAATATCCTAAGTAGGTGAAGAAATCCACTTGCATTTGTTAATTAGAAAGAATTGTCCACTAAAAATGGATAATAGTATTATAATGATTAAGGTGCTTAAAGTGGTTGCTTTTAATTCAAGGATAAACAAGAAGTTTTTGAAGGCAAGGATGATGGATTCGTATGCAAGGAAGTGAGGGGTATAAGTGGCACCAATTTAGGGAGTTGAAAGATTTTTATAACACTTTCTCTCTCTTGAAATTCCCTTACATATATCCCATTTTCCACCCACATGAAGGACTCTTTTCGAATCCACTTTGTTTCCTTGCTTTGAATGAGCACAAGGGAGCTTAGGATCAACAGGAATACATGCCCCAACCTGTAGGTGAGCTCCTTAATCATCTTCAACCTTGATTTCATGGTGGAAATCGAAATTCAATGCTTGATTTCTTCTTTTCTCCATTCAATGCTCAACCTTGATCATCCTTTGCATCCAAAGACTTGAGAACGGACCTTGGATAGTTTATAAAGCTTCATTCACCATTGAGGACGTGAAGCTTGAATCTTTGATTCAACTTTGAAGGTGGGTTATATAACTTGAACCCTTAAATGTTATTATTGATCTCATTTCTTCAACATATGTTGATTCCTTTTCTTTTCCCAAAATTCGTTTTGATTAATTGATGAAATCACCATAAGAATCACAGAAAATTTCAAAGGATTGTAGCTTGAAGATGATGATGTCATCTTATCACACACCTCAATAAATATCATGAGCAAACAGTTTGCAATGTTGATGATCAAACGGTCTCAAGACCGTTTGGTGATCAAACGGTCTCAAGACTGTTTGAGGGCAAACGGTCTCAAGACCGTTTGAGGTTAAACGGTCTCACGACCGTTTGGGGTCTATTGCTGATGAATATTATGAAGATCCAATGGCTCAAATTGATTTAATTATAATGGATTCAAGAATGGGTGATCCATTGATTAAAAACCCTAATTGGATTGAATGGTTGAAACCCTAAATTGGTTGAGCCGGTTTTTAAGTTGAATGGCTCAAACGGTCTCAAGACCATTTGAGGGCAAATGGTTTCAAGACTGTTTGAGACCAAACGATATCAAGACCGTTTGGAGGTCAAGGGCTATGATGGATGGTTGGAGATCCAAGGGTTATAATTTGATGTATTTTGAATGGTCCAATTGATGAATGATTCAATGAAGTAAACCCTAAATCGATTGATTGAAGAAACCCTAAATTAAGGTTAAACAGTTTCAAGCTGATTGAGACCAAACGGTCTTAGACCGTTTGAGGACCATTCGGTCTCAGACCATTTGAGGGCCATTCGGTTTCAAACCGTTTGGGGTTAATTAATATTTAATTCAAACGGTCTCAAACCGTTTAGAGTTTTTGAGATCAAGACCGTTTGATGGTCTAGCGGTCTTAAGAACGATTGAAGGTTTTGGGACCAAGACCGTTTAAGGTCTAACAGTCTCCAGACCGTTTGGAGGTTTGGTCCAGGACCGTTTGACGGTCTAAACGGTCTCAGGTCGATTGGTGTTTTGGACCAAGACCGTTTGAAGGTCAAAGTACTCCAAGACCGTTTGAAGGTCAAAGTACTTCAAGACCGTTTTATGTTCTAATACCTTAAGACCGTTTGAAGGTCTATTTGATTCAAACCATGTAAGTACAATTAACCCCATGATTGTTAATGATGTATATCAAAGACAATTACAATGGTTGTACCTTTAAGGTACTTAAGTGATTAGTACCTTTTGAGTGGTTAACCTTTGATGCTTATGAAAGAAGTAACTCAATACACTATGATAACCATAGATGTATGTACTTGAATGAAGGGTTGACCTAATCTAATCAAGCTTGAAGTAATCAACATCCTAGATGGGATGAGAGAGAGAGAGGAATTCATACTTGTATGATAATCATGTAGTGGTTAATCCTCAACACTTTCAACATGAATAAAATATGTATTTAGGGTATGATCCTTGATAAAGAGATCATGAAACCCTAATCGAGACAGTTGATGAGCCCTAACCCTAATTTAGGGCAATGTTAGGTGAAACCTAATCTAGGGTAATGGTGTAACCCTAATCTAGGGTGATGATATGAGAAATCCCAATCCAGGGTAATATAATGAAAAACCCTAAATTAAGAGAATGTTTCATGAAACCCTAATTTTGGGTAAAGTTATATGAAACCCTAATTTGGGAAAAAGTTATAAGGGACCTTAATTCAAGATAATGATGTGTGAAACCCTAATCTAGGGTGATGCCATGTGAAACCCTAATGTAGTGATGTGATGTGAAACTCTAATCTAGGGTGATGCTATGTAATGCTATATGAAACCCTAATATGAGACCCTAACCCTAATAAAGGGTGAAGGTATATGAAACCCTAATCTGGGGCAATATGATGATAAACCATAACCCTAACTTTGGGCTATGAGTTGAGAAACCCTAATTTCAAGAAATGCTATGTGAAACCCAGATATAGGATGATGTTATGTGAAATCCTAATGTAGGGTGATGCTATGTGAAACCCTGATATAGAATGATGTTATGTGAAATCCTAATGTTGCATGATGTTAAGTAAACCCTAATTGATAAGATGGGAAACCCTATTTCTAATCATGGAATAGTGACTAATATATTGATAAGTGAAACACCTAAAGTGGTTGTTAATGGATGACCTTATATTAACAATGCCTTAACTCGAGATGAGTCCATATCATTGACAATGGTTTCACATTTCAAACAAGTGACTTATGATCAATACATTACATGATAAATGTGATGAACTGGTGCATAAAGTATTAGGATGGGAAATACCCTAATACAATATAAGTTGATGAACTTGAGAATAAAGGTGATGAGGGAAGTGATGCATCAAGATATGATAGATATCACTTCCAGCACCTCAAGATTGATACACCTTGATGTATCCTAAATCCGATATACTTGGATGAGTAACACATGAAGTGTGTCATGTCAATTGTTACATTGAGAAGAAATGCACTTTGATAAGTGTAGGCTAACATACCTTAAGAAAAGGTTAAGTCAAGTTAATAAAGTATGACATAATCATATTCTGGTAAAGTTGGGAGAGGAACTCATATTTTGTATTGATAATTCATTTAATGATAAATGATGAGAATAAATAAGCATGATTGAATACTTCTGTTATCAATGTTGGCTCCTAGCTGTGTGGAGCAATGAATTAGGGTTTGATCATAAATAAATATGATCATGAAAACCTAAAGGGTTAATAATGGAAAACCCTAACCCTAATCAAGGGTAATATTATGTAAGAGAAACCTTAATCGATAAGGAAAGGAAACCCTAACCCCAGTGATGGGAAGGTTGTAATTCTTTTGTTGCATAAGCCTTGGTAGGCATGTTAAATAGTTGAATAAAAGTATAATGATCAATGCCTTTGTGGGCCATGTGAATAGGTTGTTGCCTAGTGAGAGGTGAAAAGATGTGCAATGGCCTTGTGAGCCATGTGAATAAGTTATTACCTAGTAAGAGATGACAAGATGTAATGGCCTTGTAAGACATGTGAATAATTTGTTGCCTAGTGAGAGGTGACAAGATACTTAATGGGCCTTGTGAGCCATGTGAGATGCTTGTGTAGCAAGTATCATGTTTACCTTGGTCAGATGACCTGAAGGTAATAGTTACCTGATAAGTAGTAACCATGTTCAGTGATGAACTAAGGGTTTGAATACCCAGATCTAGTAAATATGATGATGATGTCGGGGGATGTGAATTCCCAGAATTGAGATAAGGGATTGAGATCCCAATGTTTTATAAAGCTTTGAAAAGTACTTGATAGAAGTATTACACATTCTTTGTAGCATTTGTAATAATAATTTATGTTTGAAAACCTGACTGATGCTTAAAGAATATGATAATACACTTAATTAATCAAGTGGAATCTTATCATGTAGTGCCCTGGCCATATAACCATCAGCGTCAGAATTTTCTAGATGGTGAAACGGGTTGCTCCGCGACATAACTCGGAATGCATATTTTTGAATATGCGGGGGTGATGGGCAAAAATATCTGCATGCCCTAATGGAGGAATTGATGTGAGATAAACATTAAATCTCTCAATCATTCATTATATGTGTCGGGATGGATGTATCATAAATCTCCCGATGACAGGATAGATGTATCACGAATCTCCCAAAAATAAATAATGCCAGATCGATATGAGATAAATATGAAATCTATCGATTGTGAAGAGAGTACAGCCGCCATTGTAACTCTATAGTGAAGTTGCCACTATACCCTGGAAAGCTATTTAGCAGAGACACAAGATGTCCTGCATAGAATCTCGTACTGACTGAGATAAGGGAGGTCATGGCAGCCGACTCTTCCATTGACCTTGTATGGCACTGATTTTGACTTCGCAATGGTCGGTTGTTGTATGAGCGGTATACCTCATCTCCTCAGGGCATAAGTGTGATTGTAAAATGTAATCTATCGTATAGCATGTATGCTTAAGGATTGAATACGAAAATCATTGGATGATATTACACTTATTTTATGCATCTTTAGTTGATAGATGATATATTTATGTTTCTTTATATTCCTTTTAAAGTAGATTGATGATGTATAATTCTACCATGGGTAGATGCAATGTTCTCCTTAAGGATGGAGATTATCTTATTCTATTCATACAATGATTAATACTTTTGTTAATATAAAAGGACTCCTGCTCAGTTTTATTCTATTAAACTGTAATAATAATGTTTCTGGCGGAGAGTTATATCTCTCACTGGGACAATTTTCATTTGTCTCACCCCCGTGGGATCCAACTTTTTTGGTAGACACGGAAGAAGAGGCAGAAACCCTATAGCAAGGGAAAAGCAGTAGTAGCAGCAACAGGGACAGTAGTGACATTCCAGGTGGAGGCATTGGCTGTCATACTTTTGTATAGAAAGTCATATGTGTCGTCTTTGTACTCTTAGGTCCTCGTAGTTAGTAGTTAGTACTTTTAATGCTCGATATGAGATTATGGCTTGAATGCCTCGAGATTTTATGTTGCTTATGTATAGTTTTGGCAAAGCAATTGTTGTATGTAATCCTCGAGAAGAAATGGTACAGGATGTGTACTTGTGGACCAGAATGTATATGAAATACTTTGGTTCTTGTTATAAGAGTTTCCTGGAATTGGATCTCTTTGCAAAAGGTTCAAATTTTTAGTGATTTTTGTTAATCCGCTGTTAATGATCTCTTCTGCTTAGTTAATGACATTTTGTACGAACGGTGTATCATAGTAGTGGCTACCACGAACATGGTGGAAGGATTCAGGTTTGGTTGTGCACTACAGAAGGGTCATTTTAAGTACTATCTAGCACAACCAGGTTTGGGAGCAAGGGGTCATTTGTGAATCTTTGACATTCATGATAAATCAATAATATACTGAAATATAATAAGAAATTTGTTTCAAAATCTTGATTGTGTGTAACACTTGACAAAATATAATTTGTTTTACTCTTCTATTTTATGTAAACAAAAGCAATTGGAAGGAGAGAGGGAAAAGACACATGAAATGTGATGAAAAATTCAAGATGAAAAATAAAGCAACATATACAACATAACTTGGCATCTCATAAGCTCCCCAAACTTGGTTCCAATATTTCCCTTAATGGTGTACATAAGTGAAGAAATCATGATAACTCTTACCTATTAGTCATCATGTAGTGGTTATGGTGGTGGTGGTTCTCATTCGTAAGGAGCAAGGTAATGAATGTTCTCATGTGGAGGATATATGTAGTGACCTTATTGTATGTGCCATGACTGCATGGCCATGAGCTTGTTGTTGTAACTGTGATGGTATACAAATGATTATTGTTCTATAGATTGTATTTCTTTTTGAATAGGTTATATTTAGTGACACTTTTCATCAATTTGTGCTAGCACTTGTCCTTATTCAACTTGGGTGGTCTAAATGGTGTAAAGTGAGTTGATTATGGGAGTAAGTTCAATGATAATTTACCTTTTTCTGTGCATGGATATGGAAGGATGAGAAGGGAAATCATCATGGAATTTAGTGTCTAACGTCAAGGTTAATGTCCTTCATTGTCCTCTTCTCATTTTCCTACTTTGTATTATGTTATTCATAACCCCCTTTGTTTATTTATCAGGCGGTAAAATCAAATTCTATATATTCTCTAGGCATGTCTTGTAGGTTTCAAACAACATTCAATTTGTGATCTATCATGAAAGATGTAAAATTAAAATTCAACTTGGCACTTGAAATGTTCTGCACTGCTTGCCTATCCTAGTCATAAGACCACAAATGTGTATGGGGGATGTGCTGCTGGCAACTTTAATGAGCTTATTCATAAGGAAATGCCTAGTTTTGATTTTCTTTTCCTCAAGCATTGTCCATAAGAATAATAACTCATTGATTTATTTTACCCAAGTACTTTCCTCTCAAGTGAAAATTATATTTTTCTAGAACTCTATGTATGTATCTAGGCATAGTGTTTCTTATAGGGGCTGATTTCATTTTTATAACTCTGAATTTCTAAATTCCACTCAATGATTATTGTACCAACTTTGGACTAAATTCCTTAACACCCTTACACAACCAATATCCTTAATTCTTTGTAACATTGAATGCTAGGTTAAATTCATCAAGGGTCCATGAAAAAATTAGAATTGATCTATAACATCCCAAGATTTCAGGCCTCAGATAACATGATCTTAAAATGAATGATTGGACTACCCATATCACCAAGGTGCACCTCCTTTTCAGGGAGCCCTTCACTAAAGAACTCCATAGTTAAGCGTGCTCAACTTGGAGTAGTACTAGGATGGGTGACCAGTCGGGAAGTTTATCCTGGCTTGTGCGTGGATGGACAAAAGTGTGCAGTTAAGGCTAGTGGTGGTCTGTGAGTCCAGTCGTCATTCCTAAAATCCTACAAGAGCCTTGGGCAATGGGCCCAGATATTATAAATGTTATCAGAGCCAATTTTTCTCCAGTAGGCAGGGCCCACATGGGCATGTGGCATGCCAATCTTGAGCCATACGATCCAGGCATGTAGGAAAGGGCTATCCATGGTGATGTAGCCACCCTTGCGCTGGTATTCTGGGATCAGCAGCTGGGTGTCCATGGGCCATGTTAGGTCTGCACTGAAATGGGGATATATTATGAGGCCATATAGTTGAGCCTTGATGAGGACGTCAAGAGTCTAAGTGGGGGAGATTGTAACATCCCAGGATTTTAGGTCTCGGATAACATGATCTTAAAAGGAATGATTGGACTACCCATATCACCAAGGTGCACCTCCTTTTTAGGTAGCCCATCACTAAAGAACTCCATAGTTAAGCGTGCTCAACTTGGAGTAGTACTTGGATGGGTGACCAGTCGGGAAGTTTATCCTGGCTTGCGCATGAATGGATAAAAGTGTGCAGTTAAGGCTAGTGGTGGTCTGTGAGTCCAGTCGTCATTCCTAAAATCCTACAAGAGCCTTGGGCAATGGGCCCAGATATTATAAATGTTATCAGAGCCAATTTTTCTCCAGTAGGCAGGGCCCACATGGGCATGTGGCATGCCAATCTTGAGCCATACGATCCAGGCATGTAGGAAAGGGCTATCCATGGTGATGTAGCCACCCTTGCGCTGGTATTCTGGGATCAGCAGCTGGGTGTCCATGGGCCATGTTAGGTCTGCACTGAAATGGGGAAATATTATGAGGCCATATAGTTGAGCCTTGATGAGGACGTCAAGAGTCTAAGTGGGGGAGATTGTAACATCCCAGGATTTTAGGTCTCGGATAACATGATCTTAAAAGGAATGATTGGACTACCCATATCACCAAGGTGCACCTCCTTTTTAGGTAGCCCATCACTAAAGAACTCCATAGTTAAGCGTGCTCAACTTGGAGTAGTACTAGGATGGGTGACTAGTCAGGAAGTTCATCCTGGCTTGCGCATGAATGGATAAAAGTATAAAGTTAAGGCTAGTGGTGGTCTATGAGGCCAGTCGTCATTCCTAAAATCCTACTAGATCCTTGGGCAATAGGCACATGCATTATATCATCATTCTAAACATAATAGACATATCCATCATCATTATATATCTTCATATCCCAAGAATACAAAAGTTATAACGTAAACCACCCTTATGTCAATCATCAACTTCCCATAAATCACATATTAATAAACATCATGTTTAAGCCCTAATTTCACTGAAGCTTAGGGTTAGAGTACTTATTGGGTATGATTCATCTCTTAGAAAGGTCCTCAAAAAGCAATATTTGCTCATCAGACATGTAAACGGTACCATGGGTTTGAATTGGTTGGCTAGTGGATGAATTGTTGTAGTAAGGTGGTGGTTTTTGTTCCTTGTATGTGTACCTTCACACTCTTGTTAGTGAAGGGTCTTAGATGGTTGAATTCTTGAGCCACTTGTGATCAAGCATTTTCTTTTGGAAGTCTTACTCATTTTTTTGAAAGATGTGAATTGGATTATAATTGCCACATGAATAAATAAATGCATAATTGTTTATCAACATATTCTCATCAAGTAAAACAAAACAATAGAAAATTTCCATGTTTGGTTGTTAGAATATTTAAAGTGCCTCTTAATAATAGTAGGTCATTGATGTATAACAGTGAACATTAACACATGGAGGATATAGCTAAGGTGTATGGAGAGAAAGGGTTTTTGGGGTTAGTAAACGTGATAAAAATGAAAAATAAGAGTGAGATGTGAGAACTGGAGATGAATATAAAAGTGGAGAACAAAAAATGTTGGTGTATATTTCTATGTGCCCATAGACTATGAATGACTCTATAGAGAGGTCAATAATGGGGAAGTAAATCTAGGTTTGGGGTGAGAATTGGAGTTAACCTATCCAAATATGACTAGAAAAACTTGATGCTTGTAGTTGTAGGATTGTTACACAAGGAATTAAGCAGAGAAGTTTGGATGGATTTATCTCGATGGTCTCTACATAGATGAAAACATTTTCTCAACTTCAAGAAGCATAGATGCAAATTGGTCAATTCTACATGATTAATATCACTTGCAAAAGAATTGTGAGAAACTATGGAGATGCAATATATATCTAGGTTGAGAATATGGAATTACTAGAAGGTTAGTTGAAGAAAGAGGAGATGGGAGATTTGGGTTTCTTTATCATTTAGAGTTAGATCACATGTAAAGGAACAACTTGTGTGGAATCAATAAGGTAACCTCATGACCAAAAAAAGATTTATTTAGACTGGAGAGAGAGTTTGTGCAAACAAGGTCTGCAGTTATGATTATGTCTAGTTTTCCTTTAGGACCAAGAAAGAAGACAAGACTGGAGACATCAAATTTAGTTGGGGTGCAATGAAGAAAACATGATATAACACTCAGCCATCCTATCGGTGCTCCTACTTCAAAAGGAAAAAAAGTAAGGTTTTTCCATAATAAATGCAAAAGTATAGGAAATATAATTGCATTGGAAAATTAATAGGTAGATATTTAAACAACTTTTCTATCCATGTTTCATTCGATGGATCAAACAACATCCTATTAATGTGGAACTCAAAATACAAGTAAGCTAATCTAGGTATTTAAATATCAAGATAATTTCTCTTTTGATGATTATTGATAATTTATCAACAACTTGAAGTTTAAGCCTTCAGTTAATATAATTAGTAGTACGGTTGCGACACCTATGGCATCTCACATGCCTATGACAAATCTGGAAACCTGATCCATGTCAAAGGTAACTCAACAAAGACTTTCTCGATATTTGAATAAGAGATGATATTCATAGAGATATCAAAGAGAAATGGGAAAATGTTTTCATTGCCTCTTACTCATCCACGACGGTACAACTTCTCAACTGCACTTCCATGAAACATGTCAAATTTAAAGCCTACAAAATCCTTTAAAGAAATTTCATAATCATCACTCTCTCTACTTTCCTGCTAAGTATAGGTCAGAGATGAACCATTCCGCTAATTCAACCAAATACATGTACTAAAAAATAACACAACTCTTTTCTTCTATGTATGGTCAAACTGGCTCTTTTGTGAAGGTATACCAAACTTATCCCTTGATTTGAATAGAGATAACTAATCACTTTGATTTTTCTTAATATATAATTAATACTCATAGTGTTATTTGTAAGTGATGTTTCATGGTCCCTTCTCTATCCTATATATCGATGACTAGGAAAGTTCTACAACACTATAATACCAAAATTATATTACTTAGTAAATTCACATTCTAGCTTTCACTTCACAACCAAAACTGTGCTATTTATACCAATCCTAAAAAGGACCAACTTACTTAGGTAATACCTTTCTCTGTTCCTAATATCCGTATTATAATCTAATCTTGTAGAAAAGGATATTTGAGCCACTCCTAAAAGAAAATGGAGTAAGAAGGTAAGTGTTGGTGGATATACCTAGATTTCGATATGTTACAATCATGTTACCCACTGATGCCCATCTTTACTAATGAGAAATGTTTATATATCATGATGTCTTCATCGTTTTAACTTTCTACTTATTTTATTCAATATAGTAATTTGACGATCCTATCATGGTTTCTTAATTATTGCACATGTTCTAGATAACAAGGAAATAATATGATGTCATAACTTATATCGAGAAATAAAAATATGTTTTTGACAAATGAAAAAATATTAAGAGAAAAATCATAATGGAATATATTGTTCAAAAAATAGCTTCCACGATAAAGTTATATTGTAGTAGCATAATTTTAATCAAAATGACCACTTAGTATTTTTTTTCAGTCTCTGAATAGAAACTAACACCTTCGAACACAATTCTAGAAAATTTTTTAATTGAAAAGTCTACTTATTTATTATGGTGGATTTTGTTGATTTTAATTGCTAATCACATTTTTTCTGAGCAATGAGAAAATAGGTTAATTTCTAGAAGATGAAAAAATATTGGGAGTAAAAAAATATTTAGGACATAATTTGTTTAAAAAATAGCTTTCTTAGTGAAATTGTATTGTGCTAATATATATTTAGTCAAAATGACCAGGGTAGTACTATTTTCAGTCTCTAGATAGAAACTAATGCTCTATTTGGTAAAACGGTGTGATTGTCTGGGCAGTGATCGGACGAGGTTGGGCAGGTTGCAAACGCTCATAACTGTTGTTACCAAATGCAAGATCACCCACCGCCTTGAATTTGTATTATTTTTAGTCTTGAGGAGCGTTCAACGGTGACTTTTTCTCACCAGACAAAAATCTTACGGTGAACCATGTCACCGTACTGGAGCGTTGACACACCAAACGCATTGCTAAACACTGCATAACACTTCCAATGCAGCTTTAGCAAATGTTTTTTAACGGGAAAGCCTTCTTAATTGTTATGACTTATTTCATTGATTGTTAATTGCTGGACATGTTCTGGATAAAAAGGAAGTAACAACATGTCATAATTTTTTTAGCAATGCAAAATAGGTTACTAACAAATAAAAATAATTAGGATAAAAATCATTAGGACACAATTTGCTTAGAGAAATATCTTCCCTAGTAAAAGTATGGTGTACTAGCGCATTTATAGTCAAAATGACCACTCTAGTATTATTTTCCAATTTCTAGATAGAGATCAAAATTTATAACGCAACTCTAGTAAATATTTTTCAAAATTGAAAAGTTTAATTAATTATTAAGGTATGTTCCATTATTTTTAAATGTAACACATGTTCGGGATAACAAAAAAATAATATGATGTCGTAATCTTATCTTATAATGAAAAATATATATTTCTCACAGATAAAAAAATATTAAGAGAAAAATCATTAGGACACCATTTGTTTAAATAAGTTAGCTTCCTTAGTAAATTATATTATACGAGCTTAGTTTTAGTCAAAATGACCACTCCAGTATTATTATTTAGTGTATGAATCGAAATGAATACTTTAACCCAACTCTAGAAAACTTTTTAAATTGAATAGTCTGTTTAATTATTAAGGTGGATTCCATTGGTTCTTAATTTTTGCACATTTTCTAGATAACAAGGAAGAAATAGGATGTCATCCTTGTTATGATCAGTGAAAAAAAAGGTTTCTAGCATATGACAAAAAATTAGAAAAAATCATTAGGACACAATTTATTTTTAAAAAAGTAGCATTGTTAGTAAAATTATATTGTACTAGCACAATTTTAGTCAAAACGACCATTCTAGTATTATTTTTTAGTTTCTTGATAAATCTTGACATTTTACGTACCTTTAGATATATTTATTGCTTAAAAACCCACTTATAATTATTGTAGATTCCATTGACTCTTGACAAGAAATTAATATGATGTCACATTTTTCTTCGGGTAATGAAAAATAGGTTCCTATCATAAGACAAAATCATTTAGAAGAAAAACCAATAGGAGACAATTTATTTAAATAATAGGATCCTAACAAAATTATATTGTACAGAAAAATTCTAGTCAAAATGGCTACTCTAAAATAATTTTTCAATCTCTCAATAGAAGTTGACACTTTTAGCACAGCTCCATCAAATACTTTTTTTAATATAAAAGTCGCTTAATTTAGAATTGTGGATTCTAGTAGTTTTGAATTGTAGCACATGTTCTAGATAACAAGAAAGTAATTTTATGTCATGATTTATTTTGGTAAATGAAAAAATATATTTCTAAAAGATGACAAAAATATTAAGAAAAAAAATCATTAGCACGCAATTTTGTTCAAAAATAGCTTCCTCAATAAAATTATGTTATACTTGCACAATTTTATTCAAATGACCAGTCTTATATTATTTTTCAATCTGTAAACAAAGGCTAACCTTTTTTACTGCACATGTAGTATACTTATTTAGTTGAATAGCCTACTTGATTAATATGGTGGATTCTATTGTTTCTTAATTGTTACACATGTTATGCATAAGAATAGTTTAATATGATGTAATATTTCTTTTTGAACAATGAAAAGATAGGTTTCAGCGGCTGACAAAAATATGAAGAAATTTTTATTTGGACACATTTTGTATGAAAAATAGCTTCCTAAGTAAAATCATATAAAACTAGAATAATTTTAGTCAAAATGACCACTCTAGTATTATTTTCAATTTGTAGAAGGAAACTAACACTTTTTAACTTAACTCTAGTAAACAAATTAATTGAATAGTGTGCATAATCATTGTGATGGATTCCATTGATTTTTAGTATTTGTATATGCGTGGATAACAAAGAAGCAATGTCTTGTTTTAATTTTTTTCGAGCAAAAAAAAGATAGGTTTATAGCAAATGATAAAACCTAAAAAATTATTTAGGCACAATTTGTTTAAAAAAAAGGTTTCTGATTGTTCACAACTGGCAAAGTTTCAATCAAAATGACCACTTCAGTATTATTTTTAAGTCATTGGATAGAAACTAACACTTTTAATATAGAACTAGAAAACATGTTTCTAACTGAAAGGCCTACATGATTATTATTGTGGATTCCCTAGATTCTTAATTGTTGCACATGTTTTAGATGATAAAGAAATAATATGATTCCATATTTTTCTGAGCAACAAAAAATAGATCTCTAGTCGATGACGAAAACATTATGAAAAAAAAATTAATCATTAGGATGCATTTTTTTAGAAATAGCTTCCTGACTAACATGATATTGCAGTAAAACAATTTTAGTCAAATGACCGCTCTCATATTATTTTTCATTTTCCTAGACCGAAACTAACACATTTAACACGACTCCAGTAGACAATTATTAAACTAGATATCAGGCTTAATTATTTCGGTGGATACTGTTGATCTTCTAATTATTGCACATCTTTTGGATAACAAGGAAGTAATATGATTACCTGGTCTTTTTTTAGCAACGATAGTTTCCTATTAGATGACTAAAATATTGCTAAAAAAAATAGATGACTAAAATATTCATTAAAAATCATTAGTTGTTTGTAGAAAATATCTTCCTCGGTTAAATTTAGTAAAAGTGACCATTCTTGTATTACTTTTCAGTTCTTGGATGAAAACTAATACTTTGATCATATCTCTAATGAATACTTAACTATTAAATGTTCAGCTTATTATTGTGGTAAACTATTGGTTTTTAATTGGTGTACATTTCATGGATAATAAGGAATTAATATGATCCCATAAGAAAAGGTATGATCCTAGAAAATGACAAAAACATTAGAAAAATAAAAGTATTCAGACACAATTTGTATTAAAAATAGTTTCCTTAGTAAATTTAATTGCAATGGTATATTAGTCAAATGGCTAACCAAGTATTATTCTTCAATGGAAACTACACTTTCAACACACGTCTATTATATACATTATTAAATTGTATAGCATGCTTAATGATTATGGTGAGTTCCATTAGTTCTTAATTGTTGCACATGTTAAGAATAACAAGGAAGTAATATGATGTCATACTTTTTAACCGAAAAATAAAAAATCTTATTTTCTAACATATGGAAAAAGCATTAAGGAAAAAATCCATTAGGATACAAATTGTTTCAAAAGATATCTTGTTCAATAAAATGATATTGCAGTAGCCTAATTTTTTTTCTTTTCAAAATGACCTCTCTAGTATTTTTGTCTAGTCTTTGGACATAAGTGGCATTTCTCAATGTAACTCTAATAAGTATTTTTTAAATTGAATAGTCTTCTTAATGATTATGAAGGATTCTATTGATTTGTATTTGTTATGCATGTTTAGGATAACAAGGAAGTAATATGATGTCATAATTTTTTTGAGCAACGAAAAGACATGTTTCTTATAAATAATAAAAACAATAAAACATTATGAAAAATATCTTTTGGACTGATCAACTCTAATAAACATTGTTAAAATTGAATAGTGTACTTAATTATTATGTTGGACTTCACTAACTAATAATACTATACATATTATGGATAATAAGGAAGCAGTATGATGTCATAAATTTCCAAAAAAGAAAATATATAAATTTGTAGCATATGACAACGTTATTAAGAAAAGAAATCAATGAACGCTATTTGTTTAAAAAAAATCTTAGTAAAGTTATATTCTACTAGCATAGTTTTAGTCAAAATGACCACTTTGATATTATTTTCCTGACAAACTATCTACAGAGAAAGTGAAACTTTTTGATGTATCTATAGCAAGCATTTGTTTAGTAACCTATTTAATTATTATGGTGGATTCCATTGATATTTTATTTTTGCACACGTTCTGAACAATAAAGAGGTAATAGGATGTCGTAACTGTTTTTCCAAGCAGCGCAAAAACAGGATGCTAAGAGACAACTATAAGATTAAGAAAAAAAACTCATTATGACATAATTTATTTTAAAAAATAACCTCCCTAGTAAAATTAAATCGTACTAGAACAATTTTAGTCGAAGTAGCCACTCCGTATTGTTTTTCAAACAACTGACACTTTTTAATGCAGCTCTATTGAATTTTTTTTAGTTGAATAATCTAGTTAATTATGAATTCTATTGATTCTTAATTGTTGCACATGATCCGGATAACAACAAACTAGTATGATGTCATGTCTTTTCTTTTTTTAACAACGAAAAGAGAAGTTTCTAGCATATAATGGAAAGACTAAGTTTTTCCTAGGTAAAAATATATTGTACTAGCACAGTCCGCTTAACTTTTTTTCGGACATGTTTCTAGTTTTGCGGTTTGATTCACCGCTGCAAAAGCACCGTTTGTCTTTTTCCTTCAAACCACAATCTGCAAACCCCACACACACCTGCACGTTTGTCTTTTTCCTTCAAACCACAATCTGCAAACCCCACACACATCTGCATGCGAACGTATCAAGGCCTTTCATTATTTGTTTTGTTTTTTCCTCTCTTTTCAACCGATAACAGGTTGTGAGCAAATTTGGGTGGGATTGATATAAACTGGAACATCCTTCTTTGTTTAATGGTCCCCTCTTTCTTATTTTGTTCGTCCGCGTTCCAAGGGTCGCAGGGAACGGCTAATAAACGACCGGTTCGTGGGATTGGTCCCAGGCGCACATGGGTCCCTTCTTATTTAGGGAAGTTGCTATTGTTCTATAGCACTGTTTTCATCTAGTCTACTACCATGTAGTATGTCCTAAAATGTTATTGTATACTAAATGAAACCACGCCTAAAGTTACTCTATACTTACGAAAATGGTCTACAAATTTGGTGTCATATAGTTACTATACCTAATATTTTATTAGGTAGGTTTGATTCTTGCAATTTGTAAAAGTGTTTTGTGGACTGACATGTTGATGCATGTTAGGTATAGTTAACAAGTTTTATTTTCTGTTTGGCCCCCATAATACGCATTAAAATCTCATCCAAACCTAGCCTACCACTAAGCTTAGGTTATAAGGCTAAACTATAACCACTACTTTTCCGTTATAAAATGTTAGCCACCCCAATTCTAACCGAAGATTTATTCATACCTTGAACCAACGTCCCATGGGATCAGGATCCAAGACTCCAATTTGGAATGCCACCATGCTCATATTTTTGTTGATGAATGTAGTGACATAATTGTGAGGCGACTGCTTTGTGCAATTCGCGACACAAATGAGAAATTGGGGTTAAATTGGAATAAAGAAGTCCTTTAATTTAGTCTGATTTTGACTCTCCATTCTGGATTCAACTAATCCGATGCATAAAGGTTCATATTATTTGTATAAATGTAGTTTAATATATTTATTTAAACAAGAATGCCTCCTTTCGAAGGTCTGCGTCCTATTCGACACACTGCAACCCTTGTACGCATAGTGTCACCGTACCGGCTAACACATATTGTAAATTAATGGAATGAAGAGGAAGAACAGATGAATTATCTCCTATGTCATCATAGCTTGGTTACAGGGTTATATAGCAAGCCACAAGTGACCGTTATAGTAATTGAGAAGGTTGGGAAAAGGAAAGGGACATAACAATTGTTTAATGCAATGAATGATGATATGAAGAGTCGTGACTCCTCGTTTGTATGACTTTGACGGCTTGTCATTAAGGGGCAGGCTTGAGTTGCTTAACATCCTCCCGCAAGCTTGGTCTGAGAGAAGCGACGGCCGAGCTTGAGAAGAAGATGGCGTAGGGTCTGCTTGTTCAGGGCCTTGGTGAAGATGTCAGCCAATTGATCATGCGTTGAGACAAATTGTGTGATAATGTTACCATGTAGAACTTTTTCTCAGATGAAATGGTAGTCCAATTCAATGTGCTTAGTCATTGCGTGGAGTACCGGATTGACAGTGAGGCATAGTGCACTGAGGTTGTCACAGTAGAGGGTAGCAACGTGGGCTAGGGTAGGTGTAATTCCTTAAGTAAATGGGAGAACCATGTAAGTTCAACTGCCGAGAGTGATAAGGAGTGGTACTCCGACTCAGTACTGGACTTTGAGATGGTGAATTGCTTCTTAGAGGACCATGACACGCAGGTGTGTCCCAAGAAAATGCAAAAACCACTGGTGCTACGCCGGGTGAGAGGGCAGCCTGCCCAGTCAGCATCTGAGAAGTTGGAGAGAGGGAGACTATCAACCTTGTAGATTTGCATTCCAAGATGGGTGGTACCTTTTATATACCTGAGGATACGTTTTACCAGAGTCATATGTGCATAGGTCGGCTTGTACAAGAACTGGAATGCGAGGTTCACTGCATAGGTGAGGTCTGGTCTGGTGAGTGTGAGGTATTGGAGAGAACAAACGATGCGTCTGTAGTCGATGGGGTTGGAAATTTCATCATCGGATTGGTGAATGGACTCTCGAAGGAAGTTGGTACTGACAGGTGTGGAAGCAGGCTTGCAATGTGCCATGTTCTCTCGCTCCAGAACTTCAAGGGCATGTTTGGTTTGGTGAAGAAGGAGACCTTGCGAATTGGGTTCTATCTGGATGCCGAGAAAGTAGTGAAGATCACCCAAGTGTCGTAGAGAAATTTCAGATTCAAGGGCTGTGATGACGTGTTTGATTTACTCAGGAGAGCTGTCAGTGAGAAGGATGTCGTCCACGTATAGGAGGAGATATGATGTGCACGACTGGGTGGAGTAGACAAACATGGATGAATCACTGGTGTAGGGTGTAAAGCCAAGTTCTTGGAGGAAGAAGCTGATGCGGCTGTACTAGGTTTTGGAGGCTTGCTTGAGACCGTATAGGGATTTCTGAAGTGCACATACATGACTGGGTTTTGTTGGGTCTGAGAAGCCTGGAGGTTGTTGCATGTAGACAATAGTGTCGAGGGTCCCATTGAGGAACGCGTTATAGACGTCTAGCTGTTGTATGGTCCACCCTTTAGAGGTTGCAATGGTGAGAACAGTCTTGACAGTGGCAGCATGCACAACAGGACTGAAGGTCTCTATATAATCAATACCTTCTTCCTGAAGGAACCCTTTGGAAACAAGGCGAGCTTTGAGCCTGTCAAGGGTGCCATCTGTGTGAAGTTTGGTTTTATAAATCCATTTGCATCCAATAACGTTCATCTGGGGAGTTCGTTCTATGATTGTCTAGGTTTGATTCTGATGTAGGGCATGAAGTTCATCGAGCATAGCAGCCTTCCAGCCAGGGTGGCCGAGGGCAGGAGTGATGTTGCGAGGCATATGTATGTGTAGTGAAGAGTGAAGAGCATAATGAGGGTTGGGCTTGTGGATACTTGTACGACTGTGAGTCACCATGGGGTGACTAGGATGCAAGTGGAAGGGTGAGGGAGGCGTAATAAGGTTTGCTTCTGGAGTGTTAGAAAGGATATGATCTATTGTTGGGGTGTCAGGTGGAGTAGGGACTGGTTCTGGGGTGTCAGGTGGGGTTGAGGAAGTAAGGTCAGGGATAGGAGGTGGAGGAGCTGAGTTAGTAGCTAAGGCTGTAGATGGAGGGGAGATTGTGGAGATGGAAATGTCAGTGACACAGGGTGTAGATCCATCGAGTGGTGAAGAGGAAATGATAGGTGTGGTGGAAGTGGTGCTGGCTTGAATGGAGGTGTCATCTGGATGATTGAGCGTATCGGTAAATACTGAGTAGGATAGGGATGTACTGGTGTTTGGTGGTGAAGTGGTTTGACGCATGAAAGGAAACACGGTTTCATTGAATACAACATGAAATGTATATTCGTTTGGTCGAGACATGAAGGCATTTGTAACCCTTGTGTTGAGGTATGTATCCAATGAACACGCAAGGGTGAGAGCAGGGATCTAATTTGTCAATGGAGTAGTTTCGTAGGTAAGGATAGCAAAGGCTGCCAAAGGTTCGAAGGTGAGAGTAAGAGGGGGTGTTTTGTGAAGTAGTTCAAAGGGTGATTTCATATGAAAAAGGGGGGTAGGAAGTTGATTGATTAGATACATGGATGTACAGAAAGCTTCAGCCCAGAAGTATTTAGGCAAATGTGCATCAAATAACATTACAAGACCAAGTTCAGTTACATGCCTGTGTTTCTGCTCAGCTATTCCATTTTGGGATGGATCATGTGGATAAGAGGTCTTGTTTAAAATGTCTTTATCAGAGAAGAATTGCTGCAACGAGTGATTGACAAACTCACCCCCTCCATCGCTTTGGAAAACTTTGACTGTGGAGCCAAATTGGGTGAAAACCATATTGTAGAATGACAAAAAAATTGAATTGAATTCACTTTTATGTTTCATAAGATAAATCCAGTTGAATCGAGAGTGATCATCGGTCACTAATACATAGTAAAAGAAGCCATGATGAGAAGCAATGGGGGCTTTTCCCTAGACATCACAGTGTACTAAGTGAAAGGGTGACGTTGATAATTAATGTTGATGTGAAACAGGTAGACGACGACTCTTGCTCAATTCGCAGCTATTGCAGATATTGTCAAAGGTGGAAGGAACAGAGATCTTCTTCTTAGTTATGATATGATGCAAAATGGTCTTATTGGGATGTTACAACCCGTTCCTAGCTTTGTTGGTAATCCAAAAGATTTAAGATAATCTTAATGTGTATCATATTTTGTTAGTAATATTCTATGTTGTGCTTTGTCTTAACTTTGGTAACCTTAAATACTTATTTGGGAAACTCATAATCATGACTTGAGCATACTATAAATATCCGAGTTGGGGTTAACATAGCATTGACCCATACATGTGTGCAAGAAGAGGGTTAATGATATTGGATGAAATAATTAATAAAAGATTTTTCATTGATGCTATTATTAAAATAATATGGTAGGATTGTAGAGAATTCAATTATGAATACAAAAAAAGGAATGAACCAAATTGGAGTTAAAATGAGTGAGTTATGCTATTTTTAGTAAGCATATACTGAAAACCGCGACCGACACTGCGTCGACACCGCTACTGCGGTCGACGCCGCCAAGAACAGCCAATCGTAAAACGATCTTATCTCGAGCAATACTTATCTGTTTTCAACGAAACGAAGTGCGTTAGAACTGCAATTTAATCTTCTATCATCCTAGACATCTTTCTCTATGAGGGAGCAACCTGGAAGGTGATTTCTGGGGTGATTTTTGGGGTAGAACGTGAAGTACAACAGAAATTAAAAGGGATTGCTATAAATTCGATTTGGTAAGTAGTTTTAACCATGGATTCATCCTTCTCTTCACTTTTACTTTCTCGAGATCCCTAATCCAGCGATTTGAAGGTTTGACTTAACCTCTAATCTCATCTTCTACATACAGCAAGTCCCGTTTAGGGTTGAAAGGAAGAAGAAATCACGGATTTTTCTAGGACCTTGATATAGATTTGAGATATTCAGAGATGTGATACATTTTTAAGGTGTTTTCACACCTTAGGGTAAGTGGGAACTTTCCTTAAACAGTATATTGCATGAAAATTGGTTAAATCATCTATAATCTTTAATTACTTAGTATGCGACTACAAACCCTGAATTGTTTGTTTGATCTAAGTTGTTGCAAAATGATATGAAATGGATTCTTCCTCTGTTTGGATGAATTTTAGATGATAAAATCATATTAGAAATGTATACAATACATCCTAATGAGAATTCCTTAAGTATTCGCAGAGGTTAAAAGAGTAAACTGAAATATAGGAAATTTGTCTATGACTGAAATTGTTGTACAATTAAATAGAGAAATTTGTCTATCTAGATCCGCTTGGTTATGAATGATTTTTTATTTGAATGCATAGTACATATATGTCAGATATTGTCTTGGATTTCATTTAAGGTGAATAGTATTTTCTTGATATATCAGTAAAGAGGGTGAAACCCTAGATGCGAGGAAAGTTAGATATTTGCGAATAGATATCGTGAAATCCATTTGAAGGGATTTTCTTGACATGATAGGCTTTATTTATTCAATTTTATTATTGATGCATGATATCTCAGTGAATGGCATGTAAACCCAAATTTAGCTCAGTTCTAAGGTTTCATACATATATTGATTTTATATGATTTGTTGATAGCAGTCTTTATTTAATGAATGTTTATGTCGCATGAAATCCTTATGAGAGCCATGTGATAAGTGAAAGAGGTAAATGAAACCCTAAGGATAGGGTGTTCAATGAATCAAGTATTGTGATGTCAATGTTCTCAGTATGAGATGTGGTTATGCTTAACAGTTCAGTTGTGGTAAATGTTATGAGATGGTCTATGAAACGAATGATTTACAGAGCTAAACTAAGATATGTTGATGTGATGATTGAATTGTGAATGTAAAGAGTGAATTAGACATGTAGATGCCCTAAACACTATAGAATCCTCATAGGATGATTCCTGTGATGTGAGGAGGAAACGATTTCCCGACTGGAGGTAGTCCAAATCGAGGTAAGCCGGAGCGCACCAGTAGGGTGCGAGGGTCTTGACCAGTAGGGAAGACTCCTTACAATTGTGTGGCACCCAACACCAACCGGGGATTCCGGTGGTACCTCTGTTACATGTTGTAGTGATCACTGGTTAGTAGGTTCACTGATGCACAGTAAGCCTGAGGGCTTTGACTCACCGCCTGAGTACCCAGGTTGAGAGGTGGAGTCTGAGATATCCGGCGGCTGCCACTAGCCGCTGAGAGGCAGACGTGTCGAGGCCCACTGAAGACGAGGTCTTACTCGAGAGATAGGCTTAGGAAACTGGGCATGCTTCTAAGCCTTGTATAGTGAGATCATAGCTCACTGCGATTCTTTCACATGTTGCGGTATATCTCATGTGGGTTCAGGGCATAATAAGATGAATGAGAGGTTAAACAAGTGTGCACAGTTATTCAATTATTCTTTATATGTTTCTGAGTTATTTGTTCTCTTTGAGATTAATCAAGCACGTTCATATATTGATTCACTCTTGTATATATCTAGAGTATCTTGCCATATTTATTATTGTGAATGATTAGTCTCTATAAAGCTTACTGTTGCTATAATTGATATCAGTTGCTCAAAAGTATATATGTAATTATATCAGTGCTTTAGACTATTTCTTTGAAGTAGTCATTCACTGAGCGAGTAGGCTCACCCCTCTACTCACAATTTTTAGGGAAACCATATGGACTTGAAGAAGGTCAAAGCATCAGAGTAGATCGACCACATGAGTTAAGTATGAGATTAGTTAAGTTCAGTCGGTCCCTGTCACTCTAGGTCCTTGTATAGATGTGAGAGAGTTGTAAATGATGTTTTGTATCATTGTTTTCATAATAAGAGAGAATGTATTTGTTTGTCATGTCGTATGTACATGGAAGTGTGAGAAACAAAATGAATGTATGGATGTGTATCATTAATGTTGAGATCATATTATAGTGATCAAAGTTTAATTCTCTTGTAAAGTTTGTTTATGTGATTGGATGTGAGAAAACAAAGAGTTTGAAATTTTAAAAAAATCAGGAGTGAGCCTTGTATTAAGTATAATCCTCATAGTCACGCCCTAATCTCATGATTGGTGGTAATCGTGGGATGTGGGTGTGACAATCTTTTGGTATCATAGCTTAGGCTGAGTTGTCAGGGACCATAGGATAGAAAGTCAGAGTTATAAGTGTGGAAGATAGGAGGTGATGTGTCTATAGCTCTAGGAGGTCTGAGTATTTAGATATCCTGGCCTAGTATCTGAATACTTAGGTTGACCAGTATCAATCTACTCTGTCTATTCTTCTCCGAATGCCCTGGAGAGGTATGCAGAGGAAGGATGGGCTAGAGAGAACCCCTAGAAATATTAGGGTTATGAGACTGAAAAGTAATGAAAAGGTAAGATCTTAAAGATAGAATGTGATACAACTCTTGCTTTATATTTCTTCTTTGATTGGAGATCAATAGAAATACTCTTATATGTATGAATTTAGATTATCAGTTTGTAGAATATATATGGTTCTTTTATATTGTCGTGTATCATGAAGTGATTCAGTTATTGTTTATATTCTTTGTACCAAGTAGTCCAGAAGTTATGTTTAAATGAGTTTTCCCTATGTGGATATTCTTTCCACATGTTTAGATTAATAGGAGTTGGTTAATCCTGAGTAGCTCTTGGCTTCAGGACTGCATGTTCGGCCTGGTCCGGCTGGCAGGGTGCGTTATTGGGATCTAATGACTCCTATTGAAAATATAATATGAGTAGACTCTGGATAAATTAGGCACACATCATAGTGAGAATGTACATACACTAAGATGTTGAAACATATGGGAAAGATTAGAATAGCTAAGAATCAGTTGGAACTGATATCTGAGATCCAACTTTGGGGCCTCATATGAGAAACCCTTAATTGGGAATAAAGGAACATGACATAGGGTTCAGATTGAGTTTAATGATTAGTATTATATGAACTCTAAATATGAAATATGGAAAGGATATGAGAAAAGTATGTAAGGTTCAAGATAGTAAGAATCAATCATGAGAAATGGATCATATAATTGAGTAAAATGCTTTTATGTACTCCAAAGAAAAGGAAGAAAAGAGTTAAGTATATAATAAGTAGATAGAAGTGAAGAGTCTTCAGAAGAGTTAAAGTAGACAGAATTAGATGAACATGTAAATCATAAGACTAGGATAACAAACTTAGTTGAAACAAAGAGAATTGCTAAATGATGAGCTTGATTAAGGATTGAGGGGTACATGATATATTTGAGAGTATGGAGTGTATACCTTTATTATAAAGTTTAATACATTCATCCTTATTACCTTTAGGACTCTAAATCTCTATAGAACAGCAAACTAGTTTCTAAAAGAAGAACAAAGGTGTAGCTAAACAAATGAATAAATCATACAAAGGTAGACTATATTTAGGAAGGAAAAAATTTGATTGAAAGAGAAACTAAGTTTGACCCATGCATGAGCTGTTTGATTTAAAATGAAGGATATGTAATGTGTTAAACATCAGGTGAAACTAGTATAGATATTATTGTAAAAAAAATATGCAACATGGTATATATGGTCATACACATGAATAAGTAACATGATCATAAGAAAAAAATTAGAAGTTAAAGATGACAGGTGGAAGAGTAGTATATGGTAAGAGGATTATGGAAAGTAAGGAAGGGTTTGAAACATGATGGGGTAATATAGATTATAAAAGAAAGAGGTTAAGAGATTCAATCAAGTGCTAGTTAGTTAAGTATCCTTGTTGATAACTAATTAAACCTACATATGACAAATGTATTAAGGGAATGTTTGAAGATAATAATTCTAAGTCTAAGAATCATCTTCTCATTCATATCTTCCTTAATTAGAGCAATGTGGGAATGAAGTGATAAGAAAATGAATCATATATGATGCATAACCACCATGGTAGAGACATCTAGTGAATGTAATAATGACACACAATATGATGATGAAACCCTAGCAGGGTAAATTGCGAATGTAATCTATTTGAATGGTCAAGTAAGAGAAAGGAAATTCAAGTGATAAGATAAGGAAGACTTTAGTAAAACTTGTGAGATCCAAAGTTTGAATTTCAAATTAAGAGAGTAAAGTCACATCACAATAATGCCATTCTACTTATATGGACCAAACCCTAGAATGTTTAGAGTTGTAGTAGTTCAAGGGATGTCACTAGTGATTTGACCTTGAATACTAGCATCTCTATAAAACAATATCATGAGATTTGCACTATGAGAAGTAAACTAGCACTGATAGTAATCTGGGGTTTAAAGGTAGCTAATCTGAAAGGTAGATAAACAATAAGAAAATGATTCAAAGCAAAGGATAAGAAATAGATTTGAAATATAAGAAGTGTGAATTGAACAAAAGGAGAAGTGTAACATGAGCAAAGTGCAATCTAAAACAAATTCTTGTAGTGATATCAAGAATGATGAATTATCTATTCTTATCTTGTATGTTTCAATTTTAGGGATGTTTATTTTATATGATCAAAATGGGAAGGATAAGTAATAAGAAGTAAGTAGTAATGAATGGGGAGATAACATAAAATAATGGCTTTCAGTAATATGTGAATTTGTTTTTAGAAGTGTAATTTGTTGAAGGTATAATGAGGGATGTAAATTTGTTTTACATATGATTCCAGTTGTACATGTGCAAGCAATATGTTAATTAAAGGTGTATGATAGTTTAAGTCATTCATACCAGTAATCCATCTTAGTATTGTACAATTGTGGTATGGTGATATGGGTTGAATGATGATGGAACAAATGGAGTATTACCCTGAATAAGGTAGTCTTACCTATTCACTTATATGAATAGAAGGGATGATAACCATATTGTATTGATATGTAACCCTAATGAGGTATAGCTTGTTATACCTAACTTTAATATAACTAAGTGATGGTATTTGGGTATGAATAGTCCTTGAATGACTAATACAATCATGGAGTACTCTGATTTTGTTGCTGAAACCCTAGTATTCTATAACCCGATGGTTACACCTTGATTTATGTGTGGGTTCATACTTGAGAATAGTATGGAACGTGATGGTGATGCTTCACATTATCCATCCATGATTCAATGGGGATGTCGTGAGTAAGGGTTTGGGTATAAGTGTTGATCAGTAACATTAATATAATTTATCTTGTCGAACCTAACTCTAATGCAAATAGATAGAGATGAGTATCCATGTTTAACCTTCTTATATGATGGCATGATGGTGAAATAACCTCCTTAATATGATCATAACCTTAATGTGTTAATTAGTTCTTATCATAACTATATGGTTGATACTTTCTTATACTAAACCTGTGCATTATGCATATGATGAGGGTTAATCATATCTGGATTCCTTGCATGTTGATGTAATAAAGGAATGTTCTTAATGTTAATATAACCCTACTATGATTGTTTATGAATATCTCCTACCTCATTAATGTAATATTGTAATGATCTGGTGTATTATATGTAAGTAATGTTGTTGAGCCTTGTTATAAGGCATGCAAGGATAATGATGATCTTGCAGGGAATAGTATGATGGTCTTAATGACCTTTGGGCATGGTTGAGCCCAGGATGAGGCATAATCCTCTTGTGTTGATAAGGGTTGATACCCTATGATATTATGAAAAGGATTTATATCTTGTGATAGTATGATGACTAGTGTGGTCTCATGAATGGAAAGTGAATAGTACCATGTGATGATGAGATGAAAACTTATGTTTCACATGTTTTATATCTTTTAAAAGTTGTGATTTTAAGAGGAACAAATGACTCAATGTTGAAAATAAAATTCTAGACCGTAGTATTTGAAAGCTTAAAAGGAGAGAGATACCCCTAGTAAAGGTTTTTCAGAGGAATCATGTATAGAAGAAGTTACTTGGAAAGTAGAATTGGAGATGTTTAACAAGTACCTTTTCCTCTTTTAGAAATTTTGAGGTGAAACTTTTATTAGAGGGGGAGATTTGTTACAACCCATTCGTAGTTTTGTTGGTAATCCAAAAGATTTAAGATAATCTTAATGTGTATCATATTTTGTTAGTAATATTCTATGTTGTTATTTGTCTTAACTTTGGTAACCTTAAATACTTATTTGGGCAACTCATAATCATGACTTGAGCATACTATAAAGATCCGAGTTGGGGTTAACATAGCATTGACCCATACATGTGTGCAAGAAGAGGGTTAATAACATTGGAGGAAATAATTAATAAAATATTTTTATTGCTGTATTATCAAAATAATATATCCGTATTGTATAGAATTCAATTAGAAATCCAACAAAAAAAGAATGAACCAAATCGGAATTAAAATGAGTGAGTTATGCCATTTTTAGTAAGCATATACTGAAAACCGCGACCGACGTTACGTCGACACCACGACCGCGGTCGACACTGCCAAGAACAACCAATCCTAAAATGATCTTATTTCGAGCAAAACTTATCCATTTTCAACGAAACAAAGTGCTTTGGAACTGCGATTTGATCCTCTATCATCCCAGACATCTTGCTCTGCGAGGGGGCAACCTGGAGGGCAATGTTTGGGGTGATTTTTGGGGTAAAACGTGAAGAAAAGCAGAAATCAAAAGGGGTTGCTATAAATTCGATTTGGTAAGTAGTTTTAACCATGGATTCCTCCTTATCTTCACTTTCTCTTGCTCGAGATCCCTAATCCAGTGATTTGTAGGTTTGGTTTAACCTCTAATCTTGTCTTCTACCTACAGCAAGTCTCGTTTAGGAATGAAAGGAAGAAGAAATCACAGATTTTTCTAGGACCTTGATATGGATTTGAGATCTTCAGAGATGGGCTACGTTTTTAAGGTGTTTTCACACCTTCGGGTGAGTGGGAACTTCCTTTAAATAGTATATTATATGAAAATTGGTTAAATTATCTATAATCTTTAATTGCTTAGTATGCGACTACAAACCCTGAATTGTCTGTTTGATCTAAGTTGTTGCAAAATGATATGAAATGGATTCTTCCTCTATTTGGATGAATTTCAGATGATAAAATCTAATGAGAATTTCTTAAGTATTTGCATAGGTTAAAAGAGTAAACTGAAATATAGGGAATTTGTCTATGACTGAAATTGCTGTATAATTAAATAGAAAAAAATATCTATCTAGATCCACTTGGTTATGAATGATTGTTTATTTGAATGCATAGTACATATATGTCAGATACTATCTTGGATTTCATTTAAGGTGAATAGTGTTTGCTTGATATCTTAGTAAAGAGGGTGAAACCCTAGATGCGAGGAAATTTGGATATTTGCGAATAAATATCGTGAAATCTATTTGAAGGGATTTTCTTGACATGATATACTTTATTTATTCATTTTTATTATTGATGCATGATATCTCAGTGAATGACATGGAAACCCAAATTCAGCTCAATTCCAAGGTTTCATACATATATTGATTTTATATGATTTGTTGATAGCAATATTTATTCTGTGAATGTTTATGTCGCATGAAATCCTTATGAGAGCCATGTGATAAGTGAAAGAGGTAAATGAAACCCTAAGGATAGGGTGTTCAATGAATCAAGTATTGTGATGTCAATGTTCTCAGTATGAGATGTGGTGATGCTTAGCAATTCAGTTATGGTAAATGTTATCAGATGGTCTATGAAACGAATGGTTTACAGAGCTAAACTATGATATGTTGATGTGATGATTGAATTGTGAATGTAAAGAGTGAATTAGACATGTAGATGCCCTGAACACTGTAGAATCCTCATAGGATGAGGCCTGCACTGTGAGGAGGAAATAGTTTCCCGACTGGAGGTAGTCCAGATCAAGGTAAGATGGAGCGCACCAGTAGGGTGTGGGGGTCTTGACCAGTAGGGCAGACTCTGTTGGCTAAATGGAAATCTATAAATCCCTTTGTTTTGATTATGACAAACATTTCATTCTTATTAATCTAACGAGCTACTTGAGTGTGCAGGATGACAAAGCAACAAGGGAAACTCTACAAGCTTACATATTTATATTTTCATGCAATGTAATAACTGTTGTAAAAACTTGTACAAAAATATAATGTACAAGTACTTAGAATTGCCTAGATCAAGCGTATAGATCTCCTAACCAAGTGTGTGAACTTGTAATTGCTGTGGGTAGGAGATTCTAGCCTATAGGACACGAATTATGAGCTAAGGAATGAAATGGCCAATTTTCACAATGCTCAAATTGCTCACAAACAGATTGCACAAAGTATGCTCAAAGGTTTCTCAAGTGTAGCAAGTGTAAAACAAGTGTGTTTGAGTGTCCTATGGCTTGTCCTATTTATAGGAATGGCCTAAGGATGCTTAAGGACGTTCTAGACAACTTCTAGGGGTTTCTAAGTGCTTAACTAGCCGTTAGGTACAAAGTTGTTGCTTTAACAACGGCTAATTAATTAATTCTGCAGTTGCTGTCAGAGACCATCTCGGTCGACAAATGGTCGACCGAGACACCTACTCGGTCGAACTCTTGTCGACCGACAGGCTCTCTGGAACAAGAGATTTGCAACGTCTTTCTCCAACTGCCAACTAACTTGTCTGTTGTGTCTAACGGCTACTTTGGATCTTTCTCAGTCGAGAAGATTGTCGACCGAGAGTGTCTCGGTCGAGGAGTTTGTCGACCGAGATTGATCCTGTTTCAAGGTTTTAATTTAGGCACTAATTATGTGTGTGAGTGTGCAAAAGTAATCCTATTTGAATGGGATGACTTTTCTAACTGTGGTGTTTAGCTAGGGAGAATCTAACGCTTGATTTACATGCAATTCTAAGTACTTGTACATTATATTTTTGTACAAGTTTTTACAACAGTTATTACATTGCATGAAAATATAAATATGTAAGCTTGTAGAGTTTCCCTTGTTGCTTTGTCATCCTGCACACTCAAGTAGCTCGTTAGATTAATAAGAATGAAATGTTTGTCATAATCAAAACAAAGGGATTTATAGATGTCCATTTAGCCAACAATCTCCCCCTTTTTGAAGATGACAAACATTTCCAAAATATAAATAAAGGAAATATAAAACATATGAGTTTCATACCTTTAGATTACCGTTTGTAGCTTTTCCTCTTGTTTATAAAATGTGTGCTTATTATTCCCCATGAATTATGGAACATGAAATCCAGTTCATTAGGGAATACAGCAACTTTCAATGTAAAGCCAAGAGTTTATTTATGAAACTCATTGATTGAGTTTTTCATAAATACTAAGTGATAGTTTTATAGTTATTTCTCCCCCTTTGTCATTTCAAAAAGATAACCATTTAAGAATAAAAACTCCCCCTTAATTAGATGTCCCATCAAATCTAATGAAAAAGATGTCCATTTTAAAGCCAAAAATGTAAATAAGAGTTTTTTTTTGTTTAAGTAGCACAAATATCAAAGAAAACATCTTCCAAAGGAGTGATAAGCAATTGCTTCCTAATTTTTTTTGAATTGATCTAGTGGAAGCGGTTTTGTAAAAATATCATCCAACTGATCTTCCGTATCAACATGAAGGGAAACATGATTCTTGAAGATATGATCCCTTAAGAAGTGATGACGGATTTCAATATGTTTAGCCCGGCTGTGTAAAATAGGATTGTGTGCTAAGTTTATGGCGCTCGTGTTGTCACAAAAAATAGGTGTAGATGAAAGATTAAAACCATAATCGCTTAACACCTGTTGCATATAAAGTACTTGAGCACAACAAGACCCGACTGCCATATATTCAGCTTCAGTTGTAGATAGGGCAACCGTATTTTGTTTCTTGCTAAACCAAGATACTAAAGCTCTCCCTAACAAGAAACAGCCACCACTAGTACTCTTACGATCAAGTCGACAACCAGCATAATCCGCATCAGTATAAGCTTTAAAATCCAAGGATTGTCCTTTTGGATACCATAGAACAAAACAAGTAGTGTCGGCTAGATAACGAAGAATTCGTTTAACTGCTAGAAAATGAGAGTGCATAGGTTGTGATTGAAATCGAGCACAAAGACCAACGGAAAACATAATGTCCGGTCGAGAAGCAGTTAAGTATAGCAAACTACCAATCATGGCTCTATATAAGGAATCATCAATAGGTTCCCCATTTTCATCCTTATCAATTTTGATAGAAGTAGCCATAGGAGTAGTAGCATGTTTGCATTGATCCATCCCAAAGCATTTTAAGAGTTCTTTAGTATATTTTTCTTGGCTTATGAAAATTCCTGCAGGTGTTTGCTTAATTTGAAAACCAAGAAAGAAGGTTAGTTCACCCATGAGGCTCATTTCAAATTCTTTTTGCATAATATCACTGAATTGTGTGCATAATGAGTCATTAGAAGCTCCAAAAATAATGTCATAAACATATATTTGCACAACTAGGAAATCAGATGTATAAGTTTTGAAAAATAAAGTAGAGTCTGAATTTCCAATGGAAAAACCATTATCAAAAAGATATGTCTTGAGCCTTTCATACCAATTCCTAGGTGCTTGTTTTAAACCATAAAGTGCTTTCTTAAGTTTATAAACATAGTCACCTTTTTCTGGTATTTCAAAACCAGGTGGTTGGGCAACATAAACTTCTTCTTGAATGATGCCATTTAGAAATGCACTTTTGACATCCATTTGATAGAGCTTGATGTTTTTATGGGCAGCAATAGCTAGTAACATCCTGATAGCTTCAAGTCTAGCTACGGGTGCATATGTTTCATCAAAATCTATTCCTTCTTGTTGATTGTATCCTTGTGCTACTAACCGAGCTTTATTCCTTATGACTTCTCCTGCCTCATTGAGCTTATTCCTAAAAACCCATTTAGTTCCTATGATGGTTTTATCTTGGGGTTTAGGAACTAAATCCCATACATCATTTTTAGTGAATTGATTCAACTCTTCTTGCATGGCTATTATCCAATAATCATCCTTAAGAGCTTCGGATATCTTCTTAGGTTCAATGATAGAAACAAAAGCCATGTTTGCAACATCTTTGAAGGAAGACCGAGTTTTGACTTTATCATTTGGATCTCCAATAATTAGTTTTTGGGGATGATCCTTGATAAGCCTAGGTGTAGGTTGTGTTTCAACTTGGGGATTGGATGTAGTAACTTTCTCACTATCATTTGGTATGGTTAAATTTTCGAATTGATTAGTGAGATCAATGATTTCTAGATTTTCAGATTTTGACTCCTCATGAAAAGAAACATGAATGGATTCCTCAACTTTTCTAGAGACAGTGTTATATACTCTAAAAGTTTTGCTAGAAGTGGAATATCCCAAAAAGAATGCTTTGTGTGATTTAGAATCAAACTTGTCTCTATCATCTTTGGTATTTAAAATGTAGCATGTGGAGCCAAAAGTATGAAAGTAGTCAACTCTAGGTTTCTTAGAATGTATTATTTCATATGGAGTTTTCTTCAAATGAGAGTGAACAGTTACTCTATTCAACACATAACAAGCAGTGTTTACAGCTTCAGCCCAAAAGGTTTTAGGTATGTTGTGTTCAAGCATCATGGTTCTAGCCATTTCTTGTAGTGATCGATTTTTCCTTTCAACTATACCATTTTGTTGTGGGGTACGTGGAGCAGAAAAATTATGAGTATACCCTTGAGATGTACAAAAAGCCTCAAATGTATGATTTTCAAATTCGCCACCATGATCACTTCTAATGGTACATATTTTATGTTGTAAAATATTTTCAATCTTGGAACAAAATCGCATAAAGATATGAATAGTATCATCTTTAGTTGCAATAAAATGTACCCATGTATATCTACTATAATCATCAACAATAACAAAACAGTATCTTTTACCACCAATAGATTGTGTCCTCATTGGTCCAAATAAATCCATATGAATTAATTCTAAGGATCTACTGGTGCTAAGTACATGTTTTGATTTAAAAGATGTTTTGGTTTGCTTTCCCATTGTGCATGGTTCACAGTTTTCAACTTGATCAAAAGACAAGGTAGGTAATCCACGAACAAGATCATATTTCACTAACTTTTTAATAACATGTGAACTAGCATGTCCTAGCTTTTTATGCCATAGTTGTAAGGTATTTTCATTTGCAAGCAAGCATTTTCCTACTACTGATTTCATAGAGTTAGGTTTAAGAATATAAAGATTTCCAACTTTATTTCCTTCATAAACAACATTTGTAGTGTTTTCTATCAATAACTTGCAGCAGGTTTTGTTAAATAACACATCATAACCACTATCACATAATTGACTTACACTTATCAAATTATGATGCAAACCATCAACAAGTTGAACATTCTTAATTTCGAGGTTTGTTCCAACATTACCTATTCCAACGATTTTGCCCTTACCATTGTCTCCAAAGGTGACCGTTCCACTTTTCTTTTCTTCAAAAGTTTGAAATGCATCCTTGTTCCCGGTCATATGTTTGGAGCATCCACTGTCAACTACCCATTCCTGCATTAAAATGTAGATTTTGGTACCCATGTGATGGTCCGATATGGTTAGAATCTTTTAAGTACATACTTGTATAAAAGTTCTGATTCAGAAAACCAGTCGGTCGACAATTGTTCGACCGATATCTGTCTCGGTCGACAATTTGTCGATCGAGGAGGTTACTGTATTACAAGCAAAGAAACACAGAAATTTGCTCGGTTGACCAATTTTTGACCGAAATAGGTGCTGTAAATTTTTATTTGTTAAAGACATCCAGTCGGTCGACAATACTTCGACCGATCCAAAGCTCGGTCGACAATACTTCGACCGACAAAGTTTCTGTTTCAGTACAACAATGCAGAAAAATAATAACAATATGCATGACACCTTTTGTTTAGTTGAGATAAGACAATATAAATAGCAAAATAAAGCATTTGGTCATATCTCAACTACATTCCATTCTACTAAGTTTGGGGTTTTGGGATCCAAACTAAGTCGGACTCCTTAGTCTTGTAGGGGCATGAAAAGGAATAGTGTCCAAGACGTAAGCAGAAATGGCAAGTAATAGAATCAACTTCATTTCTCTTTCTAGCCATTGTGTTCTTAGGTACAAACATAGTTTGAGTTCTTTTGGGTTGATTTTTCTTTGGAGCATATCCCAAACCTTTTCTTCCATTGAAAACAGTGCCAACTCTTAGTATGTTATCAAGTATATCTTTTCTTCTTAACTCATAAAGTTCTCTTTGTAACATAGCAATGTCATTCATTTTCTTGTGTAGATCTTTTCTTGCTTGATCTAAATCAGAGAACAATGAGTCCTTTTCCTTTACAATATTATCATAGTCCGAATGGTTACACAAAATAGGCTGAGTTTGAAAATCTTGTAATTTAGCTAACAATTCAGTCTTTTCTTTAGAAAGAAAATCAACATTTGTTTCTAAAGTGAGTAGCTTTCTAGTCCAATCTTCTAAAGATGTTTTTAAAGATAAATTCTCAAGATCAGTGTTGTTCTTTTCAGAAGAAAGTTTATCTAATTTGGCAATGAGCTCATCATTTGATTTTATAGCCTTCTTTAGTTTCTTCTTGGCATTAACATACTTATCATGAGTTTCTTGTAAATTAGTAACTAACTCTTCTTTAGGAAGATCAATTAGGCTTACCTCTTGAGAGTCTTCATTGTCTTCTCTTGCCATTAGACATTCCACCTTCTCTTCTCCGCTTTCACTGTCACTTGACTCATCCCATGCAGCTTTATAGGCTTTTTCTTCTTTCTTCTTGTGTGAGCTTTTCTTTCCCTTCTTTGCTTTGGGACATTCATTTTTTAGATGCCCTTTCTTCCCACATTCAAAGCACCTGGGAGGGGTAGAAGAACTAGAAATTTTGTTAGATTTAAACCTTTTGTATTTCTTACCATTGACGATCAAGGCTTCTTCTCCTTCCTCTTCACTTGACTCCTCACTTTCTTGTGTGACGACTTTTGAAGCTTTGAGAGCCACATCCTTCTTCGTCCCACGTTGACGTTCATTTTCTCTTCTTTCTTCTTCTTCTAGATCTGCCTCATGAGCTTCTAAATTGCTGATGAGTTGCTCCATTTTGAGTCGAGTGAGGTCGTTTGCTTCTTCAATGGCTGTCACCTTTGGCTTGTATTTTGGAGGAAGTGATCGAAGGATTTTTGATACCTGATCTTCCTCAAGGACAGGTTTTCCTAGGGCACTTAAACCATTAACAATAGTAGAGAATTTTGAAAACATTTCACTAATAGATTCATTAGGATCCATACGAAAATGTTCAAACTTCGTTTTAAGCAAGCTAACTTTGGAATTTTTGACTTGGACTGTACCCTCATAGGTTATGGACAGTCTATGCCAAATATCATAAGTTGTATCACAATTAGATATTCTATTAAATTCTCCTACCGAAATAGAACAATATAAAATGCTTATAGCTTTTGCATTCATTTGGGCCAGCTTTACCGTGTTTGCATCCCATTCCGCAAATTCATTTTGAGGAAGCACATATGGAGTAGACACCATTCTCCATAGATCCCAATTGATTACTTGGAAGTAGAATTGCATCCTTCTCTTCCAATATTGGTAGTTTGTTCCATCGAACGCTGGAGGCCTAGCAACAAGTGTCCCTTCAATGTTGAGGTTGTTGAGCACTCCGTCACCCATTTCTTCAAGACCTTGTTAGGGTTCCTTGAGCACTCCGTCACCCATTTCTTCAAGTGTTAGATGGAACAAACTACCAAGATTTTCATGCAATGTAATAACTGTTGTAAAAACTTGTACAAAAATATAATGTACAAGTACTTAGAATTGCATGTAAATCAAGCCTTGGGCTATAAAGGATAAGTTGTAATTTCCTTTTTCTTTCTTATTCCCTATTATTGTTTGTACTCTCCTTGCTACTCCTAGGTTGGAGGCTGTGGATTGGAGAGGGTGAAGATCTTCTTGGCGAAGAAGGAGACTTTGAGCTACTTCAGAAGGCTGGTGCAACGAGAGGTTACTTCTAGAGAGGAAGGCTACTTCAAGGGGGAGCTTGGAGTTACTTCAAGAAGGCTACCTCAGAGTTGGTGCACCTACTTCAAGTGAAGGCTGTTCAAAGGGTGTAGTTGAAAGTATTGTATTTTGTATAAATCCTCGAGAGGTAATAAAATAAATACTTTCAAATCCTGGTTGGGTAAGCAACCGGGTAGTGGACTGACAACTATAGTATTTGCTATAGTTGGAACCACTCTAAACGCCTGTCTCCTTCTTCTAATCTCAATTGTGGTTGTTTGAGTTATATAATTATTTAAAATTTTTATAAAACTCTATTCACCCCCCCTCTAGTAGTTTTCAGACTCCTTACAATTGTGTGGTACCCAACATCAACCAGGGATGTCAGTGGTACATGTGTTACAAGTTGTAATGATCAGTGGTCAGTAGGTCTACTGATGCATAGTAAGCCTGAGGATTTTGACTCACCGCCTGAGTACCTAGGTTGAGAGGTGGAGTCTGAGATATCTGGCGGCTACCATTAGCCGCCAAGAGGCAGACGTGCCGAGGCCCACTACATATGGGGTCTTACTCGAGAGATAGGCTTAGGAACCCGGGCATTCTTCTAAGCCTTGTAAAGTGAGATCGTAGCTTGTTACTATTCTTTCATATGTTGTGGTACACCTCATGTGGGTTCAGGGCATAATAAGATGAAAGAGAGGTTAAACAAGTGTGCACAGTTATTCAATTATTTTTTGTATGTTTTTGAGTTATTAGTTCTCTTTGATATTAACCAAGCATGTTCATATATTGATTCACTCTTGTAGATATCTAGAGTATCTTGCCATATTTATTATTGTGAATGATTAGTCTCTTTAAAGCTTAATACTGCTATAATTGATATCAGTTGCTCAAAAGTATATCTGTAATTATATCAGTGCTTTAGACTATTTCTTTGAAGTACTCATTCACTGAGTGAGTAGGCTCACCCCTCTACTCACAATTTTTAGTTAAACCACGTGGACTTGAAGAAGGTCAAAGAATCAAAGTAGATCGACCACATGAGTAAAGTATGAGATTAGTTAAGTTCAGTCGGTCCCTGTCACTCTAGGTCCTTGTATAGATGTAAGAGAGTTGTAAGTGATATTTTGTATCATTGTTTCCTTGATAAGAGAGAATGTATTTGTTTGTCATGTCATATGTACATGGAAGTGTGAGAAACAGAATGAATGTATGGATGTGTATCATTAATGTTGAGATCATATTAGAGTGATCAAAGTTTAATTCTCCTATAAAGTTTGTTTATGTGATTGGATGTGAGAAAACAAAGAGTTTGAAATATTAAAAAAAACCAGGAGTGAACCTTGTATTAAATATAATCCTCATAGTCACGCCCTAATCTCATGATTGGTGGTAAACGTGGGATGCGGGTGTAACATGGGATGTCTAAGTCGCTTGTTCCATGTTTCCCCGTTCATCTTGATAAACCTGGAGTAGAAGAGAGCCTTCGGTGATAGGTGAGGGAGTAAGTAAGTGCCTCGATCACAGGTTCCTTGGGCCAGTGTTTTGTGGGTCTTGAGATCCTTCACCAGTACCAGATTCTTAGTGAAGACAACGTAGCAAGGAAACAAAGAAGTTAGTTTAGAAATAGATAATAGATTGTGTTTGAACTCAGGAACTACAAGGACATCTTATAGAGGAATATTGGATACGGAGGAGTCTCCTATATGTGGGATAGGAAGGAAATGTTTGTTCCCAACCATGATGGAGCCATTTCCTTTGTAGACTCGTATGTTGCGTAGTTTACCTATGTTGTGGACGATGTGATCAATGGCCCCTAAATCGACACACCAATCATTGAAAACTGCTTCATTGATACGAAGGGCAACTAGGGCTGCGTTGGTGTTCTCTAAGAGGCTGGAAGGAGCATTGGAGTACTGATAGTTATTGTCAAAATGATACCAACATTTGAGTGTTGTATGTCCACACTTTTTGTAGATCTGGCAGAGGGGAAGATGCTTGTTATAGTATTTCAACGAGTTAAATTGATTAACTCCTAATTGAGACTGAGAGAAACCACAACCTCGTGTGTTCATTAGTGAGGAATTGTAGGGTGCATTGCCAAGGATGCCGGAATTGGTGTGTTGGTAACTACCACGGCCACAGATGGAAGTGCGACCTCTGTCGCCAAAGTGATGAGAGTGAAAGGGTTGTTGAGGTTGATTGGTTGCATGTGTTCATCTGTGAGGAATTGTAGGGTGCATTTCCAAGGATGCCAAAGTTGTTGTGTTGGTAACGACCACGACCACGACCACAGATGGAAGTGTGACCTCTATAGCCAAAGTGATGAGTGTGAAAGGGTTGTTGAGGTTGATTAGTTTGTGGTGGTGTAGGTGGAGGAGTTCTGCTAGAGAGAAAGGTTTTTGGGGATATGAGTTGAGGTCTCCGAACCTTTCTGTGCTCAAAATCTTATAGTAGAGGAATGAGATCTTCATAGGAAGGGATCAGTGGTTTTAACATGGCGACGACGAAACATTCATACTCATTAATGTCGAGGTCATTGAGAAGGGTGAAGGTTTTCTCTTGATCACTCATAGTGTAACCACTGCGTTCAGTTGATCGCAGAGGTGTTTGAACTTTCTAGTGTAGTCGAGGAGCGAATCATTTCCTTTGGAGAAGTTTCGAAGCTGAGACTTAAGTTCGAATTCTCAATTCTGGGAGATCTCCGCGAACCTCTTTGTAAGGGTCATCCCGACTTGGTGAGAGGTAGTACAACCAATGATCTCACCCATTACTTCTTCAGATAGAGAGTCAAAAATCCATCCTTTAAGCAAGCGATCTGTGCGTATCCACTCCTTGTGCCGTGGATTCATGTCTGATAAGTCATCTGCGTCGGGGATCAACATAGGAGGTGCTGCTTCAGTCCCGTCTAGGAAACCTTCTAAGCAGTAGGATTCAGCTAGGGGTTTGACATGTGACTCCCACAGGAGGAAGTTGGTCATGTTTAGTTTGAGAGAAAGAAAGTTGGATACATTCAATCCCACCGGGTATGGGTAGGAGCCTGTGTTGGAGAAAGATGATTCAGACATGGGTGCAGGTTTCTTGATAGTGAGATTGAGAGAAGAAGATGAGTTGGGCATAACTGAACGATGCTTAGTAAAGCTCTGATACCGTGTAAATTAATGGAATGAAGAGGAAGAACGGATGAATTATCTCCTATGTCATCATAACTTGGTTACATGGTTATATAGCAGGCCATAAGTGACCGTTAATGTAATGCCCGGGCCCACTTCCCTAGGCTCTAGTAGAGTTTCAGGAATGACGACTGGCCCCACAGACCACCACTAGCCTTAACTGCTCACTTTGTCCTCACTGATGCGCAAGACAGGATCAACTTCCCGACTGGTCACTGACCGGCCTAAATCGCGTGTCCTAAAATTGGAGGCGTATTTGAGGTAGTCGAGCCTTCGCATTTATAACCCGAATCCTTCTAGGCCCCCGCAACTTTGTTTACGGGGTCGAAGTAGTCATACGGGGTCGAACACAGGGACAAGGTGGGTTGTGTTGACGACTCTGAATCGACACTCTACACTCCGGTAGGTATAAAGAGATATTAAAGTTCCCCTAAGGGAACAACAAGATGTCACGATAAAATCAAAGAAAACTATCTCCAACTGGAGCTACAAGAAAGATTAAGATTTTGTCATTTAGCAGTTTTTAGGAATTTTCATGCAACAGAAAATAGAAAGATAAACTGCAGTTTAAGGCATAATGCAAGGGATAAGACTTTAGTAAGACAAGTGGTAGCAGTAACACCTGGCACCCCTCCTCTCAGAGCGGGTGCCTCTAACCAAGCTTCAACACCCCTCTCGAGGTTGCTGTTCTCAAGTTAGAGTGGAATGATACTAAAACAACTCCGTTCCGGGCACTCTCGTACTCCAGAATCGGACCGAACACTAGAGCCACAACCCAACTCTCGAAGTAGTTGCAACGGGAAAGACGATTCGGTAGCTAAGCAAAACGCGATCCAAAACATGCAAGCTAGAGTTCAGATATCCAACACAGCAATTACCCAATCATAAGGCATCAAGCATTAAACAAATTGCAATTAAGCATTTCTATTTCCATAAGCAATTAAGGGTCTTAATACAATGCTGAAGTAAAGAATTTAAATAACATAATTAAAGATAGATGTCGCCTTCTTGATGTAGAAGGGCGACAGACTACTACTACTCCCAGCTCGATACCGTCCAGGGACCTATCCCGGTACAGCCGTGTCGGGCGGCACGAACTCTCGAACGGCACGCCTGACGGACGACTATATCGTTCGAAGACCCTGGCCGATACGCTCATGTCAGGCGGCACGCCTGACGGGGAGAGCGTATCGGTTTCGGTATCGTGTCGGCCAAGGATTTACATATACTACTGTCGGGCATTGCTGTCAGGCACTCGTGTCGCGTATCTACATCGGCCGATATCGGCCCTCAGTGTCGTCCGGTACAGTCCTAGGTGAACCGATCCCCTCCCTCTCGGGATGAGGAAGAGCTCACCTAGTGTCGCCCAGTACGAGCACTGAGGCACGATATGGTTGCTCTCGCACTTCTCTCGCAGATAGATCAAGTCCCCAACTGTCCGAACGGTGAACTAGCCAGCCGTCCCGACCTATCCAACCTGTCTTTTCGGCTTCTTGTAGCTGTTATTTATAGTCAGCTGGTTGGTGAGAAAACATGGTGCTCGAAGCGCCACGTAGCTCCCTTATACGCCGGTCGATGGATGTGGATGGCCGATACAGGCATATCTCGGTGCGAGGTGCTGGCTATTGGTCACGTGATGGGCGACACGCCTGCCGGTGGGTGGTCGTGTCGCTCGACGAGCTGGGTCGTCGAGCGGCTTTGGCTCCCTATCGGGTAGAAGGTGTGTCGGCCGGTACGTCCCTTTCACAAGGCGCCCTTCTCCGCCGATCATTCTTGTGTCGCCCAGCCCCTGTCGGGCTGGGTTGTATTGGGCGTCAGGAAGGTCGAGACGGGCTTAGGCTTATTGTGGGCCGGAATCGGCCTTATTGCACAAAAATGAGGAAAACCCTGTAAAAGATAGGAAAAATTGGAATAAGAGCGTTGCTTGGCCAATTATTGCGAAAATGCTAATAAAATAGAGGAAAATAGCAGAAAAGGGTAGTTTTGATAACAGAATAAAGGGCAAAAATGTCACAAAATTTGATGTTATCAACTCCCCCAAACTTAGCTTTTTGATTGTCCTCAATCAATATTTAAACTAGACTTTGTGTTGCTTCTTCTTGCACAGCAAAACTTTAAGGCTAAAGGGTAGCACAAGATTTGCGATGTCTTGGAGGTAATGCTGTCTTAAAGCGAATAAAAGACCTTGCCCTACTTGCCTTATTATTTAAGTAAAATTTTTCTTCTCCACAGCTTCAGCGAGACTTTGGTGTATGATTCCGAAGTTAGCTTCCACACCAAACAGCTTTATTTTAAGGGCAGAAAGTTGTGTATAGGGTAGGCTAAGGCTTTTTGGGTTTTTCTTCTTGTTTCCCATCAGTCCATCCAGGTAAGGGTCCGTTAACGGGCAAGTGGTCCCTGCAGTCCAAGCCAGTTGGCTTTAGAGCAGTAATTTCACATCCTACGTACCACTGCCCCGGATCTACCATGCCTATAGATGGGTACTTTTGGGAAAACAAGGGTGTATATATATATATTTTTCTTTTCATTTATTGGGCACAACTCTCATACTTTTATTCACGCTCATAAGGCTTCTTTCTCTTTTTGGGATTTTTGCTGGGTAAGGGAAAACAAAAGAGATATCTGCTGTTTGGGCAGCTTTTTCCTTCTCCATACTCGTCTCTTAGCTGTTTGCGAGATTATTATTTTTCGAAAATTTTTGGATGGCAAGGCACAATCTTTTGTTTGTTTGAGACACCATTATCAGAAAGATATGACAGAACTTGTAACCCGTTAAATATACAGAAAGTAAACTTTGCAAGAAGTCACAACAGGTTTTTATTATTATAGCAACTTTGTACATATGCATAGGGGCAGAATAAGCAAAATTTTCAAGAAATTTTTTATATAAACATATATATGTACACATGATATAGGAAAGAACAAAAGGATAAAGAACAAAAGAATAAGGAATTTAATATATGTACACATGATATAGGAAAGAACAAAAGGATAAAGAACAAAAG
Source organism: Alisma plantago-aquatica (assembly GCA_963693085.1). NCBI lineage: Eukaryota > Viridiplantae > Streptophyta > Magnoliopsida > Alismatales > Alismataceae > Alisma > Alisma plantago-aquatica. The sequence continues at coordinate 1,387,601,734 of OY856412.1, forward strand.
AATAAGGAATTTAAGTCAGAGAGATCAGAAGATTTTTGTACCTCCCTCACTGGTACATGGTACCCCCCCCAAACTTACTCCACACTCTATCCCAGAGTTGTGAAGTAGATGAGGTAAGGAAATGTTAATCAGTGAGGGTTAGATGATCAGCGCGCCTGGGCTAGATAAGAGCTCCCACATATATTCTCCTCTTTTGCTGTGATAGTCGATGTGGAGGAGCTGATCAGGCATTGCCTCGTTTGCCATCCATTCCAGGATGAAGACGCCGCAGTCGTTGGATAGTTGAATTTGCTGCGGGCTGCGGTGGCAGAACTGGAGTTCATGCCAGCTTCTTGCTTGCATTCCCAGGAATGGTTGTATCAGCGCTGCTATATCGATATAGTACTTTCGTACTAATCGTTCAAGAGATGTCAGCTGTCCAAGCTGTTGTAGAAAATCCCTGCTCGTTGTTGGGTGTACACCGTTAAGAGTGTCCAGTGGTTGTTGTGCAGGATTGGAAGGAGAATGGTATCCGGGACTCTGCATTCCAATTCTGCTAGGAAAGCTTCCTTTGCCCCTTGTTCATCGGCTAGGCAAATGTCGTTGAACAGCATTGGATCTGCTATGTATGCGTGTTCAGACTTGTTTTGCGGCATCTGGATGTAGGCGACCGCCACAGATAACACAGACACCCTCCCTCTTTTACCATGTCCCTTAAGTCGTCAATCGGGACTATGACATCGCCTGCCGAGTAAGCTATGTCTGCAGGGTTGGAGTCAGCCAACTTCATGTGGATTTCGTTGACCTGTTCTTGTGTGAGGGTAGCGCATGAGAAACGGTCGAAGTTGTGGATTGACTCCTCCAGGTTCTGGGGTGAGGCATGTTCGTCGTGTCTGAAAACTTGCCGCAAGATGTTTATTTGTTTGCCTGCCCCACAGACGTTCGTCTCTGCTTCTGCTTCTTTTTCAGGAGGGCTGCTGTGCTGAGATGACTCTTCTTCTTGTTCACTATCTAGCAGCTCTTCTGGTATCCCCGCGTCTCGGAAGTAGCGCTTATCCTTTATCAGCAGCAATGCATATTTGCTTCTGAGATTGTAGAAGTTAGTATTCTGGAGTTGCTTGAAGTATCCGAAGATATGTATCATCTCTATGGCTCTGAGGACTACGAATGCGCTATTTCCACTTCCCTCATCTTCTTGGACTGGGAAGTCCTTTAGTGAGTAGAAATTCCAGACGCCGCTGTGGCGTTGGACTCCGTACTTGATGACCTGGTGGAGACGTAGCGGCAGCAGTCTTAGCTTTACGTCCTTTGGGAGTAGGAACGTACTTCCTGTGTGCGGGACCTCTTTGCTGCAGCAACAATGCAGTTGGACATGATGATTTCGGAGGTCGGCAATGCACATGAACCAGTTGTTTCTGTGTTTGTAAGGGGCCAGGACCAGTTTTGGATTGTGCACTTCAATGAAATCCAACATACTTTCTACCTGCGTAGAATTGTACAACCCCATCATTAGTCTTCTTGCTAGGGCTGGGGTGGCAGCGTAAACTGTATGTTGGTTCTTCTTGTCGGCGTTTTCTATAATGGCCCCTTGTAGCACTCTGAACAAACTCCTCCCTACGACAGCCTTGGCGTGGAAGATGTTTCTCAGAGTTCCCCGCTGTACCGAGAAATAACCGTCGCTCCAGAGTACCTCTTCCTCGTCAGCTTGCGATCTTAGGACCATGTTGTGCAGTTTCTGGTCTCTGATCGTTAGATATCCTATGACTCTTCTGTCAAAGTCAGCCATTTCGAAAGAAGGTATTTCTGTCGGTGCGGAGAAATCAGTGATGTCGGCCCTTGAACTCCTTCCTCTGGGGAGGTGTCTTTCGTTTGCGGTGCGGATGTCCCCCCCTTCTCCCTCAGATTCGTCAGAAGAGCCCTCCCCGACGCTGATATCTTCGTTGTTATCCTCAGCTTCGTCAAAGGGGGCTGAGGGAGCGGCCTCATTCAGGTCAAAAGGGATTTCTTGTCTGGAAGGAGCTTCATAGCCTTGCCCTTGTGAAGAATTTCCTCCGGTTGCTGATGACGATCTGCCGGAGGAGGAGGTGGATGATGACGATCCTGACGACGCTCTTGACGACGAGGATTGAGAGCCTGGACCAGGAGGCGACGACGATCTTCTCGGCTGCCTTGGGCATGGATGGTCATCCTCCCTGTTCAGCCTCCCCTCGATCTCGCTAAGGCACTGCAGAACTTGTTGAAGCGTGGCATTCACTACCTCTAGCCGGCTAGGTAGGCTGGCCAAAGCCAGCAGCTCTCATTCCTGGCTATCCAGCCTCTGTTCAAAAAATGAAAACTTGCGGGTTAGGGAAAGAAATGTAGTAGAATGGTTTTCTGTTACCTCCCGCAAGAAATCGAGTTCTTATCCTAGCATCATTCCGAGCGAAGGAGGGTTTTCCGCTTGTCTCCCCCTTGAACTCGAAATGCTCCTCCCGCGCGAAGGTCTGCCTGACGAGGCAGAACCTACTTCTATTGTCCGCGCGGCTGATGCTTCTGGGCGAGGTGTCGGTGCTGTCCCGCCCTCTTGTTGTATCGGAGGAGACCGTGTTGTGGGGGACGGATGCTGCCCCATATCGACGCTGTCGACAATCTCCTCAACCACTACAACAGGTGACTTTGGTGGTGGTGTCGGCGTCACCTATGCTCCTTCGATCTCCATTTGTAGGATATCGGCGAATACCTCATCGCTGACATCCGGTTGTAATTCATCAGCTGCCCTTAAGGGCGCAGTAGAAACTACGGGGACTACAGCCGTCTCTCTCACTGCAGTTCCAGTCCTTGTCTCGGCGACCTCCACGATTGCCGCGTTTTCCCTTGCCACCACTGGCCTTGTTGTCGTGGCTGTCGTTCGTGGCTCCGAGGCAGTGGGCCGCTCGGCAGGAGCTGTTGAAAATACGTCCTGCCGAGTACCCAGCGGGATGGGCCCCCTGGTGATCTCCCGCTCTTGGCTTCTTGGGGGCGGAGCGCAGCTTGCGCCTGCTGCCACAACCTCGATCTCGGCTGTGGTGAAGACTAGCTTTTCTGCGTCGTAGGCGGCGCAACGAGGAAGTGGGAGAATGATCTTTGTCTGTGCGAACTTGTAGAAGTAACTCCGCCCCTCCTTCTTTATTATACCCGACCTCATGAGGTACTTGAGGTCGATCAACTCGTCCCCTCTTGTTCTTGAGAGGCTGCGCGGCTCACGCGGGTATCCCAACCCCACCGCGATTAGGTTCACGATGCCACCCATGCAATATTCCTTAGTGGCATCCTTTATTGGGTGCAGCCTGTTCAGCAAGAAGCGCCCCAGGTTGATAGTCCGGCCCTCCATCATGTGCCACATGACGTGGAGTTCCTCGGAGTAAATGTTGCTGGACTCGTTCTTGCTGAAGAGGAGGCACGCCACCAGCTTGTGTATTATCCTCCAGAAGCATGAGTGCACTGCCGCCACCTTGCTCCCGGGTTTGAAAGATGACTCCCCGGTTAGTTTTTCCCAGATATCTACGGGGTTGAATCTGTCTTCTTCGGGGATCCTTGCACCGTTATCTAGTCTCCTTCCCTCCTCTTCGCTAGAGGAAAAAATCTGGTTGAGCAGCTTCTCCGAAATGACGTGCTCTGCATTGTAAAGCCGCCCATGGAGTCTGTCTGCTCCGCCATACATTCTGGCTTCTGCAGGTGTATTCTTTACTCGGTGAAGGGACGCCATGAACTCCCTTGTGAGCTCTGTGTAGGAGGCGGATAGGCTGAAGCAGATTTGCCTCAGACCTGCTACAATAAGTACGTCCTCCAGTCTCCCGAAGATGCCCAACTGCATGAAGGATGACTGGTGGCCGAACCTGCTCGGCCTGTAGAGCTTGGCTCCTAGCTCAGCATATCGGCATCCGTGCTCCTCATCTCTTGGCACGAACCTCCCTGGCGTGTGATCCAGGGGTTCTTCTGTTGGAGCAGGTACTGCAGCTGGAGTGGCGGCTTCTTCCGTCCTCACCCTCTTTCCAGATGTTGAGGGTCCAGCCGCCTGGGGGTTCGATCGCTTCTGCCCGACCGTTGCCACCTCTGCTTCTGGCTCGGTGACAACCCTCCTACCTTGCTCGTCAATGAGTCTAACGGTTATCTTTGTGCGTGCCATCCCTATCATCAATCAAATAAATGTTATTTTGTTATCAACAGAAAAATTAATAAGGGGAAAGGCACCCCGACACGACGGTACCGGGCTTCAAGACAAGATCAGGTGAAGCTTGCCCGATACAACTGTGTCGGGCGATACGGCCAAACGAAACTGAGCGCCCGGTAGGGTCTTGAAAGAGCGCTGCCCGGTATAAGAATAAACAGACGACACGGTCACTGTTCGACACAGATGTATCGAGCAGGTGCGAGAGAAGCGTGTCGCGCGATAACAGTATCAGGCGACACGAAAAATCAACGCAAAATCTTCGCCCGATACGTCGTACGCGATAAAGGTCCGTATCGGGTATGCTCGGGCGATAGGGCTGTCGCGCGATACCTTTGTTTTCTTTTAGGTGCTGCGCGTCACGGGATCGAAAGAGGTCTCTGCGCGATACGGGAGCGGAGGGCAAGAAAAGTACTGCGGGATACGGTAGCTGAAAAAGGTAAAGTCTGGGAGCGCGACACGGTAAAGTTTTTGCCTTATATATAGCGGCCGGAGGTCGCGGTAAAACCATTCCCTCCTGGGACGGGCGCAATCTGTATGTCGGTTGGTGTGCCGCCCGATCCGATCTGAAAAAAAAGATTTGCTAGACCAGACATCGCCCGACCGATACAAGATTTTTCGGGACGAAACTCCGAAGTGAAACCCACTTAAAGAAAGAGGCGACAGGTGGGTAAAACATCATTGGCCTAAGTCTAAACCCGGCCTCAGATGGTATTTACCCATCCTGGAAAATAAAACTAAAGCGGTGGCCCTTAAAACAAAAAGAGTCAGCACACGTGCGCATGCACTGACTCGGGCCTTATTACAGTCCATAATGTTTGTAATGTCTGTCTTGCAAATAAGTAAATAACATCCTATTCTAGGAAAATAAAAGCACGGGCTGCCTCCCGAGGAGCGCTGCATTTCCTGTCTACAGCTAGACGTCCTTCAGCTTCTTCATCTTGATCTATCTTTTAGCTGGTTCGGTGTTAGACGGGATCTTCCCTACAGGATTCTTCATAATTTCGGCAAGCTGCGCTAGCTGCTGGTCGATTTGGCACTGATGTGTCTACATATCTACCAACTGGACCTGCAATGAGTTCAAAACCCCCGAATTGGATAGTGCACTTTGCGCTAACTGGTGATTAACGGTGTCCTGCTTCTTGACAAAATCGAACAACTGGCCGATCACTTCGGATTGGTTCACCCCTTTCTCCTGTTCACGGGACGGGCCTTGGTACTTTCCTGGTGCTTGGAAATTACCTTTTGCTGGCTGGAACTGGCTGTTCTTGGTGTATTGGCCTGATCCCCCTCTCTTTTCAAAAGGTTGCACGGGCCTGGCCGAGGTGTTTAGCTGATGCGAGTTCTCGGCCGCATCCTTGTTGCCATAACTAAATCCAGGGTGGTATGGTCTTTTGAAGCTCATGTAGGATACATTCTCGATCCTTTCTTCTTCTGAGTCGGAGTCGCTGTCGGTGCCGGGTTTGGTGTAGATACAGCTGTCTACCCCCATGTCCTCCTTCACCGCAGGTAACACATTTCATGACTTTCTCAACTTGCTTCTTCCCCTTTCCGCCATGATCCTTCAGTTGTTTCACATCTGTAGCTATCCTTTGAATATGAGAAGTTATGTTTTCCAGAGCCTTGGACTCAAGAGAGTTTCCTTCCCCTGCCTTCTTTGCCTGCCCTCTATCGGATCTATCATAGTCAACATCGGCCTTCAACTCAGCCATGTTCCTAATGATCTTTTCGGACTTGCTCGGCTTTTTCCCTAAGAAGTCACTTCCTACTGCCGCATTCAGCGATACCCTTTCATCGAGAGTTAGCCCATTGTAGAAGGTGGAGACCAGGAAACCCTTCTTGAAATTGTGGTGAGGGCAGTCCCTCTGATATTCCAGATATCGTTCCCAGGCGTCGTGGAGGTTTTCATTTGGCTTTTGCGTGAAAGACGTGATTTTTAACTTGTTCCTCATCGTCTTCTCAGTGGGGTAAAACTTGTTTACAAATGCGTCAGCCAGTTCTCCCCATCCATTTAACGCTTGGTGGGGTAGCCCAAGGTACCATGATAGAGCCTTATCTTCCAAAGAGAAGATGAAACCCTTACAGTAAATGACCTCTTGGGGAACCCCTCACATCTTTATGGTGTCGTAGATATTTTTGAAAGCATCAAGGTGATGGTAAGGGTTGTCACTCTTGGCACTCCCCCTGAAGCTTTTATTCTGAATCATGGAGATCACAGATGGCTTGAGCTCAAAGTTTGTAGCATTGAACCTTGGGATGATAACGGGGCACCTCGATCTATTGGCCTTTGTAGAAGCCAATTCTCTCAGAGTTTTCTCTTCTTCCTCCGAGTCATCACTGTTGCTGGTGTCTCGGCGTCGCTCCCGATTATCATGATTCCTCCTGTGCCTCCGACGACGTCTATGCTGATGATGCTCTTCCTCATGCCCTGGTGATTCTGGATCTTCTTGCCGCTCATCATCACTATACCGGTCGTTGTCTTCCGGTGGAGGCGAAGTTGGCCTCCTTCCTTGGCTTTTGTTTCCAGAAGGTGGCTCCACGCGAGGAGGCATGGTTGATAGACTCGGTGTTCAGTAGATCAGAGTACCTAAAAACTGCATAAAAATCATGTTTAGAAAATTATAATTGGGGTAAAGAATAATGCTTAAAGTAAAAGAAAAAGAAAAAGAAGAAGAAATGTTGTCAAGCCTATTTCTAAGCTTGAGGCACGGGAGTGTAGTTAGTGGATTCGGATTCGTCAACAGTGCCATTTGCCTTTTCCCCGGCAACGGTGCCAGAAAGTTGACCATCCTAAATCGCGCGTCCTAAAATTGGAGGCGTATTTGAGGTAGTCGAGCCTTCGTATTTATAACCCGAATCCTTCTAGGCCCCCGCATCTTTGTTTACGGGGTCGAAGTAGTCATACGGGGTCGAACACAGGGACAAGGTGGGTTGTGTTGATGACTCTGAATCGACACTCTACACTCCGGTAGGTATAAAGAGATATTAAAGTTCCCCTAAGGGAACAACAAGATGTCACGATTAAATCAAAGAAAACTATCTCCAACTGGAGCTACAAGAAAGATTAAGATTTTGTCATTTAGCAGTTTTTAGGAATTTTCATGCAACAGAAAATAGAAAGATAAACTGCAGTTTAAGGTGTAATGCAAGGGATAAGACTTCAGTAAGACAAGCGGTAGCAGTAACACCCGACACCCCTCCTCTCAGAGCGGGTGCCTCTAACCAAGCTTCAACACCCCTCTCGAGGTTGCTATTCTCAAGTTAGAGTGGAATGATACTAAAACATCTCCGTTCCGGGCACTCTCGTACTCCAGAATCGGACCGAACACTACAGCCACAACCCAACTCTCGAAGTAGTTGCGACGGGAAAGACGATTCGGTAGCTAAGCGAAACACGATCCAAAACATGCAAGCTAGAGTTCAGATGTCCAACACAGCAGTTACCCAAACATAAGGCATCAAGCATTAAACAAATTGCAATTAAGCATTTCTATTTCCATAAGCAATTAAGGGTCTTAATACAATGCTGAAGTAAAGAATTTAAATAATAGAATTAAAGATAGATATCGCCTTCTTGATGTAGAAGGGCGACAGACTACTACTACTCCCAGCCCGATACCGTCCAGGGACCTATCCTGGTACAGCCGTGTCGGGCGGCACGAACTCTCGAACGGCACGCCTGACAGACGACTATATCGTTCAAAGACCCTGGCCGATACACTCATGTCGGGCGGCACGCCCTCTCAGGCGGCACGCCTGACGGGGAGAGCGTATCGGTTTCGGTATCGTGTCGGCCAAGGATTTACATATACTACTGTCAGGCATTGCTGTCAGGCACTCGTGTCGCGTATCTACATCGGCCGATATCGTCCCTCAATGTCGTCCGGTACAGTCCTAGGTGAACCGATCCCCTCCCTCTCGGGATGAGGAAGAGCTCACCAAGTGTCGCCCGGTACGAGCACTGGGGCACGATATGGTTGCTCTCGCACTTCTCTCGCAGATAGCTCAAGTCCCCAACTGTCCGAACGGTGAACTGGCCAGCCGTCCCGACCTATCCAACCTGTCTTTTCGGCTTCCTGTAGCTGTTATTTATAGTCAGCTGGTTGGTGAGAAAACATGGTGCTCGAAGCGCCACGTAGCTCCCTTATACGCCGGTCGATGGATGTGGATGGCCGATACAGGCATATCTCAGCGCGAGGTGCTGGCTATTGGTCACGTGATGGGCGACACGCCTTCCGGTGGGTGGTCGTGTCGCTCGACGAGCTGGGTTGTCGAGCGGCTTTGGCTCCCTGTCGGGTAGAAGGTGTGTCGGCCGATACATCCCTTTCGCAAGGCGCCCTTCTCCTCCGATTATTCTTGTGTCGCCCAGCCCCTGTCGGGCTGGGTTGTATCGGGCGTCAGGAAGGTCGAGACGGGCTTAGGCTTATTGTGGGCCGGAATCGGCCTTATTGCACAAAAACGAGGAAAACCCTGTAAAAGATAGGAAAAATTGGAATAAGAGCGTTGCTTGGCCAATTATTGCGAAAATGCTAATAAAATAGAGGAAAATAGCAGAAAAGGGTAGTTTTGATAACAGAATAAAGGGCAAAAACGTCACAAAATTTGGTGTTATCAGTCACCCATCCTAGTACTACTCCAAGCTGAGCACGCTTAACTATGGAGTTCTTTAGTGATGGGCTCCCAGAAAAAGAGGTGCATCTTGGTGATATGGGTAGTCCAATCATTCCTTTTAAGATCATGTTATCCAAAGCCTCAAATCCTGGGATGTTACAATCTCCCCCACTTAGACTCTTGACGTCCTCGTCAAGTCTCAACTATATGGCCTCATAATCTAACCCCATTTCAGTGCAGACCCACAATGGCCCATGGACACCTAGGTCCCGATCACGGAATACCAGCGCAAGGGTGGCTACGTCAACCATGAACATCCCTTTCCTACATGCCTGGACCGCACGGCTCAAGACTGTCATGCCACATGCCCATGTGGGCCCCACCTACTGGAGGGGTTATGTCTCTGATACCAAAACTTGTGGCAACACATCCCACTATCACACAGATAGCGAGGTGTTACGCGAAAACGTGCGGAAAACACCATAAACCACAGATTACCAAAAACATGGGTTAATTAAAACTGATTTCCAAAAGCGGATAAACTGAGAAACTATTACATTAAAGTCCTCATCCTGCAAGAAAACATGTTATATAAACATATATAAGATCTTGACACGTGTCCACAGCTTAGTAGAACAGCGGTCTTGTCGTCACATGAGTTCATCACCTGTTATATATACATAACGGCCCACATCCGGTCAGCAGCAGGATATACAACCCATCAACATCTATACATCGTGAAACAACGTCAAAACGCCTCCAAGGACCTGAGAGTACAGGGATGACTCTAAGACTCTACTACAAAATGACCAAAACAACAGTATGTCCATCTCTTGCCTTCTACTGCTCGTCTTGCTGCTCAGTCGCAACTCCATGACCACCACCACGTCTAGCTCGAACACCTGAAAATCAGCGGGGTGAGACACACAGTCCCAGTGAGAAACATAACTCCCTGCCAAAACTATAAAACCAAAGGAAGATAAAGCAACAGCAGTAGATTACTGATAAAAGGTACAACATGAGCAGTCTATATAGCAAAGATTATTCATACCATCAATCTTACCAGATGTATGAAAGGCATTTCACCCATTTATCTCTATATGGAACATGATTGACAAGATAATATTTCTAAGATCTTACCACATAACATAAGGAACGTATAAGCAACTACATGTATAACAAGATTAACTACACAAGCAAGGCCTCAAACAATGTTCTGTGTTTTGTCTTAAACAATAAATACTATTCGGCTGGATTATGTATTATTATGCCCTGAGGAAGTGAGTCGTACCGCTCAAGTCCAACCTTCGGTTGTGAAACCCAAAGTCGGTGCCATACAAGGTCAATGGAAGAGCCGGACTCCACGACCTCCCACCTCGTGGTCAGTGCACGAGTACCAAAGCAGTACTGCAGTCTCATGCTTAAGTGGCCTCAGCCACAGGGTCAGCTCCATAGGCTACCCTTCCTCTAGCCCGCCTCGGTACAGGTCTCGGCGCTAATATATCTAAGCCACGGGCCTGTTCACCGTGCTCTGAGCCATGAACGAATTCATGCTCCTATATCACATATCCTGAGCCATGGGCCTGTTCACCATGCTCTATACATATCCTGAGTCTACAACCGCAGTTGCACTCGCGTCCTCTCTATTTTAGGCTAGGAGAAACCTCGCATATTCAACAATATGCGCTCTGGGTTAACCAACAGGAGAACCCGTTTCACCATCACCAGCTCCTGACGATGATGGATCTATGGCCAAGGCAAACTACATGATATGTTCCACTGTGATTATTTAATGTATTTTAAGTGGATTGTAAGATTCAACCAAGTTGTATAACATGCAAACTATAACAAGAATATACAACATTAAACTCAACATCATGCTTTTACTGTTATCAACATCATCCTGATCCATCACAAGGATCCAACATTACTTGTTACCACTTGGCCTCTTGCCAATCATCTAAATCCACCTCAAGGCTCATTACATTGCCATGGGATCTCAATCCCTCATTACATAGTGTCACTGCCTCTCAAGGCACTCACTCAGGCACTTTTAGCCAAACTCAGGTCCTTAGACTAAAACACACCATGTATGTTATCTCATCATCAAGAGTAACCATCAAAGCAATGTTACTCAATATATATACCTCATAGCCCTTTACCTATCTATGCATCACCTGCATGGTTAGTACAGAAAGATCGTATTATCAAACATAGGGCAATATTGATGATTATATACTTTGTCATCCATGCCTCAACCTGTGACCCTAGACATAGGTCATATCATCAAGCAAAGCATCTTATACGCTTACCATTTCCTTAGCATTATATAGATAGTTCGAGATGATCATAAACACAAGTGCTATCATGGCAAGATACATAGATGTAATCTACTATCACGATTACCATCAAGCATGTCAAGGGTTACTATCAAAACCAACGTGATTCATGAACAAGAGCTAGTGTATAGATTTTCATGAGAGACAAGACCCTCATAGAGGCGTCCACTATCCTCACCAAAGGTGGTATCGGGTAGGGTACTCTCCCCTATCGCCCGACATATAACCTCAAAACGGGTAGCACCTAGGGTGTAACGTGCAACGCAGTGTCGTGCACTTCTAGGTGTAACGTGCAATAGGGTCTGTCGTGCAACTGATCCCAAGGGGCGTGTCGTGCAAGGTGTATCGTGCAACTTCCAGCATGTGTCGTGCATCACCATGATGCCATGACGCCTAGCACGCAGCTAACCACGGAGCCCCATACCATCATGGGTGTAACGGGCACTTGATCCAGGTGTGTTGCGCAACCAGCTGCTATCGGGCAACTAGGGCGTGCAGCTCAGCCAAAGGGTGTATCGTGCGACGGCATGTCACGCCCAAGGGATATCGGGCAGCACACACCCAACAAGGCATAATGCCCAAAGGTGTAACGCGTGCAGCAAGGAAAACATAATGCCCATCACAAGGCTAACCACATCTATCGGCCGGCACACCAGGACAGGGTCAAGGGTTGACGCCCACCACAGAACCAGCTAACAAGCTTCCACAACATCAGGGTATGACGAGGTGAAGGGTGTCGGGTAAGGTACTAATCATGGTGTGACACCCTACACAACAAGGCAGGAACCAGGTGTGTGACGCCCGACACAACACCACATTACAACATCCAAAGCTCAAGGCCAAAGAGCGATAACGGGCAACACCACCCCAAGGCCATATCGGTCATGATGCAGCCCGACAGGGTCACCACCAACCTCAAGCACAAGGGCACCAAAACCCTAATGGATCAAGAAGATGACTAACCTCTCAACTATTAAGAGAGAGGGGTCTTGCCAAGCTTCTTAACACCAATCGGGAAACACCAAGAACAACCACAACTAAGGTCCACAACCACTACATATCTCACCTTTCAAGTCCATGGTGAGAGGAGGGTGTTGCTCAAGCAACTAGAACACAAGCTCACCTCTCAACTTAAACGAGAGAGGGGTATTGCCCATATTACTAGAACTCAAGCTCACTCCTCTAGACCTAGGAGAGAAAGGGGTGTTGCTCAATAAGAAACCCTAGAACATAGGTTCGGCCAACAAGGAGCAACTAAGTAAGAAACTAAACTAGCAACATGCATAGCCGATATGATCACAAGAACATACAAGAACATAAAAGAAGGTAGTAAAGTTAGGGTTAGGAGTTATGTAACCCACCTTAAGCAAGCTCCAAGCTCCTAGCTCCAAGCTCCAAGCTCCAAGCACCACCACAAGAAGGAGAGCAAGGCACTCTAGGGTTCGGTCACCACTAGAGGAAGAAGGAGACTCCAAGAAGGATCGGCCACCAAGCTTGCCAAAAGAAGAGGATGTATCATGCACCAAGGGGGAGGGAGACTAAGGAACTAAAGGGATCCTTAGCATGAGAAAGGAAACACATATATAGAAGAGGATGGAGGAGAAACCAAGGTAAGACAAGGCAAGGTGTCGCCCACCTAGGGACACTTGTCCATGAGCAAAGCCACCACTCTAACATGCCCTAAACACATGTCCAAGGCCATTGCCACATGCAAACATCAAGCACCAAGTGTTCACTAGTGGTGACACAAACGAGGTCAAAGAAGGTCAAAGGGTCCATGGGCGACACACCTCCACATCATGGCCGACACCCATACTGGGCGACACACCACCCTGGGCGACACAAGGGCACTCTTGCCCGACACAAGGCCCAAAGAAGCAAAGGCAAGGCCCAACAAGGCCCACCAAGGCTCAACCAAGCCCAAAAGAACTCCAACAACGAGCCCAACCCTTCCTCTCGACACTAGAGGAAGCAAGGAGAGGGAGGAACACCTCACAAGGTGACAAACTTACCCACAAACCCTAGACTTGGGTATATTGCAAGTAGCACCTCCAGCTCTCAACAAAGCACCAACAAACCCTAATCACCACCAAAGGTGATTAGCAAGCAACTAAGCATCAGGGTTAAGCAAAGAAAACAGGATAAACCCTAAACGGAGGTCAGGGTCCTTACAAACTAACCCTCTACAAAGGGATTTCGTCCCCGAAATCTGAAGAGAAAAGCGAGGGATACTTCCTCCTCATCTCTTCCTCAAGCTCCCACGTGGCTTCCTCAATGCCACGATGATGCCAAAGAACCTTCACAAGAACCAGGTCCTTCCTTTTCAGCTTCTTAACCCTTCGGTCAAGGATCATCACAGGACCTTCCTCGTAGGTCACATCTTCATCAAGCTCAACCTCTACCGGCTGTATCATTGTCCCTGTATCCGGATGACTTTTCTTCAGCATACTGACATGGAACATTGGATGTAACATGTGCAACTCTGGCGGCAGCTCTAACTCATAAGCTACCTTGCCTACTCATGCTAAGACCGGGTATGGTCCCATATATCTGGGTGCTATCTTACCCTTCTGGCAAAACCTTAGCACACCTTTCCACAGCGAGACTTTAAGATACACTTTGTCTCCTACCTGGAACTCCAAAGGTCGCTGTCGATTGTCTGCGTAAGACTTCTGCCTGTGTTGTGCCGCTTTCAACTATTGCTGAATGACTTTGATCTTCTCTGCTGCCTGCTGTACTAGCTCAGGACCCAGAAGCTGATATTCACCAGACTCATACCAACACAACGGAGATCTACACTTCCTTCCATATAAGGCCTCATAAGGAGCCATGTCAATGCTCCGCTGATAACTATTGTTGTAGGCGAACTCTATCAAACTGAGGTGTATGTCCCAACTGTCTAGGAACTGCAAAATACAAGCTCGAAGGAGATCCTCCAAAGTCTGAATAGTCCTCTCAGACTGTCCATCTGTCTGTGGATGGAAAGTGGTACTGAACCTCAACTGTGTTCCCAATGCTTTGTGTAACTGTTCCCAAAAATTACTCGTGAACTGTGGACCTCTGTCGGAAACTATCGTTATAGGCACACCGTGCAACCGCACTATCTCATCTACATATACTTGAGTAAGCTTCTCAGTTGTATACGTTGTCGTTACAGGTATGAAATGGGCAGACTTTGTCAATATGTCCACTATTACCCAAATGGAATCATGATTCCTAGTTGTCCTGGGTAGACCAACTACGAAATCCATGGTTATATGATCCCATTTCCACTGTGGTATTGGCAGGGGTTGTAACGTACCTGCCGACTTATGATGCTCAGCCTTAACTTACTGACATACCGCACATCTAGCCACAAACTCCTCTGCAGATATCACGTAACCCAAGAAAGTCACTTCTTCCAACCAGAACTCACACTTGTTGAACTTGGCATACAACTGATGTTGGCGAAGAAGAGTTAATACTAGTCGAAGATGTCGCTCATTCTCTTGTCTGTCCGGACTATAGATCAAGATGTCATATATAAAGACTACAACAAACTGATCTAGAAACGGAAGGAACACTCTGTTCATCAAATCCATGAAAGCAGCAGGTGCATTGGTTAGCCCAAACGGCATAACCACAAACTCGAATTAACCATACCTCGTCCTAAAAGATGACTTTGGCATGTCATCTGCCTTAATCCTCAACTGATGATATCTAGACCGCAGATCGATCTTTGAAAATACTGTAGCACCACGCAACTGATCGAACCGATTATCTATCCTCGGTAACGGGTACTTGTTCTTGATCGTGACCTTATTCAACTGTCGGTAATATATACATAACCGAATCGATCCATCCTTCTTCTTAACGAACAACACTGGAGCACCCCAAGGCGACGTACTCGGTCGGATGAAACCTTTCTCCAACAACTCTTGCAACTGCTTCTTAAGCTATGCCATCTCTACTGGAGCCATCCTATATGGTGTCTGTGCAACTGGTTGTGTTCCTGGAACCAGATTGATCTCAAAATCAATCTCTCGGGGTGGAGGAACACCGGGAAACTCGTCAGGAAACACATCCGCAAACTCTCGAACAACTGACACCTCCTCAAGGCTAGGACCTTTCGCCTTGGTATCCACAACGGTATCCACCACGTTAGCTAAGAACGCCTCACATCCTTGTCGTAGCAACTTCTCTGCCACCATAGCTGATACCAGACACGTCGGAAGAATCTTCCTATCTCCTTGGAAGATCCACTTCTTACCGCCATTATCAAACACTGCCTGCTTGGAACCATAGTCCAAAACAACCTTATACTTCTCTAAGGTATCCATCCCAAGGATTACATCGAAACCATGCATATCAAGTGGTATAAGATCCACTTGTATATTGTGTCCCGAAAAAGATAAGACACAAGATGGACACTCTTCTCGAAGCATCGAGGAACCATCAAGAGGGGTTTCTAACAACAAGTCATCCTTCTTACAACTAATAGGTAAACGACAGTTTTCAAGCATACTATAGGCGATAAAAGAGTGTGTAGCACACGGGTCAACCAGAACAGATATAAGGCAAGAAGAAGACATATCAGAATGAAATAACTCCAACTGACCTGTCACCACTCGTGGGTTGACTATCACCTTCGGCTGACTCATAGCATAGAATCGAGTCGTTGCTTGCTGTCCACGTCCTCTGCTTCCTTGAGCAGACAATCCTGCCTGTGACGCTTTACCGCGTCCTCGCCCTCTGCTACTACTGGGCTGCTGTCTATCTGACCCTTGTTGATTCTGTCTCAGCTGCTGCGTCACTTCAACATCTCTATTCGGGCAATTTGACTTGAAATTCCCTGTCTGACCACAGATATAGCATGCTTTAACTTCAAACCGTGGCCTAGATGGCCCTGTCACTGCCACTAAAGTGGTACTATGTTCCTTTGACGGTGAAGAAATATAACCTCTTCCCTTACTCAGAGACCACTGTGACGGTACACTGGAACCTCTCATCACGGAAGGTACTGAAAACCTTGGCTTCTTGAAGCCACCAAACCTCTGTCCCTGAAACTGAGCAGGCCTCTTCTTAGACATGGATTCTCTTTTCTCCCTTACTGATCATTCAATCCTTCGGACAGATTCCACAAACGTAGCAAACTGCTCATGGTTCTCCAACACAGAAATAGGTGTTGTCAACTCAACACTCAGACCCTTCTCAAAACGTCTGATCTTCTCCTCATATGTTGCTGCCATGTGAGGACAAAACCTCAACAGATCCATGAACTTGGCCTCATACTCAGTGATGTTCATCGTTCCTTGGCGCATGCTCTCAAACTGACTGATCTTCTCATCCAGATACGTCTTCGGAAAGTATCTGCTGACGAACTCGCGCCGGAAAACCTCCCAACCGATCACTTCATCAGGTCACTTCTCCTCCTCGATGGTCCACTAGTGACCAACACTACCCTTCAGAAGGTATATATCGTGCTTGACTTTGTCTTCTTCGAGGATGTCAAGGATCCAGAAAGCCTTTTCAAGACTTGTCAGCCACAGATCTGCATCCGCTGGATCAACCGTCCCAGCATAATCCGAAGCTCCGACTCGGCGAAGCCACTCAAAGGTCTTCCCAATACTTGATGTTTCACCATGGGGAGCATGTGCTCTTGGCGGAAGCACTGATAATCTTTCTACCATGAGATTCATCGTAGCCATCATCTGCCCCATAAGCTGTTGATAGGCAGGGTGTTCAAGAATGGCTGGGTCAGGTTGGGGGACCTCAGGGATCCGATCTTCATGTGCCTGCCCTATAGCTCCATCAACTGATGCAGCATCGCTGTTCTCAGCAGCATGTTCTTCATGGTTTCCAGACATCTTGACTTTTCTTCCGCTGAGGGCAGAAGAGGATTGTAAGAAAATCTGGAAAGAACAGACACAACCTAGTCCTACATCCCTGTAGACTCAGCGAACCTAGAGCTTTGATACCATTTGTAATGCCCGAGCCCACTGCCCTAGGCTCTAGTAGAGTTTCAGGAATGACGACTGGCCTCACAGACCACCACTAGCCTTAACTGCGCACTTTATCCTCACTGATGTGCAAGCCAGGATCAACTTCCCGACTGGTCACTCATACTAGTACGACTCCAAGCTGAGTACGCTTAACTATGGAGTTCTTTAGTGATGAGCTCACGGAAAAGGAGGTGCACCTTGGTGATATGGGTAGTTCAATCATTCCTTTTAAGATCATATTATCCGAAGCCTCAAATCATGGGATGTTATAGTTACATTAATTGAGAAGGTTGGAAAAAAGAAAGTGACATAACTATTGTTTAATGCAATGAATGATGATATGAAGAGTCGTAACTCCTCGTTTGTATGACTTTGATGGCTTGTCATTAAGGGGCAGCCTGAGTTACTTAACACATACTACATGCTTAATTGTTAGTGAACATGACTATACGGGTTATGTCCTTGACCCGGTCTGATACAAAAATCAGAGTAAAAAAAAAAAAAAATAACTCGGCTGACTAACTTGGATTAAATTATGCGGGTTAGCACTCGTGTCAAATCGGCAGTTTGAGACTTATTCCTAAAGATGAGGAGCTTTATTATTACGACCGTCATGCATGATGGGAATGAGGGTGCCGTTGCGGAGGTGATCAAATTCCCTATTCTGAAGGCATCTTAATTATTTACATCCGGAAGAAGGAATATTATCCAACGGTAAGTGAATGTACAATGAATGAAGATATATCTGGTACACTCTCGGAACAGCGAGCTGTTATAGAAAATTTGGTTTGTTTTCTGAGTGATTGACAATTGCTCGACGTAATGAGGCAGATCCGAGGCGGATAAGTCATTAATTATTATTTTGTGTGGTACCGACGATTCTTTGACGAATCCGCCAACTAGTTCAGTTTGTTCTGTTACTCGTACTTACATACTTTATAGTGGGGCTGCAAATTGCTAGTTTGCCATTATTGCTTCTATGTATTGAATTGTGGATGAGACGTAGTTGAGGCGGAACATGTGATTGCAAATCACGCCAGTTTTGGCGTCTTTTGTCGGGGCCGTCAATACGATTTGCTTCTCATCCGAAATCGATTGCGGCTAAATTGGGTTGGATGTATGGGTATTGGCCCACCTCCTGCCGCTCGTGCTGCTCTTAAACGGGAAACATTCCCTCCCTGTATCGTGGGCCCACACGCGTTGCGATAGACGATTAGTTCCACCGGGGAACATTTCCTCCCGTCTTGTGGGCCCTTACGATTAGTTTCCACTCCTGAATTGTTCAATAAGACAGACTGGTTGAAGGTTGGTTTGCGGTGGGCCAGCTATCCAGGCTTTATGTAGTAAATAATTGATTTATTCCTTGTGACCGCCAACACCCCCACTCTAATGTAGACTGTGTGATGCTTGAGGAGGGATGCACATGACAAGATCATATTTGGTATACAAAAACAAACGTCAAAGTCCAAAAAGGAGGTGGTTTGTTGTTCGTTCTTAGACTTGAGGAGCAGCTTTACTACTGTGATAAATGCGCTTTATTGGAAGTTTTTCTGATGCTATGTGCAGTGAGTAATGAGACTCAAATAACCTCTTTCTCCTTTTCACACAGGACGAATTGTATAACTGGAAAACGTATGTTATTTTGAGTTCCAAGCTCACTACATAGAGCAAACTTTTTTTTTTTTTTGTAACCAGTCTTCTTGCTTCGTCATCGGGGACCGCCAGCCCTTCAAACCTTTACTATAATAAGAGTACTCCTGTTGTGATTTGGTAGGATGCAAACTCTGCCTTTGGAATCATTACTTTAATATTTATAAAGGAATTTGTTATATGGATCCAGACTGGGATCCAAAATGTGGTATAAATAAATACTATAATTTATTGGTTAAATATTTTATTTTGTGATGTGGAATGACTTAGCCCCTATTTGGGAACGGACCTGATCCGGATTGGGAGCCGTCGTCTAGCGTCAGCTCGGCATAACCCGGTCCGGTTTGGGCCAAATTTCTGTTTGGTTCGCAACCCCATTCCACCACCGTTTTGGGATAACGGAATCCCATAATCCGGACTAACCCAGTCCCGGCCTAGGCGGGATTGCAAATCCCAGTCCGGTTTACGCCCCCCCGACACCCCCTTCGACCCCAACTCTCCCTCTCACTCGCGCGCCTCCCTCTTCCTCTCGGCCCTCTCCCTCTCGCCCCTCTCCTTCGCTCCGGTTGTTTCCCTCTCCCTGTGTCGGCTCAGTGTTGGGTCCGTGGGTCTGTGAGTTAAAGCGATACCTCGAGAAGCTCGCGGATGGAGGGCAGTAGTCGTCGGGCGGAGCGTCCGCCGCCTGGTGAGGAGTCAATGCAGCCATCTGCGACTGCCGGGCTACTAGGGTGGCTACATCCTGCAAAGGCAAGGTACCCCAGTGCCCTGTCCTGTCCTTCTGAGCACCATTGTCTGCACCGTCCACCTGATTCAGCCATCGTCCCATCTTGTCGACGCACAGGACAAACCCTAGCAAGGGCAAGCAGTGTCCGGGTTCCTACATATTGGTCGCCTTGTGCATCGAGCTGCTTCACATCCACCTAAACATCTTGGAGGAAGCTGGTGTTCGTCCCTGCTCGCTCGCTGGAGTTGCTGCTCGCTGTCATCTTCGTCCCTGCTCCGGCAGTGCTGCTGCTCATCCCGGCTCTTCCGAAGTTGCTGCTGGGGATTATCCACTTCTGAATAGGTTCATCATGATGAATAGTTAGGCCTATTTTTTGTACTGAATGATTATGCAAAGGGGTTAGGCCTATTTGTGTATTGAATCATTATGCAAAGGGGTTCCCCGTGTTCCATGGTGTGTGTTGGATCCCCTGTGTGTGTTTTACATTGATAAAATGATGTTTGGAATCTGTTTGCATCCGTGGATCATACTAGTTTTCATCCGTGGATCATACTATTTTTCATCCGTGGAATCTGTTTGGAATCTGTTTGCAAAGCTATTGTCTAGTTCTGTTCTATAAATTGAATGAACATTCCACATTTGGTCACATTCCCATGTTCTTATCATACTCTTTTTGCCCATTCCACGTTTGGAATCTGTTTGATATCATCATACTCTTTTTGCCCATTCCACATTTGGTCACATTCCCATGTTCTTATCATGAAGCTAAGAAATTGATTCAGGAGTTAGGCCTTGGATATCAAATTTTCTAGGTCTGTAAAAACTAGTGTTTCTGTATAGAATACCTAGGTCTGTAAAATAAATGATTTTATTGACCCAACTTCCTCTGTTTCAACTCTTATATAACAAATATGTTTGTATTGCTATAATACAACCTTTTTGGTTGATATCTAGCCCAAAGTTCCTTCTTTCTGTCCCTTTTTGGTTGATGTTATTGTCGAAAAAATAACTGTAATAACTGATTACAGGTCTTCATGATAAGTTTTGATAATTTTTAGATGAGATTGACCTATTCAGTAGATGCTTTTCAGTAAAATGCTTTATGATAGAAAAATTTGTTGAAAAAAATAAAGTGTAACCTGTCAACCAAGGAGATGTCATACCTCATGATTGGTTCTAGATAAATGAAATCCTAGATAGAGAAGAGAGCTAGGGGTTTGAGAAGACAAAGTGGTGGAGATTTTGACCTAGGGTTTCACCATCTGAGATATGATGAAATCAAGTATGTTTAGCTTCATAGAATAGCCTTTCATAGTGAGTCTTATCTCACATGTCAATATGCCATCCCTCGTATGGTTTGTCTCCTAATCTCCATTTCTAGGGTTTTTGAGCTGAGAGTTTGATTAGATTTCTAGAAATTTAGAGTTTAACCTACATTTGTAAGGTTCTTCTCACCTTAAGTGAGTGTTTATCATCAGCTTAACATTTTTATTCATGTCAAAAGCCTAATTCTATCTCATTAAAATAACTAGAAATCTTTATTGTATTTGTATGTGATTGGGTATTGATTTAAAGGATATTAGGTACTAATTTTGAATATTCCTCATTGAACTGAAGTTGATATGTTCATGATATATTGATTAATGTTCCATATAAAATTCTATGGATAAATGACTATGCAATTTAATGTGAATATTGCCTAAAAATTAGCCCAATGTGTGCTATGCTTGGGAATTGAATTGACATGTCTAGAATCATATTTGAATTGTATTAGAATGAATTATATAATGTATTGTTTAATCTTTCTAAAATGGACTATTATATACATATGGATCAATATGAGGTGGTGATATCTGTGTTTAGGGTTTTTGTTGAGGGATTGAATCAAGTGGGTTAGTTCATCAATATATACTTTTGATTGATGGATGAAATATGTGGAAATGGAAAATATGGTTTACATGTGTGTGAATAGCCCTAATGAACTCCTGTGCACTAAGATAACATGATAAGTTTTGATAATTTTTCATTTCCAATATCTACATTTTTCATTGATAAATATCTGCTTTGTAGAGTCCAATATCTACATTTTTCATTGATAAATATCTGCTTTGTAGACTCCTGTGCACTAAGATAACATGATCAGTTTTGATAATTTTTCATTTCCAATATCTACATGTTGCATATATGGCAATACTATTTTCAATTATTGTAGAGTCCAACAAACCAACTTAGCATAAATTGATATTTCTTCTATGCAAAAGTTGTATATAGACATTTGTAGTGATGAGACGTGCAAATCATTTCTAGAAATATGCCTACAAAAAAACATTATAACCAATACTGTGATAGCTTGACACTGGGTCTGAATTTAGGATCAGATATTCTATTTTATACTTTGAAATTGAGTCCATCATTTCCACTCTGAGACAAATTGAGAAGTCGGTGTAACATCATCTAATTCACTACTAGGTTCACTTCCTCTTTCCCTAAATAACGTTTAGATTGATCACTTCTATTGGATGCCTTTCCACATTTGGTCACATTCCCATGTTCTTATCATGAAGCTAAGAAATTGATTCAGGAGTTAGTCCTTGGATATCAAATTTTCTAGGTCTGTAAAAACTAATGTTTCTGTATAGAATACCTAGGTCTGTAAAATAAATGATTTTATTGACCCAACTTCCTCTGTTTCAACTCTTATAATAAATATGTTTGTATTGCTATAATACAACCTTTTTGTTTCATATCTAGCCCAAAGTTCCTTCTTTCTCTCCCTTTTTGGTTGATATTATTGTGGAAAAAATAACTGTACTAACTGATTACCGGTCTTCATTGTTGTATAGAATACCTAGGTCTGTATTACAGGTCTGAGTTAAATTGAGAAGGTAGAGAGTGTTTATGTATAGAATACCTAGGTCTGTATTACAGGTCTTCATTGTTGTAATAAGGGGGAACAATTTAATCTTCTGATTTAATCTATGATAATACCTAGCATGTGTCTGAATTTAGGATCAGATATTATATTTTATACTTTGAAATTGAGTCCATCATTTCCACTCTGAGACAAATTGAGAAGTCGGTGTAAAATCATCTAATTCACTACTAGGTTCACTTCCTCTTTCCCTAAATATGATCATCTTACTTGTCACCACTCTTGCTACATATTATAGTTGGTTCTCTTCTCTGTCTTCTAAATTGCCTCTTTTGCAGATATTTTATATTTACCAATGCTCTAAATTGCCTCTTTTGTAGAAACAGGACATTGGTTTGTTAAAATTTGTTAATCAATATTCATGGGATTATTGAATAAGATGGGAACTCGTATAATGCTCTCATTAATACATTGTTCCAGCTTGCTTTGTTTTGAATTATTTTTTATGGTTGCTGGAGTGCCAATATTAGATCTGAAGACCTTATAACAGAAGAGGCGGGTTCTTCATTTGTTACTGACAAGTTTTGAATTCTTTTTTATGGATATTTAACCTAAAATTTATATAACACAACTTCAGATCATTTTTTATTTTATTGGAACTAATATACAGAAAATATATGCAACTGATGAACAAGGTAATTTCGTAGTGTCATTACAGCTTAGACGACACTATCTAAGTAAATACTTTATCTGAAAAGATAAACGATATAACTATATGTGTATCATAATATATGGCAGCACCTACGGGGGTATGTCTTCTGCTGACCCCAAGTTTCGTATTGTTTGGCAAAGAGACTCTGATGCCGCTCTAGTATCTGCATTGCACAGACAATATGACCTAGGCAAGTATGTCGATGGTCATTTCACTAGGGAGGCTTGGAGGGAGGCAACTGTGGAAATGCAAAATAGGATGGGGAAGACGGCCTGCAATACAGACCAGCTGAAAACTCGGTGGAAGAACTTGAGGAGGGACTATGCCGCTTTGAAGCTTGTGACGAATAAGAGCGGCGTTGGATGGGATGACACAAGGCATAAGCCAACGCTGCCCGACAGCCCTGAATGGAGGGAGAGCCTTGCGTTATATCCAGTAACCAGTCTGTTAATTTAAAAAAATGTCATCTATTAACATTTTAATTTCATAATAAACATTTTTTTATACTTAGGCAAACAAGGACCTTGCTAGGTTGCTTAACAAGCCGTTTCCCCACTACTATGACATCGAGATGATGGCGGGGAGGAACATTGCTAGAGGACATCATGCAATGTATTCAACGGACACACATATCCCTTCTGATGTTGCCTCCGAGGATGATATCACTGTCGACTTAGATGCCCCAGACACACCCATGAACACTGGAAGCCAAGCTGGAGAACCTAATATGGGCGCATTTGGGATGCAAAGCGAGGGAGAAACAGGGGGAGGCGGAACAGATACACCGAGTGGTGGCGGGAGGCCTCCTGTCGTTAGGCGCAAGAAGCGACCATCAATGCCTCAAGACCGACGTGGGTTATCAAATGAAGTGTTATCTGAATTCACACAGGTTTATGCAAAGGTTCATGAGTTAGGCAGTGGTGTGGCAACTAGATCCTTTGAAAAGAAAGAATTTACAACAATCTTACAACATTTCCAGGACACTTACCTAGATGCCCCCACTCCTGTGTTTACAACACTTGTGAACGCCATCAAGGACTCAACAAACCGCTCCATCTACCTCAGCCTTATAGACACACCTCAAAAGATAACCATATGGTTGCAAGACCTTTGGGAAAGGTCCCAAGCTGCCAATGCAACACCAACACCTTCAATGCCATCCTCGTTCCAAGCTGCCAATGCAACACCAACACCTTCAATGCCATCCTTGTTTATGCCATCTCACCATGCATTTTTCCCGCAATCCCCAACACCCAACTTCAGCAACAGACCAAGTATGCCATCGCCGTTTGCGTCATCTCACCGTCCATTTTTTCCTTCGTCCAATGATGCTGGCCCTTCCGGATCAACAAACTTTGCGTCATCTCATCGTCCATTTATTCCTTCGTCCAATGATGCTGGCCCTTCTGGATCACCAAACTTTAACAGCCAGACATTTAACTCATTAAATCAGTAGAAAGTTCTTTCGTTGTTGTAATAATCTATTTCCCATCCAAACATTTTCGTTGGGCTTAATCTTATTTGCTGAATTGTTGTAATATTTTTATTCCCATCCAGACATTATTGATTAACTGTTGTAATATTTTATTTCACTGCCATGGTTTTATTTTGCGATCAATCTATTTCGCTTTGTATCCTGGAAGCCATTATTTTATGTGTCCACAATTACATATGATTATAGCCTAGTTATTTTCCTTGTCCTTGCCATGACAACGTTGCTATGCTTCCACTTGTAGGCATAATGTCAACCACTGACCAAACAGAAACACCTGGCCTCCTCACGCACATTCTACATACATTGTCTGGTCCAACTAATCACATTACTGATACAATAGCTGAGTCCATAGCAAACTCCATCATTGACGACATTTCCGACATACCACCTACAATACCTAGGTCAGTTAGCATTAGGAGTGGCCACCAGAAGGTCTTAGAAATTTTAAACGGTCATGAACAAAGGGCTTATGACCTATATCGAATGAGACCACATTCTATATTGTCCCTTGTGGACAAGCTTGAGAGTCGGGCCTTGTTACGAAGCACTAGAGGCGTCAGTTCGGTTGAGGCTGTGTGCTACTTCCTACAAATGGTTGGCCATGGACATACAAATCGTGCTTTGGCTGAGGACTACATTCACTCTGGTGAGACCATAAGTAGGAAGTTCAACGAAGTCTTGGACGCTGTGTGTTCGTTGTCCAATGAGTACATTGTCATGCAAACTGCAGCGACATGCACGACAACACATTCTCGTATATTGGAGACCCCAAGGTTCTACCCTTACTTCAAGGTAATAGTTAGCCCCTACAATCTTTAATCATTTGGAAATATTTTGTATGTTGACAACCTATTTTGGTGTTATAGAATGCCATCGGGGCAATTGACGGAACACACATCCCCGTCTTGGTTAAACGAGACAAGCAAAATCGCTACCGAGACAGAAAAGGGAATGTCTCTCTTAATGTCTTGGCTGTAGTTGACTTCTCCATGGAGTTTACATATGTCCTAACTGGGTGGGAGGGATCGGCTGCTGACCAACGGGTCCTACAGTCAGCGACGACCACAGGCGGGTTTAAAGTTCCGTCGGAAAAGTTTTACCTAGTAGATGTAGGGTATGCCAACACTCGGCAATTCCTTGCACCGTATCACAACACAGCTTACCATATTTCTGAGTACCGAGGAAACAGACATGCCTACACCAGCAAGAAGGAGATGTTCAACCACCGCCACGCACAATTACGTAATGTTGTAGAAAGAGCATTTGGGGTGCTGAAGCGGCGGTTTGCCTACCTTAAAAAGGGGGCGACATATCCCATACATTTGCAGTGTCGCCTCGTAATGGCTTGTTGTATCCTCCACAATTTCATACGCCGCCAACATGATGGCGACAGTATAATGGACGAACTCCCAGATGACATTTCAACATCTGCCGTTCCCCCTGCTGGGGTTGACCTGAGTTCCCTCCAACAAACAACTCAGGCCGATTCAAGGGAGGGCGAGAGTTTACGTGAATCCATTTCTAATTTGCTATGGGATGCCCGTTGACTTACAATTGTATCTGTAATAGTCTTCGACATTATTTGAAAAATTGTCCACGACATTACTTTGTAGGCTTTAGTTGTTTTTTTTACAAACTTTTTTCTGGATCCTAATAATATACATGACATAATGAATTGGTAGGTTGTCTTGAAATGGAGAATGGAATGCCTTGCTGTACATGCGGCCTTCAATGCACTGTATGTGTGTATATGGATGAAGCGGACGCGACAAATGGACGTTTTGAAAACAACAACCCCCACAGACCGTATTTTACATGTGGTAGGGGGCTTGTTTCAAACAGATGTCAGATGAGATTTCCTGCGCAGCGTGTACCACCCACAGTTGCCACACTTACTGCAGTTAGGGATGCTATGCTAACACAACTTGCATATGCCCGCAACGAACGCAAGCTATGGTCTGAACAATGTGACTTTGTCAGTTCGACAAGAGCAGACATCGATAGGCTTGAACAAGGTATTACCACTCTACGTGAGAGGTGCCAATATCTTCGACAACTACTTCACATCACAAGCAGTAACGACTCTTCAAACGAGGACGGATACAATACATCATAGATGTAGAACAAGCACTTAGGCCTATTTTATGTTCGGAAAGTTGTATTTGAAATCTATGTTCAGAAGCCGACAATGTTTTTACTAATCCTCAATTATGTTTTAGATGTCAATGGATCCATCTGGAGTTCTGAGGTGTGATTGTGGGTTAGATGCAGCCTTGCGTCTTAACACAGAGGATGCAGGGTTGTATGATTTTGACATTATGAGTGAAAGGCCGGGAGAAATGTATTACATATGTCCTTCTCGTGAGGTGCACTAGTAAATACATACATAATAGGTTGCCGTTGTGTATGCTGCACATTCTTTGTCATTCATTAAATTTTATTATACATTGTAGGGAAAAGATCGGTGTAGATACTTCCGTTGGACAGTCGATCTCCCCCCAACAATTGATTCTTTGAAAGCTGAGATTATGTTACTAACTGTCGAGTGCAAGTCAGTGTGGGGCCAAGCAATGAACATGAAGGACTGTGTTGAAATTCATCACAACTACGATGATATATACACCCAAAAAAAGTATGAGCATGACAGTGTAGAACGTTACGTTGCCAGTCTGGAGGAAGAATGTAGTCTTCTTTTAGACATTCCTTCACCCACAGTGACGCCATAACGTTTAATGGCAGAGAACTACATTTAATTTGGTGTGTCGATTTACATTGTCCAGCATTCCATGTGTTTAACATTACATCTTTCTAAATTCATCCGACATCAACATGCTTTAGTTATTTATCATAATGTTGGTGTATGTTTTATGGAGGGTGTATGTTTTTTCACCGTTATGTTGATAAATGTTAGCTAACATTGAATATGCATTTTATATTCCCTTAATTATGCGATACACACTTACATCTAAAACATATTACTTACAGAATCTGTAATATGGCTGGGCCTCAAAGGACGCCTTCCTTTATGTGGTGTAGGGAGCTTGATATGGTTCTCAGAGGTATGATGAGAAACCAATATGAGTTGGGGAGATGTGTTAATGGAGTATATACTACACATGCTTGGATGGAGGCATGGCGTCACTTCCGAAACATAACTGGGGAGCCCATATCTTTGACTGAGTTGCAGATGAGATGGCAACACATAAGGAGAGAGTTCATAACAGACAATCTTTTTATTTTGGGAGATGTATTGCCTCCCCCGCCATTGGCCGTGCAACGCAACTTCATGACGACTCGTCGCATGTACCCACCTGGCGTTGCTCAATACCCTATTAACACTGATGAGTGAATATTGTCACAGTTTGTAGTTGTTTGTGTTTACCTCGCAACATTTATTTGTATGCAACTAAGTTTGTTTGGACCTTTTTTTATGTATTAAATGCATAAATCACGTTCTTACTTGTTTGTAGCTAAGTTTGTTTGGAGCATTTATTTTTATTCAATATTGTCACAGTTATCTTTCTATTATTGATATTTGCTAATACTAAAATTTGATTTATTAACTATAGATGTCATCATCGCGGTCACGGTCAAAGGCAAAGATAGAATTTGAAAAAATATTGATGTCTCCATCGAAGATAAAAAAATATGTAGAAGAAAATCTTGTTTGCAAAAAACCATGTTGCGAGCCTCCACGCGATGAGGGCCCAAATGAGAGAGACGAACAAGCCAAAGGAACAAGCCAAATGAGGGCCCAAATGTTGCGAGCCTTGTTTTCTCCTACTCACCATCTGCCGTTGCTGTTCGACTGGCCAAAAGACGCTAGCAAATAGGAAACAGATCAGGTGTTGGACGAACCCTGTCCTGTGTCGTGGGAAGAGTACGACGAGGCCATGAAGAACGACGAGGCATGAAGTTGTCTGCTTGATCACCAACTTAGATTGTGTAACTATGTCGTTGTCTAGGTCCAGGGCAGACCTCTCGTTTCATTTTCTATGTTACATATGTATTTGCCCGAGAATCAACAATATATTATCTTTTAATTTATGTGGTATTACTTTCTGCTACAGACATGCTACGCACCTTTGCTAGTATTTAATTTAAATACATTAATTATATAATGTTTTTGTTATTTAGTATATAATACACTTCAGCCAACTTCTGCTTAAGCGGCAACACAACTACACATACCTTATTCTTGTTAAAACAGTTCTACAACATCAGGACAGAATCAGCAGATACTGACTACGTTGCCAAACAAAATCAGACTGAATCCAGTCCAGTAGCCAAACAGAACCAGACTGCAATCAGACTCAAACCAGACCAGCTGATCAGAATCAGACTGGGTTGCCAAACAGAATCAGACTGGGTTGCCAAACAGAATCAAACTGAATCCTGACTAACCCAGTCTAATCCAGTCCAGACTACGAAATCCCAGTCCGTTCCCAAACAGGGGCTTAAGTTCTATTTTAGTTCCAAAATGGTGTCTACTCGGTATTAGATGATTTAGTAGTCCACGATTTATTTGTTCGTGCGACTGTAAGCGCAAAACTATCTGCCACGAACTTCAATGTCAACGCACAGGACCCACGTAAGGGCGGCACCCTTCTCGAACGAGCAGCTGTCGAGCGTATGTGAATAACAAGGCACTCCACGCTCCGAAAGTAGTGCCATAAGGTAGAGGACATGAGACATGATGGTAACAAACGATGGACTCGGCAAAGGAAAATGGGACAGAGAGTACCAGTAGGTATATAATTGTCATGATGCCCCCAAATATTAGGAGCATAAAGAATCCAAATGGAAACAAGGATAAAAAAGGCTACCCAGCATACTAGACCCTTTACATAAAAATAAGGGTAAAAAGCAATAAAAGTATGATGATCAAGTTGCTATTTCTTCCGGGTGGACTCGTGTAAGTAGATTTTTTTTATTATTATAAACCTTGTCATTCATTCATAATATGGAAATAAAAATCAAAGAATGCATATGCACATTTTGTCGACAAGGAATCAGTCAGGGGAGAGCACTATTAGTGTTCCAACCAAACATAGGAAGAGATGACTATTCTTATAAAATAGCCTAAAGTGAGGATGCAAGATGTAAGGGTGAGGTCAAAGAGTAAAGGCCTTTGAGAAGGCGATGAGTAAAGTTTTTGACGAAATAGAATTAGGATCCTCTTAATATAGTCCACTATAAACTTTCAACCATGTGATATATCAAGTAGCTCTCGTCTTGTCCAAGGAGGCCATCGTCTTATTTTCATCAACGTTAAAGTTGATCATCCAAGTAGGGAAGAAGGCCCCCTCAATGCTGACCATGAAAAGTCTAGGAGAAACACACACAACTAGTAGGATGATGAAGCATCCCCTATAAAGGGAGGAGACACAAAATTTGAAGTCGAGATAAAAATTCGAGATGATGGTGTTGCTAAAGGAGGATTTGTTCTCAAATCAATGTTTATTTCTAGCAAACCATATGTTCCGTATAATACATACAACTAGGGTTATAACTTTTAGAATTAATAAAGGATCCATACAAGATTCTTTCTCAAGATTGTTATGTAAGATGTAATTATATGTTCCTCTCGCATGGGCATCATGATGATGGAAGAAGTGATTCCAAATATTTCTTGATATGTTATAACAAAAAAAGGTCTGAATTTTCTTTTCATTATCACACATACTACAAATGTAAAGGCCTCTGGGAAGCTGATGAGAAAAGTTTTGACAAAATGGGATATTTTTCATAAAATAGTCTAGAGCGAGAATCACAAGCTCTAAGGGCGATGTCAGGGAGTAAATTCCTATGAGAAGGCAATGAGCAAAGTTCTTCACAAAATGGGGTTGGGATCCCTTATTCAACCCACTAGAAACTAACAACCTAGTTATGTATCACGTAACCTTCATGTTGCTACAAGAGTCCATAGCCTCATCTTCGTCAACATCAAAATTGATCATCCAGGTAGGGAGAAGGTCTCCTCGTCGTTGACCATAAAGACCTTGGAAAAGCACATGACTCGTGGGTTGATGAAGTATGAAACACCTAACCATGCTAAATGAGATTACCCAAAACTCAAAACATGATCAATCACTAATTAACCATATAACAAGAAAAGGGGATAACTAAAACTGAATGAACGTCTCAAACATGTCCACAATATATACATATAAGTCCAACATCATGCATAATATCACATACCATACCAAGTATTTACATATCTGTCCAGTAGCCTCAACCACAACCTATTATTGACTCTAGGCCAATGTTGACTCTAGGTCTAAATTGACCAAACCTTTATTTTGATGATTGGAGAAAAGACAAGTCAAAATCAATGCAAGTGCACTTTTGTGGAATATGATGTAAATCTATTAGAATCATATTTTAGATCATTTGTAATGATTGTATGACTTGTAATTAAGCTAAGAAGAAATTCAAGAGCACTTAAATTGAATATTTAAGCACTTTAATGACATTTTCCCAAATTCATTACACACACTTTATCATTCGAGTTACAATCTCGATCGATCATTAATGGATTTTGAGAATGTTGTTGATTAATCAAGTTTCCTATACTCAAAACTTGACCGACCACTGCATTGGAATAAAATTAGTTTAAGTGATCCATCGAGTTTCATCCAAGATAAACTCGACTGAGTGTTCAAATATGTTTTGTGCAATAGTGCATTTGGTCATGTTACCTCTAGTGAAATTCGATCGATCGCACTGTACAGAAAAGTGCTTCTAGCCATTGGAATTTTGCAAAACTAAAAAAAAATATGTTATAAAATCCAAAATAGCTGTAATCATCCTTAAGTGTTCTTAAAGGCTTCTAGGAATTTTCAACAATAAATAGGACCCCTTGGGCTTCATCCCATGGTTATCCAAGCACTATTAAGGTTCCTATTCTATGGTTGAGTGCATCCTACAACCCCCCTCTCTCTAAGCTTAATCAATTGATATATCCATTAGAGTGAGTAGGAGATTTGTAAGAGAGCTCATCCAACATGTAGATCTTGTGAGGCTCTCACTTCCACCACCTCCCAATCTCTCATTCAACCATGAAGATGAAGGTTCTCTCTTTAGGATAAGAGAGGTGAAGAAGAACAAGGAAGGAGTCCTTTAGTGAAAAGATTCGAGGCTGAAGACTTGGAGCAAGAGTGGGCAAACCCTTGGTGAAGGCAGAAGACTCCTTGGTCAAGTGGGTAAGTCCTTGGTGAAAACTTTTTCGAGTGAAGGTGAAGTCAAAGCCAGAAGATCCAAGAAAAGTGGGTAATCTCTACCAAGTCGAAGACTTGTGCAAGAGTGGGTAAGTCCTTGGTGAAGGCAAAAGATTCCTTGCAAAGTGGGTAAATCCTTAGGTAGGCTGAAGACTCTTGGCTTGGATAGGTAAGTTCTTTGAATAGTCAGGTATTGTAAATCTTATGAATGAATATAAGAGTGCAATGGTTAAGAAATCCTAGAGGCTGACCTTTCTAAGCAGTGGATTGACATACTTCTAGTTTGAAGTGTGGAACCACTCTACATAGCTTGTCAATTGGTGCATGTTCAATCTCTCTCAACCATGCTATGTATGTTTGGTTGCACATCAAAATTTCTATTTCGAAACCTTATATTTTGATATAATTTTAAGGTCTAGTGAATTTTTTAAAGTGTGTTCATCTCTATTCACCCCCCTCTAGAGCATCCAATCACCCATCCTAAGATCCAACATATACAAAATCATCCCACATATATACATACCATTTACAACACCAACAACTGCCGAAAACTTGAGTCCATTCATATATACTACAAAACATTCCCTGCTCAGACATGAAAGTACATGGATGACTCTAGGACACACTAACACTAGCCAATAATCTACTTCTACCAATCTCCAACATGCTCTTCCCAACCACCAAGAGCCTGACGACATCGTTGACGATCACCTAAAAACATGTGGTAACCCACAAGGTGAGACTTGACATGACTAAAATGTAAGTGTAAAACGCAAGCATACACATCGAAGTAATATAGGCCAAAGAGGCCCAGATATCGAACATGAGGAAATGTAATTCAAGAAACTACTACTAACTACTTTTGATCAGCTAAGCCGAAGAAAACTTTGATTTGAGAGTTATTAAACTAATTGCAAGAAAGAAAACTACATTAACAGTTTGTGATCACAATGAGAAGAAATTCTTTAGGACTACAATTTCACCACGATTGACACTGCAATTTTAATCTAAGATTAATATATTTTCCTCCCACTCCTAGACAAAGAGCCTATAGCAAGAACTACCCACTCCCGCAGTGTAGTTCACTACCTATGCTAATGCCAATCCCATTTTCATAGTAATTGGTTGATTAGTTAGGTGCTTTATGAATAATCTCTGGGTAATCTCTTCATATTCGTAAGCCACTTTTACTAAAGGGCGATATAAAGCGTGTGTTACTTTGGATTTCCTATCCTTAATCCTCCTTCCAAAGTTATTAAGGATATAATTAATCTCCTATGGTGCGCAACATAGATAATTCAATACGATTTCATAGCAACATGCCCAAGAATAAGGAGAAAACAATATACTAATGCAAAAGATCCATATACAGTGTACAACCGGGCTAGTCCCGGGTCCTAAAGAACACGAGGATTATCCCCTCATGGTTTCCATGGACAAACATGCTAGGAAGAAGGAAAAATGTGGAGAACATAGAAAAGTTGATGAACCCCTTGAAGAAATGTGGTTAGGACGCTCTACACCGATGAACGGATCTACAATCCGCAATTTCTTCCCGTCAAACGTGCTCGAAACCTCCTAAACATGTGATTCTTCTTCTCGTTATCCTCCCCCATGCCGTCGCCATCTTGTAATGGAATATAACATGATAGGTTAGGTCTGTTTGAACTCCCCTTAAGTCATGGAAGTGACTTAGGGCGAAATAAATCCTCAATTGCTGGATTAAACTTAATTTTTTGGATTGCTTGACCGAGCAGACTCGGCAGTACTGACTTTTAAAGTTAGTAA
This sequence comes from Alisma plantago-aquatica, assembly GCA_963693085.1. Lineage (NCBI taxonomy): Eukaryota > Viridiplantae > Streptophyta > Magnoliopsida > Alismatales > Alismataceae > Alisma > Alisma plantago-aquatica. The sequence goes on from OY856412.1 coordinate 1,387,635,291, forward strand.
TATTGAGTTTGGGAGTCAAATCTGCTCTATCTCTGATGCAAAGCCAGTAGTACTGACTTTTGAAGTCAGTAGTACCGAGTCTGTGATACTTTTGTGGTACCTGAAAGGCACAACATCGTACATAAGTACTTGAAATGTAATATATCATTCAAAAACATTAAAATTATGCTTATTTGATGCAATTGAGTAAAACATGCTAATATTAATAAATAATGCACAAATTAATATGCAAATAAATAGTAAGTGCACAAAAAGTAATATTAAAATAACCTGTGAAAATGACAAATATACAGTGCATCAAACTCCCCTAAGCTTAAATATTTCTCGTCCTCGAGTGACACACTCTTAGATCTATTTGAGACCAGTCAACAAAAGGACAAGGAATATGAATTTCATTTCTCAACTACTCCCACTTGGTGGTCACAAACCGGCCTTCACTAATCACTGAGCATTGAACAATCAACTGCTCTAAAGTGACCAAAAATTTTCATAAAAGTTGTCCACCCTTAGATCATTGAACACTATCAAGAGAGTAGTTAACATCATAATCCATTAGGCATTCACTTGGTGCATATGTGATTCCCTATTCTACATTACTCTTTCCTAACTACCAATCTACTTAGAAGCAGTTCTCCATATAAAAATGAATAAGGAGAATAAATCATATGAGAGGCCTACAAATAAGAGCAATGAACGATATGAAATGGGTGGCAATTGAAGAATCACAAGTACATACAAATTATTTATGTAAAATAAAGCATGAAGAACCTAAATGGTGAAAAGAATAAGAAATGCATGAGTCCTAATGCCTACTTTCTTGGTTGAATGATGCATGCATCAAAATATGTCGTCAATTTGACAAACAAAAAAATCAAAGAAAAGAATGCAATATGTGTATGTTTCCCTCATTTTTGTGAAGAGTTAAGGGCATCCTTTCTCCCTCTTAACTTTTATAACATAAACATTCTTTTTTTTTTAATTTTTTGGCCCATTATTTTAGCATGATGGAACATTATGCTTGGGCTTTACTACACATCATTCATTTTTTGTCTAAGGGTATGGATGTGTATCCCTATATTCAAATATCGAAGGAACCACATGATATAGCAATGATTGATGAAAAATGCATGCAATCTACATGTAATTATTTATGCAACTAGAATGATGTGTACATAATGTTGACCTAGAGGTTATACATTGTCCATATTTTAATAATGACTTAACCATTCCATTCATATGTATCTAATATGTGTATTTAAGATTGATTTCAGGTGTTAGGTACATGAAAAGGATCCAAAATCAAAAGCTCTTATTTGCTCAAGTTCAAGCCAAAAGCTATATATGCAAATGTGTAATTTGGGAAATCCATGTAAATGACCTTAGAATATTTTTGTAATCATTTGTATTGATGAATTGGCTTGTAACTAAGATGAGAAAATTAATTGGGACACTAAACACCATGTTTTAATCACTTTAGATGCAAATTAGAAAATTGATTACAGGCAGTCAATCGGTCGAGTTTGAATCTCGACCAATCCTCCTAGATCAATTCTCTAAAGATTATATCGGTTGAGTTGTGTTTTCACAGAACTTGACTGATCGAGTAACTGACCATTTTGATTTTAGATGGTCAGTTGACTTTCCCTAGGACAAACTTGACCGATGATTTAAATATCGGCTTTGTCTTTTACTACATCGGTCGAGTTACCTTTATTAAAATTCGACCAATTGCACTTTATGAAATTTGCAGAAAAAGTAATTGTGACCGTTGGTGTGTTATTTGATCAAAAATAGAGTCATTTCTTTGAAGGAAAACAGCTATATTTCGGCCCAAGTGTACCCCAACTCAAAGGGGCACCCTCAACTATAAATAAGACCTCCTGGAGTTCATTCTAAGGTTGCTCATTCACTACATGCTTGGTCCTATCCTAGTTGAGAGTGTTCTATCCCTTAGAGCCCCTTTCTCTCTCTACCTTCAAGTCAAATTCATGAGTATGAGTGAGATAGGTTCCTGTGTAAGAGAGATACTCCATGTATTGATGTAAAGCTCTCCTCCATCATCTTCCTACCCCATTTCCTATTGAAGAAAAGGTTAAAGATCTTCTTTGAGTGAAGGAGAAGGAGTTGATGTTCTTCAAGGTTGAAGAAGGCAAGGTGTTCCAGATCTCCAAGTGAATAGGCAAGGCGACGCTCAAGAAAGATAGGTAATCCCTTGAAGGATGAAGACTTAAAGAAAGGAGTGGGTAAGTCCATGTTGATGGCTAAAGACTCCATGGTTTAAGTGGGTAAGCTCCTTCTATAGGTTGAAGATCTTTTCTTGAGGTACTAAGCTCTTGGATGTGTGGTTGTTGTGTATTGTAATCTTACAATGGAATATAAGAGTACCAAGATTGCAAATCCTAGAGACTAACCACTTCTAGGTACGTAGTGGATTGACATTGCTCCTAGTTAGGATGTGGAACCACTCTAAATCACCTATCCAAGTTCTTACTCTTCCTTGTCTCTCATCCTTGCTGTGCTTGATAGATTAAGACATCAAATTACTATTTGTTTAAGTTTCTACACTTAATATAATTTGGTGGTTTAATCTATTTTGTGAGAATTGTGAAGCTCTATTCACCCCCCTCTATAGCCCTTGATCCAACAAGTGATATCAGAGCAGGTCTTCTCCAAGATACTTCAACAAGTAGGAAAAGATGGGCGATTTGACACTTGGATCCCTCAACTTGGAAGGGAGCTTCTCCATGCGACTTCTGGTCTTTGACGACACCAACTTCCTCTATAGGAAGAGAAGAATGTATTTATACCTCCAAGGTGTGAGCTATGAGATGTAGAAGGTGGTGCACCTCAAGTACGGAGATCCAAAGGGGAAATCTCCACATTGATGGAAGCACAAATGAAGCAAGCTCAACTCAATGCCAAAGCTGTGAGCATCATCTATGCAACCCTCACTCCATCCGAGTTCAACAGGATTTCCTTGTGGGTCACCTCCCATGAGATATGGAACAAGCTTTGTGTCACCTATGAAGGAACAGAGCAAGTGAAGGAAGCCAAGATCTGTTGACCTAGAGATTATACATTGTTTATATTTTGATAATGACTTAACCATTCCATTCATATGTATCTAATATGTGTGTTAAAGATTGTTTTCAGGAATTAGGTACATGAAAAGGATTCGAAATCCAAAGCCCTAGAATGGCTCAAGTTCAAGTCAAATAGCTACAAGTGTGCAATTTGGGATTTCTATGTAAATGACCGTAGAACATTTTTGTAATCACTTGTAATGATGAATTCACTTGTAACTTATATGAGAAAAATTATTGGGACATAAAACACGAATGTTAGATCACTTTAGATGCATTTTCAAAGATTGACATCAGGTTGTCAATCAGTCGAGTTTTCCCCTGGATAAACTCAACCGATCAATCTTGGTCAATTCTCTGAAGATAAGCATCGGTCGAGTTGTGTTTACACAGAGCTCGACCGATTGAGTACCTGACCATTTTGAGTTTAAATGGTTGGTAAAGTTTTGTCAGGACAAACTCAACCGATCATTTGAATATCATCTTTGTCATTTACTTGATCGGTCGAGTTAACTTTATTGAAGCTCGACCGATTACAGTGTGCGGAAATTGCAGAAAAAAGTGATGTGACCGTTGGTGAGTGTTTTGAGCAAAAATAGAGTCATTTCTTTGAACAAAAAATGGCTATTTTTGTATCTAAGTGTCCCACAACTTAAAGGGGCACCCTCAACTATAAATAGACCATCTTGGAGTTCATTCCAAAGCTGCTCATTCATTGCAAACTTGGTGCTAGCATAGTTGAGAGTGTTCTAACCCTTTGAGCCCCTTTCTCTCTCTACCTTCAAGTCAAATTCTTGAGTATGAGTGAGATAGGTTCCTCTGTAGGAGAGCTACTCCATGTATTGATGTAAAGCTCTCCTCCTCCATCTTCCTACCTCCATTCCTTTGAAGATAGTTGAAGATCTTCTTTGAGTGAAGGAGAAGGAGTTGCTGTTCTTCAAGGCTGAAGAAAGCAAGGTGCTCCAGGTCTCCAAGTGAAGGATATAGGTGATCAAGATCTCCAAGTGAAGGAGATGTGCAAGGAGATGCTCAAGGAAGATAGGTAATCCCTTAAAGGTAGAAGACTTAAAGAAAGGAGTGGGTAAGTCCATGTTGATGGCTGAAGATTCCATGGTTCAAGTGGGTAAGCTCCTTCTACAGGTTTAAGATCTTTGCTTGAGGCACTAAGCCCTTGGATGTGTGGTTGTTGTATCTTGTAATCTTATTTTGGAATATAAGAGTACTAAGATTGCAAATCCTAGAGACTAAACCACTCTAGGTAGTGGACTGACATTGCTCCTAAGTTTAGGACATGGAACCACTCTAAACCACCTGTCCAAGTGCTTGCTCTTCCTTGTCTCTCATCCTTGCTATGCATGTTGGAGTAAGACTTCAAATTGCCGCTTGTTTAAGTTCTACACTTAATATAATTTGGTGGTCTAATCTATTTTGTGATAATTGTGAAGCTCTATTCACCCCCCCTCTAGATCCCATTGATCCAACAAGTGGAATCCGAGCAGGTCTTATCCAAGCTACATCAACAAGTAAGATAAGATGGGCGATTTGTCTCTTGGATCCCTTAATCTAGAAGGGAACTTCTCCATGCAACGTCTGGTCTTCGACGACACCAACTTCCTCTATTGGAAGAGAAGAATGCAATTCTATCTACAAGGTGTGAGCTATGAGATATGGAAGGTTGTCGACCTCAAGTATGTAGATCTAAAGGGGGATATCTCAACTTGGACTGAAGCTCAAATGAAGCAAGCTCAATTGAATGCGAAGGAAGTGAGCATCATCTATGCAACCCTCACTCCATCCGAGTTCAACCAAATCTCAGCTTGGGACACCGCACATGAAATCTTGAACAAGCTATGTGTCACCTATGAAGGTACGGAGCAAGTCAAGGAAGCCAAGATCTACATGCTTGGTGGGCTTCTTGAAAACTTGAAGATGGGAAAAAATGAAAGAGTGGCTGATATGTACACCAGGCTAAATGTGATCATCAATGGATTGGAAGCTCTTGGGAGTGTGTTGGATAGAGGTACTATCAACTCTAAGATCTTGAGATCTCTTCCTAAGAGATGGGAGCCCAAGGTTACTTCAATTGAAGAAGTGTACAAGCTAAGTGAGTTGTCAACCTAGGAGCTAGTTGGTAACCTCCAAGCCCATGAACCTAGGCTTGACAAGCAAGAAGAGGAAGAGAAAAGAGAAGAGAAGGAATCCAAGAAGATAAAGACACGACCTTCAAAGCTCAAATTGAAGAAATGATGCGATAGCAACAACTTGCTCTCAAGTCTCCCACTTCCTCCTTAAGTGAAGATGAAGGCCCAAATGAGTATGAGGAAAACTACTCTAAGGGTAAGCACCTCAAAGGGAAGCCTTCTTCCTCAACTCCAAGATACTATGAGTGTGGCAAAAAAGGCCATTTCAAGAGTGACTGCCCAAAGACCAAGAAGAGTCATCACAAGAGAAGCCAGAAGAAGGAAAAGGAGTACAAGAGAGAAGGAAAGTACAAGAGGAAAGAAAAGAAAGAGAGAAGATCCAAAGATGCAGCTCATGAAGATTGGGAGGAGTTTTCCTCAAGCTCTTCAAGCTTCAAAAATGGAGAATGCCACCTTGCTCTCATGGCTTCTACTAGTGAAGATGTTGGTGAGGTAAGTGAGGTAAGTGAAGTAAGAAATGTTAACTTGCATGAGATATCTAAGGAAACTCTTATTCATATGCTTACCAAATGCCAATCATCCTTTACTAAATGCAAATCCAAAAGGAAATGATTAGGCAACATAGTTGATGATCTTTATGCCAAAATTGATATTCTTGTTAAAAATGAAAAGTTGCTCCTTGATAGCATTGATTCCTTCCAAGGGAAATTTCTTGACCTTGAGTTTCAACACAATGGAGTAGAGGTTGAGAATGGTGTCTATCTTAAGACTATTGGAAAATTTAAGGATGACAACCAAAAATGCCAAGATGAGTTAGATGTTCTCAAAACTGAAAATGTTGAATTAAATCTCATTATTGATGCTAGGAGGCAAGAAGTTTATACTTATCAAAAGGAAATATTTTTACTTAAATCTGAAAAATGCCAAGTTGCTTTCTCAAGTTAATGATTTATCTTCTAGGCCTATTTTTCAAAGTAATGAAGTTTCTAGCATAGATTTAGAAAGAGATTCTTTAAATACTAAAGCCCTCTTCTAGAGGCTGGCCTATTGCATGCTAGAGATGATCTTGCTAGTCTTTCTACTATTGTCATTAATCTTAGTGATGATAATGCTAAATTAAGATCTCCTTTGCAAAAGTTCCTCATGGGTAAGAAATCCCTCAATGATGTCCTAGAACACACTACCAAACAAATTGGTACTAGTGGTTTGGGATATGATGGGACTGCTCCAAAAGGTATGAGAAAGAATAAGAACAAGGGTAAGAAAAAGAGTGTGGAACCTCCTATTTTCCATGGAGAGTCTTCCGACTCTAAGAACCCTATGGTATGTATCCATTGCAAATGTGATGATCATTACTCTACCTAATGTCCTTACAAGCCCAAGGGGACCAACCCAAAGATGAAATGGATCCCCAAGCTAACCCTAGATCCTAAAGTTTGAGTTGGGTTCTGACATCCTTCTTTCTTGTAGGTTAAAAAGAGATGGATTGTTGATAGTGGCTGTTCTAAGCACATGACTGGTGAATTCAACCACTTCAACAAGTTTGTGAGAAAGAAAGGAGGATCAGTAAACTTTGGTGACAATAAGAAGGGTAAGGTCATAGGTGAGGGTGATGTGGGAAATGAGCTTTGTATTAAAAATATTTTACTTGTTAATGGCCTGCATCACAATTTGATTAGTGTAAGTCTACTATATGATAATGGATATCTTGTGTTGTTTATATCTTTAGAATGTTTGCTTCTAGATTCCCTCTCCTACAATGTCATATATAAGGAAACTAGAAGTGGTAATCTTTATGTTATTGTTCTTGATGCTCTTAAGCCCGTACTTGATAGATGCTTGGTTGTGGATAAAAATGATATTTCTCTTTGGCATCGCCATTTTGGTCATGTGAATATGCATCAAATGAAGAAGTTGAACAAAAAGGATTTGGTTCGAGGACTTCCTAAATTAGATTTTGATAAGGATGAGGAATGCCAACCTTGTACACAATGGAAACAAACCAAATCCTCCTTCAAGTCCAAAAGAGTCATGAGTGCCAAAAGAGTTCTTTAGCTTATTCATATTGATCTATTCGGACCAATGAGAATGGAAATGCTTCATGGTTCCAAGTATTGTCTTATTATTGTTGATGATTTCTCTCGATATACTTGGACCTTCTTTCTTATTTCAAAAAGCAATACTCTTGATGTTTTCTCGAGCTTTTGTAAACGGGTTGAAAATGAAGCTTCTTGCCAGATTGTTTCTATCCGCAATGACCATGCATGAGAATTTGAAAATGATTTTTTTGAGCATTTTTGTGAAAAATCTGGTTATTCACACAATTTCTCTTCTCCTCGTATGCCTCAATAAATTAAATGGAGTAGTAGAGAGGAAGAACATGTCACTTCAAGAGATGGCTAGGACTATGCTTCTTGAATATGACATTCCTAAGAAGTTTTGGGCCAAAGCCGTTAGAACTGTCTGTTTTGTGCAAAACTAAGTTTTTACACACCCTTCTTTGAAGAAAATCCCCTATGAGCTTTGTCATGGTAGAAAGCCATTCATTGATTTCTTTCATGTTTTTGGATGTCCTTGTTTTGTTTTAAACATGAAGGATTCTCTTGATAAGTTTGATCTGAAATCCTATAAGGCTTTCTTCCTTGGCTATAGTACTATAAGCAGGGCATATAGAGTATTCAACATTGAATTGTCTAAAATTGAAGAATCTATAAATGTAAAGTTTATTGACACTAACCCTATTGTTGGCAAGCATGTTGTTGATAATGATGTTGCAGATGATTTGATTTCTATCTTGAAAGACCTCAACATCGACAACAAAGGTAAACAGTGATGGAAGAAGAAGATGAAGAAAAGAAGGATCCTACTCCCCACTTTGCTAAGAATCATCCCAAAGAGCTAATCATTGGCAACCCATTTGAGAGAGTGAAGACACGAGCTGCTCACAACAAAGAACAAGCATATAGTGCCTTCATCTCATAACTAGAGACAAAGAACATCAAAGAAGCCCTTGGTGATGATGAGTGGATCCTAGCCATGCAAGAAGAGCTAGAGCAATTCGAGAAGAATCATGTGTGGACTCTAGTTCCAAGACCAAGTGATAGAAAGATCATTGGCACCAAATGGGTCAACCGTAACAAGCTAGATGAGCAAGCAAATGTGGTAAGAAACAAAGCAAGGTTAGTAGCATAAGGTTACAATCAACAGGAAGGTATTGACTTTGATGAAACTTATGCTCCTATTGCTAGACTAGAATCCATTCACATGCTACTTGCTTTTACTAGTTACAAAATTTTCTTGTTATATCAAATGGATGTTATAAGTGCATTTTTGAATGGTACAATTGAGGAGGAAGTATTTGTTGCTCAACCATCGGGCTTTGAAAATGACAAGTTACCTAATCATGTTTATTTGTTGCAAAAAGCTCTCTATGGACTCAAACAAACACCTTGATCTTGGTATGAGAAATTAAAGAACTTTTTGTTAGATAATGGGTATTTCATGGGCAAAGTTGATTCTACCTTGTTTCTCAAACACACTTCTAGCAATTTTCTTATAATTCAAATTTATGTTGATGATATCATTTTTGGTGGGACTGATCTTGATCTTTGCAAGGAGTTTAGTTCTCTTATGCAGAGTGAGTGTGAAATGAGCATGATGGGTGAGTCGACTTTCTTCCTCGACTTTCAAATCAAGCAAATAAAAGAAGGAAACTTCATCAACCAAGGTAAGTACACAAATGAACTTCTCAAGTGCTTTGGGATGGAGAACATGAAGCTGATGGATACACCCATGTCCAACACTGCCAAACTTGACAAAGATGAAGAAGGTGAGAAGGTAGATGAGAAGCTCTATAGAGGTATGATTGGAAGCTTACTTTATTTAACTGCCACTAAACCTGATATTATGTTTAGTGTTGGCTTGTGTGCTCACTTTCAATCTAGCCCTAGGAAGTCGCATCTTATTACTGTTAAGAGGATTTTGAGGTACTTAGCCAAAACCCAAAATTTTGGACTATGGTATCCTAAATCAAGGGATTTTACTCTTAGAGCATATAGTGATGTGGATTACGTAGGGTGTTTGGTTGATAGAAAGTGCACAAGTGGCACTTGCTTCCTTCTAGGACCATGCTTGGTGTCATGGTTCTCCAAGAAACAGAGCACCATGGCATTATCAACTACCGAGGCTGAATACATTGCAGCCGGGAGTTGTTGTGCACAGGTCCTATGGATGAAGCAAATGCTCCAAGACTTCAACATATTTTTTGATGCTTCTCCTATCTTTTGTGTCAATACTAGTGCAATTAATCTATCTTACAATCTGATATTGCATAGTAGGGCCAAACATATAGAGGTTCACCACCATTTTCTTCATGACCACATTGCCAAGAAGGATATCTATATCACGCATTTGGACACAGAAAACCAGTTGGCGGACATTTTTACAAAACCTCTAGCTAGAGATCAATTCAATTTTCTTCGATCTAAACTACTCATTATTGATTTGGATGATATTGCCATGTGATCTAGCTAGTTGTCTCTAACCTATATGTTTGCTCATGTTATTCTTCACCTTGTTTGCCTATATATGCTTAAATGTGCCTAACTTGCTTGTTAACATGCTTAGTTTTTTTCTTGTTTTTGGGTTTTTATAGGATTTCATATTTTATCACAAAATAGTACCCAATGATGAGCTACATGTCCCTAAGTATGTTAATTATACATAATAGAATTGAAAAATGAATTTAATTGGCATGTATATGGCTAGAAACTAAGAATGCGACTTTCAAGTCAGGTTGACCTTCGGTTGAGTTTCCCCCAAGAAAAACTCGACCGATCAGGAGCTGAGAATAGTTCTTTAGTGAACTGTTCGGTCGAGTTTCACACTCACATAACTTGACCGATCCGCAGGCTGAGCCAATATTAAGTTAGAATCAGCCGACTATTTTTCCTATCAACTAGAAAATAGCCAACTGATTCCTCATCTCATAGCCCAAAGCTCTCACCCCCAGCCCTAAACCTCCCACCCCTAGCCCTAGATCGACCTAGAAACCTTGATCTCGACCTCCCCGGGTGTCATTTGTGGTTTTTGTTTGGCGTTTGAGGTCTGCTTTTGCTTGTTTGCACACTTTTCATCTCGTTTTTGTTTCCATGGCTTCTCAAAGATAAAAACATCTTGCTCCAAGAAATGCTCCAACTTCCTCATTGAATAATCATTTGATTCCATTTGATAATACCTCCTTTGTGTCGATTGAGTCCGTAAATAGGCACAAGGACCTTCTTCCCCAAAACCCTTTTCCTTTTTGCACCTTGATTGATCCTTTCCTAGGTATCAAGCGATTATTGCCTCTGTTGCTTGGCTTCTCGCCACCCACCATTTGTCCACCCTAGTGAACGAACATGACTGCTTTAATAACTCCTTGGAAAGTACTAAGGCTATTCACGAGTTCTATGCCAACTTGCGTTGGAACTACAATTTGCTAATCCCGCCGCCGAATACTCAAGTAATTCTTACTTCTATGATCGCCGGTCATCGCTTCCAACTCTCTGAGGATACTTTAAATGTCTTTTTTACCGGATATGAGGAAAATGACACATGGCGTAAGGATTATGGTGAGTATTTCGATCTTCTTGACCTGGAAGGTTTTTACAAACACTACGAATTGACGTTACTGGATATTCATCAGTTTTTGAAGAAACTCGGCGTGTCCTATAAGAAGAAGTCCACCCTACCCTCCTCCTCTCTTGACCTAAAGAGGCACATATTGGCTTTAGGGATTAACTATAATATCCATCCAAAGAGAAATCAAACAAACATTGCAGAGAATACCGCAGTCATTATGTATTGTTTGTTGAACAATATCGGTGTCAAGTGGGTCAGATATATCTTACATCATATGACCTTCTTCGATACTAGAAAGAACACCAAAGGCACCCACCCACCCTACCCAGCCTTCATTTGTGGTTTTTTCAAGTTCACCACTGACAAATGTCTCTTTTCTGAGTTCCATTATCCGGTTGCTAGAAAGGGTGTTTGTATTAGTGAAACCACTCTTCAAAAGTCCATTCCTGTGTTTTCCTCTACCTCTGGTACTTCAGCCTCTGCATCCTCTTCAGCTATCCCATCCTCCTCTACCCGAGCTCCACCACCGTAGCCTCCTCCTAGACCCATCAGTGTGTCTTTTTGTGTGTCTAATGAAACCCTTATGGGTTATATAATGCATCAATAGGCGTACAACCAATAGGTTCAGGACCACCTGCACCAGGATTTTTGTTCCATCATGTCTACCATGAACCTATCATGTGCATCACCCTACCCTACCTACCAACCCTACCCTGGTAGTGCTTATGCTTCATATGCATATGAGCTACTACCCTGCTCCCCAGCCTTCCGCTGCTGCTCTGCCACCTTTTGCTGCTGGTAGCTCCGATCCTGCCTTCTCGTCGTTACTTGCTGCCCCCTGGCCACCCTGCTAGCTTCCCTGGGTGACTCTGCTCCGACCTTCCTACATGCCAATGAGCTTCATGCTCTTGGTATGTCTTGAGCTGAGAAGAATGCCCACTGGCTCAGTCGCTCTTTTGGACCTCCTGCTGATGAGGAGATGCCAGACTAGGCTGAGGATGCTACTGATGATGATGGTGATGATGGCGAGGATGCTTCTGACAACGGTGATGGTGCTGGATCCGATGATGGAACTGATGCTGCACCTTCTGACGGGGATGAGGACTACACTCCTGGCGATGATGATGATACCATAGATATATATAGCTTAGATTATTAGGTGGTTTCTTAGTTTATAGTCTAGCATGCTTATCATATATATCTTTCTAGACTATTTTGTATAAGAAACATCTTGGCACATTCTTCTGAGTTGAACTATTTATTATCTTTGTTTTATCACTGTTATGCTTGTAGTTGCTCTCATGTGGACATATATCTGAGTTGTAATATCTTTGATGCACACTTTGGCCATTTACTCTATTTTATATTATGTGTTGGTGCCATCTTAAGTTCTATTTTGATTATGACTTGGATTGTATGTTATCTGTTATCTTTGTGTGATATATGCTTTTAAATTGTGGCTCATTCCCTTGCATATATGGTTGGTTGAGATTTGGAGAAGACCTAGCTTTTTCTCTTCTACCCCCTACCTTTTTGATAATGTCAAAAGGGGGAGAGATACCTTTCAATGGTTTGAAACTCAATCATATTGGTTTTTCTTTGCTATGATATTGCTTTTGCTTGTGAAACCTTTTCTTATTCAATTCACTGCTTATTATGTGAACTTGCAAAGGACTACACATTACATGTATATTGGTATTGCTATGTGTAGACAGACTAACCATGCATGTTAGAGGAAGCATAGATTGAGGGGGAGCAATTCACATTGTTCATATCATGAATCCCCCTAATTCACAAGGCAAAGGTATAACTTTCATATCCTTTTCAATATGTTTGAGGAATGCTTTGTCATTGTCAAAAAGGGGGATAATGTTGACCTAGAGGTTATACATTGTTTATATTTTGATAATGACTTAACCATTTCATTCATATATATCTAATATGTGTGTTAAAGATTGTTTTTAGGCATTAGGTACATGAAAAGGATCTGAAATCCAAAGCCTTAGAATGTCTAAAGTTCAAATCAAATAGCTACAAGTGTGCAATTTGGGATTTCTATGTAAATGAACTTAGAACATTTTTGTAATCACTTGTAATTATGAATTGACTTGTAACTTAGATGAGAAAAATTATTGGGACATAAAACACCAATGTTAGATCACTTTAGATGCATTTTCAAAGATTGACATCAGGTTTTCAATCGGTCAAGTTTTCCCCTGGATAAACTCGACCGATCAATCTTGGTCAATTCTCTGAAGATAAGCATCGGTCGAGTCGTGTTTACACAGAACTCGACCGACTGAGTACCTGACCATTTCGAGTTTAAATGGTCGGTCAAGTTTTGTAAAGACAAACTCAACTGATCATTTGAATATCGACTTTGTCGTTTACTTGATCGATCGAGTTAACTTTATTGAAACTCGACCAATTGCACTGTACGGAAATTGAAAAAAAAGTGATGTGACCATTGGTGAGTGTTTTGAGCAAAAATAGTCGTTTCTTTGAACAAAAAATGGCTATTTTTGTATCCAAGTGTCCCACAACTTAAATGGGCACCCTCAACTATAAATAGACCCTCTTGGAGTTCATTCCAAGGCTACTCAGTCATTGCAAAATTGGTGCTAGCATAGTTGAGAGTGTTCTAACCCTTTGAGCCCCTTTCTCTCTCTACCTTCAAGTCAAATTCATGAGTATGAGTGATATAGGTTCCTATGTAAGAGAGATACTCCATGTATTGATGTAAAGCTCTCCTCCTCCATCTTCCTACCTCCATTCCTTTGAAGATAGTTCAAGATCTTCTCCGAGTGAAGGAGAAGGAGTTGTTGTTCTTCAAGGCTGAAGAAAGCAAGGTGCTCCAGGTCTCCAAGTGAAGGAGATAGGTGATCAAGATCTCCAAGTGAAGGAGATGTGCAAGGTGACACTCAAGGAAGATAGGTAATCCCTTGAAGGTAGAAGACTTGAAGAAAGGAGCGGGTAAGTCCGTGTTGATGGCTGAAGACTCCATGGTTTAAGTGGGTAAGCTCCTTCTATAGGTTTAAGATCTTTGCTTGAGGTACTAAGCCCTTGTATGTGTGGTTGTTGTATCTTGTAATCTTATTTTGGAATATAAGAGTACCAAGATGGAAAATCCCAGAGACTAACCCACTCGAGGTAGTGGACTGACATTGCTCCTAAGTTTAGGACATGGAACCACTCTAAACCACCTGTCTAAGTGCTTGCTCTTCCTTGTCTCTCATCCTTTCTATGCATGTTAGATTAATACTTCAAATTGTTGCTTGTTTATGTTCTGTACTTAACATAATTTTGTGGTCTAATCTGTTTTATAAGAATTGTGAATCTCTAGTCACTCCCCCCTCTAGAGCCCATTGATCCAATAAAATCTACATGCTTGGTGGTCTACTTGAGAACTTCAAGATGGGTAAGAATGAGAGAGTGGCTGATATGTACACTAGGATAAATGTCATCATAAATGGATTGGCAACCCTTGGTAGTGTGATGGACAAAGGCACTATCAACTCCAAGATCTTGAGATCTATTCCAAAGAGATGAGAGCCTAAGGTTACATCCATTGAAGAAGTGTACAAGCTAAGTGAGTTGTCAACTGAGGAGCTATTTGGTAATCTTCAAGCCCATGAACCAAGGCTTGACAAGAAAGAGGAAGAAGAGAAGAGAGAAGAGAAGGAGTCCAAGAAGATCAAGGACACATCCTTCAAAGCTCAAATTGAAGAAATGGTTTGGTAGCAACAACTTGTACTCAATTATCCTACTCCCTCCTCAAGTGAAGATGACGACCCAAATGAGTATGAAGAAAACTACTCCAAGGGAAAACACTTCAAGGGGAAGCCTTCTTCATCAACTCCTAGATGCTATGAATGTGGCAAAAAGGCCATTACAAGAGTGACTGCCCCAAGGTCAAGAAGAGCCATCACAAGGGCAGCCACAAGATGGACAGGGAGTACAAGAGAGAAGGCAAGTACAATAGAAAGGAGAAGAAAGAAAGAAGAAGCAAGGTGAAGCTCATGCAGATTGGGAGGAGTCTTCCTCAAGTTCTTCAAGCTTTGAAGATGGAGAATGCCACCTTGCTCTCATGGCCTCTACAAGTGAAGATGTAGGTGAGGTAAGTGAGGTAAGTGAAGTCAATTTGCATGAGTTGTCAGGTAAGTGAAGTCAATTTTCATGAGTTGTCTAAGAAAACTCTTATTGATATGCTTCATGCTTGCCGATCATCTTTTACTCAATGCAAATCTAAAAAGAAAAGACTAGGTAAGATTATCTATGATCTTTATGCTAAAATTGAAATTCTTGATCAAAATGAAAAGTTGCATCTTGATAGCATAGATTCCTTACAAGGACAATTTCTTGACCTTGAGCTTCAAATACAATGGAGTAGAGGATGAGAATGGTGTATATCTTAAGAACATTGAAAATCTTAAGATAGAAAACCAAAAGTGCCTAGATGAGCTTGATGTTCTTAAAACTAAAAATGTAGAACTTAAACTCATTGATGATGCTAGGAGGAATGAATTTCATGCTTATCAAAGACAAATTGTTTTTCTTAAATCTGAAAATGTAAAGTTGCTTGCTTAAGTTAATGATTTATCTTCTAGGCCTATCTTGCCAAGTAATGAGGTATCTAGCACTACTCTAGAATGTGATTCTTATATTAATAAATCCCTCTGTTTAGAGGCTGACCTTTTGCATGTTAGAGATGATCTTGCTAGTCTATATTCTACTATCATTAACCTTAGTGATGATAATGCTAAATTAAGAGCTGATTTGCAAATTTTCTTACGGGAAAGAAATCACTTAATGTTGTCCTAGAACACTCTACCAAACAAATTGGTACTAGTGGTTTGGGATATGAGGGGACTGCTCCCAAAGGTAAGAACAAGAGAAAAGGTAAGGGTAAGAAGAAGAGTGTGGAACCTCCTATCTTCCATGGAGATACTTCTAGCTCTAAGAACCCTATGGTATGTGTTTATTGCAAATGTGATGATCATTACTCTACCTATTGTCCTTACAAGCCAAAGGGGACCAACCCAAAGATGAAATGAGTCTCTAAGCTAACCCCGGATCCCAAAGTTTGAGTTGGGTTCTGATATCCTTCTTTCTTACATGTCAAAAAGAGGTGGATTGTTGATAGTGGCTATTCTAAGCACATGACGGGTGAAATCAGCCATTTCAACAAATTCTTGAAAAAGAAAGGAGGATCGGTGACCTTTGGGGACAACAAGAAGGGTAAGGTCATAGGTGAGGGGATGTAGGAAATGAGCTATGTATCAAGAATATTTTGCTTGTTTATGGCCTACATCACAATTTAATAAGTGTAAGCCAACTTTGTGATAATGGATATCTTGTGTTGTTTACATCTTTAGAATGTTTGCTTCTAGATTCCCTCTCTTACAATGTTATATATATGGGAACTAGAAATGGTAATCTTTATGTTATTGTGCTTGATGCTCTTAATCCCATACTTGATAGATGGTTGGATAAAAATGATATCTCTCTTTGGCATCGCCAGTTGGGTCATGTGAATATGCATGAAATGAAGAAATTGAGCAAAAAGGAATTGGTTCAAGGACTTCCCAAATTGCATTTTGAAAAGGATGAGGAATACCAACCTTGTACACAAGGCAAATAAACCAAATCCTCCTTCAAATCCAAAGGAGTCATGAGTACCAAAAGAGCACTTGAGCTTCTTCATATTGATCTATTCAGACCAATGAGAACACAAATGCTTCGTGGTTCCAAGTATTATCTTGTGATTGTCGATGATTTCTCTCACTATACTTGGACCTTATTTCTCATTTCAAAAGTGATATTCTTTATGTTTTCTCGAGCTTTTGTAAATGAGTTGAAAATGAAGCTTCTTGCCAGATTGTTTCTATCCATAGAGACCATGGGGGAGAGTTTGAAAATGATCTTTTGAGCATTTTTGTGAAAAATATGGTTACTCGCATAATTTCTATTCTCCTCGTACACCTCAACAAAATGGGGTAGTAGAGAGAAAAAATAGGTTGCTACAAGGGATGGTTAGAACCATACTTCTTGAATATGACACTCCTAAGAAGTTTTAGGCTGAAGCCATTAACACCTCATGCTTTGTGTAGAACTGAGTTTTTACACACCCTTCTTTGAAGAAAAACCCCTATGAGTTATGGCATGGTAGAAAGCCATCCATTGGTTTCTTTCATATTTTCAGATATCCTTGTTTTGTTTTAAAAATGAATGATTCTTTCGACAAGTTTGATCCATAATCTTATAAGGCTTTCTTTCTAGGATATAGCAGTTTAAGCAGGGCTTATAGAGTGTTCAACATTGAATTGTCTAAAATTAAAGAATCTATAAATGGCAAGTTTATTGAGACTAAACCCTGTTGTTGGCAAGAATGTTGTTGATAATGATATTGTAGATGACTTGATTCCTATCTTGTAAGACCTCAACATCGACAATAAAGGTAAGTAGGTGATAGAAGATGAAGATGAAGAGAAGAAAGATCCTACTCCTCACTTTTCTAAGAATCATCTCAAGGAGCTAATAATTGGCAACCCATTTAAGAGAGTGAAGACACAAGCTTCCTACAATAAAGAGCAAGCAGAGAGTGCCTTCATCTCACAATTAGAGCCAAAGAACGTCAAAGAAGCCCTTGATGATGATGAGTGGATCCTAGCCTTGCAAGAAGAGATAGAGAAATTCGAGAAGAATCATGTGTGGACTCTAGTGCCAAGACCAAGTGATAGAAAAATCATTGGCACCAAGTGGGTCTACCACAACAAGCTCGACAAGAATAGTAAGGTGGTGAGAAATAAAGCAAGGTTAGTGGCACAAGGCTACAACCAACATGAAGGTATTGATTTTAATGAGACTTATGCTCCTATTGCTAGACTTGAATCTATTAGAATGCTACTTGACTTTGTTAGTTATAAAAATTTCTCACTTTATCAAATGGATGTTAAAAGTGCATTTTTGAATGGTACAATTGAGGAGGAAGTATTTTTTTCTCAACCTCTGGGCTTTGAAAATGACAAGCTACCCAATCATGTTTATTTGTTGCAAAAAGCTCTCTATGGAATCAAACAAGCACCTCAAGCTTGGTATGAAAAATTAAAGAAATTTTTGTTAGACAATGGGTATGCCATGTGCAAAATTTATTCTACTTTATTTCTAAAACACACTTCTGGAAATTTTCTTATAATTCAAATTTATGTTGATGATATCATATTTGGTGGGATTGATCTTGATCTTTGCAAGGAGTTTAGTTCTCTTATGCAGAGTGAGTTCGAGATGATAATGATGGGTGATTTGACTTTCTTCCTCAGCTTCCAAATGAAGCAAACTCCAAATGGAAACTTCATCAACCAAGGAAAGTACACCAATGAACTACTCAAACACTTTGGGATGGAGAATATGAAGTCGATGGACACACCCATGTCCAACACCGCCAAACTTGATAGAGATGAAGAAGGTAGATGAGAAGATATATAGAGGTATGATTGAAAGTTTACTTTATTTAACTTCATCTAGACCTGATATTATGTTTAGTGGTGGCTTGTGTGCTCGCTTTTAATCAAGTCCTAGGAAATCACATCTTATTGCTGTTAAGAGGATTTTGAGGTACTTAGCCAAAACTCAAAATTTTGGTCTGTGGTATCCTAAGTCAAGGGACTTTACTCTTGTAGCATATAGTGATGCAGATTACGTTGACTATTTGGTTGATATAAAGTGCATGTGGCACCTTCTAGGACCATGCTTGGTGTCTTGGTTTTCTAAGAAATAGAGCACCGTGGCATTATCAACTACCGAGGCTGAATACATTGCAGCCAGGAGTTGTTGTGCTCAGGTCCTATGGATGAAGCAAATGCTCCAAGACTTTAACATACATTTTGATGCTTCTCCTATCTATTGTGATAATACCAGTGCAATCAATCTTTCTTATAACCCTATATTGCATAGTAGAGCTAAACATATAGAGGTTCACCATCACTTTCTTCATGATCACATTGCCAAGAAGGAAATTTATATCACGCATGTGGACACAGAAAATCAGTTGGCGGACATTTTCACTAAACCTCTTGCTAGAGAGCAATTTAATTTTATTAGTTCAAATTTGCTTATAATTGCTTTTGATGGTATTGACATGCCATCTAGCTAGTTGTTCTTATCCTATATGTCTTGCTCATGCTTTACTCACCTTGCTTGCCTAAAATTGCTTAAAATGTGCTTAATGTGCTTGAAATGCTTAGTTTCACTTGTTTTTGGGGTTTTTATCGAATTTCGTGTTTTCTCACAAAATAGTACCCAATGATGAGTGATATGTTCCTAAGTATGTTCAAAATACATAATAGACTTGAAAAATAAATTTAATTAGCATTCATATGGCTAGAAATTAAGTTTGATGGTTTTAGGTCACGTTGACCATCGGTCGAGTTTCCCCCAGGACAAACTCGACCGATCTGTGGTCGAGAGCTGTTCTTCAGAGAACCAATCGGTCGAGTTTTTGACTCATAGAACTCAGCTGATTCATGGACTGAAGCTAACTTAATGTTAAGTTTGGCTGACTATTCTCCCTCTCTACTAGAGAATAGCCGACCGATTCCTCTTCTCCTAGCCCTAAGCTCTCAACCCCATCCCTAACCTTCCCTATCCGAGCCCTTTCCCGACCTAGGTAGCTCAACCTAGACCTTCCCGGGCACTCCTTGGTGGTTTTTGGACATTATTTGAGGTTTGTTTTGGTTGTTTGCTCATTTTCTTTCTCTATTTTGCCTCCATGGATTCGTAAAGGAGAAAATGACCCGCTCCAAGCAATGTACCTTCATCCTCCTCATCTAATCACTTGATTCCCTTCGACGATACCTCATTTATCTCAATTGAGGCTGTTAATAGATATAAGGACCTTCTTCCTAGGAGTCCTTTTCCTTTTCACCCCTTGTTTGAGCCTAGTCCTAGGCATCAAGCGGTCATAGATCAGGTTGCTAAGTTGCTAGCTATCCACCATCTTTCTTCCCTAGCCGTCGAATTTTCAATTCCATGACCAGTACAAAAGCAGTTCACAAGTTCTATGCTAATCTGAGTTGTAACTACGACTCCCTCGTTCCCCCGCTAAATACTCAAGTAATCCTCACATCGATGATCGTCGGTAAGCGATTCTAAATCTCTGAGGATATAGTAAATGTTTTCTTTTCTAGAGATGAGGAAAATGATACTTGGCACAACGATTATGGAGAGAATTTCGATCTTCTGGACCTAGAAGGTTTCTACAAGAAAAATGAACTGACTTTACAAGATATTCATTGTTACTTAAAGAAACTCGATGTTCCTTATAAGAAGAAGTCTACCCTTCCTTCCTCCTCCCTCGACCTTAGGAAGAGTATTTTGGCATTAGTGATCAATTGCAATGTTCATCCGAAGAAAAATTAAACAGACACTACAGAGAACACTGATGTCATTATATATTTCATGTTAGAGAACATCAGTGTCAAGTGGGCCAGATACATTCTACACCACATGACCTTTTTTGTGGATCTTTGTATCAAGTTGTGCAAGCATATATCCCTCTTATTGGTGCCCCTAATTTGTGTCTTTTTGGCATTACGATATGACATTCTCTCTCCTTGTTTGAGCTTTGAAAAATTGGTGCCCATAGACATGTGTATCAGTGATGCCAATAGCTTCATCTTGTAGCTTTTTGTCACCTATTTTCTAAAAAAATCGGTCATACCCAGTTTAGACTTGGTAGTACCGACTTTGATTCAGGTTTCAGGTGATGTTTTGGGAACAATTTCAGTGGTATCGACTTTGAAAGTCGATAGTATCAACTTTCTATAGAGAGTGTAGAATTTTAACTAATAAGGTGTCAGTGGTACCAAGTATGGACTCAGTAGTACCGACTTTGGCCCTTCCTGCACACCAAACAAGAGCATCAAGGTACCTTCTTTCCATCAAATAAAAATCTAACAAAATAAGTGCAAAAATTACATAACAAATGGTCCTAACAAAATGTAAATGACTAAAATGAAATTGGATTGCCTCCCACGAAGTGCCCTTGTTTAATGTCCTAGGCTCAACATGAATGATCCTCCTCAGCCCAGGTTGTCTTGAGATGTTGTTAAGATTCATCCAGAAGTCTGAACTCCACTCCATCATCATCTATCCTGAGTGTCAAATAGCCTCTACGAATGGTAGTGATCACATCTTCTGTAGCTTAACAACATCTCAGACTCATGTCTCTCACACATGTCCACCTCCACCAATCGCAAATTGATGTGGAGCTTTCAGAAGATGTCCAAAAACTTTTTGAATTGTGCTTCCTTTTTCCTCAACTTCAAACTATCCAGGTATGGCACATCTGACTTCTTTGCTCACTTTTGTGGGGGAATATATGACCCTTTATACACTTTCTCCCCTAACCTTGCTTCAGCACCACTGCCTAGAGTAGAAATAGGCATATCCTCTATGGGCAGTGTTACCGATGGTTATTCCTTCTAAATTGTGGGTTCCCCTTTATTAACTGTGACTATTCCACTATGTAGTAAAACCTTCACCAGCTCTTGTTGAATAGGTACCCTATCAGGAACTTTAGTCGGTGATTTAATAGGAATGGGACCTTGAAGTGCACTATCCACTGGCGTTCTGCATCCTCCTAGTAATCCCAATAGACTGTAAGGAAATTGGACTTTAGGCACATACACATAATTAGACTCCTGAGTGTGTTTCTTGGGTGCCTCCTCAGTATGATGTTCTCTCTCTTCAATAGAGATGAATTTTGCTTGGTGATGTTGATGGGCTACAACTGCATTCCCAGGTGCTCCTTGCTGAATGGACTCCTTCAAGGAAGCTTCTTCTGCTGCTAACTAAGAAATTTGATATTCAATGTTGCGAATTTGGGCACCTTGGTTTTGCATCCCCCTTTGTGTCTGACCCATAAGTGATTCATTTTGGCTCACAAGCTTTCCTAACAATGTCTGAATTTTATCAATCTTGCTAGGGCCCCTGTCCTGCTGGTACAACTGGTGCATATACTTACAATTCTCTTCATCACCCCCAGATGATGTTAAATCCTTCTGGAACAACTTCATGGTGATGAGGTCAAGCTTCTCAGTCAATGTAGAGATGGCTTTAGATTATTCAATGCTATTAATGGTTGTTGGGCATTTTCTTTCTTCACCCCACGACTGATTCTTAGCCATATTTTTCAGGATCTCATGGGCTTTTTGTTCAATAAAAATCCAGCTCCTGCACTATCCAGGTTTGTCCTCTCACCCTGATGTAGGCCATAATAAAAGGTCTTTGCTTGGCCGTATAAATCTATACCATGGTGAGGCACCTTTTGCACCATATTATGAAATTGCTGCCAAGTCTCTGAGTATGACTCTTCAGCCTATTGCTTGAAGTTGTAAATCTTTTGTGTCAATTCATTCATCTTCTATGGAGGAAAGTAACACTCAAAGACAAAATCTATCATCTGGTCCCATGTCTCTATAGATTCCAGCTTGAGGTTATAGAATCAAGACTTAACACTATCTTCCAAGGATGATGGAAACAGTTTCAGGTATATCACGGTGGTAGAACCTTGTCTATCTTCACCATGTCACAACTTTCAACAAAATTATTGATGTGAGTCATTCGGTCTTCAATATTATGGTCATGGAAAGCATGTTGTTTGACTAATGCCACTAGCCTAGGATCAATCTTGTAGCTTCCCACATTTATTTCTTGTCGCTTGATTGGCCTGAGTTGAGCTGTTGAGAATGACGCCTTGATCGTCTCCCAGATGGTTTGTTCATCTTCTGTGTCACCCATACCTTCTGGTTGTGGATTATCTTTGGGAGTGTAATCAATGGTTCCTGTATGAACCATGTACTAGTGCCTAAAATTTGTAAATTCAATATGAGAACGAGATACTAGTGATTGAATTAAGAAAATATTTGCAATTCTTCTTTGGAAAGACTAAAAAAATTAAGAAGGAAGGTGGCCTAGATTGACCGATTACAACACTCGTAGTGCTTGAATATGTCGTTTCCCCAGAAATGGCTCCAAAAACTTGACATGACTAAACTTTACGTGTAAAATGCAAGCGTACGCATCGAAGTAATGCATGCTAAAGAGGCCCGGACATTGACCACGGGGAAATGTAATTTAAGAAACTACTACTAACTACTTCCGATCAGCTAAGCCGAAGAAAACATTGATTTGAGAGTTATTAAACTAATTGCAAGAAAGAAAACTAAATTAATGGTTTGTGATCACAATGAGAAGAAATTATCTAGGAATATGGATTCACCACGATTGACACTATAATTTTAATCTAAGATTAATATATTTTTCTCCCACTCCTGGACAAAGAGCATGTAGAAAGAACTACCTACTCTTGCAGTGTAGTTCACTACCTATGCTAATGCCAATCCCATTTCCATAGTAATTGGTTGATTAGTTAGGTTCTTTACAAATAATCCCTAGGTAATCTCTTCACGTTCATAAGACACTTTTCCCAAAGGGCGATATAAAATGTGTCTTACTATGGATTTCCAATTCTTAATCCTCCTCCCAAAGTTATTAAGGATCTAATTAATCATCTATGGTACGCAACATAGATAATTCAATATGATTTCATAGCAACATATCTAAGAATAAGGAGAAAATAATATACTAATGTAAAAGATCCATATATAGTGTATAACTGGGCTACTCCCGGGTCCTAAAGAACACAGGAATTATCCCCTCATGGTTTCCATGGACAAAAATATGCTAGGAAGAAGGAAAAATGTGGAGAACATAGTTCGGCCATAGTAGCCCGGGCGGTAAGAGGTCGATAAGTCCCAATGAAGGACCCCAGTTCAAACCTCATCGAAGGCACTTTGCAAACGACAATTGATGCTGATTAGGTGCGGGAGGGGGGTGACCGGACCACACCCTCTCATGCCTCAAGAGTTTACCATGTCGGCTTCGCCCGGGATGGGTTCTCTCAGTCATAAAAAAAATGTGGAGAACATAGGAAAAATGATGAACCCCCTGGAGAAACGTGGTTAGGACGCTCCACACCGACGAACAGATCTGCAATCCACAATTGCTACCCACCGAACATGCCCGAAACCTCCAAAACATGTAGTTTCCCTTCTCATTCTCTACTCCCGTGCCAACACCGTCTTGTAATGGAATAGAACATGACAGGTTAGGTCTGGCGGAACTCTCCTTAAGTCATAGAAGTGACTTCGGGCAAAATAAATCCTCAACCGTTGGATTAAACTTGGTTTTTCTAACTGTCTGATCGAGCAGACTTGGTAGTTCCGACTTCTGAAGTCAGTTGTACTGAGTCTGGGATTCAAATCTACTCTATCTCTGATGCAAATCAAATGTTCACCATAACCTTCTGATCATGATGAGAAGTATTACTCTCCTTGCACTAGCACATACTCAACTGTATACGAATCTGAGGTTCCCTTCAAGATTATCAATTTTACCATCCAGCAAGTCCTGACGCTGAAATGGATCTACACATGGCAATACATGACTAGAATTTCACTTGATTAGTTATTTCAAATCGGGTGAGTTTAGGATTCATCGATCAAGTTACATACAAACACTAAAAGATTCCTACAAAAACATTGGTATAGAACAAGTTCATCAGATATAAAACATATGAGATGTATTTAGTATCACATCATCACGTGATACCAATCCTTGTCACACATGAAGAGGATTACACCTCCATTAGGGTTCAAGTCATGTTCAACGATCATTAAGAGAAGCCACACAATTCCAACAAGAACATAATTATCTATCAACACCTTTGTAAAAGGTTCCAAATATCATCATCACACTTTTGTTACTCAAGTTTAGCATAAGATTACATTAAATATAACAAATATGATGTTCAAAAAGGTAACATAGAAGGGTTACCATTATCATTATGAGAGTATCCCTACATCATATTAACATACAAGGAAGCTATATATAATTAACCATCATCATTTAGTTACATCAGGTTGAATTCAACAAGATAGATTGAAATTCATGTTAGAAATCAACACTCAAAGATAAACCACCGATTGGTACACATTCTTTGGAAAAAAACATAAACACTTACACCTAGCATACCCATTAGATCATGTGCATCAAGCACTATCCAAACATAGCCATCGAATTGTGGTCACTTGCAAGACCATTGAATCATACTAAGTTCATGCATAGGTTCATACACACACAAAACATAACCATCAAATCATGGACATCACTCAAAACCATCAGATTCTTAATAGAAATAACCATTGGATATTGGACCTAGATAAGCCATCAGATCTTGAACCTAGAGAAGTTATCAGAACTTGAACCTAATAAAGCCATCAGATCTTGAACCTAGTAAAGCCATCAGAAGTTGAACCTAGTAAAGCCAACTCAAATCTTTAAAGCCAGTAAAGGCATAACACCTTGAACCTAGTAAATCCATCGGATCTTGAAAGCTAGTAAAGCTATCAGATCTTGAACCTAGTAAAGCCATCAGATCTTGAAAGCTAAGAAGGTCATCATTTTTGAAAGCTAGGCAAGCCATCAGGTGTTAAGCATAGAAAATCATCAAGTATTAAAGCTAGATGAGCCATCATATGTTGACACTAGGAAACCCATCAGTTGTAATCAAACAGGAAGACCATCGGTTCTTGAACCTAGGTAAACTATAGGTTTTCAAGCTCAAGTCAAAACTAAAAAAATTGAAACTAAGTATAAACCATTGGCTTGCATAAGAAGTCAAACAACTGAGTCATAAGTCAAGAGAGAAATTATTCCATCATTCTTAAGGAAAATCCATTATTTCTCACCATAAAGAAACCATTGATTCACATGTATTCAAGATCTAGATCTCCTACTTCCAAGGAGAAACATTGACGAGGTTAAGGGGTGCATCAAGGAAGATTATCTACTTAGGAACTACCACATATGCTAAAACCCAAGTAAAAAGTCAACATGTCTACTGATTATTACATTTTTAAAGTAAGATCATAGCAAGTTAAGAGTAAATAAGAAACATGTACAAATTTATATAGCTCACCTCAAGAAGATGATGATGGTCCAAACAACAAGGTAGATCTAAGAGAGGAGAAAGAAACCGTTTCTTGAGCACTCCACATGTCCAAGTTAGTTTCTTACTCCAAGAAAAAGAAAACCCTAGGTTAAAAGAGAAGAAATAAGGTGTTGTTCAACCTCAAGATGAAACTCCATCAGGACAATGTGGATCCAACCAAGAAGGAAGAAAGAAGAATGAAGGAAGCAATAAAAACAAAGGAAAGAAGATGAAATTACTTAGGTCAAGAAATTGTTGGTAATGTATGCCCAGAGAGCCGATCATGTGATGGTTGACATGGTACATACCATAAGTGATTGATTAATAATCATAAAGGAAAGCTTCCAATTCATTATGTTTCACTCGGTTGTGAGATAATGAGGAAATATTATGAACGTCTAAAGAATGATGATACTCAATGACATATGTCTTGTATGTACATTCTTATTATGTCCCTAGTCAGTTGTTACTCTAGAAGAAAATTAGACACCAGAAACACATAAGACTAGAGTGTGGGTTGGTTGATGACATAATCTCATTAGTCATGATATGGCATATCAAACCAAGCACACAGTTACATGTATCAAACAATGTATCAGGAAGATCCACCTTGAGAATGACACATGGAAACCATCATTGGTGGTCATAGTCATCTATCATAGTGAAGGTGGTGGTTGTGGTTCTTAGACCTGAACTCACTACACTCATCACATGTCGTTGGCTATACTTTGACATCGTCAAATGTAATCCTAAAATATGGGTTTACATAAAGGTGATGATCGAAAAGCTTTTCCACATGGGGATTGATTGTGAGTGACATCACTACTACATAAATGGCTTATAACGTCACATTTACAAGCGTCAGTTGTTAACAAAAACTGACGCCTAAAACCTACAACGTTGGTTGAGTACAAAAACCAACATAAAACTATGGAGAGTGACCAAACACGAGTATCACTTTTATTTAGCGTCGGTTCCTAAATAAGCAACCAACGCCCAAAATCGACCACCAAATCTAAATTTTCCAATGAAAAAAATTACCTCCAAAATTTAACATACGACATCGGTTGTTAACAAACCAACCAACGACTAAAGGTTTTTCACAAGGCAGAAATTGGGCCCATTTTATTGTCGGTTTTCTTGCGATAACCGACGCCGAAGTGCTTTCGTGTGCTGTCCCCACGAAAATCTTCACCCCCTTTGCCGTCGGTTTTCTAATGAAATCGACAACTATGGTCATAATTTGAGAACTTTTTGTTTTGTCAGCATATGTAGATAGACGTCAATTTTTCTAGTTGAAACCGACGACTATCATAGAACATAGGTGTCAGTTTTTTTGTTCTGACCGACACCTTTTATTTTAAGCATCGGTTGTTGTGAATAACCGACATATATTGTTAACTTAATAGCACCCACGTGGACCAGACTCTTCCCCTTTCTCTATTTCATTCCCGAACATAGGTGTGGCGATTCCTATGCGATTCCTACTACTGCCGCTGCCTACTTCCGCCGTTGCTGCTCACTGTCCTCCACCTGCCACTTCTCGCCACCCGTCGCTACTTGGTCGCCATCCTCCTCCTGCCGCTTATCGCTGCCCGCCGCCATTGCCACCTGCTGCCGCCGCTGCTACCACTACTGCCGCCGCTCAGAACCTAAGCTCGCCCCACCGGACAGGTACCTTTCTCCACGCCGTCCTGCTCCTCTTTTTTCTCCACGCCGACCTACTAAGCAACTCTGTTCCTTAGGTTTTATAGTTCACTAGGTCTTGCTATGATCTCTGTTCGCCTTTAATCATAAATAAATCTGTACTGCTGCTCATCCCTAACAGTCAAACGGAGAAGGACGAAGACAATAGTATTGTCTACTATTTCTTTTTTTCATTTATCATGTGTATGTCTAGAACAGGGTTGGTGGTGGTTTATGACTGACTTAATGATGAGAAAACTGGTATAGTTTTCACTTTTTTTTACTTATGATGTGTGTGTCATAACAAGGTGATGGGTATAGCTGACTTGATTACTTTTGACTTGTCAATGGCTAATTACTACTCTTATAATGGCCTGTCAAAATAATTCCAAACTTAAAAATAGAAGAACAAATATAACTATCTCATTTTACATGATTCTTAATCTGGTTTTCAATAAACTTCACATGGCATTAATTTTCCCCCTCTAGACTTGGTTCTGAGACAGATCACATAAGTTTGAAGGAGAATATTCTATTTTAAAAGTTCAACTAATTCACTTTATTTATTTCCTAATGACCTATTTTATACTAAGAAAATATATCATATGTATATTGCAAATTATTACTTCTATTTTGACCTTAATGAAATTATGGATTTCAACCACATGTAGGCCTTCTATTTCTAAAATGATTATGTGAACTCCTAAATCAGTAACATATATTATTCTTTGTGCACCCAAATACTTTGTGAATCATGTATGCACCCTAAGGTGATTAAATGCCTAAATCTTGACTTGAAATATGACCTAGTATGTATGTTGTTATATGAATCTCTAGTTAAAACTTCAAGATTGACCCCTAATTAATACATTATAATAGAATTGAATCGTGCATTTGTGTTGTTGTAGGTGCTGTTGACTTGCTGTTGATTTGCATATATTTCTTCTCCAACCTTCAAGTGAGGTATAATATTCTCACTCTCCTAATGTTCCATTAGGCTTCATTTTGATTCAAATCTTTGATATATGGAATCATGGTTTATTTACTATTTAGTATTTATGAACAAGCATTATTAAATGATGTTACACAAAACTTAGGATATGAATGATGAAACTAGGATTGTAGGTATAAGAATGACAACATACATGTATTTGTTGGCCTAGAAAGCTGTCCAAGATTTACTCATTAGGAATAAATCTTGGATAGTCCCCGGTTTGGGACTATTCTTGAACACTTAATCTCACTTAGGATGTAGGTGTATAATGTGTATTGGGTTTTCAAGAAAACTTTGGTAGCACTTCCACGTTTGTTCTCTAAGTACATATGTACTTGGAGAATAATGGGGAAATGCTACTAAAATTTTCTTGAAAACCCAATACTCATTATATACTTACTAGTGAGATTAGGTGTTCAAGAATGGGATAGGTGGTACACATTTATTATATATAAGAATGACTTCACATGTATTTGTTGGCCTAGAAACCCGTCTAGGATTTACTCATTAGGAGTAAATCTTGGATAGTCCCCAATTTGGGACTGTTCTTGAACACCTAATCTCACTTAGGTTGTAAGTGTATAATGTGTATTTGGTTTTCAAGAAAATTTCGATAGCATTTCCCCATTTGAAAAGACAATACACATTATACACTTACTAGTGAGATTAGGTGTTCAAGAATGGGATAGGTGGTACACATTTATTATATAAGACCTTAAACCCTAAAGTTTTAACCATAAACCCTAATCTTTTAACCCTAGACCCTAATCTTATTCTAATATATACTTGTTTTCTCTTTGATCATAGAATTGATAGATCATGGATATCCATTCCAAATCGCTGCACCCTCGAGTTTATTTTTGGTCTTGACCAATTTATTAGATTTGTCGAGGAACATAGGAAACAACCTGGAGATAGGTTCTACTGTTCATGTATGCATTGCGGTAACAACTTGAAAGTCAACACTGGTGACAAAATTAAAAGTCATGTCATGTGCAATGGGATTGTACAAGGTTATACAGAATGCACTAGCATGGAGAGATTTCAAACCTGAAATCAGTGGATGTCGATAGCAGTTCTTGTGTGGAAGAAGAAATTGCCTCTGATGACGTAGATGTGAACGAACCCATTTCAGTAGACATCGTTGATGTGATGCAGGATAGTTGTGGGGTAGAGTACACCGATCCACCTCCCTTGTTTAGAAACATTGTGCATGATGCTGAGATACCATTATACACAGGTTATAAGTTTACGAAGCTTAACACTGTGTTGAGATAGTATAAACTGAAAGCTAACAATCGATGGAGTGACAAAAGATTCACATCATTATTGTCTTTGTTGAAATAAATTCGTCTTGAAGGAAATGAGGTGCCAATCTCAACATACCAATTAAAGAAATTGTTGTGCCCAATGGGAATGGAGGCCAATAAGATACACACATGCCTGAATTATTGTGTATTATTTCAAAAGGACTATGTGGAGTTGAAAGATTGTCTGAAATGTAGTGCGTCAAGGTATAAATTGACGACTTCGGGGAAGTACAAAACTAGTTCTCCTGCCAAGGTGATGTGGTATCTACCTATAATACCACGGTTTCAATGCTTGTTTGCCAATCCTATGGATGCGAAGAATTTGAGGTGACATGCAGATGTTAAGAAAAATAATGATGGAATCCCATGACATGCGTCTAATTCCCCACAATGGAAGAAGACTGATTTATTGTACCTTGAATTCGGTGAAGAAGACATGAATCTAAGACTTGGGATTTGTACATACAGGACATTGAGCAGCCAACATAGCACTTGGCCAGTTATGCTTGTTATATACAATCTTCCTCCCTGGTTGTGTATGAAAAATAAGTATGTTATACTGTCATTGTTGATATCGGGCCCTAAAAAACCTAGAAATGATATCCGTGTTTATCTTGAACCTATGATTGATGACTTGAAGAAGCTCTGGGGTGAAGATGTGATGACCTATGATGTTTCACGAAGGGAGACATTTTGTTTGCATGCTATGTTGTTTCACACTATGAATGACTTTCCAGCGTATGGGAATTTGTCTGGATATAGTGTCAAAGGACCTAAAGTGTGTCCTATATGTGAAGAGAACACTGATTCAATATGACTAAAACACGGTGGCAAGACTGTATATCTTGGTCATCAAAGGTTTCTAACAAAATTTCATTCGTATCGTAGGTTGCGCAAAGCATTTAATGGATGGAATGAGGAACATAGTGCACCTAAACCTATATTAGGGGAGGATGTTTATGAAAGAGTAAAAGACATCACCAATGAATTTGGTAAGAGATCCCAATCTACAATGGTCACACAGAGTGACAAGTCTTTATTCAAGAAGAAGTCAATATTTTGGGATCTTCCTTATTGGAGTTCTTTGATAGTCAGACATTGTATCGATGTCATGCACATTGAGAAAAATGTATGTGATAGCGTCATCGGTACTCTGTTGAATATACCAGGTAAGACTAAAGATGGGATAAAATCCAGAATGGACCTATGTGAAATGGGAATAAGGACAGAATTAACAGCAGTGGTTAGTAGCGATCAAAGAACATACTTACCTCCCGCTTGTTACACGTTGTCTAGAAAGGAGAAGAAAGCTTTTTGTGAATGCTTGGTAAATGTTAAGGTGCCACAGGGTTACTCATCCAAAATCTGTACATTGGTATCAATGAAAGATTTGAAGTTGATAGGTCTTAAATCTCATGATTGTCACACTCTAATGCAACAAATATTGCCTGTGGCAATTCGATCTATATTGCCGAAGCATGTATGGTTTGCAATCACCAGACTTGGTTTATATTTCATCAGTATGTGCAATGAAGTTATTGACCCTGATACTCTCGATAAATTGCAAAGAGAAGTGGTTGTTACCCTATGTCTGTTTGAGATGTATTTTCCTCCTTCATTCTTTGATATCATAGTACATCTTGTTGTCCACTTGACTAGGGAAGTGAAAATGTTGGGACCCGTTTCTTGCATTGGATGTATTCCTTTGAACGATACATGAGCATTTTTAAAGGTGATGTTCGAAACCGTTATCGGCCTGAAGGGAGTAATATTGAGGGTTCTGTGGTGAGAGAGGTTATGGATTTTTCCAATGACTTTTTGAGTGGTAATGATGCTCATGTGAATGACAAGAATATTGAGGAGCATTTTGGCAAAGGAATTTTGGTATCACGGGTGAAAGTAATCAGCCGTGAGCAGTTGGAGCAAGATCACTTGTATATTTTACACAACATCGACGAAGTGAGTGTTTATATCGAGGAACATACCTATTTCATCAAGAGACAATATCCTTGATCCAATTCAATGTGGCTTGCTAGAGAGCATAACAAGACATTTATTAAGTGGTTTGAAGATAAAGTCTTACATCAACTATCTCAAACACTAGATAATCTTACTGAAACCATCAAATGCCTCACCTTTAAACCAAAATTGAATGTTATGTCTTATGAATGGTTTGACATAAATGGATTCTCGTATTACACAAAGCATCAAGATGATAAGAGTGTCATCTAAAATAGTGGGGTCACCCTTCAAGCGTCTTCATTGTTTTTTGCAAGTGCAAAGGATAAGAGTCCACGTAAAGCTAAAATATCATATTACGATGTCATTGAAGACATATGGGAGTTTTACTATGTAGATTTCTGAATTCGACTCTTTAAATGTAATTGGTTTGACAACAACAAAGGAGTTATAGTGAATGAATAGGGTTTCACATTAGTGAACTTTGAAAAGATTGGCGAGAAGGGTGATGTTACGACCCCACCTCCTGATAACCCCCAATTAAGGGAGACCGAGAGGTCGAAGCCACACCCATTAATCCCAGATCAAAGGTTCGACATATAACCATAAACAATTATTGAATTCTAACAGACTATACTAAAAATGGTAATAAAATTTTCTTTACATACCTTGTGAAAACTTGAATCTCTAACTTCTATCCATGCCGATACTAATATATCTAATCCTCCTTTGTACTTTAATTCTCTTTTAGTATCACATGTGCCACTTTACTGTTTGTTCTTTTCGTTGTACCTAAAATGCCGACAAACAAAACGTCGGTCAGCTGTAGCTGGTATGTGGGGGAAAAAAATAAACATGCAACTATGGTAACAATGTAATCATTCAATTACTTATTTAACAACCAATATTACGTTTTAGATATAACTCCACGATCCAAGGGTACCCTATCCTCTGTATTGTCCCCATTAAACCCCTCATGATCCACCTATAAGTGAACCAGTTTCTAGGGTTGAGTCACATGGCACTACTCGTAAGTAGACCACTCCTTAAATCGAGATTTGCTAAAGAGTCTCTAACTCACAGTAACCTAGACCTTGCTCTAGGATTACCCCTTTTTTAGCCTTTTCAAAGTAATAGAGGTGGACCCGGATCTAGCCAGTTATATTTGCACAATTATGGTGATAATCATAGTCACTTTATAGTTGCATGAAATAAATAAACATCCAACAGTTTATTTGCATTCAATGCGATTAAACATTCGGGAATCCACCGGGAAACTAAAGCGGTTATCCATAATCGTAACCACATACCTGATCCATAGTAACTTGATGTCCATGCATTAACATTCATCACAGTTAACAAGCAGTCAACAATATCCTAAAAATAATGCATTACATTCAAGTGTCATTGTTTTATTCAAACATCCTCAAGATCAATTTGGATTCCTCCTTATGATTTCTAGGCCAACTTTAGGGTTTTATTCGAGTTTTAGCCTTC
Source organism: Alisma plantago-aquatica (assembly GCA_963693085.1). NCBI lineage: Eukaryota > Viridiplantae > Streptophyta > Magnoliopsida > Alismatales > Alismataceae > Alisma > Alisma plantago-aquatica. The sequence continues at coordinate 1,387,668,635 of OY856412.1, forward strand.
ATTATGCAATTATCACTTTTAATGCTCTTTTAGTTCACAAACCCTAATTTCTGCATCATAGGCACAAATGAATGTCAGTTAAGTCTAATATGTTTCTTTTACACTAAAACTATTATCTTTCTCCTTTTAGGTCATATCCAAAACATTAAGGCTAATTACTATCTTTGGTTTCTTTCAAATTGACAAATCATATTTCATTATAGTTCAACTCACATATATGAACCTTATTTATCCCTATTTCCACTTTTATACACTAGGAAACACTAATTATCCAAATAATTCACATTAAAGATCTTTGGTACTCAATTTATCTTTGAATCATCATATTTCTATTTTATTCTTCAATTTGTACAATTAAAACCATTATAATTCATATCAACATAAATTAGGGTTTCTAATCCCATTAAGGCATATTCATGTACATAGAACCCTAAATTAAACCAACTATATTAAAAGATCATCTTTTAAAATCCTATTTTCACTTTTATTAACAATAGGTTAATATCAGCTTGAATTATCCATCTATCATCAAATCTAAGGATTTTTCCTTTGTTAAATCATTAAAGATAATAACTTCATGTACTTTTCCAATTTCAAGCATATAAACTCTAAATTAGGCTAATAATGTGCAAAGTTCTTCTTTTTTGAACTCAATGTTCCTTTTTACATTTAACAGGTTAACATCAACCCTAAAGGTCCATTGAACCCTATTAAACAAATTAATCATATCAGATTAGGGTTCCTTAATCTTTAAAGTATTAAAGATGATTACTTCCATTCATTTTCGGATTACAAATAGAATCAGACTTCAAACATAATTTATTTGGATTCCTCTCATTCTGAGGATCAACTTTCATATATAACTTTTTGTCATCCGAACTACGAATCTTAAGTTACGAATTTTTCAAGAAAAACACTTACTTTACCAATAGCATGCTGACACGTCAGCATAGCCATGCAACACGCCCCTTTGGGAAAAATAACCAAATTACCGCGCTACCCTACACTTAACTCGAGCGGCCCTTGTTAAACCGGGGGTATAACCGTCCAATGCTGGTATGGGCTTCTTCTACCTCGCGAGCGGAGCAGGCCGCCGCCCTAGCTGCGCGCTGCAGCCTGCGCGACCCTCCTCCCTCTTCCTCGAGGCTCGCACCATGCTATTCTCTCTTCTCTACCTCCGCCCCTTGCTCCGACGACCTCCGCAACATCTGGGCGCCTCCCAGCTCGCAATCTAGGCATTCAGTTTGGACAGGGCAGATGTGCGACCTGCAGCCATGGCTCTGACCTTCTGCAGGCTCGTTACAGCGTTTACGGTCATGGAGACGATGGCAGAGCCCTCCTTGGCATCGTATCACTTCGCTCATCCACCCAGGTGACTCCACGGATCTCTGTTGCTCTAGGGAAAGCACTACTCTTGGATTAGGGTTTTGCTTTCTAAGGAAGAGAGAAGGAAGAAAGGGATACATGGAACTCTTTTCAACTCGTCCCTGGGCTCTGCCCCTTATGTAGGGGTGAGAGACAAAGCCCTAGGTTGGCTTGTCCTCGATTCAAAGAATCCTTTTACAAACATGAAACCAAAACCTTCCATGAGAAGAACCTTCTCTCTCTTCTTTATCTTTTTAACATTCCTTTTTCTTTAAGTATTAGGAATTCGAAATTCCTCTCCTTCTCTCTCTCTATTTGTCTTTTAATCTATTGGCCACAAAATCATGTTTCCTTTTAATAGAAAATTCCATCCTTCGAAAATCAACACAAAATTCATTAATAATATATCACATTATCTTCATATTTTGAAAATTTAGTATTTTCTCTTTCCTTCCTCTTTATTGGGACTCCTTGGATCCCAAGACACTCTATTATTTCGAAATTCATTTTATTGGAGTACTCATTATCCTTCTTATTGCACCTATATGCCTTATTTTGCATTGTCATGTTAATTTCTTATTAAAATATTTATTTTTGAGGATTTCTTTTTATTTCTCTTTTATTTTCCTCATTGGCCTTCCTTTTATTATTATCAACCTCATGGATACGAAATTTCCTCAAGAAATCTCATTTATGCCTCTTTCCATTCATTTTCCACTTTTTATCATCATTTTCAATTTATTTCTTAATAAAGAAATACTTAATTAATCTTTTCTTTTCTTATTGCTTTATTTATGCAACTTTGTACTCCTTGGAACCCAAGGAACCCAAGAGGCACTAAATCCTCTTTGAATTTGCCTTCTAGAAGTTTCTACATATTTCTTTTCTTAAAAAAAATTCAATTATCCATTTACTATTTGAATTTCATTGTTATTGGGCCCAATAGCCAAATAAGCCCACAAAGCAACCAATCAAGGATATTTTGAAGGGAATCTATTGATTCAAAACAAATCATATCATTAATTATTCAATTATCTTTAATATGAGAGATTACATTTCTCACTATTTGAACCCAAAAATTGGGGTTATAACATCCTTCCCCTCTTATAGGAATTTTGTCCTCAAAATTCAGGCAAACAAACAAACAATTCAGGATAAGACTTTTCCATGTCCATCATTGGCCCCTATGTGGCTTTGCCGTATTCATGGCGTTTCCAAAGAACCTTTATCATCACATATTCTCTTCTCTGAGTTCTTTCATCCTGGCGTCTATAAACTACATAGGTGACTCAGGCCATTTCAGCCTCCCTTGGGGCTCACTAGGTTCATTGCTCAGCACATGGTCGGGGTACCTCACATAGTGCTCTAAATTGGACACATGGAAAATATCTCCCATTACTCTATCCCAAGGGGTAGGGTCAAACCTATCCTTCTTCACCCATCCATCTCTAATGGACCCATGTATCGCAGACTCATCTCTCTTAGTTATAACTTATAGGGGTCGGATTTTTATGTCACATTTTCTCCCACAGTAACTTGTATGTCAGTCTACTTTGCATCTGCTCATGACTCTCATCGTCTCTAGGCTTCTTTTAGACCTTGCATGATCAAAGTGACTTCATCTACATGCACTGGGGTCCCTTTTTCTAACCATCATATGGCCCTTTTCTAACCATCATGTGGCCCTTTTCACCAACATCATCTTACTGAAGTGGTGACCGACACAACCTCCCTTACATAGCTTCATATAAAACTCGATACATGCTATGGCGGTTAATGTCACATCTTTTATAGGACAAGAACTGTCTCTAGATATCACCCTGAACGAGCACACATGCCCTCATCAGACCCTTTAGTCTGGATCATACTAACATTGAGTTCTTCATGTACCTACTTCCACTTTATGGATGTGAATCTTTAGGGAAAACTCAAGAACCTTTGAACTCACTTCATGGTGTAGTTGCACCATCTTTCTCATGGGTTGTTCAACTGGATGTGTCCCTTAACCGAACTCTTCCTTTCTCATATTATCTAGGTAAGGCGACCTACCATAACCCACATTGTATCTCGACCTTCTTTGGCATAGGGAAGAACCATCACAACATCCATAGTGTTGAGCTCCCATTCCCTCTCAAGGACTCATTTGTTCTCTATATCGATACACTGGGTTACTGGGGTTCGTCCTTTACCTCCTGGCTTGCATGGCCATAAACCGCATGCAACCTCATCTTAAGCATCCCAAGTGCTATTGCCATTCTCTACGGTGTATCATGATTTCCTGTATGTCATGATTCTTCCAAGATCGATTCCTTCGTAACTCTAAACCACTCTATTCGGGGTTTTGTCACCTTCTCTTCCAAAGAGGTGTATCTGAGGTTTTATCCTTTCATTGCATCCAGGACTAGACTGGCTAACCAAACAACCATAACTTTTCAATGCATCTTGTTACATCTACGTGTTATCCGAACACCTCTCCTTTTCAAACTTAGGGTTAGACAAACAACCTCTTCTAGCTTCTAGTCAAACAAGCCAGATGTATCTCAACCAGAGCAGCCATTACCACTTCACATCCTTTGGTAACATTACACTTTCATGTATTTCACATATCATGTCACCTTAAACTATATGTTCATCTTCATAAGAACACTCTCTGATTCCATCATTATGGTGATCAAACTCAACATGGTATAACTTGTAAGTTCCACATAGCTCATGATAAAAAAAAACATCCTCATAAGGGGACTACCTCATTCCTCTTAGTGTCTACAAACCATCCATGTATCATTCACTTTACCAGGGTAGATATCTTCTCTATCCCCATTTCTCGTGGCAACTCTCCAACTTACATCATCTCTTATCCTTGGTGTATGACATGCATAATGTCCTATCTCTCACCCCCATAACAAGAGGAAATAAGCATTTGGCTGCAGTCCAAATACAGAGTTCTTCCTGTTCCAAGAGTAGAGATGGTACATCCCACCTTGCCAGTACACCTTTAAATCTAAGTTGCAACGTGCCACATATGTCTCTTCATCACAGACATCATCATATCAAACTAGTCTTGAACCTACTAAGGTTTATATCCTTGGTCATCTCCTCTAGGTCTATAGGGTACCGACTCTTTTGGGGTCATCCCTCTTCCCTCATGCATCAAGAGAGTGCCCTACTCATCTGCCCTTTGGGTCCCATGAGTTCATGAAGGTGATCAATCTCCTAACCCATGGCCCTCAGACAATGATAGCTGTTACCTCCCGACCCTATGGTCATGTGCAACTGGGGAATTAGGCAACTCCTACTTTCATCGGTCTTATCCCTACCTGACCCTAGGATAGACTTAGGATTCTCCATCATAGTACATGTTCACTTAGAACCTTACCCAAGTCTTCATCATCTCTCTTTCTGCGTTTAAGGGTTGGATTTCATCCTTTCATAGGCATCATGGAAACCTGCCTACCATGGTCAAGCCCCATACTGGTTACCTCCATGGTAACACATTCACATGCAAAAGAGAGGAACCTAGGCTCTGATACCAAATGTTACGACCCCACCTCCCGATAACCCCCAATTAAGGGAGACCAAGAGGTCGAAGCCGCACCCATTAATCCCGGATTAAAGGTTCGACATATAACCATAAACAATTATTGAATTCTAACAGGCTATACTGAAAATGGTAATAAAATTTTTCTTTACATACCTTGTGAAAACATGAATCTCTAACTTCTGTCCATGCCGATACTAATCTATCTAATCCTCCTTTGTACTTTAATTCTCTTTTAGTATCACATGTGCCACTTTACTGTTTGTTCTTTTCATTGTACCTAAAACGCCGACAAACAAAACGTCGGTCAGCCGTAGCTGGTATGTGGGGGAAAACAATAAACATGCAACTATGATAACAATGTAATCATTCAATTACTTATTTAACAACCAATATTATGTTTTAGATATAACTCCGCGATCCAAGGGTACCCTATCCTCTGTATTGTCCCCATTAAACCCCTCATGATCCACCTATAAGTGAACCAGTTTCTAGGGTTGAGTCACATGGCACTACTCGTAAGTAGACCACTCCTTAACTCGGGATTTGCTAAAGAGTCTCTAACTCACAGTAACCTAGACCTTGCTCTAGGATTACCCCTTTTTTAGCCTTTTCAAAGTAATAGAGGTGGACCCGGATCTAGCCAGTTATATTTGCACAATTATGGCGATAATCATAGTCACTTTATAGTTGCATGAAATAAATAAACATCCAACAGTTTATTTGCATTCAATGTGATTAAACATTCAGAAATCCACCGGGAAACTAAAGCGGTTATCCATAATCGTAACCACATACCTGATCCATAGTAACTTGATGTCCATGCATTAAAATTCATCACAGTTAACAAGCAATCAACAATATCCTGAAAATAATGCATAACATTAAAGTGTCATTGTTTTATTCAAACATCCTCAAGATCAACTTGGATTCCTACTTATGATTTCTAGGCCAACTTTAGGGTTTTATTAGAGTTTTAGCCTTCATTATGCATTTATCACTTTTAATGCTCTTTTAGTTCACAAACCCTAATTTCTACATCATAGGCACAAATGAATGTCAGTTAAGTCTAATGTGTTTCTTTTACACTAAAACTATTATCTTTATCCTTTTAGGTCATATCCAAAACATTAAGGCTAATTACTATCTTTGGTTTCTTTCAAATTGACAAATCATGTTTCATTTTAGTTCAACTCACATATATGAACCTTATTTATCCCTATTTCCACTTTTATACACTAGGAAACACTAATTATCCAAATAATTCACATTAAAGATCTTTGGTACTCAATTTATCTTTAAATCATCATATTTCTATTTTATTCTTCAATTTGTACAATTAAAACCATTATAATTCATATCAACATAAATTAGGGTTTCTAATCCCATTAAGGCATATTCATGTACATAGAACCCTAAATTAAACCAACTATATTAAAAGATCATCTTTTAAAATCCTATTTTCACTTTTATTAACAACAGGTTAATATCAGCTTGAATTATCCACCTATCATAACATCTAAGGATTTTTCCTTAGTTAAATCATTAAAGATAATAACTTCATGTAATTTTCCAATTTCAAGCATATAAACTCTAAATTAGGCTAATAATGTGCAAAGTTCTTCTTTTTTGAACTCAATGTTCCTTTTTACATTTAACAGGTTAACATCAACCCTAAAGGTCCATTAAACCCTATTAAACACATTCATCATATCAGATTAGGGTTCCTTAATCTTTAAAGTATTAAAGATGATTACTTCCATTAATTTTCGGATTAAAAATAGAATCAGACTTCAAACATAATGTATTTGGATTCCTCTCATTCTGAGGATCAACTTTCATATATAACTTTTTGTCATCCGAACTACGAATCTTAAGTTACGAATTTTGCAAGAAAAACACTTATTTGACTAATAGCATGCTGATACGTCAGCATAGCCATGCAACGTGCCCCTTTGGGAAAAAATAACCAAATTACCGTGCTACCTTCCACTTAACTCGAGTGGCCCTTGTTAAACCGGGGGTATAACCGTCCAATGCTATTTTTGGGCTTCTTCTACCTCGCGAGCGGAGCAGGCCGCCGCCCTAGCTGCGCCCTGCAGCCTTCGCGGCCCTCCTCCCTCTTCCTCGAGGCTCGCACCATGCTAGTCTCTCTTCTCTGCCTCTGCCCCTTGCTTCGACGACCTCCGCAACATCTGGGCACCTCCCAGCTCGCAATCTAGGCATTCGGTTTGGACAGGGCAGATGTGCGACCTGCATCCATGGCTCCGACCTTCTGCACAGCGTTTACGGTCATGGAGACGATGGCAGAGCCCTCCTTGGCATCGTATCACTTCGCTCATCCACCCAGGTGACTCCACAGATCTTTGTTGCTCCAGGGAAAGCACTACTCGTGGATTAGGGTTTTTCTTTCTAAGGAAGAGAGAAGGAAGAAAGGGATACATGGAACTCTTTTCAACTCGTCCTTGGGCTCTGCCCCTTATGTAGGGGTGAGAGACGAAGCCCTAGGTTGGCTTGTCCTCGATTCAAAGAATCCTTTTACAAACATGAAACCAAAACCTTCCATGAGAAGAACCTTCTCTCTCTTCTTTATCTTTTTAACATTCCTTTTTCTTTAAGTATTAGGAATTCGAAATTCCTCTCCTTCTCTCTCTCTATTTGTCTTTTAATCTATTGGCCACGAAATCATGTTTCGTTTTAATAGAAAATTCCATCCTTCGAAAATCAACACAAAATTCATTAATAATATATCACATTATCTTCATATTTTGCAAATTTAGTATTTTCTCTTTCCTTCCTCTTTATTGGGACTCCTTGGATCCCAAGGCACTCTATTATTTCGAAATTCATTTTATTGGAGTACTCATTATCCTTCTTATTGCACCTATATGCCTTATTTTGCATTATCATGTTAATTTCTTATTAAAATATTTCTTTTTGAGGATTTCTTTTTATTTCACTTTTATTTTCCTCATTGGCCTTCCTTTTATTATTATCAACCTCATGGATACGAAATTTCCTAAAGAAATCTCATTTATGCCTCTTTCCATTCATTTTCCACTTTTTATCATCATTTTCAATTTATTTCTTAATAAAGAAATACTTAATTAATCTTTTCTTTTCTTATTTCTTTATTTATTCAACTTTGTACTCCTTGGAACCCAAGGAACCCAAGAGGCACGAAATCCTCTTTGGATTTGCCTTCTAGAAGTTTCTACATATTTCTTTTCTTAAAAAAAAAATTAAATTATCCATTTACTATTTGAATTTCATTGTTATTGGGCCCAATAGCCAAATAAGCCCACAAAGCAACCAATCAAGGCTATTTTGAAGGGAATCTATTGATTCAAAACAAATCATATCATTAATGATTCAATTATTATAACATCCCTGACCTGGGTTATGAGTTAACCATAGGTGTTTTGCCTAAATATGTAATTAAATCTTTGTGATTAACTCTGAGCATGTAATTAAGTTTCTCAGAAACATATATTCAGTATTTGCTCCTTTTTATTTAAAGTTGTAGCATTGTTTTGATATACAGGGACCTATGTGCAATTTACCCAGTTAAAAGGGTTAGCTTGCAATTTGCACATGATGAGATGTTCCTTTGATGTTGAGACATCATGAGAATCTTTTTGGCAAAGTATGAGGGATTTTCCAAGCTTGGGCACCAAGGTGCAGCTGTGGAAGCAATCCCGGTGCTTGAAACCCTAATTTGGGGTAAAATGCAATTTACCCAAATTAAGGGATTCAATTTGTAAAATATATCATCTAATGTATCTTTTAGAACTCTTACCATCATTAGAGAAGAAATGATGAGGAAGTCACCTCAATTGAGTTATCAAGTTATGAAATATGCCTTGTGATTAAATAACCAGGGTATATGTGCAATATCTCTTTATGTATGTACCTTATTATTAGATTGTTCTTCTTTGTCTTCTTTTTTTTCTAGACCTTAAGATAAGGTTTGTCCTTATAATAAAGAGGAAGGGACGAGCAAGTAATGAAGGAAGGACTTAATTGGAATTATGGGGAAACTTATGGGCCTTTAATGAAACATCACCCAAGTATATGTATACTTCACCTCTCAAGCAAAGGAACTTTTCCTTCATGCATATCACTGTTTCCTCTTTGCTTGGCCGACTAAGGACTGTCTTGGAGCTCAAGGGGAACGACCAAGGGTGCAAGGTAGGTTTGAACCCCTCTTCTTGCCTAATTCCATGGTTAAAACTCGAATTCAAGGTCAATTTGGTGGCTAACTCTCGAAACCCTATCTTTCTAGCCATCTCTTTTCGTATTTCCTTGGAGTTTTCACCTTGGCCAACCTGTAGGAACTCAAGGACGCCATTAGAGCTTGGAGCTTGAAAGCTTGGAGCCCAAGGAGCAAGCTTTAGGCGGGTTTTATAACTCTAAACCCATGCTTTACTATGTACATCTCTTATATGCGGTTAGACGATAGCTTTTCATGGTTCCCTACTTTTCCCTGCTATTTTGCAAGCAAATCCATGGGATATTCGTACTGTTCTTGAGCTAGGAGATGAAGGCGTGATTTCCAAGAAAAACCCACCGCTTTTCACTTCCTTAAACGGTCTCACCAGTTTGCTCTCTCGGTCTCAAGACTGCGAGGTGAGCAAACGGTCTCTATACCGCGACAAGGAAAACGGTCTCCAAGACCGTTTGGCCCCGTTGACCGAGCGTGGACCGTATAAGAAATATGTTCCTAATTATATAGGCTAATCACCCTCAAAACTTAGGAGGCTAACTCCAAACGAATCGGGAGATATGACCTTTTTAAGTAACAACTGTAATTGAATTTATTCCTGGTTTTCAAACGGTCTGAAATTGCCTTTTTGGGCAAACGGTCTCAAGACCGTGTAAGGTCATTGACTAGGCATTGACCGTATGAGATTACTGTTCAAAATAATGTTAGTTAACAACTCACCAAGTTTGATGGTCTAATTCAAAACGGGCTAAGAGATGAAGGGTGATTACTAGGGCTAACCCTAGATGAAATCAGTACTGAATTATAATAATATAAATTAGGGTTTTTAGGGTTGATTGACCTAAACGGTCTCAAGACCGTTTGGGGGTCATCCAAACGGTCTCAAGACCGCGAGGGCAATCAACCATGACCGTTTGGAGGTCTGGGGTCAAGAATAGTTGACCAATTGAAGGTACATTTATACCAAATTATATTGCAATTAAATATTGATATGATCATCAACTCAATAGGTTAGACCTTGATGAATTTGCACTAGAATCCAAAATTGGATGGGCAAACGGTCTCAAGACCGTTTGGAACTCATCCAAACGGTCTCAAGACCGAGAGGACAATCACCCAAGACCGTTTGAAGGTCTAGGGTTAAGTTAATTTGACCAATTGAGGACCCAATTGCAAATAAGTTATCAATTTAATTAAAATTCTGTTTTGTGGCTCAATCATGGTTCAACCCCTATCAAATCACAATAGACTTTGATGAAATCTTGGGCAAATGGTCTCAAGACCATGTGGGGACCACCCACATGACCTCAAGACCGTTTGGGCCAAGTTTGGGCCCAATTTGAGCTCAATTGAAGGGTTCAACCTTGTGTTGAGTCACACTGTTGAGTGTTGATGGGTGAACATTGATAGACCCTAATTGAATCGACTTCAACCCTAATTGGTCAACAATTGAGGGTCAATTGAATGACCAAGTGGTCAAGAAAAATCTCAATAGACCCAATTCATAAGTGGTCATCATGGTTTTGACCTTTTGAGGGCTTCAACATCGGTTGACATTATAGGTTGTAACCATTGAATCTTGTTGAAGGTCCAAGCGGCTGAGACCATGTGAGCCTCGCGGTCTCAGGACCGTGAGAGGGCTCGCAGTCTCAAGACCGTGAGGGGGATCACGGTCTCAAGACCGAGAGGGGGCTCACGGTCTCAAGACCGCGAGGGGCTTCGCGGTCCTAAGGTCAAGGTGAGCAAACGGTCTACATAGCCTTCGCGATCTTGACATCAACTTGAGGCTCGCGGTCTTGGAATGGTTTGAAAGGGCTCGCGGTCTTGGAGTTAGATGAGAGGGCTCGCGGTCTTGAAAAGTCAAAATTAAGCAAACGGTCAACACACCCTCGCGGTCTTGGAAGTCAAAATTGACTAAACGGTCAACACTTTCAAACGATCTCAAACCAATTGGAGATTGATGGTTGAGATCGATCAATGTAATTCAAGGTTGACTTCTTTCAATCAATTGATGATATAAATGGTTCAATGTTGCCCTAATCAAACCCTAATGATAACCTAGGATATTAAGGGGTTAATGGACTAAGGTTTTGACCATGATGATGATCAATGGGGTGAATTACCAAAATACCCCTGAAGGGTAAATTAAGTAATACCTTGATCAAATCAAACCCTACTCACATGATGGTGATGTTTTGGGCTATGTTAGCCTATGATGACTTAATCCGACCTGATCTAGAGTGATGTTGACATCACCTAACTTTATGATGAGAGAGAAAATACTTCTAGAGAGAGAAAATACTTCTAGAGGGAGAAAGTACCTCTAGAGAGAGAAAGTACCCTTTTTAGGTGAAAACTCAATTAAAGCATCTCCAATGCACATGAATGAGCATAATTAAGGTATGATCCACCTGTGTGAGATCATAGAAACCCTAATTATGATAAATGATAAACCTTTAACTAATCTAAGAGTATCAATGAAGGTGTTACTCATACATGATGATGTTATGCGTTCAATTCACCTTAATGTGAATAGTAAACCCTAATTCAAGGGTGATGATATGTAATGTGAATAGTAAACCCTAATTCAAGGGTGATGATATGTAATGTGAATAGTAAACCCTAATTCAAGGGTAATGGCATGCTTTTGAATATTAAACTCTATTTGATGTGAATTAGAGATTTAACTCTTGTGACAAGAGTAGGAAGTATATTCCTTATTTTTGTATTACCTTTATCAGTTGTATTAACCATGCAGGTTCTGATATGAAGGTAATCATATCCAGGTTTGGATGTTGATGTTATATTCATTAAAGGCATGTTGTTAGCCTTATGAATAAGTAAAGTAATCTGATGCCTTGTCAGTGGCATCCTATGCTGATAATGGGCTGTGAGAGCCATGAATACCATCAAGGTCATGCCTTAGAGATGACTTGTGATGAGGATAATGAGAAATAATGATTGATATGAGTTAGGCATGTTACATTTAGTATTCTTCTTTTATAGCTGCTATGCTACTGTTATTGTTTGGAGAACAATGTATGCTGTTAAAGAATACTGAATGTACCTAACTAATCAAGTATAATGTAGAGCCCTGATCATAGATCCATCATTGTCAGAGATTAAGTGATGGTGAAACATGTTTTCCTCAGGGAACTCCTGGAGCACATACTTTTGAGTATGTGGGGTACATGGATGTGTAAAACCTTACATCCTAGTGTAGGAAAGTGATGTAGATGTGTAATCCATCCATCCTTCACTATATTTCCATACCGTATCAGTGGTAGGTAAACATGAAACCTCCTGATGACGAAGAAAGCACAGATATCCGTATCAGTGGTAGGTAAATATGAAACCTCCTGATGACGAAGAGAGTACAGAACGCCACTGTGACTCTAGAATAGCGAAGGACCAGTTTACCCTGGTGAGCTATAGTAGTAGAGACACGAGATGTCCTACAAGTAATCCTATTACTGACTGAGGAAGGTGAAGGTCATGAGAATCCGGCTCTCTTAATGACCTATGTATGATACTGATGTGACTTCTCAGCGATCAGTTGGAGTATGAGTGGTATGCCTCATCTCCATAGGGCATAATGTTGTTTGTAAAACATAATCAACCATGTAGAATAACTTGTTAGAGATGACTCCAAGTTAGTTGATTGATGTTACATTGCAATAGTGTTTATATTCTCCATATCTCCTAAATTGTAGAGATCTTGTTATACCTGCAACTGTTATAGAATACTTTGAAGGCTTTACTGCTTAAGATATTCTTTGATGTTATAATAAAGCTTCTGGCGAAGAGTTATAACTCTCGCTGGGACAATTATGTATAATTGTCTCACCCCGTAGACTTCAACTTTTTAGGTGGACGTCGGAGACGATGGAACCAGCCTACAGGTGACCAGTCTCAGCAGCAGCAGCACCAGGGGCAGCAATAATCTCAGGTGGAGATTGTCCTGCCATGTAGTGCAGTTAGAGTCAGTCCTATGTGTCCTCTGTACTCTCAGGTCTTGGAGTCTTTTGTTTAGTGATCTTGAGATTTTGTATCTGGATGTATATTATTACTCAAGAAGTAATTATCCTGAGATGTAAACAGTTTATCTCTCTTTATGAAAGAAGTTTTATGGATCCAAGTTCTTATCTCGAAAAGTTTTTAATTTCTCGTGATTTTTGTATTCCGCTAATTACCGATTCGCTTCCGCTAAGTTTTAATCGTGTTTATGTCATGGTTTGGAGATCAGAGCCCACAACTAGTGGTATCAGAGCTCTAGGTCAGTTGAGTGTACAGAGGCATAGGACTTAGGATGTCGAGTCTACCTTTAGTACTCCTTCCTTATCTAATAGAATCTTCTGCTCCTCAGGAGAAGAAGATACATAAGAATGTCAGAACATCACGGTGAGTACGTGGCAGAGAGTAGTGCTAGTGCACCTCGAGGCGGTGCAAGAGTTCCGAGAATAGAACAACATGCACCTGAGTCACCAAGAGAGCCACCCCAGTTCGACCCAGCTGACATGAGTAACCCAGCTGTACAGATAATGTTCGGGCAGTTCATGACTGCCATGACACATATAATTGATAGGATGCCCATTCCTGCACCTAGGGCACCTGTCCAGCCTGAAGCACAAGGTATCAGTAAGACATTCGAACGACTTCGTCGTGTCGGAGCTACCGAGTACTTCGGAACTGCCGACCCTGCAGATGCTGACTTATGGTTGAAAGAGTTGGAGAAGGCTTTCAGGATTCTTATGATTCCGGATGTTGAGAAGGTTAGACATGCTGTCTATCTTCTCAAAGACAGTGCTGGTCACTGGTGGAACATGGAAGAGCAGAAGAGGCCTAGAGTAGAGTTCTCATGGGAAGAGTTTCGTCGGGAATTTATCAAAAGATATTTTCCAAAGACCTTCCTAGATGAGAAGATCTCTCAGTTCGAGAAACTAAGGCAGGGTATGATGAACATTAGCGAATATGAAGCTAAGTTCATGGAGTTGCTGCGGTTCTGTCCGCACATGGCTGCTACGGATGAGGAAAGAATCAGAAGATTCGAGAAGGGTTTGAATTCTGATATGTCAACCCCTGTATCTACCTTAGAGAACCGAGAGAGATTCTCTACCTTCGTTGAGTCAGTCTGAAGGATAGAGAGATCTGTAGTTGAGAAAAGACAAACCCATAAAAGATATCCACAGTTCCAGGGTTCTTCATCTAGGGATTCCAAGAAACCTAGATTCTCTGCACCTAACCCTCCACCACCCAGATCGAGTTTTCAAACTCAATGGACACCAAGCAGAGGTAGAGGACGGAGTCAACCGCTTCAAGGGACGCACAATTCTGCATCAGTGTCAGTTACTGGACCACCCAGACCACAACAACAGGAGAAGAGTTGCTACAACTGTGGTAAGGTGGGACACTTGATGAAGGATTGCCATTCTAGGCCTGTCGGTGTGACACAAAAACCCCTGAGACAGAATCAACAGGGATCTCAGAATAGACAACATCAAGGAGCAGCTCGAGGACGTGGACAAGCGTCTCAAGCTGGATCATCAGCACCACCTCAACACCAGGCGACTGCGAGGTTCTATGCTATGAACCCACCTGAGGCAGTGGTCAATCCACGGGTAGTGGCAGGTCAGATGAAACTTTTATATTCTGATATGTCTACATCCTGTGTTGTATCTGTTCTGATTGATCCGGGAGCTACGCACTCTTTCATCACTCGTGAAGTGATTCGTAACTGCAATGTGACTGTTAGTCATAAAGCAGATAGTTTGTTGTTAGAGACTCCGTTGAGTGGGTCTGCCATTTTGCAGGAGGTATGTTCTCCCTGCATCCTCTTCTTTTCTGACCATCGCATTCAAGTGGATCTTATACCACTTGATATGCAGGGATTTGATATAATCCTCGGGATGGATACCTTAGAAAGGTATAGAGTTGTCTTGGATTGTGAGTCCAAGTTGGCTGTGTTTGCTGACGAAAGCAGCACATGGATCTTTCAAGGTGAAAGAAAGATTCTGCCCACCTGTCTTGTATCAGCTATGGTTGCTGATAAGCTGTTGAGGCAAGGATGTTATGCATTCTTAGCCCATGTGGTAGATGTTACCAAGGAAAGTTCCAATCCTGCTGAAGTTCCTATAGTCAGGGAATTCGAAGATGTGTTTCCTGAAGAACTTCCTGGTATACCACCACCTCGGGAGATTGATTTTGAAATCAATCTGATCCCAGATATGAAACCCATAGCTCAAACTCCATATAGGATGGCGCCTGCCGAGATGGAAAAACTCAAGAAACAGCTTCAAGAGTTACTTGAGAGAGGTTTTATCCGACCAAGTACTTCACCTTGGGGTGCTCCGGTCTTGTTTGTTAAAAAGAAAGATGGGTCAATGCGGTTATGCATCGACTACAGACAACTCAATAAAGTAACAATAAAGAATAAATACCCTCTGCCAAGGATTGATGATCTCTTTGACCAGTTGCGTGGAGCAACAGTCTTTTCAAAGATAGACTTGAGGTCTAGATATCATCAACTCCATATTAAGGATAGTGACATATCCAAGTCTGCCTTTAGGACAAGATATGGTCACTATGAGTTCACAGTTATGTCGTTTGGACTAACCAATGCACCAGCTGCATTTATGGAACTCATGAATAGAGTTTTTCGACCTTTCCTTGATCAATGTGTTGTCGTCTTCATAGATGACATTCTGATCTATAGTAGGGATGCTCAGCAGCATGAGCAGCATCTTCGCCAAGCTTTGACCTTGCTAAGAGAACATAAGCTATACGCTAAGTTTAGCAAGTGTGAGTTCTGGCTGCCGGAGGTATCTTTTCTTGGACATGTGATATCCGCCTCGGGAATTCGTGTTGACCCTACAAAGGTAGAATCTGTTCTACAATGGGAACAACTGAAGACACCGACGGAGATTCGAAGTTTCTTTGGGTTAGTTGGCTATTATCGAAGGTTCATTAAGAACTTTAGTTCTATAGCTTTACCTTTGACCAAGTTAACCCGGAAAGATGTTCCTTTTTCTTGGAGTGATAAGTGTCAACAGTCTTTCCAGTTGCTGAAGGAGAGATTGACAAGTGCACCTGTGCTAGTGCTACCTGAACAAGGAAAAGGATATGTAGTCTTCTGTGATGCTTCCAAAAATGGACTGGGATGTGTGTTGATGCAGGATAAACGAGTGATTTCTTTTGCTTCCCGACAGCTTAAGAAACACGAGGAGAATTATCCAACACACGATCTTTAGTTAGCTTCTATGGTTCATGCTTTGAAGATCTGGAGGCATTATCTCTACGGAGAGACATTCCAGATTTTCACAGACCACAAAAACCTTAAGTATATCTTCTCTCAGCATGAGCTCAACATGAGGCAACGTCGCTGGATGGAGTTAATCAAGGACTACGACTGTACAATTGATTACCATCCAGGCAAGGCCAATGTTGTTGCAGATGCCTTGAGTAGGAAATCAGCAACATCAACCATGAATAGAGCACAACTAAACTCTTTACTATGCTCTAGGAGAGATATGCTTATCTCACTAAGGCAAGACAATGTACAGTTGAAGGTGTCATTGTTAGCCGGTTTGTTAGCTGAGATGCATATTAAACCTACCCTAAGAGAGCAGATTAAAGAGGCACAGCTAGGTGATGTTGCAGTTCAACATATAAGATCTGAGTATGGAAATGAGAAGCAAGATGGTTTTCATGACTCAGAAGATCAAGTAGCTTGTTATAATGGGAGAATGATAGTGCCGGATGTGGACAACTTGAGGAAGTTAGTCCTGGAAGAAGCCCATTCTTCCATGTATGCTATGCATCCAGGGAGCACCAAGATGTATCGGAATTTGAAAGATCTGTATTGGTGGCCTGGGATGAAAAAGGACGTTGCAGAGTTTGTTCTGAGGTGTCCTGTGTGTCAGCAAGTTAAAGCTGAACACCAGAAGCCTGCAGGGACAATGCAACCTTTACCCATACCACAGTGGAAGTGGGACCATGTGACCATGGACTTTGTTGTTGGCCTACCCAGGACAAGCAAAGGACATGATTCCATTTGGGTAATTGTTGATAGGTTGACTAAGACAGCACATTTCTTACCTGTCAAAACAACCTATTCTGCTGAAAGATTATCAGAGTTGTATGTTAAAGAGATAGTGCGTTTGCACGGAGTTCCTGTCACAATAGTTTCTGACAGAGGTCCTCACTTTACAAGTCGTTTTTGGGAACAGTTACACCAAGCCTTAGGCACCAAGCTAAGGTTTAGTACAGCCTTTCATCCATAGACTGATGGACAGTCGGAAAGGACCATACAAACCTTAGAAGACCTGTTGCGAGCATGTGTTCTCCAGTTCACCGGAAGTTGGGATCTACACCTAAGCTTGATAGAGTTTGCCTATAACAATATCTATCAACATAGTATTGATATGGCACCTTATGAAGCCTTATATGGTAGACGTTGTAGATCACCCTTGTGTTGGTTTGAGACTGGTGAGCACCAGTTGTTAGGTCCTGACCTTGTGCAGCAAACCACAGAAAAAATTAAAGTAATACAACAAAAAGATTAAGACTGCTCAGGATAGGCAGAAATCTTATGCTGACAAACGTCATAGACCCTTAGAGTTCCAGGTTGGAGACAGAGTGTATCTCAAGGTCTCACCTTGGAAAGGGGTCCTTCGTTTTGGAAGGAAAGGGAAGTTAGCTCCTAGATATATGGGGCCTTATCCAATCATCGAACGGATTGGAAAGGTAGCATATAGACTAGAGCTACCACCTGAGTTACAGAGGTTACATCCTGTGTTTCACATTTCTATGTTGAAGAAATGTCACCCAGACACCGAGTCAGTTCTACAACCTATGGAGGTAGAATTGAATGATGACATATCCTATGAGGAGGGACCAGTGTCCATCCTTGATAAACGAATTAAAAAGTTAAAGAAGAAAGATATAAGTCTTGTGAAAGTCCTCTAGAACCATTGTGGTGTTGAAGAAGCCACTTGGGAGTTAGAGGATGAGATGAGAAGGAAGTATCCTGCCCTTTTCTCTTAGTATGTTTTATCGATTTCGGGGATGAAATCCTTGTAAGGGGTGGATAATTTGTAACATCCCTGACCTGGGTTATGAGTTAACCCTAGGTGTTTTTCCTAAATATGTAATTAAATCTTTGTGATTAACTCTGAGCATGTAATTAAGTTTCTTAGAAACATATATTCAGTATTTGCTCCTTTTTATTTAAAGTTGTAGCATTGTTTTGATATACAGGGACCTATGTGCAATTTACCAAGTTAAAAGGGTTAGCTTGCAATTTGCACATGATGAGATGTTCCTTTGATGTTGATACATCATGAGAATCTTTTTGGCAAAGTATGAGGGATTTTCCAAGCTTGGGCACCAAGGTGCAGCTGTGGAAGCAATCCCGGTGCTTGAAACCCTAATTTGGGGTAAGATGCAATTTACCCAAATTAAGGGATTCAATTTGTAAAATATATCATCTAATGCATCTTTTAGAACTCTTACCATCATTAGAGAAGAAATGATGAGGAAGTCACCTCAATTGAGTTATCAAGTTATGAAATATGCCTTGTGATTAAATAACCAGGGTATATGTGCAATATCTCTTTATGTATGTACCTTATTATTAGATTGTTCTTCTTTGCCTTCTTTTTTTTCTAGACCTTAAGATAAGGTTTGTCCTTATAATAAATAGGAAGGGACGAGCAAGTAATGAAGGAAGGACTTAATTGGAATTATGGGGAAACTTATGGGCCTTTAATGAAACGTCACCCAAGTATATGTATACTTCACCTCTCAAGCAAAGGAACTTTTCCTTCGTGCATATCACTATTTCCTCTTTGCTTGGCCGACTAAGGACTGTCTTGGAGCTCAAGGGGAACGACCAAGGGTGCAAGGTAGGTTTGAACCCCTCTTCTTGCCTAATTCCATGGTTAGAACTCGAATTCAAGGTCAATTTGGTGGCTAACTCTCGAAACCCTATCTTTCTAGCCATCTCTTTTCATCTTTCCTTGGAGTTTTCACCTTGGCCAACCTGTGGGAACTCAAGGACGCCATTAGAGCTTGGAGCTTGAAAGATTGGAGCCCAAGGAGCAAGCTTTAGGTGGGTTTTATAACTCTAAACCCATGCTTTACTATGTACATCTCTTATATGCGGTTAGATGATAGCTTTTCATGTTTCCCTACTTTTCCCTGCTATTTTGCAAGCAAATCCATGGGATATTCGTACTGTTCTTGAGCTAGGAGATGAAGGCGTGATTTCCAAGAAAAACCCACCACTTTTCACTTCCTTAAACGGTCTCACCAGTTTGCTCTCTCGGTCTCAAGACCGCGAGGTGAGCAAACGGTCTCTAGACCGCGACAGGGAAAACAGTCTCCAAGACCGTTTGGACCCGTTGACCGAGTGTGGACTGTATAAGAAATATGTTCCTAATTATATAGGCTAATCACCCTCAAAAATGGGAGGCTAAATCCAAAGGAATCGGGAGATATGACCTTTGTAAGTAACAACTTTAATTGAATTTATTCCTGATTTTCAAACAGTCTGAAATTGCCTTTTTGGGCAAACGGTCTCAAGACCGTGTAAGGTCATTGACTAGGCGTTGACCGTATGAGATTAATGTTCAAAATAATGTTAGTTAACAACTCACCAAGTTTGATGGTCTAGTTCCAAACGGGCTAAGAGATGAAGGGTGATTACTAGGGCTAACCCTAGATGAAATCAGTACTGAATTATAATAATATAAATTAGGGTTTTTAGGGTTGATTGACCTAAACGGTCTCAAGACCATTTGGGGGTCATCCAAACGGTCTCAAGACAGCGAGGGCAATCAACCATGACCATTTGGAGGTCTGGGGTCAAGAATAGTTGACCAATTGAAGGTACATTTATACCAAATTATATTGCAATTAAATATTGATATGATCATCAACTCAATAGGTCAGACCTTGATGAATTTGCACTAGAATCCAAAATTGGATGGGCAAACGGTCTCAAGACCGTTTGGAACTCATCCAAACGGTCTCAAGACCGAGAGGACAATCACCCAAGACCGTTTTAAGGTCTAGGGTTAAGTTAATTTGACCAATTGAGGACCCAATTGCAAATAAGTTATCAATTTAATTAAAATTCTGTTTTGTGGCTCAATCATGGTTCAACCCCTATCAAATCACATTAGACTTTGATGAAATCTTGGGCAAACGGTCTCAAGACCATGTGGGGACCACCCACATGACCTCAAGACCGTTTGGGCCAAGTTTGGGCCCAATTGGAGCTCAATTGAAGGGTTCAATCTTGTGTTGAGTCACACTGTTGAGTGTTGATGGGTGAACATTGATAGACCCTAATTGAATCGACTTCAACCCTAATTGGTCAACAATTGAGGGTCAATTGAATGACCAAGTGGTCAAGAAAAATCTCAATAGACCCAATTCATAAGTGGTCATCATGGTTTTCACGTTTTGAGGGCTTCAACATCGGTTGACATTATAGGTTGTAACCATTGAATCTTGTTGAAGGTCCAAGCGGCTGAGACCATGTGAGCCTCGCGGTCTCAAGACCGTGAGAGGGCTCACGGTCTCAAGACCGTGAGGGGGCTCACGGTCTCAAGACCGAGAGGGGGCTCACGGTCTCAAGACCATGAGGGGATTCGCGGTCCTGAGGTCAAGGTGAGCAAACGGTCTACATAGCCTTCGCGATCTTGACATCAACTTGAGGCTCGCGGTCTTGGAATGGTTTGAAAGGGCTCGCGGTCTTGGAGTTAGATGAGAGGGCTCACGGTCTTGAAAATTCAAAATTAAGAAAACGGTCAACACACTCTCATGGTCTTGGAAGTCAAAATTGACTAAACGGTCAACACTTTCAAACGATCTCAAACCAATTGGAGATTGATGGTTGAGATCGATCAATGTAATTCAAGGTTGACTTCTTTCAATCAATTGATGATATAAATGGTTCAATGTTGCCCTAATCAAACCCTAATGATAACCTAGGATATTAAGGGGTTAATGGACTAAGGTTTTGACCATGATGATGATCAATGGGGTGAATTACCAAAATACCCCTGAAGGGTAAATTAAGTAATACCTTGATCAAATCAAACCCTACTCACATGATGGTGATGTTTTGGGCTATGTTAGCCTATGATGACTTAATCCGACCTGATCTAGAGTGATTTTGACATCACCTAACTTTATGATGAGAGAAAATACTTCTAGAGGGAGAAAGTACCTCTAGAGAGAGAAAGTACCCTTTTTAGGTGAAAACTCAATTAAAGCATCTCCAATGCACAGGAATGAGCATAATTAAGGTATGATCCACCTGTGTGAGATCATAGAAACCCTAATTATGATAAATGATAAACCTTTAACTAATCTAAGAGTATCAATGAAGGTGTTACTCATACATGATGATGTTATGTGTTCAATTCACCTTAATGTGAATAGTAAACCCTAATTCAAGGGTGATGATATGTAATGTGAATAGTAAACCCTAATTCAAGGGTGATGATATGTAATGTGAATAGTAAACCCTAATTCAAGGGTAATGGCATGCTTTTGAATATTAAACTCTATTTGATGTGAATTAGAGATTTAACTCTTGTGACAAGAGTAGGAAGTATATTCCTTATTTTTGTATTACCTTTATCAGTTGTATTAACCATGCAGGTTCTGATATGAAGGTAATCATATCCAGGTTTGGATGTTGATGTTATATTCATTAAAGGCATGCTGTTAGCCTTATGAATAAGTAAAGTAATCTGATGCCTTGTCAGTGGCATCCTATGATGATAATGGGCTGTGAGAGCCATGAATACCATCAAGGTCATGCCTTAGAGATGACTTGTGATGAGGATAATGAGAAATAATGATTGATATGAGTTAGGCCTGTTACATTTAGTATTCTTCTCTTATAGATGCTATGCTACTATTATTGTTTGGAGAACAATGTATGCTGTTAAAGAATACTGAATGTACCTAACTAATCAAGTATAATGTAGAGCCCTGATCATAGATCCATCATTGTCAGAGATTAAGTGATGGTGAAACAGGTTTTCCTCAGGGAACTCCTGGAGCACATACTTTTGAGTATGTGGGGTACATGGATGTGTAGAACCTTACATCCTAGTGTAGGAAAGTGATGTAGATGTGTAATCCATCCATCCTTCACTATATTTCCATACCGTATCAGTGGTAGGTAAACATGAAACCTCCTGATGACGAAGAAAGCACAGATATCCGTATAAGTGGTAGGTAAATATGAAACCTCCTGATGACGAAGAGAGTACAGAACGTCACTGTGACTCTAGAATAGCGAAGGACCAGTTTACCCTGATGAGCTATAGTAGTAGAGACATGAGATGTCCTACAAGTAATCCTCTTACTGACTGAGGAAGGTGAAGGTCATGAGAATCCGACTCTCTTAATGACCTATGTATGATACTATGTGACTTTTCAGCGATCAGTTGGAGTATGAGTGGTATGCCTCATCTCCACAGGGCATAATGTTGTTTGTAAAACATAATCAACCATGTAGAATAACTTGTTAGAGATGACTCCAAGTTAGTTGATTGATGTTACATTGCAATAGTGTTTATATTCTCCATATCTCCTAAATTGTAGAGATCTTGTTATACCTGCAACTGTTATAGAATACTTTGAAGGCTTTACTGTTTAAGATATTCTTTGATGTTATAATAAAGCTTCTGGCGAAGAGTTATAACTCTCGCTGGGACAATTATGTATAATTGTCTCACTCCGTAGACTTCAACTTTTTAGGTGGACGTTGGAGACGAAGGAACCAGCCTACAGGTGACCAGTCTCAGCAGCAGCAACACCAGGGGCAGCAGTAATCTCAGGTGGATATTGTCCTGCCATGTAGTGCAGTTAGAGTCAGTCCTATATGTCCTCTGTACTCTCAGGTCTTGGAGTCTTTTGTTTAGTGATCTTGAGATTTTGTATCTGGATGTATATAATTACTCAAGAAGTAATTATCCTGAGATGTAAACAGTTTATCTCTCTTTATGAAAGAAGTTTTATGGATCCAAGTTCTTATCTCGAAAAGTTTTTAATTTCCCGTGATTTTTGTATTCCGCTGATTACCGATTCGCTTCCGCTAAGTTTTAATCGTGTTTATGTCATGGTTTGGAGATCAGAGCCCACAACTATCTTTAATATGAGAAATTACATTTCTCACTATTTGAACCCAAAAATTGGGGTTATAACAGGTGAACCATTCATATTGGCATCACAGGAGAGACAAGTATTTTATATCGATGATCCTGCAAATGATAAATGGTCAGTTGTTCTTCATGGTAAAAGACAGTTCATTGAAGATCCTATAGATGAAGATGAGTACTATGATAAGTATATATGATGACTCTAGTCCATTCTCAGTTGGGTTGCCAACACCACAAAACATTGAAGCTCGGGATCACAATGACTTGTATGTTCGCGGGGATCACAATGAAGGATTGTTAATTGATTAAAGATCACAATATTATAGGCATGAATGTTTATATTTTTTATATGTTTTATTTTTCTGAATATGAACTTTACAATGTGAATGTGGACTTTACAATGCGAATTACTTTACAATATGAATGTGAACTTTACAATGTGAATTACTTTACAATGTGAATTACTTTACAAAGTGAAATTTATAATTTGAATGTGAATTTTTAGATGGATGGGCATTCCCATGATGACCGTGCTGATGATGACCGTGAGTGTGAGGACGTGCCTACACCGCCTGAGAATGTAAGTTTTAAGAATATATCCCTGAGTTTTATCTATATATTCATTTATAATTATATCATGTAAGTGTGTTTTTTAATCAAATTTTAGGTTGGTGATGTACCCTTGAAGAAATTACAGTACTTGATGAGCAGAAAAAAATTGAGAAAGTGAGGGGCATAACAATGATGAACAAGTTACTACAACAAATGGGCAACAGACCCAAATTGGCTGTGGATTTCGATCATGCAGGAAATCTAGTTGGAGTGAACTGCAACTCATTTATTTCATATCTTGGGGTTCTTACTCACAGCCATTGCAGTCCTAACCTAGAATCTTGGTATAAAGTTCCTAAGGGGAAGAAATACCTAGTATGTAGGGAACTATGCGTGAGTTATTATTATTTGTAATTCTATTTGTGTAGCTTACTAATTTTTAGGATACTAGTTAATAGGAATTCTATTTTGTAGAGTATATTTGATCTGGATGAAAATTTGCATCGTAAATGTGTGATGCAACGTTGTGGGAGGATCCTAAGGAACTATAGGACAAATCTCACCTGAGATTACATAAGCGATGCTGAGAAGAGGTTCTTGATTGATTTTCGATTCTAGACATTGATCACTTTTTGACGAACTCTACACTAATAATTTTTGTTTGTATTCTCTTTAAAAAATAAATTTAGGAAGACGGCAGCCCCTGATCAATGGAACTACCTGGACCCCAAGGACTGGGAGAAGTTTGTTACCCAAAGAAAAATGGATGAATTCAAGGTACTAAGTGCCACTCCCAATTTAATTAATATACGTTCTTATGTATTCACCTATTCAAGATTAACCTTTAGTGTTACTAACCAAATTAATGTGTTTACTAATAAGGCTATCAGCGATGCTCAAAGAGCAAGGTGTGCACTGAATGTGCATGACCACACAATGAGTCCAAGAGGCTATGCATGCATTCTCCAAAGACTACAAGCTGAGTCTGCTGCTACTCAGGAGACTGCAAAGTCCTCTACTATTGGTCTCACACCTCTGCCTCGCCATGCTATGTGGATAGCTGGGAGGCAAAACAAGAAGGGAGATATAACGAAGCCCACAACTGTTGGGGCGGCTACAAAAATGGTAAAATTAAACTCTTAGAGTAATCGATCAATATTGATTATTGTTATGTTTACTTACCAATTTCTGTTGATGGCGATTAGCAGGAGCTGCACGAGTAGAGGAAGGAAGGCAAGTTCATCCCTGAGGGCACAAGAGATGAATTGACAGTTTCTCTGGGTAACCCAGAGCATCCTGGACGTGTTGGGGTGCATGCGCTGATGTGGGCATCAAAGCGTTCTTTGGGCCATTCCAGTGCAAATCTATCCCAAAAGCGGGACTTTCACAAGCTGAGGTAACCTATTCTTTATTTAGAATGTTATTGTGAAAGGGAATTCAATAATCAGTATAGGTAGATGATTTAATGCTAGCATTTCTTTTATCCATGTATAGGTAGATGAGTTAATTGATAGGAGAGTCGAGGAAGCACTTGATAAGAGACTCCAAATAGCAATTTGCAAGTGGCAGGCGTCTCAGCCTGCCACTTAGACAGTACCTATGGCGGGCTGCTCTTCTCCTACTATAGAAGTGGTTGGGAGTAATCCTGTAGACCCACCACCTAGCACGTCCTCTCTAAGTATTTTTATGACTTAGTAGCTAGTCTTTTCAAGATGATATGCTTATGTATATATGTATATAAAATTCTTTACATAAAATTGTAGGGGTTGAAGCCATGCCATCTAAAAAGTCAAGAATATGTCATTGCAGAGGCGTCGAATTACCCACCACTTCTAGGGGAAATGTTTCATGGGACTCCTGTACCGGATGGTGCGGTTTGGGTAAGCCCGATAAGTGTAGTCCCTAAATGGAGGGATCTTACATTGCCATATGCCCACCCAAATTCTGAAATGCTTGGTGAGGCAGAAGGCAGAGTGATATTGCGGCCCAAAGCAGATGTCATCTATACTAATATTGTATGGTAAATTTACATTATGTTAATTTGTTAGTGTGTATGTATATATGAGTCAATTGATATGAAATTATATATACAGGTCAAAAGGAAGACACCCGCTACATCTCGACCTCCACCTCCACCTCCACCTCATGAAGTACCAAATTGTCTTCCAAGGGACCTACATGCCTCGTTAGGTCCTAATTGTAGGGGTATGGCAGATTGGATAAACGAACATGATCCAAATTTCCCTATACATGTTACTATTCCGGAGGAAGCTGTAGGTCAATCATACGAAAACAAGCTATTTATACAAGATATTTTGGAGATGTTTCGTTATGCTTGGATGAATACATCTATGATAGAGCTATGGATATGGTGAGATCTTGTTTATACATCCATATACCTTATTTTATATACGGTGATCTGGTTTCTTATATATTAATGCAATGTAATACATGTTTTGCAGCCACTTACACACGACATGTACATATTTTTCATTTCTTCATGTGGGATTTTTGGTTCCATCTTTGATTAGTCTTGTAGGTAAAAATCCTAGGGCAGTTACTTCATACTGTTGTGATGTTTTTAAATATTTTGGTAAAAACAAGAAGACGGTGATAATAGCTCCATTCAATGTAGGGTAAGTTTACTTTTCTTATAATTTTGACTTAAGAAAATTATATTTTTATTGTGACTTTGAGTTATTAATTTTTAAATTTCTTACCTCTAGTGGTAGGTATTGGGAGTTACTAGTTATTGTCCCCAAGACACTCACTGTCTATTATCTAGATCCTGCGGGGAAGGAATTGAGTATATATGGACACCCAATGAAAAGACCATTATGCCTATGAGAAATATTTCCTATTTTTATATCCGTTAACATCTGTTATTACATTACTATTTAATTATGCAATTTAATGTGTTACATTAACATGTAGGGCTTTAGAAGAGTTCAAAAAAGCGGGAGGAAAAGTCCCCAAGAAAAAGAACCAAACACTAACTTGGCAGAATGTGAAAGTAATTTACCGACTCCAATGTATATATTATTTATGTGAACTGTGCTTATTTGTATTTTTGAATATTTTTTATGTTTCAATTTATAGCGTGCTACATAAGACAACAGCTGGGCATGTGCATACTATGTGATGCAATTTATGAGCTTAATTATCCAACATGCCGCTATGGAAATCGATACCATACATCAAGTATTATATGTAGTCTCATTAGATAATATGAAATATATCAATCTTATTATATATTATTAATTATATATATACATCATTCTCTTTGCATGTGTTTAAAACTGACTTCACTATAGGTGAAAAGTTATTAGATGTACATACTCCCTATACGATGGATGAGTTAAATGATGTAAGAGAACAATGGGCAGAAGCCCTACAAGTAGTGTGAATTTTAAAATATAATTTGGATACTCATGGAGATAATGACGAAGATGAATAAAGAATGATATTTCTAAAATTTGTTCTCATAATTATTTTTGTGTGAATGTGAATGAATTTTTCTGAATTGTCATATGTGTGAATGTGAAGATGATCAATACATGAATGTTTCTACATGTGTCTGAATGTGAAAAGAGATGAAATGAGTGGAACTGTAGGTTGATACTGATTTCTACATGTGTGTGATAAAAAAATAATATGAATTAAATGTGCTTATACATGTGTGTGAATCACATATATATAGTATTGTCCATCTTGTTAATTTTATAGGTTTGTGGCTTGTTGTTGGTTGATATCAATGGATGTTGTAAACCTACAGTTTAGAACTGAATTGCGAGTTCTGCATCCTGCTGACCAACCATACAACATGCCTGCAAACTGATAAGAAAAAAAATCAATTCATAGGCGTCAGTTATTTGTCTAAAACAGACAACAAAACACATAGGTGTCAATTGTTAGTGTAAAACTGACGTCATTATCCTATTCTGGCATCAGTTATTTGTAAAACTGCTGTCTATTGCGGCCAGGTGCCATGGTCGTGCTGGGTAGCATGACCGTGGTGGTAGGGGATATATAATCAGTTATTAGTATAAATATCGATGCCGAGGTGCCCTTCTGGCCAGGTACCACGGCCGTGCTGGGTAGCATGGCCGTGGTGGAAAGAGATATGGCATCGGTTATACATATACAACTGACACCTATAGTCCCCTCATTTTTGGTGGCGGGAAGGGTTATGACTTCAATTTTTTTTATAACCGACGTGTTTAACCATGATATAATGTCAGTTTTCTTTAATAACTAACGCCTATAGTCCCCATGCTGGCACATTTAACCGACGCCAAAGGGGTCGACCTTTAGCGACACCCACTTGGGTGTTGCTTGGAAACTAACACTGAAGGACTTTATTAACTGACGCTAAAGGCATGTTCTATAGTAGTGCGTTGATGGGATTTGGCCCTCCTACTAGAGTTTGAGTATCCTAGGCACTTGATAATCGAGACTGAGAAACATATGTGTATGAATATGTGACTCAATATATGATATGAAGGTCACATTATCTCAAATTTTCTACTCTTGAAGGAACATGGATTGATTATTGAGAGGATGATGATTCTATGCCTCAAGTTCATTCTAGATATCAGAGACAAAGGAAATCTACAATCACTACAACACCTTACACAGATTGTAGGTTGAAGTTGTTCTGCAACTTTCCATTCACTTGGTTATCATTGATGTCCGACTAGGCACCGCTCTTTGCATGTGATGTCATAAGTAGTTATGAACATTCACTACTAATGTGATATATGACCTATAGGGTCACACACAAAGGCACTAATATTTGAGTGGAGTTTAATATTGAATGATAATTGGATTGATTACTAAAGTGTTTTGGTATTCAATTCAAGCAACATATTAGATTATTGCATTACCAACTGATCAACTCATAAGGTGAAACGACCATTTGGAGTGTTGATCGACCAGGTGTTGAGA
The DNA here is from genome assembly GCA_963693085.1 of Alisma plantago-aquatica. Taxonomy (NCBI): domain Eukaryota; kingdom Viridiplantae; phylum Streptophyta; class Magnoliopsida; order Alismatales; family Alismataceae; genus Alisma; species Alisma plantago-aquatica. The sequence continues at coordinate 1,387,697,445 of OY856412.1, forward strand.
TAGCTTTTTGGAGAATCTTGATGATTGAAACTAAATTGGTTGATGTTCTGCATGAATTAGGCACCAACCGATCAGCTCATTGGGTGAACCGATCAACTCTGGTGAGCGAGACGGGTGGTTCACTTGGTGAACCAATCAGATCGGTTAAGTCGAACGCGTTTTAGTATCTTTCCTAAATTCATGAGAAAGGTTTCTAGTTTCACTTGTTCAATTTGACTGGAACAAGGAATTAATGTTTGGATTAATTAGAATGATTTTGTCAAATTCATGTGCAATTAGGAAACATGTGAAATGACTAGTTCGAGCTGTGAACTGACCATCTCACATGTGAGATGACTATTTCTGTAATAGACTGAATCTCAGGGTCCTTTCTACAATTTACCCACTTTTGAGCTTTTATTTGCTTTCTAGTCCCTTTTGGACCTTTTTTCATAATTTCCCATCCTTTTGAGTCTTCTTTGGCCTCAATACTAAAATTGAGCCTTTCTTGAGGATGTAATTCACAATCTACCCACATTTATGATAATGTAGGGGGTTTTGCAGAAATAACCCACTTAATATCATTATTGAGGAATAATTATACAATATAACCATTAATGATAGATAATTAGCATATAATGTTAATTTAGATCTTTTATCCCTTTTTGGATGAATATATGATTAAAAATGTGTATTTGAGTTAATATACGAGAGTAATTAACCCTTGTCTTTCTCTGTCCTCAAAAATGATATTAATGCATTAAAAGATAACATTATGATAACATATGACTCTTTATTTTGATATGTGACTGATATCTCGAAATTCATTCTATTATGTCATTAAAGGATTATCTTCACATTAATCACTCATTTTATACTTTAATATATGCATTAATGGTCCATATATTTATTAAGGACCAAATCTTGTGATTTATGAGAAACTAATGGCATATCATCAAATTAACCTATGGTTAAAATTTGAGGTCATTTAGACTTCGTTTGACCCTTCAAATGGATTTTATAAGTTCCCCTATAGTGTAACTATAGGTTATTAATTGACTTATATTTATTCCATTAATTTCATGTGTCACACACCCGACGATTTTGGTGTCATATTCAATATCCAGCCTACCGATCAAGATGATGCCTAGGCTCCTCCACCTCGTTCTCCCTCTCCTCTTCACTATTTCACGAGATTTAAGATGTGTTGGCTTCGTCTCCTCGAGCCGCTCAGTTTGAGCCATGGTTTGTCGGCTCCCGTGCAATGTGGATGAAACACCCAAAGGTGTCATCCATGTCTTGTCACCTCCAGCAATGTCTCAGTGCTTTGCGGTTCCTCACCTAGAAATACCACCTAACACACCTCCGTCGGTCCCCTAGCATCTTCTGCCTAGCGCTAATTTGGCCCGAAGCTCCCTTGTTTAGCCCCAAAACCTCCAATCCCTCCCCACCTTGTGGCCCTCTTCCTACCTACTTGGTGATAGAAGCAACAAAATTGAGCCTTCTGGTGAGTTCGTCTCTCTTTCCTCTTCATTTTGAGTACCGATACGTCCAATTTGGTCAAGAAATGAGGAAATGCCCAATCAGGCAAACTTCTCCTCGACGACCATGGCTCGCGTGAGAGGTAGTAGAAGACTCGTGGCTTTTTATAGTTTGCCCCACAAGACCATCCCTTTATTCTTTAACATGAGGGGTATTTCAGTCATCTTCTCCTTCACTGCCTATGAGGCCCATGTGGCATTTTCTATTTTTCTGATTGGTCCAAATCGTTTAATTCATAGAAAATCAATGCTTTGTTGGAAAAATGCAAATAAATATTCGTTGGAAAGTGAATTTCAAGTAGAATCTAATTTTGATGTTTTTGAGTCATAATTCTATTTCATTTATATAAGTTTGCTTTGAATGACATTTTGATTATGTTAAATGTTCTACAAATCTTAATTAATTCAATTTAACTCCAAATTGAGAAATAAAATACGTTTTCCTAATCAGTGAAACCTAAGTGAGCTTTTGGTCCTAGTTTTGAGTCAAAATCAATGGTTTTCAAATAAGGTCTAAAATGGGTATTTCCTTTATAATTTATGCTTAATAAATACTAATTCATGTGAAATATTTGTAACTAGGATAATATGGAATGGATACAATCTAATTGGCAATAATGATGGTTATGTGAATCTTCAATAAGGTATGTGAGCCCTATTTCAGTATGTGAGCCCTATTTCAGTATGTGACCCTATTTATGTATGTGAAGCCTATTTAGTATGTGGAACCTATTTATGTGAACATCTATGATGAATGTGAAATCTATGTGTAAGGTATATGTGCAAATTACCAATGCTTCAATTGGGCTCTTATCCAACCCTACCTTACTGCAAATCTACCTTACTAATGTGCTAGCCTTGATATCCTTCTAAATGCCTTTATTTGGCTCTTTACTATTTGATGCTTATATTGCCATGATGGCTCATCTATTTGAATTATGTGAATCTTGCTATTGCCTATGTTGGCTCATCTATTTGAAATGCTTGGATATTGTTTTTGCCTATGCTGGCCCATTTATTTAGATTATTTATTGGGTTATATTCCCATTTTCTATGATGCAACTTTATTTATATTTTTTCACTACTGACAAGTGAAATTATTAAGCATGATGTATTTTTGGCCAAATGACAATGTAGTGTACATGAGTACAAACCACCCATAGAGCACTGAGGTTTTAGTCCTCCCGTCAGGCACTGGGGTTTTAGTCCCCCTACCACTTCATATAGGCACTGAGGTTTTAGCCCCCCCTACCACATTATATTTTGAGGTTTGGATGTGTATGTTCCTCTCTCCTCTTGGTGTAGGTCTGGTAGGTGCCTCACCCTAAATTGGTATTATTTTGTGTCATAATATTATTCATGCTATGTTGATTATTGTGGATTGATTTACTAAGGCAGATTTCCATTTTTCATTTATTATACTGGTATCATACTCTTTAAATCTCTTAATATAGTGAATCTTTTTATTAGGCAATGTTGTAGTTGATTATTTGTCCTTATTACTTTTTATTAACACATACTTTGTATCCCTCTCTCTTGATGGATGATCCCAAACATTCAACTATAGGATCAGAGTACACAGTTGAAGCTTGGTGAATCTACTTAAGGATAAGGATAAGGAGTTCAACTATCTAGCGTGGACTTAGCTACCTAAATATTAAGTTGTTTTTCTTTGGAGACAATATTGATTTGGTTTTAGTCTTCCTCTACCTAGATCCTTTTATTGTTTGTATAAAGTTGTGCAAACTTTTTGGGAAATTTTGTAATGTACACTTTATATAATTGAATATAGTCAAAGTTTAAAATTCTGCTGCTACACAATTGGTGTTTTTGTTTACCATGAGTTTTTAGTAGAGACTATGTCTTTACAACATGGTATCAGAGCATCAAGGTAGTCAGAGTCTTGACAAATTCAATTTGTCTTTAGTTAGAAACCCTTACCTTATATAGTTTACCTTGAGTAAGTTTCTCACCTTAGAGTTGACCAATGATGAAAGATTGATTTAGGATCATAATAATCTCATATTAGAAATATAATTTGATCAACTTTTTGGTGATTAGTCTATTAGGTTGCTACTAGGGCATAAGTTGAAATCAAAGATGTCTAGAAAGGGTTAGGGTATGGGGGGCTGGCAATATTTTCTTCCGCACCACTAGCTAGGCTTACGAGGACTCCCAGATCCATATGACACTGGCCTGGCCTAAGCTGAAACTGAATGTCCCAAATAGCATACCTTTGGAAAAATTATCTTATTGTTGAGTAACCTTTTAACTCTAGTATATGATGTTTTGGTTAATAATGTAGAATCACCTTATGTTCCCTTAAGTTCCTTAGAGGAGCCTTATATTTCCATTATGGGAATATCCTACCGTGTGATTAGACTTTGAAGTTTATAATGGTGTTTAGTAAAACAACTAAGTGTTGGATCTCATACATAGTTTCACCTCAACCCTTTTGAGAAGTGGACTCTAGTAGTAGTGCTTTTTATACCTTGATAGATTTTGGAGTTCTAATTTTGAGGACGAAATCCTCTTTAAGGGGGTGGAGTCCCTCAATACATTTGAAATCTAGTTACTCTATTTTGGAAACCCGAACTCCTTGAATAAGAGATTAGTAAGCTTATATCTTTAGTGTTGAACAAACAAAATATAATTATAATCACCTTTTTTGCTTATATACAAATGAATATATATATATATATATATATACATATATATACATATAATAATAATAATAATAATAATAATAATAATAATAATAATAATAATAAGTCATCTAAGTGATAGTTCATATGCTTGAACCTTGACATATTCTTGATGCACATAATAGTGAGTTACTTATCACTAATTGTGGATACACATAATGTTGACCGTGTCACCCTAATAGTATGGTTAGTAACATATTAGAACTCATACAGGCTAAGGATGTATAACCTGTAATGGTCATGTTGACCTAGACCCTAAGGTGTAAACATCCTGCCCTAACAATATATACATCTATATACATCTTTAATGCCTTTCATGATACCTTAGTGACATTAGTTGTCATCATCACATAATGTACCTTAGAACATGTATATGGATTATAATCACACTATTATATATGAGACCATGTTATCAATAATGTAAGGCATATCACCTTGTTGTTTAATATACATCTCATTAATCACCTTATCATGATTTAGTATATGAATCAATTCATTAATATTTAATGTGTTCCAATCTGTCCACTATAATGCATATAATGACACAAATATGATTATGAGTAATTGGATTCACATGAATATGCTTACATGCCTAATGTGATTTTAGATATGTATAATTCATATCATGTAGTGTCATAGGAGAAAATGATTAATGCTATCATTAATATGAGTATGAAAGTTAATGTGACGTTATTTGGGATTATTGTAGACTTAATAATTTGTTGGATTATATTATCTTTTTCCTACACAATAATATGTGATAATTCTATATGATGGTTTTATGAGGATAATGGAGAATGAATTCAAGTTATTAAGGTCTGTGACCTAATACATTAATAATGTTGGGATTACTTAGTAAACCCTAATTGTGTTTAAAACCCTTAATGGGAGTAATAAGGGTAATACATATGTTTTGTGCTTAATGATGGGAGGTAAATCTTGTTACAACACTATGACTATAATATGGCACAAGTAATGGAATAATAAAGATGATGCTTTTTCATGATGAAGATTATGCTTATAAGCCAAACATGTTAATTATATTAGGTTTGATAAAAGGTATTGGAAACCTTAGTAAGACTTGACTTATGTTAAGAGCTGGTGAAGTATCATAGATTTAAAGTAAAACCTAGTTACCTAATGTTGGTATGTTACATACTCACCCTCTCTCTTCCCTTTTGTTGTGATTTCAAGGACGAAATCCTCTTTAAGGGGTGGAGTGCTATACCAGACTGAATCTTAGGGTCCTTTATGCAATTTACCCACTTTTGAGATTTTATTTTCTTTCTAGTCCCTTTTGGACCTTTTTTTATAATTTCCCATCCTTTTGAGTCTTCTTTGGCCTCAATACTGAAATTGAGCCTTTCTTGAGGATGTAATTCACAATCTACCAACATTTATGATAATGTAGGGGGTTTTGCACAAATAACCCACTTAATGTGATTATTGAGGACTAATTATGTAGTGTGACCATTAATGATAGATAATTAGTAGTTAACGCTAATTTAGAGCTTTTATCTCTTTTTGGATAAAGATATGATTAATAAAGTGTGTTTGAGATAATATAAGAGAGTAATTAACCCTTCACTTTCTCTCTCCTCAAAAATGATATTAACGCATGAAAATATGGTATTATGATAAGATATGACTCTTTATATTGATATGTGACTAATATCTCAAAATTTACTATATTATGTCAATAAAGGATTATCTTCACATTAATCACTCATTTTATAGTTTAATATATGCATTAATAGTCAATGTATTAATTAAGGACAAACCTAGTTATTTATAAGAATCTAATGGCATAGCATCATTCTAGACATTTTAATTAACCTATCGTTAAAATTTGAGATCATTTAGACTTCGTTTTACCCTTCAAATGGATTTTACAAGTTCCCATATAGTGTAACTACATGATATCAATCAACTTGTATTTATTCCATTTATTTCATGTGTCACACACCCGACCCCCATTGGATCTCGATCCAATAGATCTGGAGTCATCTTCAACCTCCATCCCATCAACCAAGATGATGCCTAGCCTCCTCCACCTCGTTCTCCCTTTCCTGTCCACCATTTTGTGAGATTTAAGTCGCATTGTCTTCGTCTCCTCGAGCCGCTCAGTTTGAGCCATGGCTCGTCGGCTCCCGTGCACTGTGGCTGAAATGCCCAAAGGTGCCGGCCATGTTTTCTCACCTCTTCCATCATCATGGTGCTTCACGGTTCCTCACCTATAAATACCACCTAACACACCTCCGTCGGTCCCCTAGCAACTTCTACCTAGCGCTAATTTGGCCTAAAGCTGCCTCATTTAGCCCTGAAACCTCCACTTCCTCCCTACCTTGCAGCCCTCTTCCTACCACCTTGGTGATAGAAGCAGAAAAATTGAGCCTTCTGGTGAGTTCGTCTCTCTTTCCTCTTCGTTTTGAGTACCTATACATTTGATTTGGTCAAGAAATGATGAAATGCCCAATCGGGCAAGCTTCTCCTCCACGACCATGGCTCGCGTGAGAGGTAGATGAAGACACATGGCTTTTTATGGTTTTTCCCTCATGTGCCCATTCCTTTCTTATTTAACATGAGGGGTATTTTAGTCATCTTCTCCCTCACTGGCTATGATTCCCACGTGGCATTTTCTATTTTTCTGATTGGTCCAGATCGTTTGATTCGTAGAAAATCAATGCTTTGTTAGAAAAATGCAAATAAATACTCGTTGGGAAGCTAATTTTGAGTAGAATCTAATTTTGAGGTTTTTGAGTCCTAATTCTATTTACTTTTTTGAACTTTTCTTTGAATGGAATTTTGAGTATGTTAAATGTTCTAATAATCATAATTAATTAATTTTAACTCCAAATTGAGAAATAAAATATGTTTTCCTAATCAGTGAAACTTAAGTGAAATGTTGGTCCTAGGTTTGAGTCCAAAATCAATGGTTTTTGAATAAGGTCTAAAATGGGTATTTCCGTTATACTTTATGCTCAATAAATTATAATTCATGTGAAATATTTGTAAATAGGATAATATGAAATGGATACAATCTAATTAGTGATAATGATGGTTATGTGAATCTTCAATAAGGTATGTGAGCCCTATTTTAGTATGTGAGCCCTATTTCAGTATGTGAGCCCTATTTTAGTATTTGAGCCCTAATTATGTATGTGAAGCCTATTTAGTATGTGGAACCTATTTATGTGATCTATGATGAATGTGAAATCTATGTGGAATGTATATGTGCAAATTACCTATCCTTCAGTTGGGCTCTTATCCAACCCTACCTTACTGCTGTGCTAGCCTTGATATCCTTCTAAATGCCTTTATTTGGCTATTTACTATTTGATGCTTCTATTTCCATTGTGGCTCATCTATTTGAATTATGTGAATCTTGTTATTTCCTATGTTGGATCATCTATTTGAAATGCTTGGATATTTTTTCTACCTATGTTGGCCCATTTATTAAGATTATTTATTGTGTTTTTGATGCAATGATTTTGAGTCGCATTTATAGACCTATTTGATATGTGTTTTATGCTTTTATTAGTCATTTTTATGGTTAATGTTGCATAATTCATCCACTTTGGTCTTTGCTACTACTTTATGTCAAATCCCCTTTATTTCATCGTTTTGAGCATTAATTGTCAAAATATTATTATTTGTGTGAATTTATGTGGTTTCATGTTTGAATTTCAGGAAAAACAAGTATCTGCTTCCGTCGATACCATTGACTGGACCACAGGTTGGCAGCCGCAAGTATCAACAATGAGTCGATACTATCGACAGGGATGTCGATGGTATCGAGCTACCAACAGGTTGCTGGCGAGGAAGCAGTCGATAGTATCGACTCCAAGTCGATACCATCGATGCAAGGAGGCTACATCGACATAAAACGACAAAACCGTCGCTATAGGGTAGTCGATACCATCGACCCGAGTCGATGGTATCGAGACTACATCAGGCACTCAGACGAAAGGAAGGAAGGGCTGCCGCTACCACATTGGGTCGATACCATCGACCCGCGTCGATGGTATCGACACCGTCATATATGCGTTTGATTCATATTGTTCCCGATCGGACAACCATGGTTAATTAGCAACCTAATGAGGTTGATATACCTAATGACGACTGCCCAGATGGGGGGATGATCTCATTTGCCGTTGCACGAGTACCGAGGAGTAGGAGAGAGGAGAACGGAAGCTAGAAGTTCATACCAGTTGATCCAGATACCGCAGAAGACATATTTCACCACCGAAAGGCGGGAGAGCACATATTCTATGCCAAGGATCAATCGGTTCTTCTCCATTCAGGGGTTTCACCTCTCAATTCACGTTTTTTTACATGGATCCCCTATCTCTACCTTGTACTTGTTTGAGATGAACATGCGGGGCTAATCCCCTTCGTCTTTAGGACAGGGAGTTGCCCGAGAATTCATTGTATGACAGTTTTATAATAGTAATTCATATTTTATCTCTTAAATCCATGGTATGATTTCATTTTCTCAATATATTATTATGCTTGATCACCATAATAATAACCTAATGCCCTTAATCACTTTGAAAGAAGGATTAACGGCTGAAAAGAGACGGAATTCACATTAATCGAAAAATCCCTTGACCAAGGTGGTGTAAAATTAATGGTGGATACTGAGAGATCGTTCATAATGCACCTAGTTTAGGGTATAGGTTACTACGACGGTGGAACCAACCTAAACCTACGTAGTGAATTGAACCACGACAGTGGGTAATTATGTTTTCAGGCCACTACCCAGATAGAGAGATAAAATTGAGGCATTATATAAAATCTAATACAACGAAAACCCGTGGTGAAACCACAATCCTAAAGATACCCTTTTGAATTGATTAAATTAACATTTAATCGATCGTTTGTTTTGTTTTTATTTTCTATTAATTTTAACAACAACCCTCAATTTGTTATTCAGCTTAGTTGATCACAACTAGTTAGTAGGAGTCTCCAACAATTCCGAGTATCCCTGTGTTCGACTCGGGCCTCACAAAGGTCTGTACTACTCGATGCGTTCACTTGCGTTTTAGCGCACAGTAAAATTGCGTCAAGTTTTTGGCTCCGTTGTCGGGGATACAGCGAATTGTTGGCACTTTGAGTGCTACAAGCGGCCACTCTAGGCCACATTTTTTTATTATTTTAAAACAACTTCAAATATTTTCTTTTTATTGTTCGTTAATTTTTATACTCGTCAAAGCACTGTACTGAACTAAAATTTTCCTATTTCAGGTACGTTGCATGGTGCAGACGCGTAGTACTGACTACTCGAATCCCGCACCCGAGGTTCCGCTGCTGGAACTTGAGGACGAGCATTATCACGAGCAAGAGCAACAAGAAGAGGTAGATTCCGAACCTGAACAGGAAGAGATGGCCGAGCCACAAACTATATGGGAGAAGATTAAGGCTTCGTCCTCATCAGCTTCAAAAGGGACTATAAAGAAGCAGGCAATCAACATACCTACATACAAGATTGATCCGGATTTGATAAATCTAGTGAAGTCGAATGCTTTTCATGGGCTTAAGAATGAGGATCCCGTCACGCACATCAGCCAATTTGTTGAGAACTGTGACATGGTTAAAATCGACAGGTTTCCCCAGGAGTCACTGTATCTCAAGCTTTTCCCGAGTTCATTGGCGGGAGCGGCACGAGAGTGGTTACATAATTTAGATGATGAGTTCGTGGAGTCCTGGAACCATATGGTGGAGGTCTTCTTTGAGAGGTTCTTCCCTCATGAGAAGACTAACGACATGATCCAGAAGATTCATAATTTTACCCAACAGGCCGGTGAGACATATTCTGAGACCTGGGGGAGATTTTAGGTCATGCTGAGGAGGTGCCCGCATCATGGGCTGGAGAAAGAGACGCAAGTGAAGATCTTCTATTTTTCTCTCTCTGAGCACGATAGGAGTAATCTTGATTCTGCTGGGTCAGGATTCTTTCTGAACAATACAGACACCAGATGCAGGGAGATACTAAAGAATATGGCTAGAAAGCAGTCATGGGGTGAGAGAGAAAGAGGCCCAGTAGAGAAAGTTCGAGTAGCAGGTGAGTCCAAGGCAATGAAAGAGCTGAATGAGAAGATGGATCTTCTCACAAAGAAGCTACTGGAAAAGGAAGATAATGAGTCCGAGGATGAGGCTCAAGTCAAATACATGAGACAACAACAAGGTTATAGGAACAATGATTATTCATGGAGAAAAGACAAGAAGTTCTCGTGGAAGGATCCAAACAATTTTCTGCAGGATCCGGATGCCAAGCCCTCACCAGTCGCAGAAGATAAGAGCACGGAGCTACTCAATTAGGTTATAAAGCAAAATCAAGAGCTAATGAATACATTTGGCCAACAAATCAAGAAGCACGACGAGTACATGAATCAATTCGGGCAAACATTGCAGAGCCATGGGGCTCAAATGAGGACCATTGATACATCTATGGCACAGATGGCAGCAGAGATCGCCAGTTTGAAGAAACCGACACATCCAGGTTTTCCGGGGAATACCAATGTTCCAGGGGGAAACCAACAGGAAAAGGCTATTTTACTTAGAAGCGGCAAGAAATTGTTGAATCCAAGAGCCGAGGAGACAAGCACACCACAAGCTGAAGAAGGAGGTGAAACCAATGAGGAGCAGCCCGCACCAGTCACAGGGCAGGTTGAGGACACAGCCGTGGATGATACGGAAGAACAGGTTGCAGAGGAGAAACCTTAGGGAAAGACACCCAATGTGCCACCTCATCAAAGGGCACAAGCTGTTCCAGTCCTGTATCCAAATAGTGCCAAGGCAAGGAAGGAAGATGCTCAGTTCAAGAAGTTCTTAGACAGTTTCCAGAAGCTTTCGATTAATATCCCTTTATTGGAAGCCATTGAGCAAATCCCGTCTTACAGGAAATTTCTAAAGGACGTTATTACTAAGAAGAGGAAAATTCCGGATATAGAGGTTGTCGTGCTAAAGGAGCAAGTGAGTGCCTTCATCATGGGCACTTTGCCGCCAAAGAGGCAAGATCTAGGGTGCTTTAACATTTCTTGTTATATTGGGAAGGTTAAATTCGGTGAAGCGTTATGTGACTCAGGGGCAAGCATCAACTTGATGCCCCTTTCGACATTCAAAAAGCTGGGATTGAAGGAGTCATGACTAAGCAATATGACGATTCAATTGGCGGATAACTCTGTGGTGAAGCCTTATGGAATCTGTGAAGATGTGTTAGTAAAGGTGGATAGGTTTGTCTTTTCAGCAGATTTTGTAGTCATGAAGATGCAGGATGAACATGGCAATGAGCTGTTACTTGGACGTCCTTGCCAAGCTACAGCCGACATGATCTTAGAGATGGGGAGAGGCCGCTTGACCTTGGGCATAGCCGATGACCGCTTTGAGATGGTCATGCCTTCTAGTACTACGTCATCTAAAGCAAAGGAACAATGCAATATGGTAAAACATCTGGATTGTAATATTTCACTCTGCCTTGGGAAGCCATTTCTAGACATGGCTCATGTGATGAGCAAGGTGGACAATGGAACTTTGGCTGTGGATATCATGGAGCAAACCAAAGTAGTTTCTCTGTGCAAAGCTGTGGGATTCCCTAATGATGAGAATGAGGACATTCCACTTTCTATGGAGGATGATGTAATTTCTATTTCTGTTTCTGATGCATATCTAGAATTACCATTGGAAGCTTGTTTGGTAAACATTACATATGATTGGATGCGGAGCAATTCACTCAAGGAGTGCGCAAAAATGCTTCAGCTGCTTCCATGCTTCTATGCGAGGCATTATGAAGATTTATGTGAACTTCACCCGCCGCTTCAATCACCTCTGATCAGCCCGCCGGAGTTAGAATTAAAGCCGCTGCCACCGCATCTCAAATATGTCTTTCTAGCTGAGGAAGACAAGATACCGGTGATCATTTCTGCGTATTTGAGTGCGGATGAGGGGGAACAATTGTTGATAGTGCTGAAGAACCACCGGGGAGCTTTTGGGTGGTCCGTTGCAGATATCAAGGGGATTTCCCCTACATTGTGTCAGCACAAGATTCGGCTCGAGGAGGGAGCCAAGCCCGTGATTCAACCTCAACGACGTCTCAATCCAAGCATGATGGAGGTTGTGAAGAAGGAGGTTATTAAACTTCTTGCTGCAGGTATCATTTATGCCATATCAGACTCGACATGGGTGAGTCCCACACAGGTAGTCCCTAAGAAGGGGGGGATTACTATCACCCAAAATATATTGAATGAACCTGTCACCACCCGATTGGTAACCAGGTGGCGAGTTTGTATTGATTACCACCGTTTGAATGCCGCCACGCTAAAGGATCACTTTCCTTTACCTTTCATTGATCAAATTCTAGAGCGTCTTGCCGGCCGATCGCACTTTTGTTTTCTAGACGGGTACTCGGGGTACAACCAGATCTCGATTGATCCTTTGGATTAAGAGAAATCAACTTTCACTTGTCCCTATGGGACTTTCGCGTACCTCCGAATGCCGTGTGGTTTATGCAATGCACCTGCGACGTTTCAGTGTTGTATGCTCGCCATATTTTATGACATGGTAGAGCGCTGTCTCGAGGTTTTTATGGATGACTTTTCGGTGTATGGTGCATTGTTTGATGAACGTCTCTATAATCTGGACAAAGTTTTACAGCGTTGCGAGGACACACATTTGGTCCTCAATTGGGAGAAATGTCACATGATGGTGACTGAGGGGATAGTGCTAGGACACAGGTGTCTAGCAAAGGTCAAGAGGTAGATCCGGTCAAAATTGAGGTCATTTCCAAGTTGCCACCACCAAATTCTGTTAAAGGGGTAAGAAGTTTCCTAGGACATGCCGGGTTCTATCGTCGATTTATAAAAGATTTTTCTAAAATTGTGAAACCTCTATCCGAGCTTTTAGAGAAAGACGCTATTTTTTATTTCAATGACAAGTGTCTACATGCGTTCGACGTGTTGAAGGAAAAACTGATTTCTGCACCGGTTGTTCAAACGCCGGATTGGACGAAACCGTTCGAACTATTGTGTGACGCTTCAGACTTTGCGGTAGGAGCTGTGTTGGGGCAGCGGGTGGACAATAAACCTGCCGTGATTTTTAACGCTTCAAAGACTTTGAATGACGCACAATTAAATTATACAACTACTGAGAAAGAATTACTCGTCGTTGTGTTCGCTTTTGAAAAATTCTGGCAGTATTTAGTTGGATCTAAAGTAGTTGTATGGACTGACCATGCCGCAATTAAATACTTAAGAGAGAAAAAAGACGCAAAGCCTAGACTCATTAGATGGATTTTTCTCTTACAAGAATTTGACATCGAAATCAAGGATAAATATGGGATTGAAAATGTTGTTGCTGATCATTTGTCTAGGTTAGAAAGGGTGGATGAAAAAGATTTACATATACCCATAACCGAGACGTTTCCGGATGAATAGATTTTGAAAATTAACTATAAGGATCCTTGGTTTGCTGAGATTGTAAACTATTTGGCTTGCGGGATCATCCTTGAAGATTGGTCATATCAGGAGAAGAAAAGATTTTTTCATTCTTTACGATATTATTTTTGGGATGATCCGATTCTTCTTATGCAATGCAGGGACGGTATCCTACGCAGGTGTGTGCCTGAGGTGGAGTACGAGAGCGTTCTCCGTCATTGCCACGCATTACCTACGGGAGGACACCACGCCAGCTCACGCACGACAGCTAAGGTTTTGGAAAGCGGCCTCTATTGGCCAACTTTGTTTCGAGATGCCTACGAGTTTGTGAGGCAATGTGATTCCTGCCAACGAGCAGGTAATATCTCAAAGAGACAGGAGATGCCCCTGAATGTGTTTCAGGAAGTGGAGGTATTTGATTTGTGGGGCATAGATTTCATGGGACCCTTTGTGTCCTCAAACTCCAATTTATATATTTTATTAGCAGTTGATTATGTGTCGAAGTGGGTGGAAGAAATACCCACAAGGACTAATGATTCCACTGTAGTGTGCAGATTCGTGAAAGAAAATATTTTCTGCAGGTTTGGAGTACCCTGAATGATAGTCAGTGATGGGGGTACACATTTTAGGAATCAGAAGTTCTCGACTTTATTGAAGAAATATGGGGTCAAGCACAACATAGGTACCCCGTATCAACCTCAGACCCAAGGGCAGGTGGAGGTCTCCAATCGCAAAATTAAGACAATTTTGGAGCGTACGGTGGTGTCCACGAGGAGGAACTGGAGTGCCCTACTACCGGATGCATTGTGGGCGTACAGGACGGCTTACAAAACACCTATAGGCACCACGCCTTTTAGGTTGGTGTATGCTCGGGCTTGTCACCTACCGGTAGAGTTGGAGCACAAGGCCTACTGGGCGCTGAGAAGGCTCAATTTGAGTTACGATGGAGCGGGGAGGAAGAGAATGCTTGAATTGAATGAGCTGGATGAGCTACGAATGACGGCATATGAGAACACACAGATATACAAGGAGCGCACAAAGCTGATCCACGACCGCCACATCCAGTTGCGCACGTTCAAAAAGGGAGACAATGTTTTGCTGTTCAATTCACGACTCAAGTTGCATCACGGGAAGCTCAAATCCCGGTGGAGTGGGTCGTTCGTGGTAGAAGAGGTCAAACCACACGGCGTGATCTTAGTGCGTGATGGTGATACCACATTTTTAGTGAATGGACAAAGATTGAAGCTCTACTTTGGTGAAAATTACAAGAGGAAGGTGAATGAGGTCAAACTCATTTCACTTTCGGATGCATAAGGTGCCCAAAAGTCATCTAGCCTAAGACGTTAAATAAGGGCGCTTGTTGGGAGGCAACCCAACCATCGGTACATTAGTTTAGTCCATGTACAATCGTAGGTTGATTTGTTTTAGTTCAATTTTTTGTGTAAAAAAGATACCGTGATCGGTTTGTTCTTCGTGCAGGCTGAGGCAGAGTCGATACCATCGAAACACTGGTCGATGGTATCGACCAAGGTACAGGTTGACGACTCCGGATTTTGCTTTGCGTCGATACCATTGACGGCCTGCAGGCTGAGGCAGAGTCGATACCATCGACACACTGGTCGATGGTATCGACCAAGGTACAGGTTGATGACTGCGGATTTTGCTCTGCGTCGATACCATCGACGGCCTCGTCGATGGTATCGACCTACCTACAGGAAGGTCGTGAAAGTGAAGTCGATGGTATCGAGACACCAGTCGATACCATCGAGATCTCTGGAGATTTACAGACAAAATCAACTCAGGAAAGTCGATACCATCGATGGCCTTGTCGATGGTATCGACACGGCTACAAGTTGAGACACAAAGCAGAGGTGTTGCAACAAAGACAAGTCGATACCATCGACCATCCACGTCACCGATCCACACAAACAAATCAACGACGATCGCGGCATCAAGACGGTCAATCCGGGTGCAGCGTCGATACCATCGACCCATGTCGATGGTATCGACACGTCAGCGATCTGGGATTCAAGTTTCAGCCATCGACAACCATCGATACTCCCGATGGGGGCGGATAGCATCGAAACGTGTCGATACCATCGACTCGTGTCGATGGTATCGACGGGTCAACAGTGGCGTCGGCCAAGTCTATTTAAGGAGAGTGATTGCATCATTTGACGTCACACTTTTAGAGTGATCTCTCTCCCTTGTGCCGAGTGACCCCCCGAGCCATCCAAGCCGACGAAGAGCAGCACCGAGCGAAGATCTTCACCGAGCGGAGATTCGATTCTCCAATCTGCACCGAGCTCTTTCTCTAATCCCCTTTTTCTCGCAACCATGGTGCACGTTGCTGGAGCGTCATCCTCTCCTGCGAATCCGATGGATATCACGGAGTTCGTGCCACCTCCTCCCACGTTGGTATCACGCCCGCGCATGATCCACCCATCTACGGAGGTGAAGAAGATCTATGAAGAGATCTTGAAGAGGAAGATTGAGCCTACCCGATATGTGGACCGGGAGATGATCCAGAGTCTCGGATTTGAGGCCAACTTGGCCTACGTTCTGCAGGGGCATGCGAAACGCACGAGCCGGAGGCCCAATGAGTTGCAGTACCATGCTGATGGCCAGCCGTTTTTCGGCGAGTGGCCAACCTACAAAGAGTTGGTGGCTGAGTTCATGGCGTGACTAGATGTCTGCGTCGTGCCCAACGACGTCGTAGCCACCGATCGTGAGTGGATCAAGGGTCAGGTGTCTTTCCGGCTGTTCAACATCGACTACAACATCACTCTCCGGCAGTTCAACGCGATATACAACTGGCAGCATTCTCAGTATGACCACCGGCAATCGGACAACCGCACCGATTATGACATAATCTTCACCGAGCTGGTGACGGTGCCGGTGGGCAAGTCAGTGAGCCACCACAATGCTGCGGTAGCGGATTTCGAGCACCCATTCGTCCGAGTACTACACCGGATGTTGAGTTCTACATTTTTTGCTCGTGGCGATCTGGCGCTGAGCAAATTTCAGGAGACGGATCTTTTCTTCTTATATCAGCTCCTGAAGCGCCAAGAATGCAACTGGGGCGCTTTCTTCCTGTAGCGGGTTCTGGCGGTGAAGAGGAGTACAAGGAAGGCCCCGATTCATTTCGACGGGCTCATCACCAAGTTCGCACATTACATCGGGCTCAACTTCTCTACTATGACCCCGCTTTCCACAAAGAGAAAGGTGAACGTACAACATCTGCACCGTTCTAACCTTATTCTTCTGTGGGATGGTTTGGCGTATGTGCACTGCCACGTCAACCACACCTACCAGGAGTGCGCGCTGCCCGATCCGGTCTTCAACATCGAGGGGGCACAACACTTTCGATGGCCAATCATAGCCATCGCCGACTCCGATGAAGAAGGTGACAATGACGGCGGTGACGACGGACATGACGACGAGGCTGAGGAGGAAGAGGATGCCTTTACACCTCTTCGAGCACGAGTGGCACCCCGGAAGCGTCCTCGGATGCATCCGGGTGCATCTTCATCATTACAACCTACGCTGCCACCACCACAGCCCTCGCAGCCAAGCGAGGATGCCTATTCCATGCAAGGCATGTACACTATGCTACAAGACATCCACCAGACACAACAGCAACATATGGCAATGTATGCCGGTATTCAAGACACTACGAACCAGATACTGGACAACCAAAGGGCGATGTTCGAGAACGAGCGTCTTCTCCTCGACAACCAGCAACAGATACATGATCGGTTGCAACGGATGGAGATGCAGCAGGAGCCCTTCTACGACCACTATTGGAGCCAGAGTTACTTTGGAGGCTATCCACGACCTCCACCTAGGGCCCAGTTTTATCCAAGCTTCCAGGGGGAGTATCCTTCTTGGGACCCTACGGCTCCGCAGTACCCACCTCCACCACCACAGGAGTGATCCGGTATCACTGTTCCAATCTTTAAGTTTGTTTTTGACTATGAGGCCATAGTCGAATTCAAGCTTAGGGGGGTAGTTGGAACATCTTTATCTTTTAGTGTTTTTAGTTTCAACTTTATTGTTTTTGTTCTTGTTTTCTTGCAATTTTAGTTTTTGTAGGATCCACATGCTATCTAGTGTAATCGTGGATGTCATAAAGTTGTGTCATCTCATTAATTGTGCAAGGGAAAAACAAGGGAAATTTAATTTTTTTGTGTGTTTGAAAAGCTTGTCTTGTTTAACCTTGGGCACATATCCTACGAAAATGATTGGTTTTGTCAACTTTAAAACAACATTTCACAACTATACTCCTAATGATTCATGAAAGTGGATGGAAATGGTTGTTTGAGCCTAAACCGACCAAATGGTAATGAGACTCTAATTTGATGTAAGAGAGAGAAACCTCTTAACTACTACACAGGTCAGTAAGGAGGGACACATACTATCTTTCTAAGGTTCAGTCATCTAATCTTGTGATCTTTCCACCTCATTAATGTTCACAAACCACTAAGAATTGGAAGTAAAGTACAGTTTTAACTTTCTTGATTGCATGGAAGGTAGATTGGACTTGCATTGAATCTATTTCCATATGTTCTGCATAAAAAGGAACAAAAAAATTAGAATAGTGATACATGCACATTACCCTTAGGTGCATGCCATGTAGTTGCATTCATAATTTCCATACATAAAGCACATCATGTATCTCAATGTTTCTCCAATGGTGAATTAAATTGTTCCATACCTTCTAAATAGTGCAAATTTCTGAGTATGCAGAAAATAAGCCCAATAAAATATTTATTATCAATTATGGATATGAGATTTTAAGAAAAAAAATAGAAAAAGAAAAAAGAAAAAGAAAAAAAATCTGAAAAATCTGCATAATGAAAAAAAAGAGTTATTTAGAAGAAAGTAGAATAAGAAGGAGAAAGGAACATAATATCACCTGCATTTCAAGATAATTGAGTACATGATGTAGCTTAACTAGATATCCATCTCATTTTGAGACGGATGGTTAGTGCATGCATCATTCCACTCAATTCTAGGCATTATGGCATTTTTCATGTGCATTTGCATCATTTAGGACATTTTTGTTGTATGCATGTTGAGACTGTACAATACTTCCACTTCTTCCATGAGCCACCCATTTTCATCCACCCGTTGCTCAGATTTTTAGGCCACCGTGAATTTCTCCTCACTAACGAATATCAGGAGAACTGCTTCCATGTAGATGGTAGTTAGGGCGAGAAACGTAGTTTAGGAGATCACAAGATGCACCAAGTCTGAACCGGCGAGTTTTATTATGTTAACTGCCTTATGTGATAGTGTTCATCGGTTTTGAGGTCAATTTCTTTTATGGATGATTACTGTCGCCTTCAGGGTAATTACTGTTCTGTGGTCAGCGAGGGCCGGTATGTGATTGTCCGGTGGGAGTCATATGAGACGTTGGTTGTGGTGTGTTGTTCTTCAGTTGACATTAGCAATTCTATTCTAAGGATTAGTTGCTCGAGGGCGAGCAACGTTCAAGCTTAGGGGAGTTTGATGCGATGATTTTGAGTCGCATTTATAGACCTATTTGATATGTGTTTTATGCTTTTATTAGTCATTTTTAAGGTTAATGTTGCATAATTCATCCACTTTGGTCTTTGCTACTACTTTATGTCAAATCCCCTTTATTTCATCATTTTGAGCATTAATTGTCAAAATATTATTATTTGTGTGAATTTATGTGGTTTCGTGTTTGAATTTCAGGAAAAACAAGTATCTGCTTCCGTCGATACCATCGACGGAAGTCGATACCATTGACCGGACCACAGGTTCCTAGCCGCAAGTATCAACAAAGAGTCGATACTATCGACAGGGATGTCGATGGTATCGAGCTACCAACAAGTTGCTGGTGAGGAAGCAGTCGATAGTATTGACTCCAAGTCGATACCATCGACGCAAGGAGGCTACAACGACATAAAACGACAAAACCGTCGCTACAGGGTAGTCGATACCATCGACCCGAGTCGATGGTATCGAGACTACATCAGGTACTCGGATGAAAGGAAAGAAGGGCTGCCGCTACCACATTGGGTCGATACCATCGACCCGCGTCGATGGTATCGACACCGTCAGATATGCGTTTGATTCAGATTGTTCCCGATCGGACGACCATGGTTAATTAGCAACCTAATGAGGGTGATATACCTAATGACGGCCGCCCAGACGGGGGGATGATCTCATTAGCCATTGCACGAGTACCGAGGAGTAGGAGAGAGGAGAACAGAGGCCAAAAGTTCATACTAGTTGATCATGATACCGCAAAAGACGGATTTCACCACCGAAAGGCGGGAGAGCATGTATTCTACGCCAAGGATCAACCGGTTCTTCTCCGTTCAGGGGTTTCACCTCTCAATTCACCTTTTTTTACATGATTTCCCCTATCTCTACCTTGTACTTGTTTGAGATGAACATGCGGGGCTAATCCCCTTCGTCTTTAGGACCGGGAGTAGCCTGGGAATTCATTGTATGACAGTTTTATAATAGTAATTCATATTTTATCTCTTAAATCCATGGTATGATTTCGTTTTCTCAATATATTGTTATGATTGATCACCATAATAATAACCTAATGCCCTTAATCACTTTGAAAGAAGGATTAACGGTTGAAAAGAGACGGAATTCACATTAATCGACAAATCCCTTGACCAAGGTGGCATAAAATTAATGGTGGATACTGAGAGATCATTCATAATGCACCTAGTTTAGGGTATAGGTTGCTACGACGGTGGAACCGACCTAAACCTAGGTAGTGAATTGCACCACGACAGTGGGTAATTCTATTTTCAGACCACTACCCGGATAGAGAGATAAAATTGAGGCATTATATAAAATCTAATACAATGAAAACCCGCGGTGAAACCGCAATCCTAAAGATACCCTTTTGAATTGATTAAATTAACATTTAATCGATCGTTTGTTTTGTTTTGTTTTTATTTTCTTTTAATGTTAACAACAACCCTCAATTTTGTTATTCGGCTTAGCTGATCGCAATTAGTTAGTAGGATTCTCCAACAATTCCGAGTATCCCTGTGTTCGACTCGGGCCTCACAAAGGCCTGTACTACTCGACGCGCTCACTTGCGTTTTAGCGCACAGTAAAATTGCATCAGTTTTATTCCCAGTTTCTATGTTGCAACTTTATTTATAATTTTTCACTACTGCCAAGTGAATTTATTAAGCATGATTTATTTTTGGCCAAATGACATTGTAGTGTACATGAGTACAAACCACCCATAGGGCACTGAGGTTTTAGTCCTCCTTCCAGGCACTGGGGTTTTAGTCCCTCTGCCATTTTATATAGGCACTGGGTTTTAGTCCCCCTGCCACATTATATTTTGAGTTTTGGGATGTGTATGTTCCCCTCTCCTCTTGTTGTAGGTCTGGTAGGTGCCTCACCCTACATTAGTATGATTTTGTGTCATAATATTATTGATGCTATGTTGATTATTGTGGATTGATTTACTATGGTAGATTTCCATTTCTCATTTATTATATTAGTCTCATACTCTTAAAATCTTTTAGTATAGTGAATCTTTTTATTAGGAAATGTTGTAGTTTATTATTTGTCCTTATTCCTTTTGAGTAACACATACATTTTATCCCCCACTATTTGATCCCAACCATCCATGTATAGGATTAGAGTGCACAACTGAAGCTTGGTGAATCTACCTAAGGATAAGGAGTTCAACCATCCCGCTTGGAATTATGTACCTAAATATTAAGTTGTTTTTCTTTGGAGACAATATTGATTTGGTTTTAGTCTTCCTCTACCTAGATCCTTTTGTTGTTTGTATAAAGCTGTGCACCCTTTTGGAAAATTTTGTAATGTACACTTTATATAATTGAATATAGTCAAAGTTTAAAATTCCGCTGCTACACAATTGTTGTTTTTGTTTACCATGAGTTTTTAGCAGAGACTATGTCTTTACAATTTTGGTTATAAAATGAGTAATTCAGATTTCCCAGGTTGTGAAAGTTCAAGATATTTCGGTCCCTTCCACTCTCACTTTAGTCAAGAATCCTGGCCTTAACCCTCCCTACAAATAGAGGGGTACTGGGGACTTCCCAACACATACAATTCAGAATCAATTTCTCTGACAATTGTGGTCCTCTCTTTCTGTGGTAACTAAGAAAGCTCAAGCAAGTCCTACTCGACTAGGGAGGGATAGAAAGGGAGAGAACAACTGAAGATGATTGTTGTGAGAGAGCAAGTTGGTGACTAGTACACCAATATGAGAGACAACTCCTTCCTATCCCTTCTATAAGAACAATGGGAGTTCTAGTTGGTCTGTGTGGACTACTCTAGATGTAGGAGTCATTTAGTTATTTCTAGGAGGGCAATGATAGTTGGTAGTCCATGATGAGACCACATGAGTCATTGTAGAATTTATCCAGTTTGCAATACATGGTGAAGACCAGGAGCTGCACAGACACCATCCATGAGAAACTAGAAGATAGTTGCATTGTAGTTGTTGGACTTGCTCCAAGATCAGGTATAAACTAGTTAAACTATCCTTGCTATTTCTTAGTAGTTGACACAATCTTTTTATTATGAGAATACAAATAGATAAAATTTTAGTTTCTTCTACCATACTCTGTGCCTGTATTTCCCAATAGTGGTATCAAAGCCACGTCAAATTACTATGCTTTGGTATAATCGATATGATCAAATTTTTAGTTTTATCGCTTACTTATTTCATACTATGTGAATATTTAAATTGTCCCATATGAGTATCTAATCAAACACCACATAATCCCAAACTATATATATATATATTTGTGTGTGTATGATATATATATATATATATATATATATATATATATATATATATATATATATATATATATATATAATTTATATTGTTTGTGGTTGGATGGTTTGACTTTATTTCTATTTATCTCAGTCTGTGCATCGATCCTCTACCTTCTTTTCCCAATGTAAAGTAAATTCTCTCCTACTTTTACACCTCTCGAATGTAAG
The DNA here is from genome assembly GCA_963693085.1 of Alisma plantago-aquatica. NCBI lineage: Eukaryota > Viridiplantae > Streptophyta > Magnoliopsida > Alismatales > Alismataceae > Alisma > Alisma plantago-aquatica. Next base: position 1,387,720,101 of record OY856412.1, read on the forward strand.
TTGAGGTTTCTCTTTACAATATAGTAATGTAAGAAATAGGATAGCTTCCTTTCTTACAATGACAAAGATGACAATCAACGTCAGTTGACGCGGCTGTCTCATAGGAATAAGCTGACTGGTTGGAGGACCGTGGAGGACAGATTGCAGGAGAGACCTTCTGGTCGACCCAACCGACTGTATGGAGGTGTCCAAACATCGTTTAGACATGACGATAGATGACCATTTTAGGTGACCAACTGACTGGAAAAGCGATAAGATGACCATTTCAAGAGTTGAACTGATCAACACAGATTGTGAAGCACATATCTACACCAGTAGTAGGTTCATACATGTGATGTGTTGATTGACCTAGGTAGTAATAATTCTTTGTCTCTTCAAGGAATTCAATATACATGGTTATAACCATCACCTTTTGTTTTATATTGTATGTTTACATTGTGGGATATAACATGTATATGATACATACTATATATGTGGTGATTAAATAAAAAATATGTATATATATATATGATATGTATAAAACCCCTCAATCAAACATATTAAGTCTAAGATGATTTCTTATGGAGCCTCCACTTGCATGGAGTTGCGTGCACCACTAAAAATTCTAGAGATAGTAAGTCTCTAAGTTTATCCTTTCGTGTGCTATAATAAGATCTCCACCCACGTATGCTAAGATATGTGGAAGTCATATCGTAGTACAGTTAAGGGTCGAATCCACGAGAAAATGGTCTTGTTAAGAGTTTAACAAGATGGATAACATAATAATTCTACTTATCTACTTAAAAGTTGATATTTAGATTGAAGAGTTGATTTGATGATTATACTAAATTGCAAAGTAAAGTAAATGGCAGGAAAGTAAATTTAAGGTTGTAAACGATATTTGGGAAACCACTAGGATGTGACCGAGTTTCACCACCACTACAGATGGATCAAAACATACATCATAATAACATGGCTTGCAAAGAAAAGGGTCTAAATAGTTAGTATCTTTGTAGACTTAGCTTCCTTTCAGATAACTAACTACGAGAAACACAGGAGTATTGCAATGCCAGCCATCCCTGAACGAATGGTCACTTACCTTGCATTACTCCCTTTGTAAGGTGTGTTTCTCAACCTATCATAGTTGTACTTTCATACGTCAACTGATTCCATTTCATACTATGAAAGTACAACGATGGAGGTGAGTTTACTCCACTCCTTGAAAGACGTTCCTAGATACCAAAATAGATATATGGTGACTACATACATCAAGAACCAACATGGAATCGATAATCAAATCTAAAAGCACAACCATAGACAATTCAAACTAATAGATAATAGATAACACAAGTTGGTGATCAAGCAACTAGCATTCATTAAACGATTGATGTTGAACTAAAAAGATAATATTTATCTATTGCAAACTCATGAATTGCAATGTATGAAATGAAAACATGGGTAGTGGGGCTACTCCCCTCACACTAGTGTATGAGACTACTCACGCATGGCAAGAACAAAGAAGGAGGCGGGAAGAGAGAAAGAAAGTATCATCTCCATGTAGGAGGGAGGAAGGTATACCCCTTGGAGGAGAGAGCAACTATATGCACACCACATGGTTTCCTTGATGAAGAATCCTTCACTTCCCGCCTTCTATGTCGATGAGAGAGGAAGTAGCTTGAGGATGGAGTGTGGATCTTAGACCGGAAGCCTTGGGACAAAGGATGAACAACTCTGGAGTGATTCGGGCAGCCTTCGGACGTCCAAGAATACCCTCCTTTGTGAAGACCCCTTGGGTCCTATTTATAGGCTTTGAGAAGATCATGAACGGTCTTAGGTCATTTGGATCCAAACGGTCGTGGAGACCGTTTGAACTCTCTCACAGTTTGGAGACCGTTTGGACTCTCTCAGTTTGGAGACCATTTGGATCTTCTTGTTCTTGAGATCGTTTGTGTTCATACGGTCTTGGGACCATTTGTGTTCATACGGTCTTGGGACTGTTTGACTTCATACGGTCTTGGGATTGTTTGACTTCATACGGTCTTGGAACCATTTGGCTTTCATTCTGTCTTGAGACCAGTTGGCTTTCATGCGGTCTTGGGACCATTTGGATTCACATGGTCTTGGGACCGTTTGGCTTCATACGGTCTTGGGACCATTTGTCCTTCATTCGGTTTTGGGACCGTTTGGCCTTCATTCGGTCCGGGGATCGTTTGGCCTTCATTCGGTCTTGGGAACATTTGGGTCCTCACGGTCTTGGGACCGTTTGGCCTTCATTCGATCTTGGGACCGGTTGAGTTCTTTTGCAATTTTTTTGTGTTTTTTCTGTAAGAGGAAAATGGGAAAATGTCAATTTATTGGTATATTCATAATAAAGAGGAAAGTTAAGTATTCTATTTAATTTATCTAATAAAAAGCATGGAAAACTAAGAAGAATTGGTAAGATAACATCACATAATGGGAGGTTATCACCCCCCTAACTTAGAGTCTACCTTGTCCTCAAGCTAGATAGAGCTAAGGCACATAGTGGCGAGGCACTTTTATTCAGTGAAGATTTCCATACTTTTGCTTCAATTCTAAACCAAAGATCTCCTAGAGTCTTATTAGGGCTTCTACTTACACTAACTCTTTTAGGTATCGAGAGTTGTGTGGATCTCAAGTTTCTTCCGTATCGCGTAACTCACATTGGGACCACCTTTTCCTTGATCATATTCTATGCATATCTTTGAGTCTAAGCAGTTTTATACTTCTTTGAAATTCCTACCGGAAGCTAAGATAGGTGTGAGGGTTGGCTAAAGACTGATGTGTAACTCCCCCTTTAAGTGGGGGAGGGTTTATCTAAACTTTTAGGATCTCACTACTGGGCACGACACATCTTCCTTTGTGAGGGCAACTAAATGTACCGGCCGGGCGAGTCCTTTATCAGCTTTTTCATATATTTGGAGACCTTAGGATCTCACTATCGGGCACGACACATCTGCCTTTGTGAGGGCAGCTGAATGTACCGACCGGAAAAGACCTTTATTGGCTCTTCATATAACTCCTTATGAATGGCACAACTCTCATGTTTTTATTCAACACTCAGGATTTTATTCATATGCTCACAGGCTTAGGAATTGGGTATTTAGGAATTTATTTGGGATGTTAAGCCTCTTTTTGAAAAGAAGAAAACTATTTCTTAGAGTTTCCCGACATGCATTTATTTCAGTTTCGTACTTGGTGGTCCACTTGCAAGGTTCCTTGTTTAGCTTGTTTTGGCCACGATGTTAGCCCGTGGGGAGTCTGATGTAGAATTGAAGTAAAAGCATAAAAATCGAGTGTGAAAGTGATTTATTAATTTTCCATTACATGCCTGAATGCTACTTATGTAATTACTTTTGAGGACTACTTTGTCTCTAACTTAGATAGGGGTGACCCTTTTCCAAAATGAAAGTTGTTTTATATGCAAAAGTTATTCTATCAAAGAAATTACTGGAAAAACTAGATGTCAAAAGAAGGGAAAAAATTGCACAGAAGAACAGAAGTGAAAGAAAGAGTAGAGAGAAAAAAAAGGGTTTGAATATGATACCTAACCCTTTCCCATTGTACCCCCCTAACTTATCACTCACTCTGTCCTTAGAGTGTCAAAGTGATAGGTTGAAAAGGACATGGGAAAGGGTATTAAGGTTCTGTTAATCCCTTGTTTTCTCCATAAGATCATAGGAGATTAGTTGCAAATTTTCCATGTAACGCGTGTTAATCGACGTCCTTCATGTCCTCTACTTGTTTTCCCAGAATAGTGAGGGTATACATCCAATAGAGGACATGGAAACCACAGTCATTTGATTCTCTGATCTGCTGGGGACATCTGTGGCTGAAGGCTGGGTGGTGGAAATGTTCTTTGTTGTACGCCTTTGTGTGTTTGCCGAGAAGATCATGTAGTTGTTCAACACAATCCTTCGCCAGTAGATGATTGTAGTTCCTTCATTGTTGTAACAACATACTATTTTTGGTTTGGATCAAACTAGCTATCAGAACTATTGTAGATGATTGTAGTTCCTTCATGCAGGTTGGTTGCCAGTAGCATCCAGTGCTCAGAGTGAATTAAAGGAAGCATAATGAACTTAGGAGTTGTATGTTGAAGATATGAGATAAGGGCCTCCGTGGTTCTAAAGTTCTTGGATCCGAGTAAATCATCCTTCATGTATGCTGATGCCATATAAACCGTAGGCAGGTCCCGTGCTAGAAGAAACTGGTAGGCAGTCATCATGCTCACGGATAAAGAACCTTTAACTTGTATGGTTTCATGGAGTGAATATGCCATTATTAGAATATTTCCTTTTAGGAAAACAAGCTCATCGTTCTCTACATATAGCCTAGACATGATGAGTCTAAGTTCAGTATCAGAAAGGCTCTTATATGCAGCAAGGTCAAAGTTTGGAAACGTTGGTTGTATGGCAGATAGAGGCACCATTGGTTGGGATAATCTATTGATGGTGGCCCCGGTTAACAAATTGATGTCCCCCTTGTCATCCGCCATATCGAAAGTATAAGGGTCCCGTTGGTGTTGTTCTGGGACCTTGGCAGTCTGTTGTTTCTTTTTCTCCAACTCCTTTAGATTTGTTCTGTATGGACACTTTTACGGACGTTGGATAGTAGAAAAAAGGTATCGAGGGACTCGTCTTGTGCCATTATCAGGTCCTTGAAGAACTGTCTGTCACAGATAAGCTCCATGGTGTAACATCCTCGTAGAGAGTGCATATCCTATGTGGCTAACTCGGTAAAGGGGATTTGTCTATTGAGTGCTTCTGTGAATCTTATTGTACTGAAAGCACAATCCCTTGAACCTTTTAGTGTTTGGACTGTTGGGTTGATGATTTGGAACCATGGTTGGTTCCAACCATGTCGAAGAGATGGGCATGAATCCCATATTACTTTGAGAAGCCGAAAAGGAATGCATTGTGCTTCCCTAACTTCTAAACCAACAAAATTTATCTTTTCGTCCTTTAGCTCACTGGCGCAGAAGTTGTACACCTTGGCGTTGCGGGCCTCAATGTCGACGATCATTATTAGCCAGTGTCTGAAAACTCTAAAGGGCACTGTGATGTAGCATGGCTTGCATGCAAGACCAATTCACAATAGCTCTATGGACTTTGCCTATAAGTGCTTGTGTAATAAGGATAAGGATAGATTAGGTGAAGCATTGAAAATAGGTTGCAACTTCTTTGGGCTCGGGAATTCCTCTATAGTGTTGGGAAGGAGGACACAGAAGATAGCCATCTTCACCTTCGATTGTGGTTGAAGGAGAATACATAAGTATTCTCGTGTCAACTTGTGCTTTGTCTTTGTATTATTATAGATGATGCCCCCCCCCGTTCTTGGCATCATCTACAATAGTGTTCAGGATAAAGATGTCCTAAACATCTAATGTAGATATGGCCGCCATGTCCAAGTCTTTCATCTTGTGAGGTAGGGGTGGCGGCATGGGAAGGTCTTATGGTAGAGGAATTGAAGTTTGCTCGTTATCGTCCAAAAATTGAGGCAGATCTACATCTTTGTCAGAGTCATCTCCAGAGTCGAGTCTATCATCTGTGTCGAGAGTCACTCTGTCAGATTCCTCCCGTTCTGAGGGGAGGGGTGCAGATGGCTCTGGAGTGGTTGATGAATGGCTATTGTGGGTGGGATATTGCTGGTTTCCATTATGCATTGTTGAAACTCAGCAAAAGCGACTTCTTTTGTAGCGTCCTCTAGGGATCCAATAGCTAAGAAGTTAAAGAATTGATCCCCATATGACATTGTTATTTTCTCATTATTATCGGGGGACTTGGTATCTTTGTTTCCGCCTTCTTGGTGGTCTCTATTATTTCCCTCCTCTATAGGTTCTTCCCCTCAGCTGGTGCCCTCTCCAGCATTGCCTAGGTCATCGAGTTGATCGTCTGAGGAGGAGCTATCATTATTGGAGTCAGCCGAGGAATCAAAATCCTCATCGTCATCTTCACTTTCATCTTCATCATCATCTGCTTCCTTATCTGTTATTTTCTTGGTCGATGGTTTCTTGCATTGCCGATGGATGACTAGTAATTCTTCGAGTGCCACGTGCACGTGCTCGTGGGTTTTGAGCAGTGCATTGTGGCTTTCTTTAAGATCTATATATCTTACTTTGGCAGAGAGGATTTGTGCTGATAGATCGGTTACTTGTGCATGTAGATGATTGAGTTCATTGTTAGAGTGCTCCTCTTGGAGGCAGTTGAGCTGTGCGAGGTTGCTATTGATGTCGTCGAAGAGCGTGCTTAGGGTAGTTTGTTGCTACTGAAGCTCGCGAAGGGTCTCAAGAAAAGGTTGAGTTTGCTTAGAGACCCTGTCGACTTGTTGGGATAATGCTTCTTGTTGGCCTTTCATCTCAAGTACCAACTTTGGAAGGTGTTTTAAGCGGTCGTCGATGCGATTGACTAACTGGGCCGTTGCTTCCTGCCATTGTTGAATGCTTGAGATGATGTCTGGCAAGGCATGGTTCCGTTCATCAATCTTGGAGACCTATGTAGAAAGTCCTTGCACACAAGAAAAAATGGAGAGTAATATGTTAGTCGGGTCGGTGAGGAGGTTTCAAATAGCATCAAATTGTCGTCTGAATTCCTCACCGACTTGTGAAAAGGGGACCCCAGAGAGGGATGGGTGAGATGGCTGGGGTCGGGTGGAAGGGTGGTAGTGCCTTGCGAAAGAGACACTATTGATGGACTCACGAATTGCATGGTGAATGTAGATGAAGTCACCAGCGGTATCAGGGTGGTGGTGGATGAGAATGGTGGTGACATCCCGAGTGAAAAAGGAGGAACTAAGAATGTCGAGGGGAAAGTGGTTGAAGTGAAGGTGAGATCGGGCATCGAGGTGGATAATGGGATGCTTGAAGAGAAAATGAGTGAGGCGGAAGATGCGAGTGAAGTTGTGGTTGTTGAGAAAGAAATTGTGGTGGGCATTATTGTAGAAAATGGTGGAGAAGTGGTGGATGGCAGAATGGTGGAAGGTGGTAGTGTGGTGGTGATGTATGTAGAGGTAAGCCCAACATCCAGATCGAAGATGAAGGGTTCTGGTATTGGGTTTACTATGTTCTCTGCACTGTGTGGTGGGTCTGTCTCTGGGTTGATCTTTGATGTGGGCGTCCCCAACTGCTGTTGTTTCTGTATGTGTAGTTTTGAAGACCGTGTCACTAGTATTTTCTATGGCCTTGTTGCTGGGGCAGTGATGCTATGCTCTATCTGCCCTGTCTTTTCTTTTTTCTCTTTTTCTTTCACCAAAGCTAGGAGGTTGGAAAGCTCCTCTTCAGTGAAGAGAAGCTTTTCTTTGTCATATTCAGCTAGTTCTGGAAGCAGTAGCAGTGTCTGGGATGCTTTGATAGTTTGACAGAAGACATAATGAGGTTTGGAATCCTTCTCCTTTATGATATATGAGTTCTTTAGACTTTTCTCATTTGTTAGGATATCGCCCTTTATCACTGTGCACTTGGGAAGTGGTCTGTCCATCTTAAGATATTTCAGAATTGATGTTATGTGACCACCCCCACAAATTTCCTTTCTAAGGGTAAACGATGTGTGTTTCTGAATCAATTGTCATCCTATGTTGATCAGCTGCCCTTTGAGAATGGACAATAGGATAAAGAGGTCTGAAATAATAATATTCCCACTTTCTATCCTGGGGAAAACTGTGCCTGTTATGATTTTGTGCAGAGTGCGCATCAGGTCGGAATGTATGTTGGAGGCCTTGCAAGTCTTTGCCTCGTAGCTTGGAATCCCTGTCAAGGACTTCCAGAAAGTGTGCCTATTGAACTGGGAGTGGTACAGGCCTGCCTCCTTAGCTTTCTTTAGCTGTTCCTGGTTGTCGATGAAGATTTCATTTATAAGATTCTCAATTAAGACCGCCTTTCTTCCGAAATGTGAGGTTACCAGCCTGCGGTCACCTCCATCCTGTAATTTATCTTTTACTTCCAAGGTTTCTTTATTAAGGTAGGTGAAGAACTCTATCGTGGGTTCAACATAGGAAGTTTCTTCGATAAAGCAGAGTTTTGAGAGATTTGCATTGTCGAGCAAGGCGAGAAATCTATCATAAATTCCCATTCTTTTTAGTATGTTTGAGTAGACATACTTTGCTGGTCGTAGTATCTTATCACCATCTTGTAGGTTTTGTATATGCAGATCAACTGGTGTTGGTTCTGTAGTGGTCCTAGCAGGGGGTGAAATGTATCCTGCTAGGATTTGTTCTCTTGTTGTTGTGGGATGGACTTGCTTCTGTGCCTATTTCTTGGTTGGTTGTCCCTTGGCAGCTTCATGGGTCTTCCTTTTGTCCTTGGACTTGGTGACTAGGGATTCCTCCTCGAAATTTGGTGTGTACTCTGAGCCTTCATCAATGGAGGAGATCTCTTCAATTTCTTCGACATGATCTTCTACTAAACATTTGTTGACTCACTCAACGTCGTGGATGACCTTGGGCAAATCAACTTTTGATGGGGTCTTTCCAGATTTTTCGCATATGTCGAGGATGCGCTGAAGCTTCGAGTGGCACTCCAACAGTTGATCCCTAGTCTAGAATGGGGTTTCAGATGGTCTTGTGACATCCCTTGTAGGTGAGGCCATTATGTAATTTTGAATAAGAAATAATTTATGTTAGAAAAGATTGAAATATGGTATAAATGTTGAAAGAATTACAACATTTAAAATTTTTTAGGAGAGAAACCGTTAAGGGTGAAATTGCAATTTTCAAGATCATTCGGGTCCAAATGGTTTTAAGACCGTTTAGCTCCAAACGGTTTTACTCCAAATGGTTTCAGGACCGTTTAGGTCCAAACATTCTCAAGACCGTTTGGGTCCAAACGGTTTCAATCCAAACAGTTTCACGACCGTTTGGGTCCAAATGGTTTTACTCCAAATAGTTTCACTCCAAACAGTTTCATGACCATTTGGGTCCAAACGGTTTAACTCCAAATAGTTTCATGACCGTTTGGGTCCCAACGGTCTCAAGACTGTTTGGGTCCAAACGGTTTCACTCCAAACGGTTTCATGACCGTTGGGGTCCAAACCTATTAGGAAGGTGAAGCGACAAGGGCGACGAAAACGGTGCCGGTGATGATGGCGCCGACGACGGTGGTGTAGGCGATGAAAATAAGGACGCAAAATGTGTTGTAGCATCAGCGAAGAAGGTGACAACGACAGTTTCTATAGTCTACCTTGCTGCTAGTGGTGGAGAGAGCGAAACGACAGAGAAGGACAGTGCAGTGTGCACGAAAGTACACGGAAACGACAGTGAATGCAGAACGGAACAATGTGAAGAGAGAGCACGAGAGGTGATGGAGGTGGTAGTTGCGTAGGAGCAGGAGAACTGGGAGGAATGTAACAGGAATTACAAGAGAGAGAAAATTTGAGAAACTGAGGGAATGAAAAAGGGAGGGGGTCGGGCCATATTTATAGGAAATGAAGGGGTGGCGGTACAAATTCTCATGAGCTAATAGTTTTGAGTCCGTTTGGATCCAAATGGTTTTGAGACCATAAGGAACAAATAGTTTCGAGACCGTTTGGGTCCAAACGGTTTCAAGACCGTTTGGATCCAAACAGTTTCGAGACCGTTTGGATCACAAATAGTTTTGAGTCCGTTTGAGCCAAACGGTTTCAAGACTGTGAGGACCAAACAGTTTCGAAACCGTTAGGATAAGATTATTTTGGTTTTTGGTTTTTATTGCTTATGTAAATTTTTTTATTTTTTGAATATAGATGATAGCTCTAAAATAAGCAATTAAGAAAAATAGAAAATGATCAAAACTAAGCAAAATAAAATGGAAAAGTGATACTGAGTTCTTGGGTTGCCTCCCTAGTAGCGCTTTGGTTTTACGTCACTGGCTCGATGAATTTCTGGTTCAGTTAGGTTCATGCAGTTGGATCATGAATCTCAATGGTTTGTCTTGGAGTTTTATCGGCTGGAGTATAGTATTTCTTCAGTCTATGACCATTAACAATCCTTTCTCCTCCATTGTCATCAAAGATGATTACAGCTCCAGTTGGGTAGATGTGCTTGATGGTGAATGGCCCGGTCCACTTTGTGTGAAGTTTTCCGGGGAACATTTTGAGTCTAGAGCTGAAGAGAAGGACTTTATCTCCGAAAATGATATCTTTCCTCTTAAGGTGGCCATCATGCCACATCTTGGTTTTTTCTTTGTAGATCCTAGAACTTTGGTAGGTAGTCATTTGTAGTTCCTCTAGTTCTTGTAATTGAAGTTGTCTGTATTCGTCGACACTTTTGAAATCAAAATTTAATTATTTAATGGCCCACCAAGCCTTATGTTCCAGTTCAACTGGAAAATGGCATGACTTCCCATATACCAAACAGAACAGATTCATTCCTATCGGTGTTTTGTAAGCAGTGCGATATGCCCAAAGAGCATCAGGTAGCTTGGTGGACCAGTATGTGCGGTGTCTGTTGACAGTTTTCTCTAAGATAGCTTTCAATTATCTATTTGAGACTTCACTTGGTCGCTAGTATGCAGATGATAAGGCATAGCGACCTTATGTTTTACTCCATATTTTCTTAGGAGGGCTTCGAAGCTTCGTTCCAAGAAATGAGATCCTCTGTCTGATATAATTGTTCTAGGAACTCTGAATCTAGGGAAGATGATATCCTTGAACATCTTGATAACTGGCTTAGAGTCGCAAGACACAATGGGTATAACTTCTACCCATTTTGAAATGTAATCCAAAAAAACTAGTATATAGGATAATCCATAAGATGGGGGAAATGGACCCATGTAGTCTACTCCCCATACATCAAAAAGTTTGATTTCTTGCCACAGAATAAGAGGCATTTCATTCTATTTAGATATAGCACCGGAAAGCTGACATTTATTACAAGATTGTACAAAATCATGGGCATCCCTTGCTATCATTGGCCAAAAGAAACCTAATTGTAGAACTTTGAGAGTGGTCTTATTTGAACTCATATGCCCCCCACTAGGGCTAGAATGAGAATGTTCCAAAACTGGGATAATTTCTTCTTCTGGTAGGTAACGATGGAATAACCCATCTGCACATAAGCGGAAAATATATGGTTCATCCCAAAAATACTGCTTAACGTCATGAAGAAATTTCTTCTTGTCATGGTAAGAAGCGGAAGGGTGGATATTTCTTGTAGCCAGGTAGTTTACTATATCGGCGTACCAAGGAAATACGATAGTGACTTTCATGAGTTGGTCGTCAGGTAGGGAGTCTCGAATAGGTATATTGTCATCATCCTTAGACTCAATGCGACTTAAATGATCAACAACAACATTTTCTACCCCACTTTTGTCTTGTATTTCCAAGTCAAATTCTTGAAGCATGAACACCCAACAGATGAGTCTTGGTTTTGCATCTTGTTTCTGAACTAGATATTTAATTGTGGAGTGGTCTGTGTATACTATGACTTTTGATCTGATTAGATAAGAACAAAATTTCTCAAAGGCATAAATGACGACCAAGAACTCTTTTTCAATAGTTGCATAGTTCTTTTGGGCTTCATCGATCATCTTTGATGCATAATATATCACATAGGGCTTCTTATCTATTCTCTACCCTATCACTGCTCCTATAGCGTAGTCACTGGCGTCACACATTATTTCAAAGGGCTGTGACGAATCAGGTGCTCTCAGTATAGGTAAAGAGACTAGAGCGTTCTTTAGGGTCATGAAGCTGTGTAGGCATTCTTGATCAAAATTGAAATCTGATCTTTAGTCAACAAGTAAGTCATGGGCTTTGCTATTTTTGAGAAGTCTTTAATGAATCTTCGATAAAATTGGGCATGACCCAGAAATTCTTGCACTCCTCTGATGTCTTTTGGCAGTGACCATTTTGAAATGGCATCAATCTTTTCCTTGTCCACTTCAATTCCTCTTTCACTCACCCGATGCCCGAGGACAACACCTTCTATCACCATAAAGTGACATTTTTCCCAATTAAGGATCAAGTTTGTTTCCTCGCATCTTTGCAATACTTTCCCTAGGTTAAGTAGACAGTTATCAAAAGAATCTTCGTAGACTGAAAAGTCATCCATAAATACTTCCATGATGGGCTCAGTTAGCCCTGCGAATATTGCAGACATACACCTCTGGAAGGCTGTGGGTGCATTACATAGCCTGAAAGGCATCTTTCTAAAGGCGTATCAGAATTTGATAAAACCCTGAATAGCCATCAAGGTAGCAAAAGAATTTTTGGCGGGCCAGACATTCAAGGACTTCATCAAGGAAAGGTAGAGGGAAGTGATCTTTTCTTGTTGCTTTATTCAATTTCTTATAATCGATACACATCCTCCATCCAGTAAATTTCCTTGTGGGTACTAGCTCATTTATATCATTCAAAACGACAGTGGTCCCCCCTTTTTAGGGACCACTTGGACCAAATTAACCCATTGAGAATTGGAAATTGGATAGATGATACCAGCTTTTAGGAGTTTAAGGACCTTGAGGCGAACCACCTCTTTGAGGTTCGAGTTTAGTTTCCTCTAATGTTCCCACGATGGTTTAAACTCTTCTACCATAGGTAATCTTGGCATGCACATAGCTGGATTTATTCCTGTTAGGTCAGTTATTTTATACCCAATAACTTTCTTATGCTTTCTCAGCTCAGCAAGAAGTCTTTCTTCCTGGTCATCTATCAAAGTGGAACTGATGATGACTGGGCAAAGTTTTTCTTCATCTAAGAAGACGTGTTTGAGTCCAATAGGTAGGGCTTTCATTTCAGGGGTCTTGGGTACCTCCGTAGTTTCCAAGATGGTGATGGATTTCAATTCATCGAAGGTAGCTTCGGGGGTTTCTTCAGCTTTTTAAAGGTATTTCAGGAATTGTTGTACTAATTTGTTAGTTGAAAATTCATCTTCTGGGTTTATTAAAGTGTTCTCCAAATCATCAGATGGTTTGGGAGATCCTTGCTTTAGATGAGATATTTTGTCGATAGCCTTTAGGAGAAAAACTTCTCCGTGAATGCTGGGGCCTTTTAGGCTATCAAAAACTCTGAATAGAACAGCTTCCTGCCCTAGTCTTAAGGTGATCGTGCCATCTTCAACATCAATAAGGGCTCTAGCTATAGTGAGAAAGGGTCGACCAAATATTATTGGATTTCGTAAGTCTTCCTTTATATCCATAATAACAAAATCACAAGTTACGTAGGAATCTCTCCCTACTCATGGGTCTCTTCCTTTATATCCATAATAACAAATTTTAATATTCCTTGTTGGTCTTACATGTTTTAATATTCTATGACATTTTAATATTCTATCGATTACAAGTAGTTCAACAAGTATGACAAAATTATTCAAAAGAAATTCAAATTACAAGTAGTTCAACAAGTATGACAAAATTGAAGGTGCATAATAATATAATTGGGTTTAAGTTATATAACCCGCCTCAAGAACAACTTGAAAGTTCCAAGCTCTAAAGCTTCACATTCCCAAGGTTTAAGATGACCTTCACAACTCCTCTATATGCAAAGAATCACCATGTATAAGCAATTGGTGAAGAAGAAAAGAAAAGAAGATGAAAACCCTAAAATCATGCTTCAATCCAAGGTTGAAGATGATCTCGTCCTCACCTTAGGGTTAAGTATGAGCTCCTTCTTTCTCCTTAACACCTTTGCACAATACCCTTGTGCTCTTGCACGATATGCCACCCTTCTTGCATGATATGACACTTACTTGCACAATATGCCACTCAGCACTTCACTATATGGCAGATATCACCCTATATGGCCAATATCACCTACTTGGCTTATATGCTTTTGCTATGGGCAATATCCAAGGAGCTATGCATGATATCCTTGCACTCCTACACGATACACGATCTCTATACAAGATACCTCAGGGAAGAAGGGTGGTAAGAGTCAAAAACTTTCACTAAGGTGTGAAACTATGGGTATATATACTTGTTGCTCATGAAGGAGTGTAAAAATGAGGTGTCATCAATTTGAGCTAGTAGGTGCCACATTTCCATGCATGGATGGAACGTGTACATGCATGCATAAAAATTTATCTTGACATGCTTAGACACTTGACGTCCTCGTCAAGTCTCAACTGTGTGCAATCATAACGTTTCCCCATTTTAGTGCAGACCCAACATGGCCATGTACACCCATCTCCCAACCACAGATACCAACGCAAGGGTGGCTCCATCACAATAGATATCCCTTTCCAACATGCCTAGACTGCACAACTCAAAGATTGACATGTCACTTCGGTCTTATGGGCCCCACTTACTGTAGGGAAATTGGCTCTGATACCATTTGTAACACCAGGGCCCACTGCCTAAGGCTCTAGTAGAGTTTCAGTAATGATGATTGGCCCCACAAACCACCACTAGCCTTACATGCACATTTTGTCCTCACACACAAGCAAGCCTGGGTCAACTTCCCGAGTGGTCACCCATCCTAGTATTACTCCAAGCCGAGCGCACTTAACTATGGAGTTCTTTAGTAATGGGATCCCTTAAAAAGAGGTGCACCTTGGTGATATGGGTAGTCTAATTATTTCTTTTAAGATCATTATATCCAGGGATTCAAATATAGAAACGTTACAAATAGGCTTGGATACCCATGTTTCTAGTATTGTGACATATATACCAAGGGCAGACTAGGTTGGTTGCAACTTGACATATATGTCACTGCAGAGGACTCGTACTGATCGAGGGAAGAGATCTTAGGATTCTGACTCTCCTAGATCTTTTATGAAATTAATTGCGAATTCATAGTGGTCAGTTGGAAGTTTGAGTGATATGCCTCAAACTCCCCATGACTTGATAAAAGAAGTAATCTAGTTGTGTAGTATATCTTCTAGAGTTAAATGATGATTCACATTGTATGATAAGCCTTTCCTTGTCACTAGTAGTATTGATATATTTTATAATGTGGTAAGAGAAATCAAATGTTTATAAGGTGATAGATTTACCTACTCCATTAGATAACATATTAATTATGCCTTGTTGTAACATTACTTGTCTTATCTAGCTAACATGTTTGATAACTTAACCTGTTGTAATCAATTATCGTTGTTGAGAGTTATATCTCTTGATGGGAGATGGGTCTCACCTCGTGGGTCACCACATCTTTTTAGATGATCGTCAAAGAAGCCATCAGGCTCATGGTGGTGGAGAAGAGAAGCTTGGAGATCAGTAGAAGAATAAGGTTGTTGGTGTTAGTGTGTCCTAAAGTCATCCATGTACTCTCAAGTCGAGGTAGGGGATGTTTTGATGAAGATAGGTATCGACTCAAGTTTTTGGAAGTTGTTGGTGTTGTACATGGCATGTATATATGTGGAAAGATGCTTTTGTATATAGGTTGTGGCTGAAGCCACTGTATAGATATGTAAATACCAGTATGGTATGTGTTTTTATGTAGGATGTTGAACTTATATGTAAATCTAGTTGGACATGTTTGAGATTTTTATTCGGTTTTAATTATCCTCTTTTCTTGCTATATAGTTAATTGGTGATTGATCGCGTTTTGGGTTTTGAGTAATCTCATTTAGCATGGTGTGGTGTTTTACGTAGTATTAAAGGTTTAGGTTTGCTGAGTCTACAAGGACACAAGACTTAGGTTTTGTGTCTGTTCTTACATAATCCAACATATATAATCATAGCTTATGCTTATGCAGATATGTCTAGAGAACGTGAAGAGCATGTAGAGAGTATTTATGTCATCCTAGGAGGTGGCAGAAGAAGACCGGTACTTGAGGGTAGAGTACCTAAGATAGGGTTAGAATAGACTACATTGCCTCCACTTCTCCCAACAAGCATAGTAAATCCAAGTTTTGAGTCCATATCTAGATAGATCATGGAAACAATTGTACACTTAGAGGATAGTGCACTTGCACCTCAACCTAGGGAACCTATCCCTAAAGTAAAATCTCTGGATCTGAGGAAGACATTTAAGAGGTTGAAGCACATGGGGGATATCCATAATAATAACTAATGTTACAACAAGGCTTAATCACGTCATGGGTCTCTTCCTTTATATCCATAATAACAAATTTTAAGATTGTAGGCTCCCTAATTAGCTTGTGGTTCAAATTTGAAGTCATTCGGACTTCGTTTGACCCTTCAAATCAACTAAGGAAGTTTGCATAAATTTTGAAGAAAAATCGATAGAATATTAAAATTTCATACAGATTAAGCCTAAGTTCTATTTTATTTAATGTGTCACATGGACATAATCCTAAATGGATTAGACTCTGAATCAACCTGGGAGAGCCTCTCGTTCACCTGAGTCCTATTCTTAGTAAACTCCCATACAACTGAGATCCTTCCCACTAATTTCACTCCCTGATCGGTGCCACCAAGAAATAGTTTCGTTTCCACCTTTCCCAAATCATCTCGAACAAATTTGCCTTAATCTCAATGGGATTTTTATCTCTAGAAACCATGGTCAATTAGAACTCTCCCAACCCCCCACAAGTTGAAATCCTCCCTAGAGATCCCCTCATAAGCCATCAAGAGCAGACTACTTGCCTCCGAAAATCCATTGATGTCACCAAAACTCCTTATCATTTCTAGCAACTTTGCATAAATTTTGAATGAAAAATCAATAGAATATTAAAATTTCATACTGATTAAGACTAAGCTCTATTTTATTTAATGTGTCACATGGGCATAATCCTAAATGGATTAGACTCTGAATCAACCTGGGAGAGCCTCTCCTTCACCTGAGTCCTATTCTTAGTAAACTCCCATACAACAAAGATCCTTCCCACTATTTTCACTCCCTGATCGGTGCCACCAAGAAATAGGTCAGTTTCCACCTTTCCCAAATCATCTCGAACAAATTTTCCCTGATCTCAATGGGATTTTAATCTCTAGAAACCATGGTCTATTAGAACTCTCCCAACCCCCCACAAGTTGAACTCCACCGTAGAGATCCCCTCGTAAGCCATCAAGAGCAGACTACTTGCCTCCGAAAATCCATTGATGTCGCCAAAACTCCTTATCATTTCTAGCAACTTGACCCCATACCCCATCACTGGAGTCCTACACTCTAGGGTCTGAAATGTACCACCACCTATGTTGAACCCAGGAAACTCTGCAGAAAGGAAAAGAGAACCTCCACGAAACCTTATCATTTGGAAATTTGACTCCCCATAAAGGTTCTTTATGATTTCTTCACTATGTTTCTCTCTATACATACCTGGATTGAAATTGCATATCCATCATCCTAACCTCAAACTACCCATTTTCTCCATTTTAGGTCTGTAAGATGCTTCTGAGTTGCATTCTAGTTTTAAACACATGATTTGAGGATGTCTACTTGCTTTCCCATCTTTCCCCTTCTCCTTTAAAATCGAAGCCTAACTGACATTGACGGCCACTGTGAGACCTCAAATTACATCTTTTGTTTTGGCAAAGAAAGACGGAGGAAATGGTCTTAAGGTGAGACCAAAATTATGATTAATTCATGGGTTTTGATCACAAGAGTGCTCATGAATTTTGAGCTCTAGAGCAGTTTTCTCGCTGTGAATTGGAGGAAGATGATAACATGTATGTTTACGACTTTAGCCATGGATTTTTTTGAAGTTGTCACATGCCCTTAGGGGAATATTAGATCTTTGACCACCTTGCTTATACATCAAGCATAGGTTTTCTTCAAAGGGAACGTTGATCACGTGGCTGACCTAGATTGGGCCAACTAGGCAGAGCCCGACGACATTAATCACCGTACGTGGCTTTTCCAAATCTTCTGATTGGTCTTTTTTTTCACAAATACAAAAGAAACGAATAGTTTATCAAAAAAATTATGGAAAATAGTCTTTGGAAAGGGTTTTGCAAATATATATTTTTTGTTTGTTTTCAAATCCTAATTCAATAACATCTGACCATGTTTTCCTAATAACCTATGATTAGGGTTTAAGGTGTTATATGACATGATAATTTATATAGACCATGTTAGTTTCAGGACACTAAGGGTTGATGTAAGGACATGGACACTAAATTATTATTCTCTTTTATCCAGGTAAGTGGGTCATGCCATTATGCATATGTACTTTGGATGATTGCATGCTATATATGATTTAGGGTGATGCCTTAAATTCCAATTAAGATAACAATGATGCCTCAGATTATATTATTTCATGTTTTTTTATATTCATAAAGTCCTATGGTTATCACTTATGCTCATTACTTTATGCTATGATCATGTAATGATTAAAGAATTTAAGAAACAATCATGAAAATCATGTAATGTTAGTTTCAAGTCTAGGGGGGAGGAACATCATGGTGATTAATGTAATGCACTTAAGTTGTAAATTATTACTCTTGATGTTATTTTGCCTTTATGGCATTGATGAGTGCTTTAGTGCAACTAAGATGATCCTTAACTAGCATGATGAGCACATTGGTGCAATTATTGGATGAGGACAATTTACATTGATGGAAAGATAAGAACAATGATATTAATGTTTAAGATAAGAGAATTAAGTACTTATTATATGCTTCTCACAATGATGGACCTTTATTGTTGTTCTAGGATTCCTATAAATGATGGGATTTCCGAGCATGATAGGCCCTGCATGGGTAGTTATATAGAGAATGCATATAGCGATGTTTCTTAACTCATTAATGTAATAAAAGATAAAGTTTAATGATAATTCTTAATGTTAAGTCATGTCAAGTTTTTTTCAGTTCTTATAAAATGCATAGTTTCGTTGGCTTATGTTGTTGCTTTATTTCACATGGTTGTGGGATGAGATGTCCCTAGATCAAGGAGAAAGAGAGAACTGAGGAGAGCCCTTCAATGTAGCTGACATCAAGGAGACTTTATCTTGGTGGGGTGCAATCTACCACTCAATATATTATCTAATCTAGTTTTTATTTCATGTTTTAGATTTTCTTCGAAAAAGGCTATCATATCTACCACAAATAGATAAATAACAATTACTTATCATCTCTCTAGTGATAAATGAGTGTGTCACACCTGGGTTAATCTAAATAGATACAAAAGAGGAAGAAGATAAGTCAGAATGAAAAAGTTCCATCTGAGTTGTCATCACCCGTGGTTTGACCACTCCTTTCGACTAACTCATAACATAGAATCTAGACATGGCCTATTTTTGTCCTTGTTCTCTCCCAGCTGCTCCAGATGACCCTACCTATGATGCCTGAACACATCCTTTACCACCACCACAAATGTACTGTTGTTGTCGTGAACCCTGCTGACTCTACCTCAGTTGTTGTGTCACTTCATCATCCTTCATGGGACTAGACCACTCACGTGCCCGACTTGTCCACACTTGAAACATGTCATTGAGTCATATTGTGGCCTTGATGACCTTGTCCTTGGCACTGAGTGCATTGTTCACCCCTGTTGGTGAAAAGCTATGGTCTCTCCCTTTACTTGGAGACCACTTTGACTGTACTCGTGATCTGGGCATAGAAAAATTAGACCTCTAGGGTGAAGAAAACCTTGGTTTATTGAAGATAATAGACGACTATCCTTGGAATTGAGCTGGTCTCTTCCTTTCTTTGGCTTCTCGCTTCTCTATAGTAGACCTCTCAATCCTCCTCATAGACTCCACAAAGGTAGAGAATTTCTCCCTATTCTCTAAAGTTGATGTTGTCATGTATAACTAGGAGCTCAAACCCTTATCAAATGTTCATATTCTATCCTACTCTACTATTTCCATATGAGGAATCAAAAGCTCCATAAACCTTTCTTCATAGTCATTAATAGACATCAACCCTTGGTGTAACTACTCAAACTGAGTTGTCTTCTCATCCAGGTATGTCTCAGGGAATCATCAGCTCATGAAATATCACCATAACTCTTCCCAACCTACAACAAGTCTTAGACGCTTCTCCTCTTGTATAGCCCACCAATGTCCACTACTACCCTTCGATAGGTAAACATCATGCTTCACCTTCTCCTCTTTTGGGAGATTTAGAAGCTTAAACTCCTTTTCCAACTAGGTCAACCACATGTTGGCGTTTATAGGGTCTGCTATACTTGCATACCCAATATCTCCCACGTGCTTCAACCTCTTAAATGTCTTCCTCAGATCCAGAGATTTTACTTTAGGGATAGGTGCCCTAAGTTGAGGTTCAAGTGCACTATCCTCTAAGTGTACAATTGTTTCCATAATCTATCAAGATATGGACTCAAAACTTGGATTTACCATGCTTGTTGGGAGAAGTGGAGGCAATGTAGTCTATTCTAACCCTATCTTAGGTACTCTACCCTCAAGTACCGGTATTCTTCTGCCACCTCCTAGGATGACATAAATACTCTCCACATGCTCTTCACGTTCTCTAGACATATCTGCATAAGCATAAGCTATGATTATATATGTTGCATTATGTAAGAACAGACACAAAACCTAAGTCTTATGTCCTTGTAGACTCAGCAAACCTAAACCTTTGATACTATGTAAAACACCACACCATGCTAAATGAGTTTACTCAAAACCCAAAACGCGATCAATCACCAATTAACCATATAGCAAGAAAAGAGGATAATTAAAAACGAATAAAAATCTCAAACATGTCCAACAAGATTTACATATAAGTTCAACATCCTACATAAAAACACATACCATACTAGGTATTTACATATCTATACAGTGGCTTCAGCCACAACCTATATACAAAAGCATCTTTCCACATATATACATGCCATGTACAACACCAACAACTTCCAAAAACTTGAGTCAATACATATCTTCTTCAAAACATCCCCTACCTCGACTTGAGAGTACATGGATAACTTTAGGATACACTAACACCAACAACCTTATTCTTCTACTGATCTCCAAGCTGTTCTTCTCCACCACCATGAGCCTGATGGCTTCTTTGACGATCATCTAAAAAGATGTTGTGACCCACGAGGTGAAAACCATGTCCCATCAAGAGATATATCTCTCAACAACGATAATTGATTACAACAGGTTAACTTATCAAACATGTTAGCTAGATAAGTCAAGTAATGTTACAACAAGGCATAATTAATATGTTATCTAATGGAGTAGGTAAATCTATCACCTTATAAACATTTGATTTCTCTTACCACATTATAAAATATATCAATACTACTAGTGACAAGGAAAGGCTTATCATACAATGTGAATCATCATTTAACCCTAGAAGATATACTACACAACTAGATTACATCTTTTATCAAGTCCTGGGGAGTTTGAGGCATATCACTCAAACTTCCAACTTACCACTATGAATTCACAATCAATTTCATAAACGATCTTGGAGAGTCAGAATCCTAAGATCTCTTCCCTCGATCAGGCAGAGTCCTTTGCAGTGACATATATGTCAAGTTGCAACCAACCTAGTCCGCCCTTCGTATATATGTCACAATACTAGAAAAATGGATATCCAACCCTATCTGTAATGTTTCTATATTTGAGTCCCCAGATATAATGATCTTAAAAGAAATAATTAGACTACCCATATCACCAAGGTGCACCTCTTTTTAAGGGAGCCCATTACTAAAGAACTCCATAGTTAAGCATGCTTGACTTGGAGTATTACTAGGATGGGTGACCACTCGGGAAGTTGACCCAGGCTTGCTCGTGTGTGAGGACAAAATGTGCATGTAAGGCTAGTGGTGGTTTGTGGGGCCAGTCATCATTACTGAAACTCTACTAGAGCCTTAGGCAGTGGGCCCAGATGTTACAAATGGTATCAGAGCCAATTTCCCTACAGTAGGTGGGGCCCATAAGACCGAAGTGACATGTCAATCTTTGAGTTGTGCAGTCTAGGCATGTTGGAAAGGGATATCTATTGTGATGGAGCCACCCTTGCACTGGTATCTGTGGTTGGGAGATGGGTGTACATGGCCATGTTGGGTCTGCACTGAAATTGGGAAACGTTATGATTGCACACAGTTGAGACTTGACGAGGACTTCAAGTGTCTAAGCATGTCAAGATAAATGTTTATACATGCGTGTAAATGTGCCATCCATGCATGGAAACGTGGCTCATACTAGCTCAAATTGGTGACACTTCATTTTTACACTCCTTCATGAGCAACAAGTATATATACCCATAGTTTCACCCCTTAGTGAAAGTTTTTGACTCTTACCACCCTCCTCCCCTAAGGTATCATGTATAGAGATCTTGTATCATGAGGGAGTGCAAGGATATCATGCATAGCTCCTTGGATATCAACCATAGCAAAAGCATATAAGCCAAGTAGGTGATATTAGCCATATAGGGTGATATCGGCCATTGAGTGAAGTGTTGAGTGGAATATCATGCAAGTAAGTGTCATATCGTGCAAGAAGGGTGGCATATCGTGCAAGAGCACAAGGGTATTGTGCAAAGGTGTTAAGGAGCAAGAAGGAGCTCATACTTAACCCTAAGGTGAGGACAAGATCATCTTCAACCTTGGATTGAAGCATGATTTTAGGGTTTTGATCTTCTTTTCTTTTCTTCTTCACCAATTGCTTATACATGGTGATTCTTTGCATATAGAGGAGTTTTGAAGGTCATCTTCAACCTTGGGAATGTGAAGCTTTGGAGCTTGGAACTTTCAAGTTGTTCTTGAGGTGGGTTATATAACTTAAACCCAATTATATTAATATGCACCTTCAATTTTGTCGTACTTGTTGAACTACTTGTAATTTCAATTTCTTTTGAATAATTTCTGATCCTTTGAGTTCTAAAAGCTTCATGAGACTATTTTCCATGACTTAGAACAGTAAGAACAAGGATCTTGAGGTTTATGATGATGACATCATCAGTATCGTGTGGAAGCACACAAGCACACACCTTCAACCCGATATGAAAAAATAGCCCTTGTTTACTTGGAAATCGATAGGGTTGTGCTTTAGTTTGTACTTTGGGTTGACAAAGGTTCAACTAGTTTTCTAGATTGTCACTCAACCATGATGAAGGGCAGGTCCTAAACCATGAAGGTTTGAAGAGGTTGAGCATAAGGGGTTAACCCGATATTGGGTTAAGCACACATGCACCACCAAACCGTTATTGGGTTAAACACACACACACCTCTTTGTCCGATATGGTGTGAAGAACACACACACCTGATAACTCCAAATTTTGTGATGTTTCAGACTATTTTTCTGTTATCAAAACTGCCCTTTTTAACTGTTTTCCTCTCTTTTATATGTACTTTCACAATAATTGGCCAAACGACGCTCTTAATCCAATATTTCCATCTTATGAAGAGTTTTTCCTCATTTTGGTATATTTTGTCATCAATGAGGCCGTCCCGGCCCTCAATTAAGCTCCACTTGCATCGGCCTTCTAGATGCCCGATACGATCACTGCCCGACAGGGTAGCGCGACACAACGACGCGCGACATGGGGACGTCACACAAGAAGAAACTGACGGGCGACACGTCTCTTACCCGATAGGGAGCCGCGTCACAACAACTCAAGCTTGTCGCGTGACATAGGCCACCCACCGGCAGGTGCCGCCCGTCATGTGACCGACAACCGACACCCTGTGCTGGGTGATACTAGTATCGGTCGTCCACTGACCCGCGAATAGGGAGGACACGTGGCACTTCGAGCACCATAAATTCCCCCAACTGCTGCCTATAAATAGCAGCTATAGGAAGCTGAAAAGACAGGTTGGAACCCTAAGCAAATCTTCGGAGGAAGTTGCAAGAGAAAAAGTATCGCGCCTGAGTGTTCGTGCTGGGCAACTCTAGGTGAGCTCTTCCCCGTCCCGAGAGGGAGGGGATGGTTCACTTAGGACCGTCCCGGGCGACACTACAGGCCGATATCAGCCAACGTGAATGAGCGACACAAGTGCCCGACATTAGATGCGTCACTATTAGCCCGACACAATATCGAACCCGATATGCTTTGCCCGTCATGGCGTGCCGCCCGAGAGGGTGCCACCCGACTTGAGCGTATCGGCCAGGGTCCTTGAACGATACAATCGGCCATCACGGTGTGCCGCCCGAGAGGGTGTGCCACCTGACACTGTTGTATCGGGCTAGGCTCCTGACCGGTATCGGGATGGAGAGCCACTATAGTCAGTCGTCCTTCTACATCAAGAAGGCGACCTCTATCTTTATTTCTTTTATTTAATTTTTTACTTATGCACTGTACTTAAGAACTTTATTGTTTATGGAAATGGAAGAGTTTAATTATCTGCTACTGTATGCTTGGAACCCTTGTTGGATGGATGATATGTTTAATATCTGAACTCTAGCTTGCATGTTTGGATCACGTTTCACTTAGCTGCCGAATCGTGTTTTCCCATCACAACAGCTTCGAGAGATGTGTTGTGGCTCTAGTGTTTGGTCTGATCCTGGAGTACGAGAGTGCCCGGAATCGGAGTTGCTTCAGCAACATTTCACTCTAACTTAAAGTCTAGCAACCTCGAGAGTGGTGTTGATGCTTGGTTAGAGGTACCCGCTCTGAGAGGAAGGGTACATGATGTTCTTGCTGCCGCTTGTTTTACCAAAGTTTTCTCCTTGGTACCTTGTGATAGATCTAGTATTATCTCTCCATTTCTGTTGCATGAAAAATCCCTAAAAACTGCTAAATGACTAAAACCTTAAATCCTTCTTATAACTCCAGTTGGAGATAGTTTTCTTTGTTTTGTTTGTGACATCTTGCTGTTTCCCCTTGGGGAATTTAATATCTCTTTGTACCTGCCGGAGTGTAGCGTCTCGATTAATGGTTCTCAACACTACCAGCCTTGTCCCTGTGTTCAACCCCGTATATCTACTTTGACCCCGTCAACAAAGTTGCGGGGGCCTAGAAGGATTCGGGTTATAAATGTAAAAGCTCGACTACCTCAAATCCGCCTCCAATTTTAGGACGCGTGATTTAGGCCCATCAACTTTTTGGTGTCGTTGCCGGGGACAAGGAAAAATAGCACCGTTGACGAATCCGAATCCACTAACTACACTCCCATGCCTCAAGCTTAGAAATGACCTTGACATCACTCTTTTCTATTATTATTATTATCATTATTATCATTAATCTTTACACAAAATAAATAATTCTTTTTTCTAAACTTGATTTCTTATGCCATTCTAGGAACCCTGAAGAACGGTGACCTGTTCTACCGACCACTGACGCCATGCCACCCCGCGTCAAGCCACCCCAGTCTGAAGGAGAATGTCCAGGGCGAGTTCGGGCCCATTCGCCTCCACTAGAAGTCAACAATCACTATGACGGCGATGATAACCTCGAAGATCTAGAAATGGAGCATTTCGAGGAAGGCCATCGCCACGATAGACGTCATCACCACCGGAGGCACAAAAGAAATCACAACAATCAAGAACAACGACATGACGCCAACAACAGCGATGACTCAGAGGAAGAAGAGAAAACGCTGAGGGAGTTAGCGTCCACGAAGGCAAAAACTCCCGATGCCCCGTCATTGTCCCCCGTTTCAAAGTGGCAAATTTTGAGATCAAACCGTCCGTTATATCAATGATCCAGAATAAAAGCTTCAGGGGAAGTTCTAAGAACGACAACCCGTACCACCATCTAGACGTTTTCAAAAATATATGCGATACCATAAAGATGAGGGGAGTCCCCCAAGAGGTCATATACTGCAAGGGCTTTATTTTCTCCCTGGAGGACAAAGCTCTGTCATGGTATCTTGGGTTACCTCACCAATCTCTAAACGGATGGGGAGCACTAGCTGACGCATTCGTGAAAAAATTCTACCCCACAGAAAGGACTGTGAGAAACCGACAGAAGATAACCTCTTTCATGCAAAAGCCTAATGAGAGTCTCCATGACGCCTGGGAAAGGTACCAAGAGTATCAGAGGGATTGCCCTCATCACAATTATAAGAAAGGTTTCCTTGTCACCACCTTCTACAATGGTCTGACCCCCGAGGAAGGAGTGTTACTTAATGTGGCAACAGGAAGTGACTTCTTAGGGAAAAAGCCAACCAAATCTGAGATGATCATAAAAACATGGCCGAGTTGAAAGCCGACGATGATTATGATAGATCTTACAGAGGAAAGACTAAAAAGGTCGGTTATGGGCCCTCTCTCGAGTCCAAAGTGATGGAGTCCATTACCTCGCAGATATAAAAGATAACTACAGATGTTAAGCAACTGAGGGAATCTGGCCAGAAGGGAAAGAAGCCAGTTGAAAAAGTGATGAAATGTGTAACCTGAGGTTAAGGAGGGCACGGGGTAGATAATTGCGTCTACACCGGACTAGATGCGACCAGTGATACTGAATTTGAAGACAAGGGGACCGAAAATGTCTCTTTCGTGAATTTCAAAAGGCTAGACCACCCCAACTTTAACTACGGCAACAAAGATGCAGCTGAAAACTCTCATTAGCTGCATATCTCGTCCAAGCCAACACAAGCTTTTAAGAAGAGAGGGTGACTGGTCAATACGCTAAGAACAACCAGTTCCAGTCAACGAAAGGAAACTTCCAAGTGCAGGGAAAGTATCAAGGGTCGAACCGAGAACAAGACAAGGGAACGTGCCAAGTAGCGTGATTGGCCAGTTATTTGATTTTGTTAAGAAGCACGATACGATCAATAATCAAATGGCGCAAAGTGCGCTATCAAATTCCGGTGTTTTGAACTCGTTGTAAGTACAACTGGCAGACATGCAGACGCATCAATGCCAGATTGACCAGCAGCTAGCTCAACTGGCCAAAATTGTGAAGAACCCATCGGGAAAGATTCCGTCGAATACTGAACCGGCGAAGAGAATAAGACAATGACCGCACAGGGAGAAAATGAAGATGCAGAAAGAAGCCAAAGACGAAGACGAAGCGCTTCTTAGGAGGCATCTCGATCTACCATTTTCAATTCATAGATTAGGACGCTTTTACTTTTCTGCATGAAAACCACTACAAACATTATGGATTGTAATAAGGCCCGAGTCAGTGCGTGCTCCTCATGCGGTGACTCTTCTGTTTTTATGGGCCACCGCTATATTTTACGAGCTTTAAGGAGTAATACTTTCTGAGGTCGGGGACCTAACCCTGAACCAATGATGTCTTACCTGTCAATCATGTTTCCGCTTTGCTTCAGTTTTTGGCCGCCTGTATCCCCTTCTTGTTTGTCGTGTCGGGCAGCGGCTCGGCTGGCACACAAAACCGCTTGTATTGGGCTTTAGTTTCTCAGGCACTGCAAGGGCCGTGACGGATGGTATTCCTGGGTGGCGTGCACTCGTATCGTGCATGCGAGTAATTGCCCTTGATGAGACTGATGGGACCGTGGTCTCGGGAATGACATGACTCAACGGCCGACGCGCACCCCAGAACTGCCCGATTTACCCCCAGCTGAGTTTGCTATATATAGTAAGTTGGATTTACCGTGTCGGGCTACCACTCTTACTCTTTTCAGCCACCCGTATCACACAGTAATCCACTTTTGCTCGCGTACCGGGAAGCTTGACTTCACCCTTGTATCGGGCGATGACTCCAAAGAGCAAAGGTATAGCCCGACACATGTTTCATATCGCGCGCAGTTTGTCGGGTTGACGAGCTTAGTCGATTTATCTTATATCGCCCGACACAATGAAAGCACGACATGTCAGCCAGAATTATTTGCCTGATACGCCATATCAGGCGACATGTTTTTCTATCATGACATCCTGAATTGCAGCCGCAACTGAAGCAACAACTGTCGGACAGAAACGTCAGAATCCTGAGGCAGTTAGCCATCAATAGTCAAAGAGAGAGAGGATGGATTTTTCTTGATTTGGTAGCTCTGAAGGAGGATCACTTTCTTATCATAGTCTGTGTTCTGCGATGGTTTAGGACTTTCTCCAAAAGAGAATATCAGTGGAAGTCCTTCTCCAGCGGCCCCTTGATCGAATGTGGATATTTTGGGTCCATCATCCATAGTATCCACAAGTGTTTTCAAGAGCTCTCTTTCATAATATGCTCAAGCCTCGAGCTTCCTTCTTGAGAGCTTTGCACTTGTTCTGACTGCATCCAGCTGGGGAAACGAAATGGAGGCAGCAAAGAAGCATATTGCAGCTTCTCGAAGGCACAAGCGCAACCACCATCTAACCGTCACTGGACTAGCATGACCTCACCCTGTCTTCTTCACTACTCTAGGACAGAGTGTGGAGTAAGTTTGGGGGGGATACCCATGTACTAGTGAAGGAGGTATAAAAATTTTCTTCTTCACCTCCACCCTTTGTGCCATTCTGTTCTTCTCCTATATCATGTGTATGTACCCATGCTCGTATAAAATGCCATTCTCACATAAAATGTTTTGAAATTTTTTGCTTATTTTGTTTCCCTACATAAGTACAAAGTCGCTATATTTGTAAAAACCTGATGCAACTTGTTGCCAAGGTGGTTTTCTACGTGCTTAACGAGATACAAGTTCTGTTATATCTTTCTGATCATGCTGCCTCAAACAAACAAAAGATTACGTTCTTCCGTGCCAAATTTTTTTTGAAAAATAATATATATCTTGCAAACAGCTAAGAGACGAGTATGGAGAAGGAAAAAGCTGCCCAAACAGCAGAAATCCTCTTGTTTCACCTTACCCAACAAAAATCCCAAAAAGAGAAAGCAACCTTATGATAGTGAATAAAAGAATGAGAGTTGTGCCCAATAAAAGAAAAAGAAAAAAATATATACACACTTGTTTTCCAAAAGTACCCATCTTTAGGCATGGTAGATCCGGGGTAGTGGTACGTAGGATGTGAAGTCACTGCTCTAAAGCCAACTGGTTTGGACTGCAGGGACCACTTGCCCATTAATAGACCCTTACCTGGATGGACTGATGGGAGACAAGAAAAACCTCAAAAAATGCCTTAGCCTATCCTATACACAACTATCTGACCCAAAAATAAAGCTGTTTGGTGTGTAAGCTTACTTTAGAATCATGCACCAAAGTCTCGCTGAAGCTGTAGAGAAAATTTTTACTGAAATAATAAGGTAGGAAACGCAAGGTCTTTTGTTCGTAGTGAGGAAGCATTATCTCTAAAGGCATTACGATACTTGTTTTACCTCTTGGCCTGAAAGCTACACCGAGCAAGAAGAAGCATCACTAAATAAAGTTTAAATATTGATTGAGGACAATCAAAATGCTAAGTTTGGGGGAGTTGATAACACCAAATTTTGTGATGTTTCAGACTATTTTTCTGTTATCAAAACTGCCCTTTTTAACTGTTTTCCTCTCTTTTATATGTACTTTTGCAATAATTGGCCAAACGACGCTCTTAATCCAATATTTCCATCTTTTGCAGAGTTTTTCCTCATTTTGGTATATTTTGTCATCAATGAGGTCGTCCTGGCCCACAATTAAGCTCCACCTGCATCGGCCTTCCAGATGCCCGATACGATCGCTGCCCGACAGGGTAGCGCGATACAACGACGTGCGACATGGGGACGCCGCACAAGAAGAAGCTGACGGGCGACACGTCTCTTACCCGACAGGGAGCCGCACTCGCCACGACAACTCAAGCTTGTCACGCAACATAGGCCACCCACCGGAATGCGCCGCCCATCACATGACTGACAGTTGACACCCTGTCTCGGGTGATACCAGTATCGGTCGTCCACTGACCTGCGAATAGGGAGGACACATGGCGCTTCAAGCACCATAACTTCCCCCAACCGCTACCTATAAATAGCTGCTACAGGAAGCTGAAAAGATAGGTCAGAACCCTGAGCAAATCTTCGGAGGAAGTACGAGAGCAGAAGTATCGTGCCTGAGTGTTCGTGCCAGGAAACTCTAGGTGAGCTCTTCCCCGTCCCGAGAGGGAGGGGATGGTTCACTTAGGACCGTCCTGGGTGACACTGCAGGCCGATATCAACCAACGTGGATGAACGAAACAAGTGTCTGACATTAGATGCATCACTACTAGCCCGACACGATATCGAACCCGATACGCTTCGTTCGTCATGGCGTGCCTCCCGAGAGGGTGTCGCCCGACTTGAGCGTATCGTCCAGGGTCCTTGAACGATATAATCGGCCATCACGGTGTGCCGCCCGAGAGGGTGTGCCGCCTGACACTGTTGTATCGGGCTAGGCTCCTGACCAGTATCGGGCTGGAGAGCCACTATAGTCAGTCGTCCTTCTACATCAAGAAGGCGACCTCTATCTTTATTTCTGTTATTTAATTCTTTACTTATGCACTATACTTAAGACCTTTATTGTTTATGGAAATGGAAGAGTTTAATTATCTGCTGCTGCATGCTTGGAACCCTGGTTGGATGGATGCTATGTTTAATAACAGAACTCTATCTTGCATGCTTGGATCATGTTTCGCTTAGCTACCGAATCGTATTTTCCCATCACAACAGCTTCGAGAGATGTGTTGTGGCTCTAGTGTTTGGTCCAATCCTGGAGTACGAGAGTGCCCGGAATCGGAGTTGCTTCAGCAACATTTCACTCTAACTTAAAGTCCAGCAACCTCGAGAGTGGTGTTGATGCTTGGTTAGAGGTACCCGCTCTGAGAGGAGGGGTACATGATGTTCCTGCTGCCGCTTATTTTACCGAAGTTTTCTCCTTGGTACCTTGTGATAGCTCTAGTATTATCTCTCTATTTCTGTTGCATGAAAAATCCCTAAAAACTGCTAAATGACTAAAACCTTAAATCCTTCTTGTAACTCTAGTTGGAGATAGTTTTCTTCATTTTGTTTGTGACATCTTGCTATTTCCACTTGGGGAATTTAATATCTCTTTGTACCTGCCGGAGTGTAGCGTGTCGATTCTGAGTTCTCAACACTACCACCCTTGTCCCTGTGTTCAACCCCGTATATCTACTTCGACCCCGTAAACAAAGTTGCGGGGGCCTAGAAGGATTCGTGTTATAAATGTAAAAGCTTGACTACCTCAAATCCGCCTCCAATTTTAGGACGCGCGATTTAGGCCGGTCAACACCTCTTTGCCTGATATGGTGTGAAGCACACACACACCTCAAAAGTGATATAGAAGTAGACACACACCTCAAAAGTGATATGGAAGCACACATACACCTCAAACCTGATATGGGTAGCAAGCACACACCTCATACCTGATATGGTGGAAGCACCTCAAAACCCATATGAAGGAAAGCACTTTAAATGCAATATACTTGATGAAGTAACGCATGAAGTGCCTCATTTCAAGTCTTACATTAAGAGGTAGGGAGTTTAATGAATAATGATTAAGTAGGCTAATGTACCTTGAAGGAAAGGTTGGGCCAACTTAATAAAGTATGGAGTAATCAACATCCTTGAGAGGATGAGAGAGAAACTCATACTTGTGTAATAAACATGTAATGTACATACAATAATGCTCCTAATCTATGTAGAGTATGAATTAGGGTTTAATCCTTGATAATGTGATCTTGAAACCCTAAATGGTTAATAGGGGAAACCCTAACTATTACAACCCCGCCTCTCGGTAACCCCCAATTAAGGGAGACCGAAAGGACAGAGCCGTTAACCAATAACCCGGATCAAAGGTTTGGCCAATAATCATTAGCAATTATTAAATTCTACCAACTATACTGAAATATGGAGAAAAGTAAAAGCTTTTGCATACCTTTTAAAACTGGGATTTCAAAACTTCTATCCACACAGATACTAATCTATCTAATCCTCCTTTGCACTTTAATTCTGATTTAGTACCACATATGCCACTTTAATGTTTGTTCTTTTCATTGTACCTAAAATGACGACAAACAAAACGTCGGTCAGCCGAAGATGGTATGTGGGGGAAATAGTAATCATGCAAATATGTTAACAACGTAATCATTTAATTAATCACTTAACAACCAAGATTACGTTTTAAGCCATACTACTCAATCCTTACCTATCCCCTAACTCGGTGCTATCCCTTGTATGCTACCTCTCTTTAGGTAGCTTCTTACCCTCATGGACCTACCTTATAGGTAGACAATACCTAGGGTAATAGAGTCGCATGGCACTACCCACAGGTAGCCCAATATATAACTCATGATGACTTGATGGTCCTACCCCATTGGTAGCCATTTACTAAGTCATCTAATGACCTGATGGACCTACTCCATTGGTAGCCATTTACTAGGTCAATTATTAAGCCATAGAGGGGACCAGGATCTGAGCTAGTAGGCACATATCTTATGTGATAGTCATAGCCACATTATAGTTTGCATGAATTAAAATCATCCAACAATTAATTCATGACATCGATGAAAACTTCGGTAAATCTCGGAAAACTAACTCGAGATATTCATAAGCGTAACCACATACTTGTATTGCAGATTCAGATACAGAATTAATCAGAACATAGAAATCCCAACCAAGCAACCAATGATGCACATAATCCTGAAATAAATATACCAATTTCCTTTTATTAATATTTATTCAATATCATCATCATCCTTAGGATTTGTATTCCAATTTTAGGGTTTCCTTGGGAATTAGGGTTTTGCCTCCATTCTTAGTTACTAAGAACCCTAATTCATCAAATCTACTTAAAACCTTTAAATTCTCTCCTTTTAATATTCTTAACAGTCTTAAGATCATCATTTAGTAATTTACTTCCGAAATATCATGGTTTTCCTCTGCTTTTACCATATTAACCCTGATTTTATGCCATTACTCATAAACCCTAATTATCTCATCTATTCCTCAGTATTAAGGTTATCTCAACAACATATAACCATATTTCCATATTTAAAGGCACATTAGTCATCAATTAATTTCATTGAGCTTCTTTTATATTAAAACTACTATTTTTATCCTTTTAATTCATGACAAGATCATTATGCGCATCTATCATTAATTCAAAGTTCATTAGGGTCTAATTAACATATGAACTCATTTTGCCATCAATTCTACCTTTTATTCATGAAAAGACCCTAATTACTACATTTAGGGTATTTATCCAGAATTAAGGACATTCATATACAAATAACTTAGAACCATCATTTAACAATCATATTTTCACATTTTTCAAATTAAATATGATCTTATCCTCTTTTACCATAAATTAGGGTTTTCATATACATTATTTTTCATTTATAGACATAAACCCTAAAACAACCATCTTTGTACCCAAAACAGATGAAAACTCCATGTTATCAATTAAAATGTTGATAATCCTCAGTTTAGCCTATTAAATTACAAAGAATCATCCTTTATGCACAATTAGGGTTTCTAATTAACTTGTAATGCATCATTCTAACAAAATCAAGGCACTTTTGCAAAACGAACTAGAACCAGGTTCTTAAATCATTTTTATCAGTTTCCTCGTATTTTTCTACACAACTTTCATGTGTAAAGTTTCTTCATATGAGCTTCCTAGCGATCTCTATTAATTTTGCAAAGAAAAGCTATATTCTTGATTATTTGGGCAGAGAGGGGAATTACCGAATTTTATCGACCGTTGGATCGGTACACCGCTAGTCCTCCTCTGGATCTGATGCTCCACGTCAGTTGACTGAGTTGCGTGCCCCGCTCCCTTTTCCGGCCCATTGGATCCTATGAGTCCACGATGGACTCCGATCTGACGATCTGTGTCGTTGCGCCCTAACTTAGCCGACCGCTCCTTAGCACCTTCAGATCCTCATAGAGGATCACCGTGATCCTCGATCAGATGACGGTTGTACGTCATCTTCTTCTTTTCTCTACTGCTCAAGCCGCGACAGCACGAGACAGATCCCTCGCCGGAGCTGGTGCAATAGGTCAAGAGAGAGGGTGCAGGGGCTTCTAGAGTGGCCGCTCAAGATCGCTAGGATGTGAAGACTCTAACGATGGCCTTTATATAGGGCTAGGGTGGATCTTTTAGGGTTTCTGATCCCACTGCTAAGCCAACATTCAACCCAACTGGGCGTTTCATGAAGACTCGATGAAAGGTTGTCAACCCAGGGTCGAGAATCTTCGCCTCACTCTCCCGAACACAATGGGACACCTCCCATGAGTGCACATGCATTGGATCACGAGAAAAGCGATGGGGAAAATCCCCTTGTAATCGAGCTACAGTCCCAGTTCTACTGGAACTCGGTGGTAGGCAGCGCCTGTTGGATCAAGATCCAAAGGCCAGCAATGCTCGCGCTCAGACAAAAAATGGAAAATGATTTCCTAAATTCCAAGAAAATTCCTATTTTGAGGATAACTTGAAAAAGCAATAACTCCCAATTTGTAACTCCTTTTTAATTCAAATTATAAGGGAATCTCTTTTATGCCTTTATCTTCCATCTTGCAAAAATTGGGATTATTATTTCAAGGAAACGGTCCCTTTTCTTTAGTTGCAAGAAAACACCCCTTTATTGAAATTTATCTCGTATTCCTTATTTCCCTTGCTATTACATAATTATCCTGAGTTCCATGAACCCCAAGGAACCTTTATAATTCGAAATTCTGTTTTTGGGAAAATATCTTTTAGCCTTTTAATCATCCTTTATTCATTTTCTTATATATTCCATTATCCCATTGAATTCCTTTTTCATTTCTTTTCTTTTTCTTTCAATTGGGCTTAATGGCCAATAAGGCCCATTAAGAAAGCATGCAAGGCTATTATACACGAAATTCAATCAAATCAAACCATTCAAATCAACCATGGATTTCATTTATCTTTTTTTTTCAAAAAGAGATTTACAAATCTCATTACATGCTTTAGAAAAATGAGGTTATAACATCCACCCCTCCTTATAGGAATTTTGCCCTCAAAATTCAACAATCAAACAAACAATTCAGGATAAGACTTCCATGTCCATCATTGGCCCCTATGTGGCTTTACCTTACCCATGGCGCTTTGAAAGAACCTTTATCATTACATATTCTTTTCTCTAAGTTCATTCATCCTGGCATCTATAAACTGCACAGGTGACTCAGGCCATTCCAGTCTCCCTTGGGGCTCACTAGGTTCATTGCTCATCACATGGTCGGGGTACCTCACATAGTGCTCTAAATTGGACATCACATGGAACTCGTCACATATTACTTTATCCTGAGGGGTAAAGTCAATCATAATCTTCTCCACCAATCCATATCAAATGGACCGATGTATCGGGGACCCATCTTCCTTAGCTGTAGCTCAGAGGGGTAGGATTTTTCATGTCACATATTTCCCACAGTGAACTGTATGTCAGACTACTTTGCATCCGCTCACGACTCTTGTCGTCTCTAGGCTCCTTTCAGCCATTGCACGATCAAAGCGACTTCATCTACACACACTGTGGTCCTTTCACCAACATCACCTTATTGAAGTGGTGACCGACACAACTTCCCTTACAGAGCTTCTTTAAATCCCAATACTGGCTATGGTGGTCATCATTACATCTTTCATAGGAAAAGAACTGTCTCTAGCCATCACCTTGAACGAGCACATATTCTCTCATCAGACCCTTTAGTCTGGATCATACTAACCATTAGTTATGGATGATGAACTATAATAACATCGAGTCCTTCATGTACCTACTTCCACCTTTTGGAAGGGAACCTTTAGGTCAAACTCAAGAACCTTTGGACTCACTTCATGGTTTAGTTGAACCATCTCTCCCATGGGTAGTTCAACTAGATCTGTGCCTTGACAGAACTCTTTATTTCTCATGTCATCTAGGTAAGGCGATCTACCATAACCCATATTGTATCTCGACCTTCCTTGGTCCAGGGGAGACCTATCACAACATCTACAGTGATGAACTCCCATTCCCTCTTGGGAACTCTTTATCCTCTATATCAATGCACTGGGTTACTGGGGTTCATCCTTTACCTCTTGGCTTGCATGGCCATATACCACATGCAACTTCATCTTAAGCATCCAAAGTTCTATTGCCATTTACTACCTTGGTAGAACCACAGTGTATGGTGATCTTCAATCATGATTTCATGTATGTCATGATTCCTCAAGATCGATTCCTCCGAAACCCTAAACCACTCTAGTCGGGGTTTCATCACCTTCTTTTCCAGTGCATCTGAGGTTCTGCCACCATCCTTTCATTGCATCAAGGACTAGGCTTAACCAAACAACCATTAACTTGTTCAATAGATCTCATTACATCAGAGTATT
This sequence comes from Alisma plantago-aquatica, assembly GCA_963693085.1. Classification (NCBI taxonomy): domain Eukaryota; kingdom Viridiplantae; phylum Streptophyta; class Magnoliopsida; order Alismatales; family Alismataceae; genus Alisma; species Alisma plantago-aquatica. Next base: position 1,387,755,959 of record OY856412.1, read on the forward strand.
AGCCAAACATATCTTCTTTCCAACCTTAGGGTCAACCCAAACTAGTGATACATCTCAACCTGAACATCTATTACCACTTCACATCCTTCGGTATTAGGTAATATTGAAGACATACTACCTCCATGTATTCCTCTTGAGTCTCAACTCAAACTCTAAGTTTATCTTCACCAAGACAACTCTGGGATCATCCTCTTGGTTATCGAACTCAACCTTGTATCACATGCAGATTCCACATAGCTTATAATAAAACATTCTCAGAAGGTGATTATCTTAATACTCTTATCATTTGTACCTTTCCATGTATGATTCACTTCACCAAGGTATGTTATCATCTCTGTCCCCATATCTCATGGAAACGTGCCAACCCACATCATCTTTATCCTTCGTGTATGGCATGCGTAATGTCCTATCTCTCTCTGACTGCAGTCCAAATATAGATTTCTTCCTTTTCCAAGAGTAGAGATGGTACATCCCACCTTGCCAATACACCTTTAAATCTAAGTTGATACGTGCCACATATGTCTCATCATCACCTTCATCTTGATATCAAAGTTACTTCCATGAAAAACTGGTCTGGAACCTACTTGGGTCACCACACAATCCTTGGTCGTCTCCTCTAGGTCTATAGGGTGTCGACACTTTTGGGGTCATCCCTATTCCCTCATGCATCAAGAGAGTGCCCTACTCATCTACCCTTTGGGTCCCATGAGTTCATGAAGGTGATCAATCTCCTAACCCATGGCCCTTAGACAATGATAGTTATTAGCTCCCGACCCTATGGTCATGTGCAACTGGGGAATTAGGAAACTCCTACTTTCATCAGTCTTATCCCTACCTCACCCTAGGATAGACTTAGGATTCTCCATTTATAGTACATGTCCAACTTAGAACCTCACCCAAGCCTTCATCACCTCTCTTGTATACATGGGCTGACATCCATCCTTTCATAGGGGTCATGGTGACCTGTCTACCTTGGTCAGGCCCCTTACCAGTTACCTCCATGGTAACACATCCGTATGCACTTAGAGATGGATATCTATGGGTCTACAGGTTCATTCTCATACCATGTACTTTTTAGTTAGCTTCTCAAGATCCTTTGAGACCTCTTTAGGTTACCTTAAACCAACAAAACTGATATACACCCTACAAAAGGGGTCCCTCTCCCAGGATGGGAAGAAAACTATCTCTTGACAACAAGGTCACAAAAGCTCTTAGGTCTAGGGTTTACATCCACATGAGCCTACTTAACCCTAGCAAGCTATTAAGGTAGAAGCAGATCACCTACTGAACTATGCTAAGTCATACTTGTCCTCTTTCCTCGATGCTGGATTGAGATCATACTTTCCTTTATCATCAACCTGGTTATGAGGGGCTCATCAAACATACGTTAAACTTAAGGGGCTTACCTTTTCTTCTATACATGAGGAGTACCATGCTCGCTTCTTTAGGAACTCAACCCTCCTCATGAGAATTAGGTACACCACTTCCCCTCTTAGGCCTAGGGACCCTAGGTTCACTTGTAGGTGTCCAACTACATGCTCTATCTCTTAACCACGAACCAAGCATGCAAAAAGGCATGACATGCACTTCTTGTCATTCTTCAACTCGATCAACACTTAGTGTTAGGTCCTCCTTAAGGACAACCAACAAGGTACAAGGCCTCATAACCTGTTACTATAGTTCTCTAGGTCTAAGGAACTCTTCTTCTCATCTATACCATAGGTACAAAGGTACCAACATACTCATCCTCTCTCTAGGGTTTGGTTCCTCTAATGGCAACCAAGACATCAGCAACCTCTAGGGATCAAGCATGTGATGACCACTATCATCCGCTTAGGTCGCATCATCCTCAACTCCCCACTATTCCTCATATCTCAGGGTCTAGGCTTACGACCTTCTTGCTTGGTGTCCCGCACTCTCTCTAACCCTACAACCAACCTCACCATTAGAGGTCCTATCTATATGAAAGATCAACCTCAAAAGCTTGCCCTTACCTGGGTGAATCCTATGTTCAACTTATGTTCGCTCAAGGTTATCCATAGTTCTTTATGCTCATTTCATAAGCCATCCTTCATACTCTCCTGGTCAGGGTTTCAACCCTTTACTCACACTACTAACGTACCCTGGGTGCATGCTATGCCCTACTCGCATAAGGCCATAGGGTTTCTAAGGTCCTTCACTAACATCATCATCTAAGGAGATATCCTTTACCCTAACATGCACGACCCTTCCCAGGGTTGGGTTGCCAAAGGTTCTAGGTCACCCATGGATCATATGACATCTCAAAGGCAAGTCCTTTCAAACACCTGGTCCAACTCATCTCTCTCTAACCTTCACTTAGGGTTAGGGTTAGCATAATCCTCAGAGGATGTGCCAGGTCTCTAGTTGCAATGGAGATCTCTATCTCCAAGACTGACTTATCCTCCCGACAAGAAGGTCTAGCGTCAGGTCTCTTCTTAGGACATGACAACTTATGTCATACGACCTAAGCATGTATCTATCATTTAATTTGCACTTAATCTATTAAGCTTATGTCCATGACATTTTATTTACATGCTTTTCATTAATTTGGTGGAGGATTTCTTAAACCTTATTAACCTTACGCATACCTCAAGAGGGTGAGGAGAAGAAAGAAAACCCTAATCCTTTAGGTCCTTAAAAGAATTTTGTGATGAGAAGGGATGAATAAGATGAGACAGTCCTAAAGGTATCTTATTTCTATTCATACCCTAAGACTTTGGCCAGGCAGTCACACGGATCTGAGAGTCCTCGTATTCCGACTAGCGGTGCGGAGGAAAATATTGCCAGCCCCCGGTCATGATCCTTTTCTAGACACCTCCGTCTTTCGGATAATCCTCTAATAACTCCCTTGGGTTCTATGGAGTTTGTAAAATTTAATAATTATTAATGATTAATTGAGGAACCTATGATATGATACCAATTGTTACAACCCCGCCTCTCGGTAACCCCCAATTAAGGGAGACCGAAAGGACAGAGCCGTTAACCAATAACCCGGATCAAAGGTTCGACAAATAATCATTAACAATTATTAAATTCTACCAACTATACTGTAATATGGAGAAAAGTAAAAGCTTTTGCATACCTTTTAAAACTGGGATTTAAAAACTTCTATCCACACAGATACTAATCTATCTAATCCTCCTTTGCACTTTAATTATCATTTAGTACCACATATGCCACTTTAATGTTTGTTCTTTTCATTGTACCTATAACGCCGACAAACAAAACGTCGGTCAGCCGAAGCTGGTATGTGGGGGAAACAATAATCATGCAAATATGTTAACAACGTAATCATTCAATTAATCATTTAACAGCCAAGATTACGTTTTAAGCCATACTACTCAATTCTTACCTATCCCCTAACTCTGTGTTATCCCTTATATGCTACCTCTCTTTAGGTAGCTTCTTACCCTCATGGAGCTACCTTACTGGTAGAAAATACCTAGGGTAATAGAGTCGCATGGCACTACACGCCGGTAGCCCAATATCTAACTCATGATGACTTGATGGTCCTACCCCATTGGTAGCCATTTACTAAGGTATCTAATGACCTGATGGACCTACTCCATTGGTAGCCATTTACTAGGTCAATTATTAAGCCACAGAGGGGACCAAGATCTAAGCTAGTAGGCACATATATTATGTGATAGTCATAGCCACATTATAGTTTGCATTAATTAAAATCATCCAACAATTAATTCATGACACCGATGAAAACTTCGGTAAATCTCTGAAAACTAACTCAAGATATTCATAAGCGTAACCACATACATGTATTGCATATTCAGATACATAATTAATCACAACATAGAAATCCCAACCAAGCAACCAATCATGCACATAATCTTGAAATAAATATACAAATTTCCTTTTATTAATATTTATTCAATATCATCATCATCCTTAGGATTTCTATTCCAATTTTAGGGTTTCCTTGGGAATTAGGGTTTTGCCTCCATTCTTAGTTACTAAGAACCCTAATTCATCAAATCTACTTAAAACCTTTAAATTCTCTCCTTTTAAATATTCTTAACAGTCTTAGGATCATCATCTAGTAATTTACTTCCGAAATATCATGGTTTTCCTCTTCTTTTACCATATTAACCCTGATTTTATGCCATTACTCATAAATCCTAATTATCTCATCTATTCTTCAATATTAAGGTTATCTCAACAACATATAACCCTATTTCCGTATTTAAAGGCACATTAGTCATCAATTAATTTCATTAAGCTTCTTTTATATTAAAACTACTATTTTTATCCTTTTAATTCATGACAAGATCATTATGCACATCTATCATTAATTCAAAGTTCATTAGGGTCTAATTAACATATGAACTCATTTTTCCATAAATTCTACCTTTTATTCATGAAAAGACCCTAATTACTACATTTAGGGTATTTATCCAAAATTAAGGACTTTCATATACAAATAACTTAGAACCATCATTTAACAATCATATTTTCACAATTTTAAAATTAAGTATGATCTTATCTTCATTTACCCTAAATTAGGGTTTTCATGTACATTATCTTTCATTTATAGACATAAACCCTAAAGTAACCATCTTTATACTCAAAATGTATGAAAACTCCATGTTATCAATTAACATGTTGATAATCCTCAATTTGGCCTATTAAATTACAAAGAATCATCCTTTATGCACAATTAGGGTTTCTAATTAACTTGTAATGCATCATTCTAACAAATCAAGGCAATTTTGCAAAACGAACTAGAACCAGGTTCTTAAATCATTTTTATCAGTTTCCCCGTATTTTTCTACACAACTTTCATGTATAAAGTTTCTTCATACGAGCTTCCTAGCGATCTCTATTAATTTTGCAATGAAAAGTTATATTCTTGATTATTTGGGCAGAGAGGGGAATTACCGAATTTTATCGACTGTTGGATAGGTGCGCCGCTAGTCCTCCTCTAGATCTGATGCTCCGCGTCAGTTGACTGAGTTGCGCGCCCCGCTCCCGTTTCTGGCCCGTTGGATCCTATGAGTCCACGATGGACTCCGATCTGACGATCTGTGTCATTGCGCCCTAACTTAGCCGGCCACTCCTTAGCACTGTCAGATCCTCATAGAGGATAACCGTGATCCTCGATCGGATGACAGTTGTACGTCGTCTTCTTCTTTTCTCTGCTGCTTGAGTTGTGGCAGCATGAGGCGCATCCCTCACCGGAGCTGGTGCAATAGGTCAAGAGAGAGGGTACATGGGCTTCTGGAGTGGCCGCTCAAGATCATTAGGATGTGAAGAATCTAGCGGTGGCCTTTATATAGGACTAGGGTGGCTCTTTTAGGGTTTCTGATCCAGCTGCTAAGCCAACCTTCAGCCCAATTGGGCGTTTCACGAAGACTCGATGAAAGGTCGTCAACCCAGGGTCGAGAATCGTCGTCTCACTCTCCCGAGCACAATGGGACCCTTCCCATGAGTGCACATGCACTGGATCACAAGAAAAGTGATGGGGAAAATCCCACTGTAATCGAGCTACAGTCCCAGTTCTACTGGAACTCGGTGGTAGGCAGCGCTTGTTGGATCAAGATCCAAAGGCCAGCAATGCTCGCGCTCAGACAAAAAAAGGAAAATGATTTCCTAAATTCCAAGAAAATTCCTATTTTGAGGATAACTTGAAAAAAGCAATAACACCCAATTTGTAACTCCTTTTTAATTCAAATTTTAAGGTAATCTCTTTTATGCCTTTATCTTCCATCCTGCAAAAAATGGGATTATTATTTCAAGGCAACGGTCCCTTTGCTTTAGTTGCAAGAAAACACCCCTTTATTCATATTTGCCTCATATTCCTTATTTCCTTTGCTATTACATAATTATCCTGAGTTCCTTGAACCCCAAGGAACCTTTATAATTCGAAATTCTATTTTTGGGAAAATATCTTTTAGCCTTTTAATCATCCTTTATTCATTTTCTTATATATTCCATTATCCCATTGAATTCCTTTTTCATTTCTTTTCTTTTTCTTTCAATTGGGCTTAATGGCCAATAAGGCCCATTAAGAAAGCATGCAAGGCTATTATACATGAAATTCAATCAAATCAAACCATTCAAATCAACCATGGATTTCATTTATCTTTATTTTCTTTTCAAAAAGAGATTTACAAATCTCATTACATGCTTTAGAAAAATGAGGTTATAACACTAACCCTATTGTAGGGTGATGATATGATTTTGAAACCCTAATCGATAAGAAAGGGAAACCCTAAATCTAATGAGGGAATAGTGAAATTACCCTTGTATTGCATGGTGTTGATATGTATTTAATACGACTGTTATCATGTATACTAACCATGCAAATATTATGAGATGATGAGAATAGCCAGGTATGAGCTATGATGTTTAATATGATAAAGATGCTTAATGGGCCTTGTGAGCCATGTGAAGTATTTGTTGCCTAGTGAGAGGTAACAATATGTTTAATAGGCCTTGTGAGCCATGTGAATTATTTGTTGCCTAGTGAGAGGTAAAAATATGTTTAATAGGCCTTGTGAGCCATGCGAGATGCTTCTGTAACAAGTATCATGTATACCTTGGTCTTCATATATAATATGAATAGATGATTTACTGATTTATCGTATATAATTGTAATGCTTTAAAAGTTGATATTGTTCTATTCTGTTTAAACAGTGATTAAATCCTGCTTATTAATATAAAAGAATCATCTGCTCAGTTTTATTACTATTTATCTGCAATAATAATATTGTTGGAAGAGAGTTATATCTCTCACTGGGACATGGGTCTCACTCCATTGGTCACCAATATTTATGCAGATGAGGAGGTAGGGACCATACAACAAAGGAAGGCAGCAGCATCAGGGGCAGCAGTAACATCTCCAGTGGAGTTACTGTCTATCATGTCTTGTAGATATGAGTCCTATGTGTCGTCTCTGTACTCTCAGGTCCTTGGAGTCAGTACATAGTGGTATTATGATCGATCTGAGATTTTGGCTTGTGTGCCTCGAGATTTTATGTTGCTTATGTATAGTTTTGGCAAAGCAACCGTTGTATGTATTCCTCGAGATGAGATGGTACATAGTGTGTACAATGTGAACCATAATGAATGCAGTACTTTGGTTCTCTTCTGAAGAGTTTCCTGGAAATGGATCTCTTTGCAAATGGTTTTAATTTTTAGTGGTTTTTGTTATTCCACTGATTATTATTATTCTGCAATTATTTACTGGTGACAGTTTGATTTGTGGTCAGATCATCACATATGATGTGATAAGTTCATAACTCATACATTTTATATCTTCTGGAGTCATAACATACCCTTATCTTTGTAGAATAATTTTAGGATTTGTACGTTGTAAATTGATTGATGCTTCCAATTGGGTTAATTAATCAAGTGAAATCCTAATTATGAAGTTTCCCTATGTCATAGATCCATCTACAATGTCATTACTTGCAGGATGGGGAAATATGTTCTCCCTTAGTGGAAGCTTGGAGTCATATATTGTTAAGTAGATGCATTTCACAGGATTGGTTGTGATCATACCCTGGTTATGATCATACCTCGACAGGAGTGCAACTGCGGTCATAATTCAATTTTCACTAGTATTGTGCCTATATACCATGGCAGACTAGGCTGCTTTTTAGTTAGACTCTATATGTCACTGTGACTAACTCAGACTGACTCAGGTTGTGGGAGATTATAGGAGTCTGGCTCATCCTAGATCTTGTATGGCATTGATTTCAACTTAGTAGTGGTCAGTTGGAGAATCAGTAGTATACCTCATCTCCTCAGGGCTTAATAAAAGATGTAATATAGTCGTGTAGTATATTTGTTTAGGATTAAACATGACTCACATTGGATGACCCTTTGCCTTATATCTTATACCAATTATTTGATTTATAATGTGGTATGAGAAATAAACTGTTGTACATGTTCTTAATATTCCTTCTCAAAGTATAAGATGTTCTACTGCTCAGTTGTAGATGCCTAATTTGCTTATATAATGTTAATAGATTTACTCATATCATTTAGTTGAATCTTCTCAACCTGATAATAATATTACCTTCCTTCTTAGATTATTTGTGTTAATAATAATTGCAGAGGAGAGTTATATCTCTCTGGGATGTTGGCCTCACCCTATGGGTTTTCACATCTTTTAGGTGGTCGTGCACGATGAGGTAGAGATCGTGCAATTGAGGTTGAGAAGCAAGAGGGGAAGTAGTTGTAAAAGGTTTGATATGTTACTAGTGTTTTCTGGTAGATTTCTATGTGTTGTACCTACACTCATAAGTCCTTGGGGTGTTTTTAGACATTGTATGTCGACACGAGTTTTTGGTAGTAGGCCATGGTTGTATAAATGTGGTTTTATATATATGAACATGTTATCATATGTAACATGATATGATCAGTTGGCCAAGTGAACAATGATATGTATCTTCTTATAGTCTGATATGTAATACATATGGCCTCATGTGGACTCAAATGTAATATATTTTTTCTTTTATGGTGATAAGGAATCGAATTTAATTTACCATGTTTTATGGTAATCTTGGATGTTTACTATTTGCTCTACACTTTGTTTTGAGTATTCTCACTCTGTGTGGTGATGGGCATCATAGTTAGGGTTGGTATCAGAGCTTTAGGTTTGCTGAGTCTATAGGAATGTAAGACTAGGGTTTGTCTCTATTCTAGTGTCCTATGACATATTTAACAGTAACTTCTATTTATGCAGAAGAAGAAGGGAACAAAATGTATGTTTGAAGAATACAAAGCACATATTGAGAGCAGTGTTGCTGCACCAGAAGGTAGGCCCTAGTTGGTGGAGTGTCTGAAGAGACTCAGTTTGACCCAACAACTGAGGTTAATCTCACTTTTCACTCCATGTTTGGACATTTCATGGCCACGATAACTCATATGGTGGATAGGATGCCCACACCCAAGCTAGAATGACAGTCTCTAATGCAAAATCCTAGAGTTCTGGGAAGACCTTTGAGAGGTTGAGGCATGTGGGGGCGTTGGAGTATGTCGGTACAGTGGATCTAGAAGATGTTGACATGTGTTTGACTGAGATATAGAAGGCCATAAAGATCCTCAATATCCCCAAAGAGGATAAGGTGAAGCACACATTTACTTGTTGAAGGGCAACGTTGGTCATTGGTGGGCCATCAAGGAGGAGAAGAGGCCTTGTGTTGTGAATAGTTGGAAGAATTTTACTGAGAATTCGTGAGCCGATACTTCCCGAAGACTTATCTGGACAAGAAGATCACGTAGCTTGAGAAGATCTGATAGGGATCCATGACGATCAATGAGTATGAGGTGAAGTTCATGGAACATTGGAGGTTCTACCTGCATATGGATGCAATAAATAAGGAGATAATTAAACATTTTGAGAAGGTATTAAGCTCTAGGTTGACGACACTGGTGTCAGTCTTAGAGGATAGAGAACAGTTTGCCACATTTGTGGAGTCAGTGAGGAGGATAGATCAATGGATCATGAATAAGGGAGAGGCTAATATGAAGAAGAGACCTACACAATACCAAAGATAGTCATCGGGAGGCTTTAAGAAGCCTAGGTTTTTAGCACCTCAGTTACAACAAAGATCAACAGTTGAATCCTTGTGGTTGCCAAGTAAGGGCATAGGTCATACCTTTCTACCCGAAGGAGCTCATAGTGTTGCATCAGTGTCAGTGACTGGGCCGTCTAGGCCACCATATGAGACTAGGACCTATCACAAGTGTGGATAAGTAGGACATTTGAGATGGGCATGTCCTTTGAAGGATGAAGAGGTGATGCAAAAACCAAGATAGAGTTAGAAAGGGTTGCAACAGTGATAGTTCAGCAGTGTTGGAAGCTGAGGACATAGTCAGGCATCACAAGCTGGTTCGTTTGGACAAACCAACAAAGGACGGGTGTAAAAACAAGAAATGGCTTGATTCTATGCCATGAGTCAGTCGGAAGGCATAGTCAAACCAGGGTCATGACAAGTCTGATGGAGTTATTTCATTCTTATTTTTCTTCTTCCTACTTTATATCTATTTCAGTTGACCAGGAGCGATGCACTCTTTTGTCACTAGAGAAGCGATTGCTAGTTGTGATTTACCTTTTAGTCATAGACGTGTTGGTCGATTATGTCGAGTTGCGGGAGGTGTGTCCTTCCAGCTTTCTTTCTTTCTTAGGGTGGAACATTCATGTGGATCTTATACCACTTGTTATGAATGGATCCAATATGATTCTTAGAATGGATACTTTGGATAAGTATAGGGTGGTCTTGGACTATAGAGCTAAGGTGGCAACATTTTGTGATGATGACATATCATAGATCTTCCAAGGGGAAAGAAAGGTTCTCCAAACGTGTCTAGTTTCAGCTATGATAATAGAGAGGATGATGAGTGATAACCTCCAACTTTGATGATTATCGTAGTCTTTTTCTTTAGTTTTCCACACTCTTTCTAAATTAAATATATACATAATCCCTAAATTTTCTCTCTTATTATAAATATATTATCAGACTAACGTTTCCCTTTTATATATGTAGAAAAACACAAAAAATATCATAAAAGACTAACTCAGCCTCAGACCGCATGAAGACAAACGGTCCCGAGACCGCATGGATTCAAACGGTCCCAAGACCGCATGAAGCCAATCGGTCCCAAGACCGCATGGAGTCAAACGGTCCCAAGACCGCATGAAGCCAATCGGTCCCAAGACTGAATGGAGTCAAACGGTCCCAAGAACACATGAAGCCAATCGGTCCTGAGACCGCATGGAGTCAAACGGTACCAAGACTGCATGAAGCCAATCGGTCCCGAGATCGCATGGAGTCAAACAGTCCCAAGACCGCATGAAGCCAATCAGTCCCGAGACCGCATGGAGTCAAACGGTCCCAAGAACGCATGGAGTCACACGGTCCCGAGACCGCATGAAGCCAAACGGTCTTGAGGTCCAAACGGTCCCAAGACCGCATGGAGTCACACGGTCCCAAGACCGCATGAAGCCAAACAGTCTTGAGTTCCAAACAGTCTTGAGGTCCAAACAGTCGCCTAACCGTTTGGACTTCACTTAAGGCCTATAAATAAGACCCCAAGGGTCCTCAACCGGGCATCAAGTTTCAGACATCCAAAGGCTGCCTCAATCACTCCAGAGCACTTACGACTTCCATCCTTCGCCCTGGGGCTACCGGTCTGAGACCCATACTCCATCTCACATCTGCTTTCACTCTCTCCGCCAAAGAAGGTGGGAAGAAGGAGATCTCTTCATCGCGCAACCAGTGAAGCTGGTGGATCGTTTCTCTCTCTCCAAGGGGTTGACTTTCCTCTCTCCTTTATGGGGATGATGCACTCTCTCTCTATTCTTGCCTCCTTCTTTGTCCTAGTCATGAGCAAGTAGTCTCTTTCACTAGGGTGCGGGGAGTAGCCCCGCTACCCATGTTTTCATATCATGTAAATGTAATCCATTAATTGTAATATAGAGTTCTTATCTTTTCTGTAATGACTGATTCGTGAAAATAAGATTAACTAATGCGGAAGCATTCATCAAGCAGCGGATTAGTGAAAATCACTAAAAATTAAAACTTTTTGTAAAGAGATCCACACATAGGAAATCTTTTTCTTCAAGAGCCAAAGTATAACACATTCACATTCTGGGTCAAAGGTACATATTATGCATCATCTCTTTCTGAGAATTACAAGCATCAACTGTCCTGTCAAGCTAAACACAGGCAATATAAAAATCTCGAGGCACTGAGCCAAAATCTCGAAATCACTAACTACTACTACTCTGTGGACCTGAGAGTACAGAGACGAGACATAGGACTCTATATACATCTGAACATGACATAACAGTCAATGTCTCCACCTGAGACTTCACTACTGTCCCTGCTGCTACTGCTGTCCTTCACCTATTGAAGGGTTCCTGTCTCTTCGTCCACATCCACCTAAAAATGTGGTTCCCACGGGGGTGAGACAATTATAAAAATTGCCCCAGCGAGAGTTATAACTCTCCGCCAGTAACATTGTTATTTCAACTTAAGAAGATAAATATGAATGGAAGAATGATATTTGTATAGCAGCAGATATTTTAATGTCTAACAGATTAGAACATTATTCTATATCAGAAGCATTGCAACTATAACTTGATAGAATCAACATGTCATTTATCCTTTAAGGAATATAAAGAACATGTATAACATCTATTCAAACTATAGAATCATTACCACTGCTTTAACTCTCTTCAGGATTAGATCATATATCTAAAGCCTGGTATTATCATTGTGGAGTCATGGCCCGTAGCCATATTCTTTTCATACAGTGTTGGGATCTTAATCCCTCAATTCACCACTGGAAATTCTCATCCTTTCACAATTTGAATACCCTAACCATGTGATTCTGGGTGATTAAACCCTTAGCTCATCACCTGAGCATTGTTACCACTTCCTTAGGTAACTAACACCTTTAGGTCATTTGACCAAGGTAAGTATGATACTTGATGCCTATTAACTCTCTTGCTACCTCTTATCAGACAACAAGATATATTATGGCACACAAGGCCCAATAAACAAATTCAAATTAATAACATATCACAGCTCATACCTGGCTATGCCCATCATCTCATGATACCTGCATGGTTAGCACATATGATAGAAGCACATCAATTATCTATCAACATCATGCAAAAACAATGTATTAATAATTCAAGGGTATTACCCTTAATCCTTTACCAGGATTAGGATTTCCATCACACATCTCATGTATCATTCATCCAATCATATTGGACTTATATCACAACAAGGTATACCAGTATTTGGGGTGTTGGATATGATATCTATCATATCTTGATGCCTCACTTCCCTCAACACCATTAACTTTCTTAAGTTCACATACTTAGCTTGTATTAGGGTATTACCCATCCTAATACTTTATGCACCCGTTTATCACATTCATCATGTAAAGTAGTGATCAATTGTCACTTACTTGGAATATACAACTATTGCCAATACTATGGATTCATACATAAGTCAGGAATTAATAATAAGACCATGCTAGGTCCTTTTCAAAACAATTCTAAGTCAATCTTAGAGTACCACGGCCGTGCAACCAAAAACGGCCGTGCTATGGGAAGCCACCACGGCCGTGCTACCTTGCACGGTCGTGCAAAGTGAAAATACCACGGCCGTTCTACCTAACACGGTCGTGATACAGGAGTTCACCTCTTGAATCATATTCAAGCATGAATTCTATTCTCTTATTAGGGAATTATGGTTTCACATACCATTTCCCTTCATTAGAATAGGGATTGCATATAGCATCACCCTTCATTAGGGTTTCATATTACATTACCCATAATTAGGGTTTACTACTCAATCCCCATTAGGGTTTCTCATAGAATCACCCTCAGTTAGGGCTTTACATGGATACATCTTCAATTAAGGTTTGAGTTCAATAACTCTGTCAATTAGGGTTTACGTTCATGTTTTGGGTTTCATGATCACTTTGCTTAAGGATCATAACCCTTAATCATCACATGAATCATATTCATGTATGAATTCATACTATCAACTTCTCAACTTGATTAGGTAATTTCAACCCTTCAGTCGAGTACATACAACTATGATTAACATAGTGTACCGAGTCATTGATCCTATAAGCAATTAGGGATTCATCCCTTAATTGGCACTTAATTACTTAGGTACTATTAGGGTTTCAACCATTTGTACCTTCATTGATTATCATTACTAATCATTATTGGATCAATAGAACATTCATCATCTTAATTCACAAAGATTCAATCACATTGGACCTCCATTACATAAGGTATCCAATTGAATTAGGGTTTACTATTCATCCTAATTAGTGATTTCACATGTAGACAACCTCTTAATAGGATTATACATGGAATCATCCTCAATTAGGGTTTACATCATATATTGGATCCATGCATTTTTTATGCATTAATTATTAGTACCATTAAAGGTATCTCCCACCTAATCACATTAGGTTTACAAAAATGTTTGATCAATTGGACCTTCAATAACTTGAGCTTTCCAAATAGATTGATCAATAGAACCTTCAACTGCACTGGGTATCCATTTGGATTAGTCAATTGAGTCTTTAATATCATTGGGTACTCAATTGAATCAACCCATTGTTCCTTCAATTACCTTAAGTACTCAATTGGATTAACCAATTGATCCTTCAATTGCATTGGGCATCCAATTGAATTAACCAAATTGAATCACAACCGGTTTGAAACCATTTAAGCAAAAAGCTTTGAAACTGCATGGAATTGAAACCGCATGGGTCTCAAACGGTTTGAGACCATTTGGTATCAAACGGTCTTGAGACCGTTTGGTCCAAACCTCTCAAACCCGCATGGACCAAAGAGTCAATCAAGACTTCAACAACACTCAATTCTAAACTATGGAATCTCAACCAATTGGATCATCAACTCAATCATCAATGAGTCATGAACTCATACCTTAATTGGAACTTCAATTAGGGTCTGATATCAATGTAATTAGGGTTTATAAACACCAATTAGAGCTTTGAAGTTGATCATCAATCAAGCTACTAATTATGTTTCAATTGATTGCATTGGATCTTCAACCATTGAATTCATGGAACCAATCATCAATTGGACCTATGCTCATACTTCAATTGAATTTAGTAGGTCAACCTTCAACTTATTTGACCCTCAATTGACCCTCACTTGGTCATCAATTAGGGTTTTATTCAATTGGATTAGGGTTTAAAATCGATGATTCAACAACACTCATCAATGCAAGATTGTTTACTTTGAAACTTTTGAACCATCGTCCAAATTGGGTATGACCTGACCCCAAACGGTCTTGAGGTCGTTTGGATGACCTCCAAACGGTCTTGAGATCGTTTGCCCATCATATCACTCAAATCCAAGCCATCCAATTAAGGTTTGGATCATGGAATTGATCACCAAATCAGCATTGCATTGTGTATCAGCTTGGTACCTTTAGACCTTCAAACACCTAACCATACTTAACCCTAGACCTCCAAACGGTCTTGGGTGACCACCAAACGGTCTTGAGACCGTTTGGATGAGCTCCAAACGTTCTTGAGACCGTTTGGCTCATCCAACCTTTGGATTCTAGTGAAATTTCATCAAGGTTTGGTCTATCGAGTTGATCAACAAATCAGCACTTAATTGCAATATGATTTGGTACCTTTAGACCTTCAATTGGTCAACTATACTTGACCCCAGACCTCCAAACGGTCTTGGGGTGACCCCCAAACGGTCTTGAGACCGTTTGGGTGACCCCCAAACGGTCTTGAAACCGTTTGGGCAAATCAACCCAAAATCTCCAATTAACTCATTGGAATTTCAGCACTGTTTTCAATTAGGGTTTGCCCAATTGAATAGCCTTCAACTCACAATTCCTTGTGAGTTAATCCCTCAAATTTGGTGAGTCATTAGACCACATCATTAGGAATAGTAATCCCAAACGGTCAACCCTTTGTCAACGTACTCAAACGGTCTTGAGACCGTTTTCCCAAAACGTTCAATTAAATCAGATTGATAATCAGCACTTAATCCAATTAGGTTTCCCTAATGGATTAGCCTTCAACTCACGATTCCGTGGGAGTTAATCCCTCAAATTTGGAGGGTCATCAAACAACATAATTATTAATAGGAATACCAAACGGTCAACGCTTGGTCAACTCACTAAAACGGTCTTGAAACCGTTTGCCAAAACAGGTCAAGTTAATCAGGTTGAAAATCAGCATTTAATTCAATTCGATTTGCCTAATTGGTTGGATTTAAACCTACGATTCCTTTGGAGTTAACCCCTAAAATTTGGTGGGTCATTAGCCTACATAATTTGGAACAAAATTCCAAAACTTGAAACCGTTTTCTCCCAAACGGTTGCAAACCGTTTGCCTTTAAACGGTTTGCTGAAACCGCATAGCCAATCAAATTAAAACGATTTGGAATAGCTATCAAAACCGTTTGGCTTGGTACTTTTCTTTGGATAAGCATCTAGGATGATGTAATAATCTCCTTCCTTAGGACAACCAAGAACAGCAACCGTTCTTGATGGAAATTGCAGCAAAGAAACAAGAGTGTAGCAATTTAAAGAAAACAATCAACAAAGTATAGAGAATTGATGCAATATCAATGATTAAGGGTTTGAGTTATAAAACCCGCCTCCAATTGAGCTCCAAAGATCCAAGATCACGACATCAATGGTGGATGAAGCTTTTGCAACTCCCCCTTAGGCTCGTCCTCAAGCTTTTGGTTGTAAAAGTTGGCAACATGTTGAAGAGGATATCGAAATAAGAAGAAATCAATGATTTATTTTCGATTTCCACCATGGAATCAAAGAGAACGAAGGTCAAGGGCTTACCAACAGGTTGGGGGTCGTTCTCCTGCTCCTCCCTACCTCCTTGGTCGGTTTTGCAAGCAAGGTAAAGAAAGAAATCCGAAAAAGCCTTTGTTTAGGCTTGGAAAGGGTACTTTTATAAGGAAATTGATGAGAGAGAAGATGTCTTTTAATTCCAAAATTGTTGCCACCACTTCCCCCTTGGTTTCTTGAATTCAAGGGCATCTCTATCTCCACCGAACTACCTTCCATTATACATGAATTAAGGGAAAAGAAAATAAGCACCTTAATGCTTATTATATTAATATCCCATATGTGAGTGGAAATTACTTTCCTTTATAATAAGGTGAGTGGAGTTTCACCTCATTTAGATATTTTCGTTCCTTATCTTGGAAAAAGAAAGTACATCCTTATTCAAAATCAACAAATAACATTTTGGTTGAAGGCCCTTTAATTAATACATTCATTTTTTCCCTAAATTGGATTAGGGTTTCACTTAGGATTAAATCTTGATTATTTTAATATCAAGATTCTCTCTCGTCCATCTTAACTCAAATGAGAAGTACCTCTCGTTTTATTTTCTCTACATGATGCCAAGAAACATTAGGGGATTTATTTAAGTGGTAATTTGCATATCAAACCCTAGGTTTTGGGTAAATTTCACTTTACACCAAAACTAGGTTTTAATGCACAAACCTTGCTTTATCAGCTCTTCCTTGGTATTCAGGCTTCCAAAAGCCATACCTCAGCATCATTTTTACTCTCATTATGCTTCAACACATGAGGAACATATTATCATGCACAAATTGCACTTAAACCCCTCAACTTGGGTAATTTCCACATTAGTCCAAAATAAGCAAACATTGCTTCAGCATTGTTCAAACATGACCAAAATTGAAACATAAGTTTCTCATGAGCCCTAATTACTTTTCCCAAGATAAGATTAAGAATCTACTCAACCTTATTAAGCAAAACATCTAGGATTAACACATAACCCAGGTCAGGGATGTTACATTTTTAGTTCAACATCAAACGTTTAATGAATGCATGTTGCTTGATCTCCAGCTTGTGTTATCCTTTATCTTTTAGTATGAATTGTCTACGTTTGTACTATTAGATTTGAAACTCATTTGTATGTTGGTTCTTGGTGTGTGTATCCACCATGCATCTGTTTCGGTATCTAGAAGTGTGTCTCAAGAAGTGGAGTAAACTCACTATCATTCGTTGCACTTTCATACTATGAAATGGAATCAGTTGACGTATGAAAGTGCAACCTTGGTAAGTCGAGAAACACACTTTGCGAGGGGAATGATGCAAAGTAAGTGACCATTTGTTCGTGAATGGCTGGCGTTGCAACATTCCCGCACTTCTCGTAGTTATTTCTCTGAAAGGAAACTAAGTCTACAAAGATACTAGCTGACTAGACTCTTTTTGCAGGTTATGCTTTGCTTTGCATGTGCTGATTCATGTATAGTGGCGGTGAAAAACCGATCACACCCTAGTGACCTTTATCATAGTTTAACCCCTTAGATTTACTTGCTTTCTTTACTTTGTATGTTCTTAGTTTAAAACAACAAAACCCAACTTTCGATTTAAGTGCCTACTAGTAAGTGATTAAGTGAAATTCTAACATTTTCCATCTTGTTGCTCGCAACAAGACCGTTGTCCTGAGGATTCGACCCTTAACTATACTACGATAAGACTTCCACGTATCTTAGCATAGTGGGTGGAGTTCTTTATCTAGTATATGCAAGGCTAAACCTAAAAACTTACTATCTTTAGGATTTTTAGTTGGTGCACGCAATTCCACGTGAGTGGAAGCTCCAATCAAAAAATTGGCGTTGTTGTCGGGGACAACGGAACGTTGTAATTTCATTTAGTACCTTCCTAGTTGGTTAGGATTTTACACTTTCTTTTTATATCATAAGTCTATATCTTCTTGAAACCATTATATCTTTACCATTATCTAAAGGTGTTTTCTTTTCTCTACTCAGGTAGAAAACGTGTATGCGATCATCGCATAATCTCAGATTCTCCCTTGATCCGGAGTACGACTCTGAGGTAGAGAGAAGTTTCCATCGCCACATTCGTCTCAATCGCCAACGAGCCAGGCAAATGGCCGACGATCAACGCCAAGATGCTTTGGTGATGGAGAAGGGTAAACGCCGCTATCGCCGCTCAACGGGCACAACTCATCGTGGACACTCGTGCGCAAATCCAAGAGGAGATTCATGTGGAAGAGCAAGCCCGCATCAGAGCTGAAACTGAGGCAGCAACCCAAGCTGCTCAGTTGGATTTAAGGAACAAGAAACTAAGGGATTACGCTGTCCCAAAGAACTATGAGGATAACCACCCGGTCCGACCTCTGATTATCAATATTCCCAACTTCGAGATTCGTTCCCAGTGGATCCAGATCTTGCAAGGTATATCTTTCTCCGGAGGTTCTGGAGATGATTGCATGGATCATTTGAAAAGGCTTAAGGCACTGTGTCGTCTGGTTCCGCAAGCCGGAGTGCTTTATCTTTTCCATTTCACTCTATCTGGGAGGGCCCTGAGTTGGTACAACTCACTTGACAGGGAACCCATAATAACCACCTGGGCTCCCCTAGAGGAAAAGTTCTTAGAGAAGTTCTTTCCCCCCTCACTGACTTATGAGATCAGAGGGCAGATCAATCACTTCTCTCAGTTACCCGGAGAGTCTCTTGCTGAAGCATGGGAAAGGTTTAAAGAACTTTTGCGGAAATGCCCCCATCATGGAATCTCCCAGAACCAATTGATAGAAACCTTCTATCGGGGAGTGAGCGATGATATCATACATTTTTTGGATTCCTCATCTGGAGGAAACTTCATGAGAAAGAATTATGAGGACTCCTGGAAAATTGTTACACTTGAAGCTGAAAACCAGTCCAACTGGGGCGGTCAGCCGGTAAAAGTGTCCTCAAGGTCTACAAAACTGAAGAATCGATAGAGATGAAGGCAATAGATGAAGCCTTGAAAACTATAGTTCATAAACAACAAGCTCTCGAGACTTCTCTCGGAGAGTTTGATAAGAAGAAAAATCCTTTGGTTCAACAAGTCAAGGCCGCCACAGGGACCTGTGAGGCCTGTCATGCTTCTGACCATCCGACCCTCTCCTGCGGAATGCTTTACAATGTGATGATGGATCTGCATCCACCACCACAACCATATGAACCTATTACTGACCAGTCGGAAGAACAACTATCGGAACAAGTCAACTCCATCCACTCTAACCCTGGCCAAGTCTACTACAACCCTAATCAGCCAAGGAATCATCCAGGATTTCAGTATGGAAACCCTGCGGGAACTGCAAATCCACAGCATCAGACGTAGGGTGGATCCTCTAGTAGGCTACCACATGGGTTCCCAAACAATTTCAACCAAAATCAAGGGAATTCCAGGAACAACTTCCCTAGGGCTAACTACCCCAGGAACCAATCGGCCTACTACCAGTACACTCATCCTCCGCTCCATCCACAACTGCATACTCAGCAACCTCAGCTGACGCTACCACCGCAACAATCTCAACAAACCCAACAACAAAGTCCTCTGAAAAACACTCCTTCTCAACCGGAAGATGAAATATCCTTGATAAGGCAGATGCTGCAATCTCAACAGACTATGCTCTCTAATCAGCAAGCACAACAAAAAGCAGTAGAAGCCCAGCTTGTTCAAATTTCTGCACAATTGAAGCCTCCGGCAGGCACATTTGCAGGGCAGCCCGAATCAAATCCTAAGCATGGACAGAACAGACATGAATAGTTGAATGTTGTCACCACAAGATCGGGATGCACTCTTCATGAGACTACCAAGATCACTCTAGATAATGATGATACACCTGCTTTTATGACGAATGAGAGCCCGCAACAAGGAATTGAGAAGCCCTCAGAGGGCACAAAAGGCAAAGATAAAGACAAAGTGTCCGCAGAACCTGAAGTTTTGCAATATAAACCAAGAATCCCGTATCCAGGTAGACTGCGAGAAATGAAGATGGACACCAGGTTTCAAAAGTTCAAGGAGGAAATGAAGAAACTGTACATTGATATGCCGCTCCTTGATGCACTTTCTGAGGTGCCAACCTGGGAAAAATACCTCAAGACCTTATCATCAAGAAAGTACATCACCGAGGAGCAAGAAACTGTTAAGATTGCTCAGACCACTTCCGACATCATCTTAAAAAAAAATGCCAAAAAAGAAGAAGGACCCAGGTTCCTTCAGAATCCAATGTTGCATTGGAAACGCATCTACTAAAAAAGGATTAGCTGACCTAGGGGCCAGCATATCCATCATGCCTTATTCTATGTGTAAACGTCTGGGTTTCACCGAATTGCTGCCTACAACAATGACTATTCAATTAGCTGATTCCACCATAATCGCACCCTTGGGGATCATTGAAGATATCCCAGTAAGGATAGGCAAGGATGCTTACGTTCCGTGTGACTTTGTTATCATGGATATTAAAGAAGACCTGAGGTACCCAATTATTTTTGGCAGACCTTTCCTCACTACTGCCAGGGCACTTATCGACGTGGAAGCTGGTACCATCATTCTTAGGCTCGGAAAAGAAGCAATTCAATTCTGAGTCCTTAATAGTATGAAAGGCCCTAGTATCCAAGAGGAGGTTTTCCTTCTTGACGCAATTCAACAAATGTCACAATTAGAAATATCTGCGCCAGCTGACGAACTAGAGAATGTCTTAATCAATCCGGATGTTGAATTCTCTGCGAATGAACTAGTTCAACAGTGTCTCCAACATCTAGAAAAGGCCGAAGAAGCGCCAAAGGCCACTTTTGAAGAACTTAAAGCCGTTACCATTATAGAAGCAGCTGAGCCACTGAAAACCCCTAAAATGAAGACTTTACCCACAGGGCTTAAACATGTTTTCTTAGATGAAGGAAAATTATGCCCAGTTATCATCAGCTCCCACCTAACAGAAGATCAGGAGGAAAGACTTCTGGAAGAACTGAAGAAACACAAAAAGATCATTGGATATAAGATAACTGACCTAACGGGCATAAATCCAGCCATGTGTATGCACAAACTTCCAATGATTGAAGATTTCAAGCCATCCCACGAACATCAAAGAAAACTGAATCCTAATCTCAAGGAAGTGGTTCGCCTGGAGGTCCTCAAATTACTCAAAGTTGGCACAATCTACCCTATCTCTGACTCCCAGTGGGTCAGCCCTGTCCAGGTTGTTCCAAAAAAAGGAGGCACTACTGTAGTGCTCAATGAAAAAAATGAGTTAGTGCCCACCAGGACTGTAACAGGGTGGCAGATGTGTATTGACTATAGGAAGCTGAACAAAGCCATGAGGAAAGACCACTACCCTCTACCCTTCCTCGATGAAGTCTTAGAACGCCTAGCTCATCAGAAATATTTTTGCTATCTCGATGGTTACTCCAGGTTTTATCAAATACCCATACACCTGGAGGACCAGGAAAAAACTACCTTCACTTGTCCTTTTGTGACATATGCCTTTAGAAGAATGTTGTTCGGGTTATGTAACGCACCCACTATGTTCCAACGATGTATGTCTGCCATCTTCTCTAGTTTAACTGAATCCATCATGGAGGTGTTTATGGACGATTTCTCAATTTACGGAGATTCCTTTGATAAATGCTTAATCAATCTTGGACAAGTTCTACAACGCTGTGAGGAAACGAACCTTATCCTGAACTAGAAGAAATGCCATTTCATGGTTACGGAAGGTGTCGTTCTCGGGCACAGGGTGAGCGATAGAGGGATCGAGGTGGATAAAGCAAAAATTGAAGTTATCTTAAAACTGTCACCACCGAAAGACATAAAGGGAGTAAGAGCTTTCTTGGGGCATGTGGGATTCTACAGAAGATTCATCAAAGATTTTTCAAAGATAGCGAAGCCTATGACCCAACTCCTGACTAAATATGCTGAGTTCATTTTTGATCAAGAATGCATGCAAAGTTTCTCTACTCTCAAGAATACTTTAATTTCCGCACCTATTTTGAGAGCCCCAGATTGGTCGCAGCCTTTTGAAATCATGTGCGACGTAAGTGATTACGCTATAGGGGCTCTTTTAGGACAGCGGATTGATAAGAAACCCTACGTAATCTACTATGCATCCAAAACTCTAGATGAAGCACATAAAAACTATACTACCACAGAAAAAGAGTTTCTGGTTGTCATCTACACGTTTGAAAAATTTCGCTCATATTTGATCGGTTCTAAGGTCATCGTTTATACCGACCACTCCGCCATTCGATACCTGATCCAAAAGCAAGATGCCAAACCCTGGATTATCCGCTGCGTGCTGATGCTTCAGGAATTGGACTTGGAGATTAAAGATAAAAGTGGAGTAGAGAACGTTGTAGCTGATCATCTCAGCCGTATCGAGGTTGAAGAAGAAGATAAAATCCCTATCCGGGATTCTCTGCCAGACGACCAGCTTATGAAGGCCACCCATGGATTCCCTTGGTATGCAGATATCGTCAATTATCTGGCCACAGGGATTATTCACCCCTCTGCTTCCTACCATGACAAAAGGAAGTTCCTTCATGATATAAAACAATATTATTGGGATGAACCCTACCTGTTTCATCTTTGTGCAGACGAACTTTTTCGTCGTTGCTTTCCAGAAGAAGAAATAACCCTGGTCCTAGAGCACTGCCATTCAGGACCCATGAGGGGGCACATGAGTTCTAAGAAAACAGCTATAAAAGTTTTACAATCTGGTTTCCTCTGGCCCACCATATCAAAGGACTCCTACGATTTTGTGAAAGCCTATAACAAATGCCAATTCTCAGGCAACATATCAAAAAGAAACGAAATTCCCCTCACAATGTGGCAGGAAATTGAGATTTTTGATGTGTGGGGGGTGGACTATATGGGCCCTTTCCCTTCCTCATATGGCTTCTCTTACATCTTGGTCGCGGTGGACTACGTCTCAAAGTGGGTCGAAGTTGTACCCACTGTGTCTAGCGATTCCAAGCATGTTATTAAATTGTTCAAAGATATTATTTTCCCAAGATTTGGAGTTCCCAGAACTGTCATATCAGATGGCGGGACCCATTTCTTGGAACGAAGCTTGGAAGCCTTACTGAAAAAGTATGGAGTTAACCACAAAGTCGCAACACCTTACCATCCACAAACTAGTGGTCAGGTTGAAGTATCTAATAGACAATTAAAGGCGATTCTTGAAAAAACGGTGAACAGAAACCGCACTGATTGGTCCACCAAACTTCCTGATGCCCTTTGGGCATACTGAACTGCATATAAAACACCAATCGGAACAACCCCGTTTTGTTTGGTGTACGGGAAGTCATGTCATCTCCCAATAGAGTTGGAACACAAAGCTTGGTGGGCCATCAAACAATTAAATTTCGATCTTAAAAGTGCAGGAGAGAATAGACAACTCCAGTTGCAGGAGCTAGAAGAGCTCCGAATGACTGCCTATCAGAGTGCCAGAATCTATAAAGAGCAGACAAAAATGTGCCACGACGGTCATCTCAAGAGGAAAGACATTGCCGTCGGCGACAAAGTACTCCTCAATTCCAAGCTCAAGTTGTTTCCCAGAAAACTTCGAACAAAATGATCCGGGCCCTTCACCATAAAGCACATCTATCCAACTAGAGCTGTCATAATTATCGACAACAACGGAGGAGAAAGGACGGTTAACGGTCATCGTTTAAAAAGATACTACACTCTGGAAGACAAAATGCCAAGACAAACCATTGAAATCACAGACGCTACGCCGTCAGCATAACAACGCTACAACTTCGTCGAGCCAGCGATGAAAAACCTAGGCGCTACTTAGGAGGCAACCCAAGATTTTAGTTTCTCCCTTTACTTTCCGTTCTTTTAATTACCCTAGGTAGATCTTATGAATATGAAAAAAAATCATATAACCAAAACAAACATAAAAACAACAAGATGAAAATATACAATTTTTTTTAACAAACATAAAAATATAAAAATCCGTTCGACCTTAACCCTACCAAACGGTTCTGAAACTGTTTGAAACCAAACGGTCCTAAAACCGTTTGGGACCAAACGGTCTTCAAACCGTTTGGAGCCAACCGGTCTTGAAACCGTTTGGAGCCAAACGGTCGCTAAACCGTTTGGAGCCAAACGGTCGCTAAACCGTTTGGGACCAAACGGTCTTCAAACCGTTTGGAGCAAAACAGTCTTCAAACAGTTTGGTCTAGGGTTTTTGTCAGGTCAACCCCCCGTTTCCTATAAATATAAACCCTACCCCCTCCTTCTCCTCTCTTCGACTCTCGAGTTTTCTGTAGCCTTCGCGAAAGACCATTCCATTGCCTTTGAACCCTCCTTCTCCCACGCGAATCACCGTCCACCTCCGTTCCACCGTTTGCTTCTCCGCCGTCGACGCTACCGACAGCTGCAAGGTAATCCAGCTTTTTCCACTTCCGCAATCATCTCTATCACCTTTAATGCCTTCGGTGCCGCTGCGGCGTTTCCCCTTCTCCAACGACGGTGCCACCATCATCGTCGTCTTTACCTCCAACCTTGCCGCACTCATCTTCGACGCCGATAGCTCTGTCCTCCGCCACCGTCACCTCCATTTTAACCACCGCCATCACCTTCGTTTTAACCGCCGCCGTTACCTTCGTTATAATCGCCGCCATCGCCTTCATCACCGGCATCTCCGCCCTCCTTTCGTCACTTTGCCTTCGCCGGCTGTAACCTGTCGTTCCACCTTCCAAACGGTTCCCAAACCGTTTGGGACCAAACGGTCTTGAAACTATTTGGGACCAAACGGTCTTGAAACCGTTTGGGACCAAACGGTCTTCAAACCGTTTAGGACCAACCGGTCTTGAAACCGTTTGGGACCAACCGGTCTTGAAACCGTTTGGGACCAAACGGTCTTCAAAACCATTTGGGACCAAACGGTCCTGAAACCATTTGGCTTTCCACAATCTCTAAAATATATATATATATATATATATATATATATATATATATATATATATATATAAAACCACATAAATACAAATAAAATCTAATTTTTTTGTGAACATTTTGTTCTAACTCATGATTTCCCATTTTGCAGATATGGCATCATCAGCAAAGAAGGCCATCAGATCTGAAGCTGCTCCTTCTCCGACAAGGGAGAAGATGATGGAAGAGCTGGCCAAACTTTAGAAAATTAGGGATGTCTTCAACAAGACTAGAGAGATCCCACCAAAGACCAAGATGATGGATGTCCTGTGCGAGATTGACCGCCTCACCAGATGTCTAGAAGAGGCAACTGACGAAGAAGTGGAAGAAATCTCCTCCGACGACGACGAAGGCTCGGAGTACACACCAAATCCCGAGGAGGAATCCCCATCCAAATAACAAAAAGGGAAACACAAGGTCCAAGAACTTGCGACCGGACAACCCTCAACAAAACGGGCAAGAAAACAAGTTCGCCCTGCCTCTGCTATGGATCAACCCCTTGCAACACCTACCACCACCATCCCTGTTACCACCCCTACTTCCCCCCCCCCCCCCCCCCGTCACCACCACAGCACCACCACCAGAAAATCTTTTCATACATACCACCCCCTCCACTGACAAAATCCTAAAACCCACTAAGTACGTCTGCTCCAGCATACTACTTAAGATGGGGATCTAGGACCGCATTTTTGAAATGCTAGAAAAAGCCAATCTCGCCAGGCTATGTCTAGTACCTGAGCTCTCCTATTCTGAACCCACTACTGAATTCTTCACCTTCCTTACCAAAGAACCCGTAGACATCATGGATAGAACACGGGACGGAGGTGACAGAAGGCTGGTCACCCATATCTTCGGTAACAAGGTTGTCTTAACAGAAAACATATTGAACGAAGTTTTTATCAACAACCAGGAGCAGCTAAATAAGGCCAAGGATGGGGAACCGAGCACCCTGAGTTCAACAGACACAAATTTTGGAAATCTCTCACTGGGCTCCCCACCTATGATGCTAAGACGTACAAAGCATCGAACATACATTCTGGATTCGTGCACACCCTACAAAAAAATCTTGCTGGCACACTCTTCCGCAGGACTGAAGGAGGAAAAATTAAAATTTCGGATCTCTTTGTTCTCTGGTCCATCCTAAACGGAAGGCCAGACAACATTAGACGACAAATAATCCAGAAATTATCAACTTACGCCCTGGGGAATTAAATATGCATGGGGGCCATGTCACATCCATCATAAAATACCTTAAGATGGATAGACCCCTACCTCACTGCACGCAAATAAAGGGTGACATCCTTACCAATGAACAAACTTTGAAGAACTCCTTCATTATTAAGGAAAAGGATGTGAAACTGCATTATGTCTTCTGCCCTATAATCAAGTCATCAAGAACGCTCCTCCCACTTCCGGAGCTTGCAAACTATGACATCGAAAATCTTCTCTTCTCTGATGAAGAGATTACACAACTCTTAGCTTCGGTTAAAGCGGCCGACAAGAAAGCAAAAGTGGGACAGACGGAGCTCAGCATCACAACCCCGGCAGATCGACCATCAAAAATACCTGTCAAACGACCTTCCAGAAGGCAGTTAGAGGCACAACAGCTGTCGGGGACACCAACATCAAAGCCAAATCCATAGGTCGAGACCCTCCATGAAGAAGTCTTAACCACCTCATCAATCGACTCTTTCATTCAGAGTCTACATGGCCATCTAACCGCCACCACCACTCCACCTTCCACCTTTCCAACATCTACCACTCCTCCCTACTTCACCACATCCACGCAACCATTCACATCCTCTTCTTCACCCCTTTTTCCTTCGGGCTCTCCCTTCTCCACTCCTATGCCTGACCTTACCACTTTCCTATTTCCCTCCACAATTTCTACCCCATCTCTATCACTCCCACCGCTTTCACCTGAGATACCACCACCTTTCACATCCACCACCACCCCGACACCGTTGGTGACTCCATCCATAGTCACCACGCAGTTCGCGGCATTATCAGTGTCTCTTCCGCAAGGCACTACCACCCTCCCACATAGACCCCAGCCACCCCCCTTCCGCCTCTGGGATCCCTTTTGCCAATATCGGTGAGGAATTCGGCCGTCAATTCAACGCCGTCCAAAACCTCCTCACCGATCCTTCTAACATTTTACATTCTATTTTTTCTTGTATGCAGGGAATATTGAAATAGGTGGCCATGATCGACGAGCATAACAGATCCTTGCCCAACATCCTCCAAGGGTTTCAGCAATGACAAAATGAGGTGGCTACGCAAGTTGAGCACATCAACAACCACTACAATAACTTGCCGGATCTAGTCCTTGGAGCGATGCGCCAGCAAGAAGCAACAACAAAGCAAATCAATGAGATCTCTACGTAGATTCAACCTCTGCCTGAGACTCTCCGCAAGCTCCAACAACAACAAGCAGTTCTGAGCACGCGCTTGGACACCATCAACAACACCCTCACACAACTACATAATCGCCAAGAGGAGTCAACTAATAATGACATCCAGCAGCTGCGTGCTCAAGTTACAGATCTAACAGCACGTCTCCTCTCTGCCGAGGGCCGATATAATGACCTCAAAGAATCCCACGACGCACTGCTCGAAACACACGAGCATCTGCAAGTGGCTTTCGATGAGTTACAAGCCACCCATCGGCGGTTGAAAAAGACCGCAAGTAAAAAGCCAGCAGACAAGGCAGCAGCCGACAAGGATGGCGATAGTGACGAAGAAGAAGAAGACTTTGACTCATCTGCTGACTCGAACAATGATACCACCTCCTCAGGTGATAAATCTGATGATGGAGAGGACCCAGGCAATGCAGCAGAACCTTCTCACAAAGGTTCTGACAAAGGCCACCATGACGGTGAACATCACCCCAAGTCCCCACACAATGATAATGTTAACATGTCATATGGGAACCAATTCCTTGATTATTCCACTCTGGGGTCCATCATGGGGTCAGCCAAAGACGCGGCTTACACTGAATTCTAACAATGTATATTAGGAACCAGTGCCAGCCCGCCCACAAAAACCGCCCCACCTCTCTCCACGCTCGACATGTCGGCGCCTTCCCCCTGACCAGGACGAGGCAGAACGAGTAAGCTTAGATACAGATGAAGACCTTGTTCTGCCTCCGACTCGGAAGATTATCTACAAGGCCATGCAGTAGCCCTGGTACAACTCGCTTCTCCCCCTCCGCAGGAGCTTCTCCCGCCACCACCTCTACCAAACAAAATGCATGATCTTGATATGACGGCCATCTCCACATTAGATGCTCAGGACATTTTTATACTGAACACTATTGTGGATGATGCAAAGGCAGGGGAAGACATCATCTACAATAACACAAAAACTAGGTGCAAGATGACAAGAGAAGACTTCCGCCACATCCTGTGACCTCGGTCCATGATGTCGATGGCAATCTTCTGCGTCCTTTTTGCCAACTGTATAGAAATGTATAGAAGTTCTAAGAGGTAGAAGCCCATTTTCAATGCCTCACCTGCTTTGTCTATTGGCCTTTTATACAAAGACATACGAGCACAATAAATTGAGCGGCTGTGTGCCGGTTTAGCACGACGGACACGTTATCTTACCGTGCCCTTTCAAGTCTCAGATCATTGGCTATTTATGATTGTTGACACCGAAGCTCGGGAGGCCAAGGTCTATAATTTTTACGGCGCTGAGCTACCTGCCGGTACAATAAACTTCGTTGGTGAAGCAGCTGGTGAAGCGCGATGTATACCCTTCTGGCAGCTTAAGTTAATCTAGGTTGCACGCCCATCTCTCCGCCAAGACTGGAGCCAGCCCTGGTTCCAAATAATAATCCCTCAAGTTCAAGCTGCCGAGGGATCTGGGGATTGTGCTTTCTGCACCATACGTCACATCCAAGCGCTGAGCCAAGAAATCCCTTTTGAGGACCTAATCGCTGAAGATTTTCATTCTTTGCGAGGGCGTTACGCCATGGAACTCATCTGTGATAGAAGGTTCTTCAAGGACCCAACAATGGCTCCAGATGACGTCCCTCGTTACCTTTTTTCAGCCGTCCAACGCCCGTAGAGGCGACCTTTCCGCCAAATTCTGAAAGAGTTGGAGAAATTAGAGGAGCCGGCCTTAGCTACCGAGAAAAGTAAAGGAGACATCGATCCTTTGTCTGCAATAGAACCAACCTTTCCTGACTTCGATCACAGTGCTTGCAAAGGTCTCAACGACCTCGAACTACATCTCATTATGGCACGGCTTTCAGTCGAAAAGGATGAGCTTGTATTCATGTCTAGGGACATTTTAGTTATGGCAAACACGCTTCGAGAGACTTTACAGGTTAAAGGATCCCTCTCCGTAAGCCTTATGGCGGCTTACCAGTTTCTGCTCGGCCAAAATAACCCCACTACATAAATGGCGTCCCCGTACATGAATGATGATCTTCTAAAGCTCAAGAACTTCGGCACAACTGAAGCACTGATCTCCTTTCTACAACACACAACGCCGAAGTTCATCATGTTACCCTTCCTTTATCATGAGCACTGGATGCTCCTAGAAAAAAACCTACCAGATGGAACAACTACAATATATAACAGTTTTGATAGCTAGTACAATCCACGACAGAAGAACTATGTCATGACACCAAGGACGCCAACAGAGGTAGTGGCGAAGGAATGCGCTGACAAATTAATCGCCTTTCTAAGTCAGCACACAAGGGCTTATGACAAAGAGCATTTTCATCGCCCTGCCTTCAGCCACAAATGTCCCCAACAAATCTGACAATCAAATGACTGCGGCTTCCACGTCCTCTACTGGATGTACACCATCATCGTCCTTCAAAGACCAGTAGAAGATATGACTGACGTGGATTACCACGCTCTACGCAGACAATTCGCAGCAAATCTACTTCAATCACCAGGGGCAAATTCAAAATTACCTTAGCCTGCAACCCTTGTCATCGTACTTCTCCGCCTCTCACTTTGACACTCTGAGGACAGAGTGAGTGAGAAGTTAGGGGGGGAGTACATTAGACAAGGGCGAGGTATCATTTCTAAATCTCTCTTTCCCCATTTTCACCTTTCTCTATTTGTACATATTTTCTTTTCTTCTTTTTCCTCTTTAACTTTCTTTTTAAATAACCTTTTTTGAATAAAGTCACTCTCAGTTAACTTTATATTCATGTTAGTCCCCAAAAGTAAATAACACTTAGACTTTTAATGGCGATTTAATAATGTCCCTCCACTATTGATTTTCATGCTTTTGCTTCACTTCTTTATATGACTCTCCACAGGTCAATATCAAGGAAGAAATAAGCCAGGCTCTCAAGGGTGAGAGGGGCATCAGGAATCTTCCAAATCAAGAAGCTCTACAAGTGGACCACAAACCAAATAAGTGCATGTTGAAAAAACTCTAAGAACAACTTTCCTCTCTTCAAAATAAAAGAGGCTTGGCCGCCCAAAATAAATTCCCAAACAAAACCCCAAAACCCAAGCCTGTGAGTCTTTGAATAAAAGCCAGAGAGTCAAATAAAATTATGAGAGTTGTGCCATAAATAAGGATCTATATAAAGAACCGATGAAGGTCTCACCCGACCGACACATTCAGCTGCCCTCACAAAGGCAGATGTGTCGTGCCCGGTAGTGAAACCCTAAGGTATCCAAATATATGAAAGGCTTATAAAGGACTCACCCGACCGGTACATTCATCTGCCCTCACAAAGGCAGATGTGTCGTGCCCGGTAGTGAGATCCTAAAAGCATAGACAACCCCTCCCCCACTTGAAGGGGGAGTTACACTTCAAGCCTTTATCCAACCCTCATACCCTCTCTAGCTTTCAGTAGGTCTTTCAGAGAGGTATAAAGCTGATTAGAGTCAACAACATGCACAAAATAAAGGTGGCCCCGATGCGAGTTATGAGATACGGAAGGAACCTAAGACCCAAGCAACTCTCGAAACCTGAAAGAGTCAAGGCAAGCAATAAGACCTGATATAACCTTAGGAGAACTCAGATTAATAATTGAAGGAAGAGTATGGAAATTCTAAATAAAATCACCTGGCCATTACATGCCTCAGCTCTATCTAACTTGAGGACAAGCTAGACTCTAAGTTAGGGGGGGGGTGATAACCTCCAACTTTGATGATTATCTTAGTCTTTTTCTTTAGTTTTCCACACTCTTTCTAAATTAAATATATACATAATCCCTAAATTTTCTCTCTTATTATAAATATATTATCAGACTAACTTTTCCCTTTTATATATGTGGAAAAACACAAAAAAAATATCATAAAGGACTAACTCAGCCTCAGACCGCATGAAGCCAAACGGTCCCGAGACCGCATGGTGTCAAACGGTCCCAAGACCGCATGTAGCCAATCGGTCCCAAGACCGCATGGAGTCAAACGGTCCCAAGACCGCATGAAGCCAATCGGTCCCAAGACGGCATGGAGTCAAACGGTCCCAAGACCGCATGAAGACAATCGGTCCCGAGACCGCATGAAGTCAAACGGTCCCAAGACCGCTTGAAGCCAATCGGTCCCGAGACCGCATGGAGTCAAACAGTCCCAAGACCACATGAAGCCAATCGGTCTCAAGACCACATGGAGTCAAACGGTCCCAAGACCGCATGGAGTAACACGGTCCCGAGACCGCATGAAGCCAAACAGTCTTGAGGTCCAAACGGTCTTGAGGTCCAAACGATCTTGAGGTCCAAACGGTCCCAAGACTGCATGGAGTCACACGGTCCTGAGACCGCATGAAGCCAAACGGTCTTGAGGTCCAAACGGTCTCCTAACCGTTTGGACTTCACTTAAGGCCTATAAATAAGACCCCAAGGGTCCTCAACCAGGCATCAAGTTTCAGACATCCAAAGGCTGCCTCAATCACTCCAGAGCACTTACGACTTCCATCCTTCGCCCTGGGGCTGCCGGTCTGAGACCCATACTCCATCTCGAAGCTGCTTTCTCTCTCTCCGCCAAAGAAGGTGGGAAGAAGGAGATCTCGTCATCGCACAACCCGTGAAGCTGGTGGATCATTTCTCTCTCTCCAAGGGGTTGACTTTCCTCTCTCCTTTATGCGGATGATGCACTCTCTCTCTCTTCTTGCCTCCTTCTTTGTCCTAGTCATGAGCGAGTAGTCTCTTTCACTAGGGTGCAGGGTGTAGCCCCACTACCCATGTTTTCATATCATGTAAATGTAATCCATAAATTGTAATATAGAGTTCTTATCTTTTCAGTTCAACATCAAACATTTAATGAATGCATGTTGCTTGATCTCCAACTTGTGTTATCCTTTATCTTTTAGTATGAATTGTCTACGTTTGTACAATTAGATTTGAAACTCATTTGTATGTTGGTTCTTGGTGCATGTATCCACCATGCATCTGTTTCGGTATCTAGAAGTGTGTCTCAAGAAGTGGAGTAAACTCACTATCATTTGTTGCACTTTCATACTATGAAATGGAATCAGTTGATGTATGAAAGTGCAACCTTGGTAAGTCGAGAAACACACTTTGTGAGGGGAATGATTCAAAGTAAGTGACCATTTGTTCGGTAATGGCTGGCATTGCAACATTCCCGCACTTCTCGTAGTTAGTTCTTCGAAAGGAAACTAAGTCTACAAAGATACTAGCTGACTAGACTCTTTTTACAGGTTATGTTTTGCTTTGCATGTGCTGATTCATGTGTAGTGGCGGTGAAAAACTGATCACATCCTAGTGACCTTTATCATAGTTTAACCCCTTACATTTACTTGCTTTCTTTACTTTGTATGTTCTTAGTTTAAAACAACAAAACCCAACTTTCAATTTAAGTGCCTACTAGTAAGTGATTAAGTGAAATTCTAACATTTTCCATCTTGTTGCTCGCAACAAGACCGTTGTCCTGAGGATTCGACCCTTAACTATACTACGATAAGACTTCCACGTATCTTACCATACGTGGGTGTAGTTCTTTATCTAGTATATGCAAGGCTAAACCTAAAGACTTACTATCTTTAGGATTTTTAGTTGGTGCACGCAATTCCACGTGAGTGGAAGCTCCATCAATGAGGTAGGGTTGTGAAGCATTTCCGGTGCATGTGGTGAATACCAAGGTGAAGAGTCCTAGTATTCAGGAGGTGTCAGTTGTCTATGAATTTGAAGACATGTTTCCCGATGAGTTCCCAAGTGTTCCCCCTCCTAGCGAGATTGATTTTGAGATCAATCTAGTACCTAGTCACAACCGATAGTGCAGACAATGTATAGGATGGCACCAACTGAGATGCAAGAGCTAAAGAAGTAGTTGCAAGTGTTGCTTGAGAAGGGATCTATCAAACCAAGAACACCCCTTTTGGGTTCTCCAGTGTTGTTTGTAAAGAAGACAGATGTATCTATGAGATTGTGCATTGACTACTAACAGTTGAACAAGGTGACAATAAAAAATAAGTATCCTTTGCTAAGGATAGATAATTTGTTTGACTAGTTGAGGGGTGTTGTAGTATTCTCGAAGATAGATATGAGGTCAAGATTTCATCAGTTACGGATCAAGGTGGATGACATGCCCAAGTCAACTTGTAGGACTCCGTATGGTCATTACAAGTTTGTGGTTATGTCGTTTGGGCTGACCAATGCACTAATAGAGTCTATGGACCTGATGAACAAAGTGTTCAGGCCTTACCTTGATCAATTTGTGGTAGTGTTCATAGATGACACCTTGATATACTCTAGAGATAGCCAATAGAATGAGCAACATCTATGAGAGGGGTTGACCTTGTTGAGACAACATAAGTTGTATGCCAAGTTCAGTAAATGTGAGTTTTGCCTGAAGAAGGTATCCTTTATGAAACACACCATATCCATAGAAGGTGTGCGGGTGGATCTTAAGAAGGTTCCATCTATTCTAGAGTGGGAGTAGCCGAATACACCGATAGAGGTTTGTAGTTACCTTGGTTTGGCAGGATGCTATAGAAGGTTTATCAAGAACTTCGGCGTCGTGGTGTTACCCCTAAGGTAGCTGACAAGGAAATGTGTGCCTTTTTTCTGGGATAAAAAGTGTTAGTGTTCTTTCCATCTTTTGAAGGAGAAACTGACCAATGCACCAGTACTAGTATTGCCAGAGCAATGAAAGGTTATATAGTCTTCTGTGATGCTTCAAAGAATGGTTTGGGATGTGTGTTGATACAAGATAAGAACATGATTTCTTTCTCTTCACAAAACCTTAAGAAATAGGAGGAGAGCTACCCTACACATGATATGGAGCTTGTTGTAGTGGTCCATGCCTTCAATAAATGGAGATACTACCTTTATGGTGAGAACTGTCAGATCTTCACCGACTATAGGAAAGTTTAAGTACATATTTTCACAACAGGAGTTGAAAAATGAGACAGAGAGGCTGGATGAAGCT
This sequence comes from Alisma plantago-aquatica, assembly GCA_963693085.1. Classification (NCBI taxonomy): domain Eukaryota; kingdom Viridiplantae; phylum Streptophyta; class Magnoliopsida; order Alismatales; family Alismataceae; genus Alisma; species Alisma plantago-aquatica. Next base: position 1,387,790,634 of record OY856412.1, read on the forward strand.
GATCAAAGATTATGATTATACCATAAACTACCATCCAAGGAAGGTGAATGTGGTGGTATATGGTCTAAGTAGGAAATCATCTTTTCCATCATATGTGGATAAAGCAGAATTGTGTTCTTTGGTGTGCCATAAAAGAGACATGTTGGTCTCCTTACATCAGATGAATGTGAAGTTGTAGTTGTCCTTGTTAGCAGGAGTAATGGCCCAGTGATAGGTGAAGCCTACATTGATACATCATAACTGAGATGCACAATGTGATGATACTGTGGTTCAGTAGATCCATGCAGAGATTGATAGAGAGAAGCGTGATGGATTTCATGAGTCCAAGGATGGGATAGTGTGTTGTCATGGTAGAGCAATGGTACCTTATGTGATGACCTAATGAAGCTAGTTCTAGAAGATTCTCACTCTTCGATGTACTCCATGCACCCACGTAGCACCAAGATGTTTCACAATCTAAAAGATTTGTATTGGTGGCCTGGTTTGAAGTGAGATGTAGCTGAGTTTGTGGTAAAGTGCATAATATGTAAGTAGGTTAAGGCAGAGCATTAGAAACCTACAGGGACTTTATATTTCTTGCCTATACCAAAGTGGAAATGGGATCATTATCACAATGTACTTTGTGATTGGACTTCCTAGGATAGCCAAAGGTCATGACCCCATATGGGTGATCATTAACAGGTTGACTAAGTCAGCGCACTTCCTTCCTGTGAAGTCAACATAAATAGTTGAGAAGTTAGCATAATATATGTTGATGAGATAGTTTGTTTGCATGGTATCATAGCTACCATTGTGTCAGATAGAGGTCCTTATTTTGCCAATTGCTTTTGGGAGCATATGCATACAACCGTGGGTATGTAGTTGAAACTCAACATAGCATTTCATCCATAGATAGATGGGCAGTCTGAGAGGACTATACAAACCTTACAAGATCTATTGAGAGCTTGTGTCTTATAGTTTTTGGGCAGTTGGGATTACATCTTAGTTTGATAGAGTTTCCTACAATAACAATTATCAAAGGAGTATTGATATGGCACTATACGAGGCTTTGTATAGGAGATGTTTTAGATCTCTATTGTGTTAGTGTGAGATGGTGAATACCAACTTTTGGGTCTTGAGCTTGTGCACAAGATGATAGAAATGATCAAGATGATATTACAATAGTTGAAAGCAGTCCATGATAGATAAAAGTCATACATTAATAATCATCATAAGCCTTTAGAGTTATAAGTGGGAGACAATGTGTATCTCAAAGTCTCTCCTTAGAAAGGCGTATTGAGGTTTGGGAGGAAGGGTAAGTCAGCTCCTAGGTTTATGGGACCCTACCCTATGGTGGCACATGTTGGGAAGGTGGCTTACATGTTGGAGTTGCCACTTGAGTTGCACAGGTTGCATCCATTGTTCCATATTAGCATGTTGAAGAAGTGTCACCCCGACACTAAATTAGTATTGCAACCTATGGAGGTTGAGATGGATGAGGGCATGTCTCATGTGGAAGGTAATGCATTGATCCTTGATAGGAGGATCAAGAAGTTGAAGAAGAAGGATATCATTTTGGTTAAAGTTTTGTGGGTTCATTGTGGCGTAGAGGAAGCCACATGTGATCTTGAGGATGAGATGTGTAGTAAGTATATGTTTCTTTTCGTGTAGGATTTTGGGGGAGAAATCCTTGTTTGAGATTTATGGTTGTAAGACACCTGACCTAGATTAGTAATTCATCTTGCTTGCTTTGCCTAATAGGATGCTTAAAACTTAATCTAATCTCCTAAAATTCTTTTACAACATGTGACATGGTTATGTTTTTAGTTTGGTCTTACTTGGTCGATGTTTGATCTAGTTATGATTGTTTTAACCAAGCTGTAATTTTCCCATGTTGAGGGGTTATCTTGCAATTTGTTAGATGTTGGATGTGCCTCTTGTGTTTTGGCATCTTGAGAGAGAGGATGGTGTTTTGGGTGCCTTGTTGTGCCTTGGTTTGATGAGGAGAGAAGTTGTGACATGTTGAGTGTTGTTTCTAGGGTTTGCTTAAATGCCCTATGTTGATGTTGATCTTGTGTTGACCGAACATGATATTGGCCTTTCAGCGACCATCCTAGATGTTTCTTGGTGTGTTTTCTATGGTCAAAGGTGGTTGGAGTGTGTAGTGGAGTTCACTTCAGTCAAAGAAGGATGTAACTCCCTTTTTTGGTCGAAGATGACCTAGGGTTTGTTTTGGTCGCTAGAAAGTTTTTGACCATGAGCCTTTGTGGCCATGTTTCCTTCGACTGATGATGTCACTCCCCGATCTCACACTAACCACTAATCACGAGATTAGGGCGCGACGGAGGGATTATCACCTAAACAAATCACTGAGAATTTTTTTTTTAAACCTCGTAATGATATCCGGATTATTGTTGTAAACTAAAACATAATAAACTATTGTGGAAGAATTTCAACTAAACTGGCTAGAGTACGTAAACAGAGTTTACAACATGTAACATTGTTTAATAGAAAGTAAACATAACAATTAATTTACATCTTTATACACATTCCACATACACACTCTCTCTCACCCACGCCATGTCCCAAGGATCGAGGGGAAAGGACTAAGAGACCACTATCTAACTAAACTAACTACATATACCTTCTACAGATTAAGCGTTAGGATGAAAAGATCCTTCTGATTCCTGGAATTGTCACTGACCTGAAAATGTTTGAGTAGAGGAATGCGCCTACTCGCTCAGTGAATAATATTTCACTTAGCCATCATCGGATAACTCCATATTTTACATTTAACAGGAATATGTGAATAAAATAACAAACTGAGCAGTTCTAATTAAACAGTGCAATTATCACAGAAAAGTATAATGAACATTTAAAGAACAAGTATTATAAATTCTTAATCTGAACATACACAAGTTTCATATTAATCTACCTTAATTCTAAGTAATCATCTTTTAACTTATGCCCTGATCATATGCAGTGTACTCTGCATATAAAGTCTCGTAGCGAACTACGAACCCACCGTACAAGACTTAGTGACACACCCGGGAAATGCTAACTCTGACTGCCGTCCTGGTCTGCATCAGGACTCTCAGGCTCACACGGCCTCACTGCACTCTCAAAGAGTGTACTCTAGACTCCTCCTCTAACCTGAGCACACAGGCGGAGAGTCTGGGTTACCAGTGTGACACACGCACAGATTATTATTGAATAACCCCTATTTACTCCAGTGCCACCGTGACACACGCATGGATTATTGTTGAACACTGCCTCTCTGTCCTCGTGCCACCGTGACACACGCACGGATTATTGTTGAACACGAGCCACCGACCATCTAGACACACGCTAGGTAGGTCGTTTCACCCCTAAGGCACAGACCTCCAAAAGGGGTTCTACAGTGTCAGGGCATCTAAGTCTAACACATTTTATTATAACAAGAAAACTCTTATAACATTGTGTCTCTCTCGCACATATTCGACTACTGGAATATATTGTAATTCTGCAATTCACTAGATGAAACCAGAAGTTCAACTTTCATAACATTTCTATATATATAGTGCAACAACTATTCTCTTATATCGCAATAACTCATAACTCAGCTATGCTTTCATGCAAACAGATTTGTTCACTGTAAATAGATTTCATATCTATTCCACGTCTCTATACTGATTTCATATTACTGAACATTCAAACATACTATATTGAAAGGAATACTCAACTTGAAATAGTTTATCACATTTATTCGCATCTTACTGGAATTACTCGTAAAGCATACACTTTTATTTTACTAGTCATTTCGTTTCGTTTGAACTATGCAAATTAAAAGTCTAAGGATGCTAACTATGCTCGGCATCCGAGTAATCTCTATTACCCACATATACATAAACATCATTTGTCATCTATAAACATGACTCAGTATCAACTTATCCAGTTTCGATGCTAAACATCCATTTTATGCTCAACGTATACGTTGTAGTTGTAATACAGGAAATTCTATCATTTTCATCAATCATATTACGTATTTCAAGTTCCAATGAATCATATAAATTCATTAATTCAATCCACACTGATCAGATGCTAAACTAAATCATATAACGGCATAAGGAAGCAGTTTATAAAATAAAATTCGAGTAACGCCAAATACTGTCCAAAAGCCAAGTATCAGCGAAAAATGCATAGTTTACCGAAAAATTCCAACTAAGGAGTAAAATGATGATAACTAAATGAACTACTACTCACAACGGTTTGGGATGTCCGGATCTGACTGAAGATGCCTCCAGAGCTTGTTTCGGGGCAAATTTTTGGGTCGTCTTTTACCTTGGAACAAACCCAAATTTGAACCTACCAAACAGTTCTACGCTTGCACAGATTAAAGAGGGAGCTGAGCTAGGATGCAGAATCGAAGCAATTGATTGCAAATCTCTGCTCTGGGCACACGGCCGAAGTCGATGCTGCCGTTTGGTGGCGTTTTTGCTGTGCCAGGATGCCCTCTGGCCACGGCTTCACGCAGCTGCTGCTGCAGCTAAATGGGGTGTCGTTCATGCTGCTTGGGCACAGGTGGGAAGCGTTTGGGGAAGGTAGGAAAGAAAAAGAAGGAAGGGGAGGTGGACGACCTGCTCAAACGAACTCTAGGACCCCAAATCGCCCCGCCCAAATTCCCCTTGCTGCTGCCATCGGGCGCAGCTGCAAGTGCTAGCTGGGGCGCCGCCCTAACTAGTGAAGAATGGACAAGGTGAAGAAGAAGAGGAGAGGTACAAGGAGGCTTCGCCCATCCAAAAGCAAAGCAACGTCGCCCAACTCGACCCTGAACCTGTCTTGCTGCTTGAACACGGCCGGCGCTGCTACTGGTTGCAGGTTGGAGGCGCCACCCAAGCTGGAAGAAGCACCGCTAGGGCGGGCTGGGGGAAGAAGAAAGGCAGAGGAAGGAGAAGAAGAAGAGGGCGTTTGCGGATCGGAGCTACTAAGCCAGAGAAATCGCGCCCAAGATCGCTCTTGGTCACCACCTGCTGGTTCAATCGGGCGCCGCTCTAGCAGTCCCTGTTGTATCGGCCGTGTGAGGAAGATAAAGGCGGAAGGGATAAGCGAGAAAAGGCAAAGGAAAATAAAAGTCTAAAAGAAAAACTGGAAAAATTGCACTATAGGTCCAAGGAGAACAAAAAGTCTATAACTTTCGCCTCGAGGGTCCAAATCGAACGATTTCTTTTGCAAAACTTCAAGCACGAGGTCCTCTACACCCTCGAAGCAAGAAATCATGTTGATTAGATTGTCACAACTGGTCAAAGCACTAATTGAATATGGGTACTTAATGCAACTTAGTTAACCTAACGATCAGCATTGCTATTATCGTTAATTTCCTCAGATGATTCAATCTCATCCATTGATTCACATCTTAGCTTATCTTGATTAACCATGATGTTTAATAAGGTACTTAGCACTAATCAAGGTGTTTCACGCTAATTGAGGTATTTATTGACTAACCCTAATATGGGTTATAACAATCTCCCTCCCTTATAAGAATTTCGTCCCGAAATTCCTAAAAGAGAAAAGGAAACTTGATACGCATCTCTAACTCAAGCTCCCACGTGGCTTTCTCTAAGTTATGGTTTCTTCCACAAAACCTTTACTAATGGTATCTCGCGATTCTTAAGCTTCTTGATCCTCCGATCAACTATCTATATTGGTCCCTCAACATAGGACACATCTGATCTGAGCTGTACCGGTTCTGGGTCTACAATCTTCTCTGTACCAGGATAACATTTATTTAGCATAGATACATGAAAAACACCATGTAGATTAGACAATTCAGATGGCAATTCCAACCTATAGGCTACAGGTCCAATCCTATCAATGATAGGATACGGGTCCATAAACCTAGGAGTCAGTTTGCCTCTTTTACCAAATGTCAGCACTCCCTTCCATGGTGAAACTTTCAAGTACACTTCATCACCAACCTCAAACTCAAGAGGTCTACGTCTCTTCTCAGCATAACTCTTCTTCCTGTCCTGTGCAACTTTCAACTGTTCTTTGATCACAGTAATCTTTCCAATGGTCAAACCCACTATCTCTGGTTCATGAATCTGCTTTTCACCTACCTCATACCAACATATGGGTGATCTACACTTTCTACCATACAGAGCTTCATACGGGGCCATACCAAGACTGGAATGGTGTCTATTGTTGTATTTAAACTCTATAAGGCTTAAGTGTTCTTCCCCACTTCCACTAAAATGCAAAACACATGCTCTCAGCATGTCCTCAAGAGTCTGAATGGTCCTCTCAGACGAACCATCCATCTGTGGGTGAAAAGCTATATTGCATCTCAACTTTGTGCCCAAAGCACGATGCAACTGATTCCAAAACCTAGATGTGAACTTAGAATCTCTATCTGATATAATAGAAACTGTGATACCATCCAATCTGACTATCTCATCCATATATATCTTAGTCAACTTCGGGACAAGTTGACTTAATATGAAGAAAATGAGCAGACTAAATTAGTCTATCCATAATCATTCATATCGAGTCATAACCTCTAGGTGTCTTGGGCAACCCTATCACAAAATCCATTGTGATATGTTCCCATTTCCACTATGCTATAGGAAGAGATTACAAGGTACCTACATGTTTCTGGTGTTCAGCCTTAACCTACTGACACACGCTGCACCTAGCCACATACTCAACTACATCCTACACCAGGCCACCAATACCACTCCTTGAGATTCATGTACATATCAGTGTTACCTGGATGCATAGAATACATTAATGCATGTGCTTCCTCAAGAATCTTTTCTTTTAAATCATTATCTTGAGGTACATGCAACCTATCATGCCGATACAATACATCATCATCTGAACACCTAAACTCTGGTCTCTTCTCCTTGACATATCATGCATGATCTGCCGTAATTCACTGTCATTTTGCTGAAGTTCCTTGATCTGATCATAAAAAGTAGGCTTGACTTGCATCTGTGCAAATCAACCACTCTGCTCTGTCACCCCTAAGTCTAAGTTCAACTTCTGCATCTCTATTAGCATGTCTCTCTTGAAACATGCCATAGAGAATGCATCAGCTATTGAACTTGACTTCCTGCTCAAGGCATCAGCTACCACATTCGGTTAATCAGGGTGATAGTCTATCATCACATCATAAAGAAAGTGTCACCATGTCTTAAGAACATGAACTACATCATCTAACTTCAGATCATGTATCGGGTAATACTCCTCATTCTAAGGTTCTTACTTCTTGTTATTACTGCAAGAATTTATTTCATAACACACTTCACTTATTTTGTATTTCTTTTTTTTTTGTTCAAAACACACTTGTTACATTTCAAATTTATAACTTACTCTTTTCTCTGAATCATTTCATATTGTTTATCTACCTTTAAACCCTAGATTTTTTTTTAGTACTAGCTTACCTTTCATAGTGCAATTTTTATGATTTGGTTTTATAGAAATGCTAGTATTCAAGGTCAAATCTCTAGTGATATCCCTTGAATTACTACACCTCTAAACATTCTAGGGTTTGGTCCTTATCAATAACATAGTGTTATTGTAATGTGACTTTGCTTCCTTAGTTTGAAATTCAAACTTGAATCTCATAAATTTTACTAAAGCCTTCCTTATATTATCATTGGAATTTCCTTTCTCTTACTTGGGCATTCAGATACATTACATTTTCAATTTACCTTGCTATGGTTTGATCATCATATTGTGTGTCATTATTTCATTCACTTAGACGTCTCTACCTTGGTAGTTATGCAACATATATGATGCATTCATTTTCTAAATTACACGCTTGTTCTTTATTTTAAAAGCTAGTTTGTTAGTCTATAGAGACTTAGAATCCAAAGGTAGTATGTATGAATGCACTAAACTTTATAATAAAGATATACATACCATACTCTCAATTATGTCATGTAATCCTCATTCCTTAATCAAGGTCATCCTTTCTAACATTTCTCTTAATTCAACTAAATTTCTTGGCTTGGTCCTATGATTTACATAAGGCTCTTTATTTCTATGTACTTATTGTATACTTAACTCTTTTCTTCTATTTTGTCTTTACTTTGAAGTACATAAAAAATATTTTACTCTATTCCATGATCCAACCCAAAGTTGATTCTTACTATCTTAGTCATTACACACTTTTCTCATATCTTTTTCTATATTCTCATATTTAAAGTTCATATAATACAAATCAGTAAATTTAATCTGAGCCTTATATCGTGTTCCTTTATTTCCTATTAAGGATTACTCAAATGAAACTCCAACGTTGGGCCTCCGATATCAGTTCCAACAAATTCTTAGTTGTTCTAATCTTTCTTTTACATCTCAACGTCTTAGTGTATGTACATTCTCACTATAATGTGTGTCTAAATTATCCAGAGTCTACTTTTTATTATATTTTTAGTAGGAGTCATTAGATCCCAGTAACGCATCCTGCCAGCCGGACCAGGCCGAACCTGTAGTCCTGAAGCCAAGAGCTACTCAGGATTAACCAACTCCTATTAATCTCAAACATGTGGAAATAATATCCACTTAGGGCAAACTCATTTAAACAAAACTTCTGGTCTACTTAATACAAATAATATAAACAATAAATAAATCACTTCATGACACTCAATCAATATAAAAGAATCATATTTATTCTACAAGCTGAAAATCTAAATTCATACATATAAGAGCATTTGTAATGATTTCCAATCAAATAAGCAATATAAGGCAAGAGTTGCATCGCATCCTATGTTTAATCTCTTATTCCTGTATTAATTTCCTATCTCATAACCCTAAGATTTCTAGGGTTTTTCTCTAGCCTATCCTCCATCTGCATACCTGGCCAGGGCATCCAGAGAAAAATAGACAGAGTAGCTTGATACTGGTCAATCTAAGTATTCAGACACCTGGCCAGGGTATCCAAACACTCAGATCTCCCAGAGCTAAAGACACATCATTTCTTATCCATCTTAATTATAACTCTATCTTTTGATCCTAATGATCCCTGTTGACTCGGCCTAAGCTTTCAACTTGGTCCTCGTGACCACATCATCTTCCTACCATCTGCAATAATATAACAGAACACTTCCTGTTATCAAATTGCAGTTAGAAGGAAGACACCTAAGTCCTAATCCTATTGGTCTCTTGTCGTCCCCTGACCTTAACTTAGAGCAACCATATACTCAACCTATGCTCTAATACCAAGTTGTCACACCCCGATCTCACACTAACCACTAATCACGAGATTAGGGCGTGACGGAGGGATTATCACCTAAACAAATCACTGAGAACTTTTTTTTTAAAACATCGTAATGATATCCGGATTATTGCTGTAAACTAAAACATAATAAACTATTGCGGAAGCATTTCAACTAAACTGGCTAGAGTACGTAAACAGAGTTTACAACATGTAACATTGTTTAACAGAAAGTAAACATAACAATTAATTTACATCTTTATACACATTCCACATACACACTCTCTCTCACCCACGCCATGTCCCAAGGATCGAGGGGAAAGGACTAAGAGACCACTATCTAACTAAACTAACTACATATACCTTCTACAGATTAAGCGTTAGGATGAAAAGATCCTTCTGATTCCTGGAATTCTCGTTGACCTAAAAATGTTTGAGTAGAGGAATGAGCCTACTCGCTCAGTGAATAATATTTCACTTAGCCATCATTGGATAACTCCATATTTTACATTTAACAGGAATATGTGAATAAAATAACAAACTGAGTAGTTCTAATTAAACAGTGCAATTATCGCAGAAAAGTATAATGAACATTTAAAGAACAAGTATTATAAATTCTTAATCTGAACATACACAAGTTTCATATTAATCTACCTTAATTCTAAGTAATCATCTTTTAACTTATGCCCTGATCATATGCAGTGTACTCTGCATATAAAGTCTCGTAGCGAACTACGAACCCACTGTACAAGACTTAGCGACACACCCGGGAAATGCTAAGTCTGACTGCCGTCCTGGTCTGCGTCAGGACTCTCAGGCTCACACGGCCTCACTGCACTCTCAAAGAGTGTACTCTAGACTCCTCCTCTAACCTGAGCACACAGGCGGAGAGTATGGGTTACCACTGTGACACACGCACAGATTATTGTTGAATAACCCCTATTTACTCCAGTGCCACCGTGACACACACACGGATTATTGTTGAACACTGCCTCCTTGTCCTCGTGCCACCATGACACACGCACGGATTATTGTTGAACACAAGCCACCGACCATCTAGACACACGCTAGGTAGGTCGTTTCACCCCTAAGGCACAGACCTCCAAAAGGGGTTCTACGGTGTCAGGGCATCTAAGTCTAACACATTTTATTATAACAAGAAAACTCTTATAACATTGTGTCTCTCTCACACATATTCGACTACTGGAATATATTGTAATTCTGCAATTCACTAGCTGAAACCAGAAGTTCAACTTTCATAACATTTCTATATATATAGTGCAACAACTATTCTCTTATATCGCAATAACTCATAACTCAGCTATGCTTTCATGCAAATAGATTCGTTCACTGTAAATAGATTTCATATCTATTCCACGTCTCTATACTGATTTCATATTACTGAACATTCAAATATACTATATTGAAAGGAATACTCAACTTGAAATACTTTATCACATTTATTCGCATCTTATTGGAATTACTCGTAAAGCATACACTTTTATTTTACTAGTCATTTCGTTTCGTTTGAACTATGCAAATTAAAAGTCTAAGGATGCTAACTATGCTCGGCATCCGAGTAATCTCTATTACCCACATATACATAAACATCATTTGTCATCTATAAACATGACTCAGTATCAACTTATCCAGTTTCGATGCTAAACATCCATTTTATGCTCAACGTATACGTTGTAGTTGTAATACAGGAAATTCTATCATTTTCATCAATCATATTACGTATTTCAAGTTCCAATGAATCATATAAATTCATTAATTCAATCCACACTGATCAGATGCTAAACTAAATCATATAACGGCATAAGGAAGCAGTTTATAAAATAAAATTCGAGTAACGCCAAATACTATCCAAAAGCCAAGTATCAGCGAAAAATGCACAGTTTACCGAAAAATTCCAACTAAGGAGTAAAATGATGATAACTAAATGAACTACTACTCACAACGGTTTGGGATGTCCGGATCCGACTGAAGATGCCTCCAGAGCTTGTTTCGGGGCAAATTTTTGGGTCGTCTTTTACCTTGGAACAGACCCAAATTTGAACCTGCCAAACAGTTCTACGCTTGCACAGATTAAAGAGGGAGCTGAGCTAGGATGCAGAATCGAAGCAATTGATTGCAAATCTCTGCTCTGGGCACACGGCCGAAGTCGATGCCGCCGTTTGGTGGTGTTTTTGTTGTGCCAGGATGCCCTCTGGCCACGGCTTCACGTAGCTGCTGCTGCAGCTAAATGGGGTGTCGTTCATGCTGCTTGGGCACAGGTGGGCAGCGTTTGGGGAAGGTAGGAAAGAAAAAGAAGGAAGGGGAGGTGGACGACCTGCTCAAACGAACTCTAGGACCCCAAATCTCCCCGCCCAAACTCCCCTTGCTGCTTCCATCGGGCGCAGCTGCAAGTGCTAGCTGGGGCGCCGCCCTAACTAGTGAAGAACGGACAAGGTGAAGAAGAAGAGGAGAGGTACAAGGAGGCATCGCCCATCCAAAAGCGAAGCAACGTCTCCCAACTCGACCCTGAACCTGTCGTTGCTGCTTGAACACGGCCGGCGCTGCTACTGGTTGCAGGTTGGAGGCGCCACCCAAGCTGGAAGAAGCACCTCTACGGCGGGCTGGGGGAAGAAGAAAGGCAGAGGAAGGAGAAGAAGAAGAGGGCGTCTGCGGATCGGAGCTACTAAGCCAGAGAAATCGCGCCCAAGATCGCTCTTGGTCACCGCCTGCTGGTTCAATCGGGCGCCGCTCTAGCGGTCCCTGTTGTATCGGCTGTGTGAGGAAGATAAAGGCGGAAGGGATAAGCGAGAAAAGGCAAAGGAAAATAAAAGTCTAAAAGAAAAACTAGAAAAATTGCACTATAGGTCCAAGGAGAACAAAAAGTCTATAACTTTCGCCTCGAGGGTCCAAATCGAACGATTTCTTTTGCAAAACTTCAAGCACGAGGTCCTCTACACCCTCGAAGCAAGAAATCATGTTGATTAGATTGTCACAACTGGTCAAAGCACTAATTGAATATTTGTACTAAATGCAACTTAGTTAACCTAACGATCAGCATTGCTATTATCGTTAATTTCCTCAGATGATTCAATCTCATCCATTGATTCACATCTTAGCTTATCTTGATTAACCATGGTGTTTAATAAGGTACTTAACACTAATCAAGGTGTTTCACGCTAATTGAGGTATTTATTGACTAACCCTAATATGGGTTGTAACAGATGATCCTCTAGGATCAAGTGAGGTAACTGATTTTGTTTAATTTTCATGATATGTCTTGCATGCATGGTTTTAGTGGCTACATGGTGGTTCTTTGGAGGACATGCGGCACTTATATGCATGACACCTAACCCTTACATATAACTCTACCTTTAGGTATATGTACCCCTCCTTTCACATTCATATGATCCTTTTCCACCCTATTTACCTCTCTCACCTTTGAGATTGGCCCTTGGCGCTTGGTGGTGAAGAGGAGCTCATACTTGGTGCTTTGGTGGATAATCATTTTTCATGTGGTGATCTTGAGTTGAGGCATCATCTCTTGTTGCTTTGTTGGTGCTCTTTTATCCTTGTTAAGTGATCCATTCTCTTGATTTCATTTTCTTGAAAAAGCCTACCTCTTTCTTCTTCTCTAGGCCAAATCCATGGAGCTTCCATGGTAGTGCTTGTGTTGGGATGGAGGTACTTCTCTCTCTCTTGAACCAAATCCTTAGTTTTCCAAGGTAGAGTTCAAGTTGAGGGGAGGAACTCTTCTCTCTTTTCTCTCCTTCTTGTTCTTTTTTGTCCTAGAAGTCTTAGATCTCTCTTCCTTGACCTTTAACCTAAGGTTCTTATTATCTTTTGAGGTGGTGACTAGCTTGGTTGTGGAGGTGATCAAATCTAGGTTTCTCTCTTGCTTGGAGGTGGTTGAAGCATTATCTAAGGCAGGTTATATAACTCTTCCCCTACTATTATTGCACCTTAATTCTACATTCAACTCTTATTTCTAAGATGTGATTATATGTTATTGATAATGGTATCTTGTTTAGGTTTTATGCTCCTATAATCACCTTGCATGTATTTGCACCTTTACCTAATCCCTAATTCTTATGCCCAAAATCTAAGTGATGGTGATGTTGATGATCTTGTATGCAACTTGACCTTCATTTTGTTGTGTTGGTTCTTAGTTCAGTTATCGTGCATGACGTGGAGTTTCATTCTATTTACATGTGATAAAATCTTGGGTTTTCTATCTATCATCTCAAGGTTTTCATTTTGATCATATGTGATGCTTGATTCTAGGGCTTTGGATATGTTTTTCCTTAATGAACTTCTCCTTCTTGAAGTTTTGGTTTTTATTATGATAACACCTGTTTTAATCATGCTTTGATAGTGGTTTTCCTATCTAAGATGTCATTCATACTATATTCAAAGTTGTTGGAGGATTAGTGAAGTGTAAAGGTCATTGAAATGGTCTTCCTTGGTTTGGTCACTTGGTGATGTTTCTTGGTTGATGAGATTGTCGTGGCTGCTGACCCTTGTTTGTTTTCTTGGGCCCACCTAGTTTGTTAATTTGGTCGCTAAAGATGTATTTGACTTTGTCTTATTTGACATGGATCTTCACTTTGGTTGAAGGTATGCATGTGCTCTTCATGGTGTTTTGTGATCTCTCGACTGCTGAAGTTGAGTGGTGCTCTTGGTCGCTGATGTAGTCTTTTACCTATAGTTTTCTCTTACACCATGCATGGTCCTTTGTTCACTAGTATGGGTGCTTATCTCTTTGGATGATGGGATTTTGTGATGCCTTTGATCAGTAATTGTGATCATGGTCTTTGACCATGATGGTGTATTCTCTTCGACCATGATGGTGTATGTTCTTTGACTACATAGCTTGTAACATTATATCTTCTTTGTTCAATAGTATCTCTTGAGATTGTTTTTCGTTATGTTATGTAATAACAATGATAATTGTTGACTACATGTTCCAAGAATGTGGGAAGTGATGATATGAGGTTGAACTCCTAATCGGACAACTTTGTGAAACCCTAACCCTAATATGGGACTATGATGTAGTTGTCTACCTTGTGAAAAATGGTAGTATATGATGATGGTGCACTGCCTCTCTCTCCTACTTATGTAACTTTAATGTTGCATGTTGAATGAAGGTCATAGATATTGAATGTTATGATGTGTTTGATATGATATTTGGTATGAATCTGAGCCTTTATGAGGCATGATGAGATAATGACAGTGTGCGTGAATTATGTGGGTTGGGTCTTATGACTTGGTAGAGGTTTAATGCCTAGTGTGAGGTGATATCCTCCAATGATGAGATGAGGAATTTGTTGGATCTAAGGGCTCTAGAGGTGGGGTGAATAGAGCTATAAAATTTCTCACAAAATAGATTAGACCCTCAAATTATATCAAATTGAAGGAAATAGCTCAATTGCTATTTGAAGTCCTATCTAACAAGAATAGAAAGGATGAGAAAGATTGATAGAAAGCATTTGACAAAAAGGATGTAGAATGGTTCCACACTTCAAACTAGAAGTGAGTCAGTCTACTACCTAGAGAGGTCAAACTCTAGGACTTCGCAAGTGTTTTTCTCTATATTATCACCAATAAGAATTACAACAATAGACCACCAAAGGACTTATCCATCCAACCACAAGGAGATATCCACCTTAGCAAGGAGCTTACCCACTTAGCTTGAGTCTTCATCCTTTACCAAGGTCTTACCCACTCAAGCTCAAGTCTTCCTCCTTGAAGGACTTTGCTTCTCCTCTTGGATCTTCAGCCTTTGCCTTCTCCTTCACTTGGAGAAGAACACCACCTCTTCAACAACCTTGAAGAGGACCAACTACAACTCTTTCTTCACTCGATGGAGCTTGTTTCACCTTTTCTTCATGTAGGAAGAGTGTTATAACCCCAATTTTTGGGTTCAATAAGTGAGAAATGTAATTTCTCATATTAAAGATATTTGGACAAATAATGATATAACTTGTATTGAATAAATGGATTCCATTTTCAATAGCCTTGATTGTTTGCTTTGTGGGATTTATGGGCTATTGGGCCCAATAAAGAGGAATTTCAAATAATTGATGAATAATTGAGAATTTGAGAAAAGAAAAATGTGGAAACCTCTAGAAGGCAAAATAATGTAATACAATGATGGATTTCGTGCCTCTTAGGTTCCTTGGGTGCCAAGGAGTCCAAGATTGTAAAGAAAAGGCAATAAGAAAAGAAAAGGTCAAATAAGTATTTCTTTATTAAGAAAGAAATTGGAAAACAATGTTAAAATATGGGAAACAAGTGAAAAGAAGTATATTTGAGTAATCCTTAGTGGAATTTCGTATTCTAAGGATTTCTAATGATAAAAGGAATGCCAATGAGGAAAATAAAAGAGAAATAAAGAGAAATTCTCATAAGGGATATTTTAATAAGAAATCAACATAATAATGAGAAATAATGCATTTAGATGCATCCAGAAGGATAATAAGTATCCTTATAAAGGAATTTCGAAATCATAAACTTTCTTGGGATCCAAGGAATCCCAATGAAAAAAGAGGAAAGAGAAAATATCAATGAAGCAAAATAAGAGAATAATGTAATACATTATTAATGAATTAAGAAGATATTGTTAAAAAGGAAGTATTCATTACTTAAGGAAATATATTTTCGTGGCCAATATATTAAAAGGCATGCATAAAGAATAAAGAAGAGGAAATTCGAATTCCTAATTATCCATGCAATAAAGAGGTATGTAGGAGAGAGAATCTTGCTTCTCCTTGAAGGAATCACATTCCTAATAGGAAAGGGGCTTTGTTATTCATGGATGAACGTCCTTAGGCGTGGATAGCCACCCCTATATAAGGGGGAAAGCCTCTGGATCAGTTTAGAGAGAGATCCCATGAAATCCTCTCTTCTTCATCTTCTTTTTCTTTTGTGAAAACCCTAATCAAGAGGGTGGTCCAACCCCTAGGACACGAGGAGCCACGGGCGGAAGTCTAATGGAAACAAGATGCTTCCACGACGCCACGAAGAGTGCAACCATCTCCCTCGCACTCTGGAGCTTGCACAACAGTCGTTGCATGGCTGCAGGTCGGTCATGAATGGCGGAGCCTAGATGGATGATACATTCACTCAATCAGCGACCTGAGGGGTCCCCCTCGTGCGCCGAGGTATGGCGGAGCCGGGGCAGGAGTTGGTAGCAGGGTTTGGGCCTAGGAGTAGCGGCAGGAGCATGGTCTAGCCCTGCCCTCGGCGGCTAGGGCAGCAGTTGTCGAGCTGCTGGAGGTTGAAGGAGGGAGAGACACTTTGGACAGTTATACCCCAGGGGTATGAAGTGCCAACCCGCTTAAGTGGAAGGTAGAAGCGTCATTCAGTTCTAATTTCAAACGGGCCGCCTGCATGGACAAAGGCTACGTGGCACCCTCCGGTTGGCCAAGTAAGTGATTTAATGCACAATTCATAGATAAATATGGGTAGCTCCGATGAGAACATAAAATATATGAAAATTGCTCAGAAAAACAAGGGGAATCTAATAAAAATATAATTGAATCCTGATTCCTTATGCAATTTGAAAAGTAATGAAAGATATCAACTTTAATGTAATAATGTTTAAAGAACCCTATTTTGGTATGATTAAAGCGATTAGTAGGGTTTAATAGATGATTAAAGTTGATATTAGCCTGTTAATGATAAAAAGGAACATTAGGAAGAAAAAGGATGGACTTTTCATATAACTAGTTAATTTAGAGTTTTATATGCATGAATATACTTTAATGGGCCTTGAAACCCTAATGTTGACTAATTTGACTATCAATGGCTTTAATTGATTAATTTCATGATTAAAGTTGGAATATGCTGAATCTAAGCTATTTTGAGCATTAAAGTTCCTAATTTGTGGATAAATACCCTAAATGTAGTAATTAGGTTTTTCTCATAATAAGAGGTGGAATTAATTGCAAATCGAGTTCATATGTGATTTGGATCATAATGAACTATGAATTAATGATAAATGCGTATAATGATCTTGTCATGGATTAAAAGGATAAAAATAGTAGCTTTAATAAAAAGAGTCTTAATGAGCTTAATTAATGGTTACCGGAATTGATAATTAGATGTGGAAATAATTAGGGTTTGTGATCAATAGTGTTAAATTAGGGTTTAAAATAATAAAAGATGAAGGGAAACCCTAATTGCAATGGAAACCCTAAAAGTGGACTAGAAACCCTAGGAAGCGAGCTAGATTTAATAGATCTTAATGACATGAGTAATAAAAGGAAATTGTATAATTATTTTAGGATCTTATTGAATGCTTTCTTGCTCATTGTTGTTTGGATTATTCCTACACTTGAATATCAATGTACATGTATGTGGTTAATTATGATTAATCGCATTAGTTTCCCGAGGGTTTCTCAAATGTTTCCTCGTATTGAATGCAATCTAAATAGTTGGATGTTCATACTTGCAAAATTATAAAGTCACTATGGTTATCACAATTATAAGGAATTGTGTATTCTCACACCTACATGCCACCCTGATGGAAGATGCCATAAAGGTCAGGCCTAAGAGGGTAGACCCATGGGCACCGTGAGAGGTGACCCTAGACACTAAGCTCGGGAATGAGAAGGTGGTCTATGATGCATGACTATGGAGCACCGTGAGAGGTGACTCCCAGGCACCCAGCTCGGGATTGAGAAGGTGGCCTTAAGTCAATGGAAAAAGTGAAATGCTAGAGGGGTATGCCAGGGTTAGGGCAAAAGCGGTGGATAATGACACGTTGAAAATGTAAAGTGGCTTGTTAAATAATTTGATTGTGATTATTAAATTGTTAGCCATATTTGCAAGATTTTGGTTGTTCCCACATACCAGTATATTCCGATATACTGACCGACGCTTTGTTTGTCGGCGTTTTAGGAACAACAATTGAAAGAACAAACAGTAAAGTGACACATTGTGGAAATAAGAAATAAAGTGCAAGGAGGATTAGATAGAATAATTCAAGCTCTAGATAGATAGATTTCCAAAGTTTTCAAAGATAAGCAAAGTTTTAATTTTATACCAAATTCCAGTTAGTTAGTAGAAATTCATAATTATTATTGATTATTTGTCGAACATTTGATCATGTTAATTGAATAACGGCTCTGTCCTTCGGGTCTCCCTTAATTGGGGGTTAGCGGGAGGTGGGGTCGTTACAAAGTGGATAGGGAAGTAGTGGAAGATTGAGAGCTTTACATGCACAAGGGTGGATCTCTCTTACAATAAGCCTAACTCACTCAAAAATCACAAAATGAAGTGTAAACTAGAGATAGAAAGGGACTCAAGGAGTAGTAGCACACTCAACTATAGAAAGGACCTAGAATGTACTGAATGAGCAAACTTGGAATGAACTCCAAGGGGTCTTATTTATAGTTGGGCATTCTCCCTTGAGTTGGGGAACACTTAGGGCCAAAATATAGCCATTTTCCTCAAAGATAAGGAACTAATCCTCAATGCTTTCAAGTACTAATGGGTATTCTTTATGGCAAGGAATTCCAATGATATTCATTAGAATCTGACTAAAATCATCTTGTCATGTCCAATACATACAAGATTATGGGATGGGTAAATTATATTGAATGCATGATAGATCCAAATGTTAGTACATATGAAATCATACTCATGTATTTTCCATTCTTCATAAGAATTAGAGTAAAAGGTTCTTGAGAGACTAATCCCATGTATCTAGATAGAATTTCCTCTCATTGAATCCTTCATGTTGAACCCTTTCAACATCTTGCCAATGTTTGTGCTCTTGATTAGGTCTAGAACAATCTAGATCTACCTCCATAAATCTTCACTCCTATCACATAGGATGATTCACCTAAATCCTTCTTGAAGAAAGTGCTTTCCTATGAGGTTTCAATACTTATATCATTGAAATATTATTTACCATTAATCTGTGGAATGTACATATGCTCCCACTAAATATTTTTATAATCACATTTTTCATTGGACTGAAATCAAACTCTTTGATTATTTTTTCAAATCAAAGATTCCAACTCTGAGATGCTTGGTTCAACCTCTAGATTGATCTTGTAGCTTATAGACTTTATTTTCATTAATGGAGTTATAAAACCTTCTGGTTGTGTCACGTACTCATCCTCTCAATTAGTCCTTTAAAGGAATGTGGTTTTAATCTCCATATGTCAAATCTCACAATCTCGATAACCTGCAATAGCAAGCATGATCCTTAATAGATACAACCATGGCAATTGGTAAAGAGATTTCATGATGTTCAACATTTTGAACTTGTTTAACAATCTTTGCTACCAATCCACTCTTTTGGTTATCCATGTTGGTCTTCCTCTTGAAAAGCCAACTACACTCCTTTAGGTGGTACCACTAAGGTCATACCTTGTTGGTGTACATGGATTCCATTCTGGATAGAATGGCTTCAAGTCATTTCTCAGATTCTAATCCCTCAATAGTTTCTAGTTGATTGTTGGCTCATCATCTTATGACCAACTCACAACCTATCTGAGTTATAAGATTCATATAATATTTTAATCTCACAACATGATCTATTAGAAATACGAGTCTTGTTTTCAATAAGAAACTTTAGATTCCGCCATGATTTGTGATTCTTCTTGCTCCCATTGTACCTTCTAATGTCTTGTTGATCTTGAACTTTTTGAATTCTTCTTTACTTCCACTGATTCCTTTAGAATTCAACTATCCTAGTAATAAATACTTTTATTGTCAGGTTGAGATAAGTAGAGTTCAACAGACTATTATTGATGTGATTAAAGCTTTTCAAGAAACTATTTTCTTATATAATTTTCAATCCTAAGACATATTGAGCCATTTCCCATACCATATCCCATATGGGGTCCTTCAAACCATTTTAGAAGGTACATTATTTTAGTGTTTAAACATGTATCTAGAGAGAATTTAGAAGATAAGTTAGACTCATTGATAATCACACCATGACTAATCAGGGTGTGATTCCTTTTTTATGATACATCATTATGTTTTAGGTGGATTTCATTGTGATACATGATCACGATCTTTCCAGAAGGTCCTCAAACACTTAATGTAAAATATTTCGACTTTGATCATATAAAAGTATCTCAATACTTTTACCAAGGGAGTTGTGTACTTCATACATGACCTCTTTGAAAATTTCAAGAGACTTATATTTATAGTGCATTAAAGTACAAATTATCATCTTAACTAAAGTTTTTAGCAAGTATAATGATGTACTAGTAACATAATTGTAAAATGTGGTGCAACAATGCAACGTGCAATGTAGCGTTGAGAGAGGCCATAGGCATTCTCCCTTTTTATTAATAATAGAAATTGGATAATTTACATAGAGGTCCATAAGGATATAGAAATTATAAAATAGAATAAATATGAAATATATTAACAATCCCCCTCGATCTGGAGTGTACACATCATGTAGACCCAGCTTTTTGTAAATACTCTGGAAAGTTGATGGACTCAATGGCTATGTAAGAGCATCTGCAAGTTGATCTTCAGACTTGACATGTGGAGTCACAATAGTTCCATTCTTGATCTGATCTCTGATAAAGTTGTAGTCAACTTCAAATTGCTTAGTACGTTAATGGAAGACTAGATTCTTAGCAATGTATACAGTGGCTTGATTGTCACCTCTGAGTTCTATAGGAGACAAAATAGGAATCTTTAATTCAAAAAGTATAGATTGAACCCACTGCAACTCACAATATGCATGTATCATTGCTCTATACTCAGCTTCCATGCTAGATCTTGCCACAACATTTTTTTTTTCGGGTAATAAGATGATTCCCCATAAATTTGCAATATCCAGATGTAGACCTCCTATCATTCAGATTACCATCCCATCTACATCTATATAACTAGTAAGAGACAGTTTGGATACATGAGTCTTTGGCCTATAATAGGTGATTCCCTTACCAGGTGCACCTTTTAGATATCTCAGAATATGATAGACAGATGTCCAATGAGTCTATTTTGTAGAGCTCATATGCTGACTCACCACTCCTACAACAACATAAATGTTAGGACATGTGACTGTCAAATATAATCAAATTTCCCACAATTGTTCTGTAATATCCTGGATCTGGATAATCAGTATCATCAGTCATCTCCTTCACATGATAGTCCATAGGAGTAGACACATGCTTGGACACACTCATACCAGTTTCCTATAATAAAACCAGCACATATTTTCTCTGAGAAAAATTACTACCTACACGAGATCTAAGTACATCAATGCCCAGAAAATATCCCAGTTTACCCAGATCCTTTGTGTGAAAGTGCCCCTGCAAGCCCGCTTTCACACACGATATGCCTATTAAATCACTACCAGTGATAACAATATCATCAACATACACAAAAATAGTAATAGATCCACCATCAGAAGTAGAATAAAATAAGAGTGATCAGTAACAGAATGAAAAACCCATCTTTAGCACAACATCACTAAACTTGTCAAACCAAGCTCTAGGAGACTGTTTCAATCCATAGATGGCTTTCTTCAGTCTACACACCTTCTGACACTCCCCCTGAGCAACAAAACCAGGTGCTTTCTCCATGTACACCTCCTCTGGTAGATCACCATGAAGAAAGGAATTCGTGACATCAAGCTAAAATAAAGGTAAGTCAAATGTAGTAGCTAGAGAAATAAGAATATGCACAGAATTTAGATGAGACACTAGTGAAAAGGTATCAAAGAAAACAACCCCATATGTCTGAGCGTACCCCTTTGCCACCAGTATAGCTTTCAATCTCTCCACTAAACCATCTAGATTATGTTTTACTATAAATACCCATCTGTATCCCACAACATTTTTATCTGGAGGTAAGTCAACAAGTTCCCAGGTGTTGTTCTGTAAAAGAGCAGACATTTCAACATGCATATCCTATTTCCATCCAATATCCTTCATAACATCAAGATGATTTCTTAGAATGACAACAAAATCAATACCAAGAGCAAATGAGCGAGCCTTCTGAGATAACTTGGACAAACAACACACATTTGTAAGAGGATGTCAAATAGTACAGGAATGAATACCTTTGCGAACAACAATGAGAACATCAAGGTTAGATGGTTCTTCAAGAATCCTTTGTGTATAGGAGGATGGGGAGGGCTCAGAGACTGGAGTCACTACCTCCTCTAGATCTTGTCTGCCTCATCTTCTATAAACATGTGAATATTGTTGAATTGGTGGACCATCTGCTGGAAACTCTTCCTGAATTATAGTATAGTCAGGAATGATATGTGACACTCTCTCACTCTGATGTGGTGGTGACACTCTCTCACTAGCATCTGATGGTGGCACTCTCTCACATAATTACTCCCCCTTATTGGAAACACTAGAGAAATATGGAGTGGAGTCATGAAAAGTCACATCTCTAGACACAAACATGCGACGAAGACTTGGACAATAAGACTTGTACCCTTTGCTAGTATTGGAGTACCCAAGAAAGAGAGTCCTAATTGACCTAGGAGATAACTTGTCAGCCTTAGGATCAAAATTGTGGATAAAAGAAGTACAACAAAACACTCTAAGAGGAATAAGGAAAGGTTTATCCTTGGGACGTAGGACAGAGAAAGGAGTACGTCCTTGAAGTAAAGAAAAAGGTTTCCTATTGATAAGAAAACAAGCAGAAAGAAGGTCGTCAGACCAAAAATAGTTAGGAACATTTGATTGAAACATGATTTCCCTACTAATATCAAAGAGATGAAGATCCTTCCTCTCTGCTACCCCATTATGCTGAGGGGTGTGAGGATAGGATGTATGATGTATCATCCCAACTAAAATACAAAAATTATCCATAGCATTTTAAACATACTCCAAGGCATTATCAGATTGAAGAACTTTAATATTGCAATAAAATTGAACTTTTATTTCTTGATGAAAATGTTTGACAATAGATAGCTCAGACTCTCGACTTTTCAAAAAATAAATCCAAGTCATACACGAGAAGTCTTCCAAAAACGAGATAAAATAAAGAAAACCATTATAAATATGGTCTTTTATTGGACCCCAAACATCATTATTGACCAACTCAAAAGGACATGACACCCATTTATTGACACGACCAGGATAAGACATTCTATGATGTTTCCATATTTGATAGGACTAACACTCTAGAGATGATACTTGAGACAATTCTGGTTCTAACTTTCTTAGGCTCTCTAATGAAGGATGTCCATATCTATAGTGCCACAGTAAGGGAGAGCCACTCAAATGGATAACTGGAGTAGGAGTAGACACTTGGCGAGGTAGACTATCACCATGAAAGAGATAGAGATCACCTTTCCTAGGCCCCTCACCTATCCTCCTCATACTCTTGAGATCATGTAATACAAAGCAAGAAGGTCCAAAAGTTATCGTAAATTTCACAGTATCAATCAACTTAGCAACAAACAGAAGATTAAAAGGAAAAGTAGGCACATAATGTACGAAATTAAGATCAATTCTAGGATTCAGAGAAACAGATCCACTGGCTAACACTCTCCTCACCGAACCATATACTATTGCTACCGATTTGTAAGGAATATGTGAGTCAATGGAATGAAGAAGTCTCCTCATACCAGTCATATGTTGTTACACTTCAGAGTCAATGACCCATGATGAAGTAGAACCAAAAGTCAATAAAGAGGTAGCATTATTACTGGTGGTGGATGCCAAGTTGGTGATCCCAAGATCAGATGCTGAGTAGCCAGAATAAATCTATCATATTCCTCCTTGGTGAGTGTAATGCCAGAAGGAACAGTACTTGAAGCAGGAGGCTCAGTAGACTCAATAGTGGTAGCATAATTTGTTGCTCCCACAGGTGGTGTAGCAGATCGACCATGCTTATTCCAACATTTCTCAACTACGTGTCCAGGTTGTCACAAAAAGTACACTTAGGGTGAGTTCACGTCTCCTCTCACTACAGCAGCTACAGAAGCATGAAAATCTCCCTGAGATGAGGCTATGGTAGGATCAACAGGTTCAAAATTTTCCGGTAAAATCCTTGAGTAGGCCTCTTCCAAGCTAGGAAGTTTATCAGAACCTAAGATAACACTATGGGCTAAACTGCACAAAGAACTCAAACCAGACAAGAATTTTACTGTAATCAAGTCATCTCTGTCTTTGACTTACTCCTGTACAGTTACTACATGGTAGAAACTCAGTTCTTGTGCAATACCTAGAATCACTCCAAAGTATTCACTACAAAAAAAGATGTTTTGGCTACAACTATTTCAGTTACAATTACTTTATGTGTAATGAAAACTTCTTTTGGTTGCAAAAATATAAATGTAAGTTTAATATGTGTAGTCAGTCCCATAGATTAGATATGACTATAGTTTTCTCTCCCTCTCATATGTAAGTAAAGTAAATATAGGTAAAATCATTATTTAATTGACTATATAGTATACTCTCTAATTCAATTAGAGTGAAAAACTCCCTCCAATCCCCACTCTAATTCAATTTGAAAGCAAAACTCCCTTCTATCCATGCACGACCACACCCATACACCCACATTCCCCGATCAATTCCTCCATCTCCCCTCAATTTCTCCAGGCAACCGTAGGAAATCTTTGGTCTTTCCATCATCACCTTGCAACCTTAGAGTGACCAGGTCTGCACTCACCATCATGTCTCCTCTTATTGGCAAGACCTTCTTCTGTTTGTTTCTCCGTCTTCTCCGACTACCTTCCCTCTGCATGCCACATCATGTACATCTCTGAGCGAGCTCCCCAATCAATTCCTAGGTGTCGTGGTATGAAGATCTCCTTGTGGCACTTCCGCATTGGAAATCTCCCTATGGTGTGGTCGCGCCAACAATATCCATGTGGCGCCAAGTCCTATAGATCTCAGTGCCACACATCTGGATATCCTTTACTGCGCTCCACTCTATTAGAAATCTTCTCTCATCTAGAAATCTTCTCCCTCTTCTAGTCCATGTCGATCTCCCATCAAAACTGAACTCAGTGCACCATCGGTCCTTCTTTGCCATCGTTACCAGGTTAATTTTCTATCCTACGTGGTGGACTCAATAGTGGGTTAGTGTCAACTCACCCAATAATTGCACGGTTATTTCCTTTGTTGCTATTATAAATTCTTAATTCTCTGTAATATTTTTTAATTTTTACTATTATATAATCTTCTATTTCTTTTATCTGTACTCGGGTCACCTATAGAGGATGGGGATACTGTAAAGAAACTAATACATGAATTGTAGTTGTAACAATCGTGTAGGACCTTACAGATTTTCTTATGGCACTCATGGATGTGAGGCATGAGAAGTGCATGTTTCTGAATTTGATACACATGTTGTTAAATTTGAAGTTCATTGTGAACTTTATCCTAAAGAGCACTGCATTCTCTCTTCTAGTTTACAAGACTGGCGAATTGGTTACAACTTAGCTATTTTGTATACTATTCATTAGCTTGTTTCAGTGGTTTAATCCATACCTACGTTCATTAACCTTTGCATTAACACACTTGATTTGTGACATCTGATTTTTTCATGTTGTTATCTCAAAGGAACTACAAGTCGTACATTTTCTATAATATATATTTGTGCTAGCAACCTGGTCCTTTATGTTATAAATAAGCCAAGAAGTTAGCTCATAATACTCACTCAATATATCTCTCAACTTTTATTTTTTTTCTTCTTATGTTTATGGTCAATGGGGTGAAAGGGTCTGTATACTAATCCCTCCATTATGCAACTAGGCCCTAGTAGGAATATGAGAAATTCCTTTTAAATCTCTTCTTTTATTTGAGTGACTCCTGCAATGTATAACTTCATTCTGCTCCTTGCATCAATTCATATCTTCCAGTTCATAAATTCTCTATTCATTTACAAGATCTCCCACCATAGGAACGATCCTTGTCCCTCATAATCCCAAAAGGTTCATCTATTGTCTTGTCCTTCTAATCCATCCATTTTTCATAACTTCCCATTTTCCTTTTTTCTAAGAGCACAAAATTTTTCCCATCAAATGTGACCCAAATATAGAATAACCTCTATCAATTTGATCTAACTGAAGTGAAGCTTTTGTTACCCTAGATAATATTTTTTGTGGATGACGTTAGGCAGAAAACTTGTATTGTGCTTCAATCTCTATATTCCTTATTAATGAAGGCAAACCTAGATATCCTTTCGCTACTTCTTACACGAGCATACTTCTAGAGTGAATCTCTATTAAACTAGACCAACTTCAAGACCCACATAACATCATATAGTATAGTTATCACATAAGTGGGAAAATTTTCAAGAATTACTTTTTAAGACTTCCTTTTATATGGTTAGCATTTGGTTTTCTACTAATTTAACTCTTAGTCTACTAATTAGTCATTGGCATAGGCTATTACTAATGACTTTGAAAACTACTTAGATATTTAGATCTAATTAGGCATTATAAAGGTAATAGTGCCTTTCTCTATGGCCTTTACCCTTGATATACTTTTAGATGTAATATGTCTGATCATTTTCCTCCAACAACATTTTAACATCCATCCCATCCCAACTACAATTTGCTGTCAATTTTACAAAAAAGAAATAACAAGTAGAGGCTATATATAGATGGGAGATGGTAGATTTACCTATTTGTATACATGGTACTAGTTCATAGTGTAAGAATTCACAAACAGTGGAGATAGATATATATTTTCTATTACCAAGTTAATCCAGCTCGAGTACCAAATATAGTAATAAATTATTGGGTTTCCCTTCCATTATTTAGGTGTGTCACCTCCAGTGGTTGTGGCAGCAACAGATGCAAAAATGTACAACCATAAAAACAAACCCTCCTTAATCCTTGTTCTTCCACCTTATAAAAGTGTGTGTGACTACAAAAGGCAGGCAGCTGTTGAGATCTATGACCACCACCCACAAATAAATTCAAAAGTAGGTTTACTTAAAGGCTTACACATTATTTTAGTAGGATGTGCATACCACAACCTTGTCTCTTTGACTTGGTCTTCACAAAAATTGGTACAGTTGTGTCACGCCCGCATCCCACGATTTCCACTAATCATGAGATGTGGGCATGAGTTTGTGGATTCATTTAAGACAAAGTTCACTCCCTTATTTTTCTTTTCCTTTAATTAATTTCAAACTACTGGTTTTATCGCATCCAAATAGATAAACAAACTTTACCAGAGAATCAAACTTTTATTACTCTAAATATGATCTCAACATTAATGATACACATCCATACATTCATTCTGTTTCTCACACCTCCATGTACATACGACATGACAATTAGATACATTCTCGCTTATTAAGGAAACAAAGATACATAACATCATTTACAAATCTCTCACATCTATACAAGGACCTAGAGTGATAGGGACCGACTAAACTTAACTAATCTCATACTGAACTCATGTGGTAGATCTACTTTGATGCTTTGACCTTCTTGAAGTCCACGTGGTTATCCCTAAAATTTGTGAGTAGAGGGGTGAGCCTACTCGCTCAGTGAATGAGTAAAACAATAATACAATCTAAAGCACTAAATTAGACATTTATCTTTCTTGAATGACTAAAATAATAGCAAGATAGTAATTCATATTAAAAGACTAGATATTCTAAAATTTACAAATAGCATTGAAGCCTTCATTATTAGAATAAACAAGAACAGAAACATAATCCTAACTATTTTCTTTTTGATCTTTCATTAACTTTAACTTGACATGACTATTAAACTCTTTATTTGAACTCAATTCTCTTTCTCTTTTACTTTGCCCCTGAACTCACTTGGATTGTACCATCCAAGCAAAAGCCACTAATGTGTGACTTATTTTATGTTTATTAAACATGTATGAAATACAAGAATTTACTATACTGAGAAGATCTAGAACAATACAGTTAAATAACAGGGAATGCCAATATTACATTTAAAGAACAACTATTGTAAAACTTATACTTGAAACTTCTTTCTGAACTTAACTCTATTTTCTTATAATGATCTCTATAAACTGATACTAATCATCTTTTAACTTATGTTATCTTCTTTTAGCTTATTCCCTTATCATATGTAGTGTACTCTACATATGAAGACTCGTAGCAAACTAGGATCTCACCGTACAAGACTTAGCTTAAAACCCAGGAAGCTAAGCCTAGAACTGAGTCTGAGTCTGCTTGACTCAAACCATAACGTATGACTAAGATGTCTAAATAGCTGGCCTTTAACTGGACCTCTCCTTCTCGGATGAGTACACAGGCGGAGGGTCTGAGACGCTATGTGGGCCTCATCTTCGTATGCTTTGTGGGTACCTTTGGGTTACCACCGAGATCTTTGGTTCATGTTGGGTAACCTACCTTCTCTTAGAAGACTTCCTCAAGGGCTTTGTCTCCCCGCACGCTTTGTGGGTGCGTATAGATCCCCGTATACTGGTCGCTACCAGGGTGGACTGTTTCCTCCCTATAGTGTAGACATCCGTAGCGAATCTATGGTATTCAGGGTACCTATGTCTATTATAACTTTGATTATATCTTTCTCTTAGACTGATCTCTTTTAACTCTATATTTTACTGACTACTCAGACTACTGAATTGAAATCACTGATGATACTGAACTGAATGTTTGACATATTGTTTACCCTTTTCTTAGGGTTTCTCCTTACTCATGCACATACAACATTTCTCATGTATTCAAACATATATCATGTCTAGTAGAACAAATATTCTCATTCAACATTTCTCACATTTATGCATGACATCGATAACATCCCAATCTAGGGCAGTCATATCTCTCCGCTTGCAATAGCATAATAACTTATCATTTCATGACAAGTATTTGAATTCGAGAATCCAAATCTCAGAAAAAAATCATACATGCATATAAGATAATATTCTGCTAAAAACCCACAATATCACATTAATCATTTCAATCAACTATTTAATATTAAATTAGATATGTATACTTTTAAAAGCATACTAGATTGGGTTTCCATCCTTGATTACTTGCTATTCACGGGATATGTATTATGAAAATCAGAAACTCTATTGTCTATATATCAAATCAAAGAGATCAAGCATGTAGAATTGAATGCACTAGGAACATAAGTAAGATCAATTAAGCTTAAATCTGAATTTCAGCTATAATATTGTTCAAGCACCCGAATAACTTAATAATTGAGATCTTCAGAAGATTCTCAATCAACTTGTAAATTCTCTATTATTCAAAATACATAGATATCTATATCCATGTCTTCATATAAAAAAATTCAGATCATAGTTAGAACATGGTTTGAGGTATACTATAAACTGAATTCAAAAACAATTCTCTTCATTTATTGTTATCTAGGTAGAAATCAAGAATATCAACTAAATCATCTAATTGAGTAAAATTGATTGGATTATTATTTTACCCACTCACCCTAGGCTGTGAAATCAGCTTAAAAATGTATCCCATATCTGAAATCTCGATCTCATATTAGATCCCTAGCAATTCACCCAATTCTTCTTCCTTTCAACTCGGAAACCCTAAAAATGAGGTAGTATGAAGAAAGAGTGAGAAAAGGAGAAGTTTTGATAGAATTTTAGATCAAATCATAGGAGGGACGAAATCTTGACATGTGATAGAAGATTCACCATTAAAGTCTATACAAAGAAGCTAAACTTACTTGATTTCATCATATCTCGGATAGAGAAACCCTAGATCAGCAATTCCACCTCTTTCTCCTCTCAAACCCTAACTCTCCCTCTCTATAGGATTTCATTTCTTTGGATTGAATCATGAATTATGAGAGCTCATAGTATGTAAGGTTGACCATATAGAGAAATTGAGTTTCTTGGGTCAATTTCACATTGACCCCTCACTATACTTTCTCTTGTTTGAGCTGAATTTTCTGTAGTACAAATGTTACTGTAATTCATCTGCTGAATAGTTAACAGATCCTCCAAAAATTATGAAAATTTTATATGTTGTTTAAGATTGAGTTTTAGATCTCAAGTAAAATATTTAGATCATTTGGACTTACCAATAAATTATAAAAAATCAAATAGCGCACTGCTATCCATAATTCTACAGAAATGTCAGTTGAAGAGAAATGCCCCAGAATGCCAGTGCAAGGTGCCACGGCCATGCCAAGATGGACACAACACAGCCGTGCTATCCAAGACTAGATACCATTTTTATTTTTATTTTCTTACCTCTCTCATTCCTCTCCAACATTGGCTTGTTGGGTAAAAACCCTAATTTCAGCCGACTAGGGTAATATTTCTCAAACCCTAATTTCTCAAAGTAAAAGCACACTTAAAGTTCTTATTAGGTTTAAAACATCATAATTGAATTATCATCATTAATTAGATTTAAGAAATGATCAATCCAATTAAGCATGCAATCATCTAGGTAAACCCTAGTTTACCAATTAATCTCAGATGCGGTAATAACAAGTTGTAGTGTGCATGTAGTTCATGTTTGACCATTAGCAAGAACCCTCCAGTGCTACAGGAGTACATGACACAAGATTTCTTAGGTATATATAATAGAGTTCCATTTGTTGCAACTCAATATTGACACTACATTCAGGCCATGTAGTTGCAAGTTGACGTTATAGGTAGAAAATAGTTGAATAGGCAACATACTCTTTGCCAAGTAGAAGGTTTTCCTTGGAAGTAGACTATATAATGATTGGATGCATATCAACCAAGAGGGTAGAGTATCTGCATATATGGTATGGAAATCCAAAGTTTCCAAGATGTTTAAGACTAGTGCATGGAAAATAGGTCACCAAAAATTACCTACTACTCATTATGCTCAAAGATAAGGGGCTTATACTCCTATTTTTTTCATCTAAAAATAATATAGAAGATATTTGGATTACATTTGGCATTCATATGATGCAAGGTGGTGGTTTTGAAGTTGTATTGGTTGCATTCATTTGATTATTTAATGATTAAAAAGTTTCTCAGGTCAATGTTCTTAGTTTACTTATGTACTTACTGATTATAAATTACTTAAACAACCCAACGTTTTATGCACCAAGTTGATTGCATTTCCCTTTTTGCACTTGAGACCGAGAACATTCCATTTCACCAATTAACTAAAGATACTATGTGATGTTTGTTTCAAATTTTATATTTTTGTTGATCGTGAATGAAAAAATTTCTCTTCAACCTATTAAATGAAGATAATGCCCAAAAATTTGTGTCAGATTCTTTATTTTTGTGCCTTTATTTTTTCATTCATTATTCTAGCCACTATAGTCATTTGGGGATTGGGCATCCATGTTTGGTCCGCTTATAACTATTTTATCCATTTATAGTCAAAGACCAATATTATGCCCAAATATTTTTTTTTGACATAGTGTGGCTACTGTCGAATCATTTCATACATTAGTTATATGATGTTACATGATATAGTAGTTTGATTTTATTGTTCCTATATCTACTTTTAGAAATGCATGCTTCTTTATTTGTGTATTTTATGCATCCCATGGTCCTGTCATTTGAAAATTGTGCAAGTTTGACTCTCATGTATATTGTTACATGTATTCTAACAAAACATGTGCATTATTATATGTACACCAAAAATTATGAATTATCAAATCATTACGTACTAAGAATTCATATGTACATTTTTCATTTTCTACTTTCTACGGTACCTCATAAGTTTGAAGTTAACATGTCATATACCTATATATAATCACCTTGATTAGTATGTATAGGGCCTAAGATTGCTTTGAAAACAAAATCCTATATAATATACCTTTTACCTACTTAGTAAGTTGCTATCTTTTTTTAAGATCAATGCTTCATCTATTTTATATTTACATTCACTATATGTATGTTAACTGACATACTGATCTGATGTTGTTATGAACCACATGATTTCTTTGTAGCACACATGGATTACTTATAATAGTCCATCATAAAATGGGATTAAAAATAAGACCTTTTACTCATATTTCATTGGATAATAATGTTGACATTCGAGATTCTAGATCATTGGCAGCAATGAGACCAAAGATATATGACATGATTTAGCTCCTACTAATAGATTTTGATTGGTTGTCAGATGATTAATGCCTTGCTCAAGTTCCTACTAACATATTTTGATTGGTTGTCAGATCATTAAGCTCCCTTCACCTCACAGTAATGGACAACATAGTTATTCAGAAATGCCCAGTAGGTTTCATTGAGCAGAGCAAAGCATTATTTCACTAATTGGCATATGGAAAAATTCCTGGAAGGAGTCACAGTATGGTAAGGATATCCAGACTCCAATCAAATTATATCATCCATATTATAGGAATTATAATAATATGGTTTTCAACTCTTGATAATGTGGACAATGCCAAACTCTATATGATTCAAACAAGAAGTCCAACATAAGGAAGAAGGCCCTCAAGATTGACCCCAGGCACAGTAGGTGTAAGGAACTCAATGATTAAGGCATTTAAGGATCCCAAGGTATGAATTATTCTTTTGTTGTGTACCATTTGTATACTACCATTATCACTGCTGAGCGCCCCTAACATTAGAAAATTAGTGCGACTTACTTATGCCCCAAATAAATTTAGTACTTATATACTGGATTATCCATTGCTTGATACTTAAAAGACAATAAAACTTTTTATGTAGCTCGGCCAGATCATTTTGTTAGTTTACACTGCTATCGGTCACTCACTATAATCTTAAAAAGCTTTATGCTGAGAGAAGTAGATTGGCATTCTTTCTCCCCTGTTGATGTTCTTCTATGATACAACTTTTTTTAATTGATGAATTCAACGCCTTTTTTTGTTAATACAATTGATTTTAACCACTAATCATGGTTCATTTTATTTCTAGTCATGAAACTTATGTAGTTAGATTTTTGTCATTTGTGAGCAGTTGATACATTTTGTGGGTTAGACATCATTCCATGATTGTTTCTTTCCATTGCGATGGCAAAGGTTGGAATCTCCTTCTACCCTCCTTGACCCGTTGTTCCCCCCTTTGCACAGTTGTTGCATCAATAGGAGGGGAAGGATGATTGAAGAGTATGAAGTGGACTAGTGAACAGAGGATGGGAAGACTAGCATGGGTCATGTTACTAATGTGAAAGGTTGTGGATGCTAGCCACGGATTATTTTGGGGTGGGGGATAGGAAAATGTTGATTCAGAGTTTGAGATGTTAATGAACTTGGTTATGAATGGTGATTACGTATGTAGGGTAGCTTTTCTTTGCAAAAAGTCATTCTATTATGTTGAGTCTGGAATACTCAAATACATCTACAATTAGGGATCATTTGGTAGAATTACTCAGACAACATTTATTGACTCCAAAATATATTTGACCCCTGAATACTACCACTGTCAAGCTAGCTCTACGAGTTGCTGCCTCAGTTTCATGAATCATCAATGTCTTCAAGAATGAAACTGTCATTTGTTAGATGTGTCTATGTAGTACCCATACCATTCATTGTCATCTGCTAAAATCATTTTGTAGATTACTTAATGGTGTTTAGGTTGCTTTGAAGTACTACGATATGTGGGTTGTTGAATGCAGTTAAACAAGACAAGTACAACACACAGTTGAAAAACAACACCAACAACAAGTTTTAGAACAACAAATTTGGTTGACTGGCTTGTGACAATATGCACAAAATACTTGGGACACAGCTCAAACATTCTCAGGAGATAAAAAAAGTTTCAACAGAAGTAGAGTGCAAATAAGTCATGGGATAAGTATGTTTTTTTCTTGAACTTTCATCTATTTGTCTTGTTGACTTATTATTACTGAATTCTCGATTACCACAGAGGGTAGATAAAGAAATGTTTGCTTGGAATTTTATAAGGGTTCTTCTTGGGTGCAAGTTCTTTGATACTGTCATTCATTTATGGCTTTCTGAACTGTGCATAAAAGTATTGTCTGGTTGTTGAGTCTGAATTAAATTTATATTGTGCACCTTCCCCTCTAATTGTAAGTCAAGTTATTTGAAGCCAAGAATGATTGTAGAGAAGGCCTTCATATCACATCTTCATCCTAGACAAAATAACCCATTGCATAACCTTGATTGAAGTATCATAAACTGGTGTTCAGGTACATGTGAAAGGTAAACTAGCAATAATTTCATTGGTTTATTTTAGTACATGTCATTTTCTCAAAATTAGTATCATACTCTCTTACTTTCACCCGCATAACACAAATTATGTTACTGTAGGTTAAGTTATAGCTAGCTGCCATATATCTTGTATAGGAACAACTGCCACAATAAAAGGAAGAGAGGACAAAAAAATTATCCAATATATCGTCTCAGATTCATAAAATATGTGCTAAGATATATGGAAACCTCAAACTTGGCGACCAGGTGGAACTGCCATTTATTGATGAGAATGATTTGTCTTTCAAAAATCTCCATGAATATCAATATCATCTATAAGAGCTTCCTATGGCCATTCAGAAGCAAAACATGGAGAAGTTCTCTATTTTCAATCAAGAAGAGCAATACCTTAGCAGTCTTTCTCTTGTTATGAGTTTATCAATGTTATCATATTCATTGATGACACAAGTGGCGGAATTAATACATAAGAAAAATCAAGATAGAAGAAGATGCACATGATCATGTTGCATATAGAGTCTGCAGTGGATAGAGGAAGTCAGAAGAAGATATTGTATACATGTATCTTTTTTCCATGCATATTGTAAAATAGGGACCATGTTAATGTCCTCCCCATATGTACTCATTGTTCAAATATAAATAAAAGTATCATTGTTGAGATTGTAAGAAAAACTCGATCTTTATTAACATTCATCTTTTCTCTTTTTGAAAACTCCTCTATATTGGCAAGCGACTGACTAGATACATAATGTCTCTTACTACATATGTATGTGTAGTACATGGTGTCTTTCACTACACACTAGCTATAATTACATGTGTAGTAAGTGCTAATTTTTGCTATACATGAACTACATATACAAATTGTAACCAATGGCATCTCTCCCTACATATCATAGATACAAATTGAATTGTAGTCATATATTTATCTATAATGGAAACTACAATTTTATGTGTAAGAACATTTTTTACCTACAATTAGGGTTACATATGAATTTGTAGCCAAATGAATAACTAACTACAACTTTAAAAAATATAGCCTAAACAATTAGCTACACATGTATTAGCTTCATATTCTAAATGTAAGGATAAATGTAGCCAAAGCTTTTAGCTAAAAATTTTGGAGTTTTTGCTACAATTTTTTTTGTAGTTAAAGACCATATTTTTCATAGTGATTCTTCTAAAGGTTTGTCTCTGTGTCGTTCTATAAAAAGGCAATCATATATCATGAATTGATGAAGCACATTCTTCTCTTGAGAATAATATTTCTTTGTTGCATCCCAAATCTCTTTGGCGGTAATGTAGAACATGAACCTCGAGGCAATCCCAGGTTCCATGCTCCCCAACAACGAGGTCTTCACCAGACTATTATGACGCTTCCATTTAGCATAGCCTTTGTTAGTAAGTGCAGAAGGATTAGAATCAACGTGTCTTGCCTTGTTACGTGACTCCAATACAATATGGACATCATTCATCCATAAGAGATAATTCTTCTCGTTCAACTTGATGGAGGGGATAGGACACATCTCACTATAGATAGTAGATGCCTTGGTATAGGAGACATCTCACTGCAGATAGTAGATGCCTTGGTGTCCTCCATGATTTGACGAGAAGAAGAGTGACAGATTGATACATGTCACAAGAAGAAATGGGTGACAGGGAGATACATGTCACAAGATCAGATGCGTATCTGACACATCCACAACCCCAACTAAAATCCCCTAATCACACATGGAGGAGATGTGATTAGAAATTTCTTACGTACCGATAGACCCTCCAGTTTGGGATTTAGAAATTCGTTGGATCAACTGAAGGACTCGATGATCTGGATATAGAAGAGAAGGGGGGACGATGGCTACGACGCCTGGGAGACGGCTGCTCCGCCCGCTTTGGGCCGGTGATGTGGCGGTCGGGGAAGGCTGGTGACGTGCTCTGTTCACACAGGAATTACTATGCACTCAGAAGTACTATTCAAGCCAAAACTACTATTCACACTAGAGAGACTATTCACAACCGGATTTACTGTTCACGATGGAAGTAGGGGAAGGCTGGCGGCAGGCCGACCGACGGCGGCGATGGGTTGTGACGACTGGATAGGGTTAGGTTAGGAACCTTGCTCTGATACCATGTGAAATGTGGTGTCATAATGCAACATGCAATGCAGCATTGAGAGAGGCCATAGGCCTTCTCCCTTTTTATTAATAAGAGAATTGGATAATTTACATAGAGGTCCAGCAGGATATAGAAATTAAAAAATAAAATAAACATGAAATATATTAATAATAACATTTATTCTAAAAGTTCTACATACATCACTATGTACGATCCATAATAGAATACACACCTCTATGTTATTTGAAATGTCTTTATCTTGTCCTAATTCTAGGCTATATGAAATGTCTTTATCTTGCTCCTGATTGGTCGATCTTCAATAATTCATATATTTTAATTGGTGGCACCGATGGGATCCAACCATATATGCTTTCTGATTATCTTTGTGAGATCTAATCAATGGGCTAGTTTACAAGTCATGATCTAACTTTGTTTTCAAGTCATCTCAGAGCTAGAATAATTAGGGTTTATAATCCTAATTAAGAAATTTTGGGTGATTAGTACAATTTGATTAAGAGATAAGATTAGGGTTTCTAGGAGAAATTTTTCCTACTGACCTAGGTAAGTGGTTCATGCCCATGAGTGTTCATATTTATTAAGCTCAGTATATTTACATGTTTTTCATATAAGGCACAATGATTTATGTTCTAAGATTTCAAGTTAAGATATGCACGTAGGATTGTGATATTTCCATGGTTATGTGATATAACCATGTACTTAAGATTTCAAACAGAATTATGCTATTAAGATCAAAATGTATTGAGAATTTAGTCCATGATAATGTTATAATATTAAGATGTATGAAGACATGATTAAGTTACAAGATAAGATTTTATTAACATTTTTATTTGAGTCATGATAAGAATATGAGAACGGAGTGCTTTACGATTTATCATGCAAGTCCATTAAGATGTATGCCTTAGATTTCATGATAAATTACTACAAAGTACCATATATTTAAATTCATGTTAAGACCAGATTTAATAAGATAGCATCAAATTATGGAGTTAGACCCAAGCCCTAGTTCAAGTCAACTCAAGAAGAACGTGACCCATGCCATTTGTTCAAGTTATGTAGCCTAGGCACCCTGTGCAGGACAATGTAAGAGAGACACGACCTAGGCCATCTATGCAAGTCATGAGGTGTAGACCCTTAGTCCAAGCCGATTCACATACATAACCCAGGAAAAAAATACATGTTATGTGACCCAGGAACCTTAGTGCAGGTCATGAGACCCATGTACTAGAGTACATATCTCTAGAGTGCATAAGGAAGATAGGAAGGTTCTCCTACCCTGTTTATGGGTCTGCGTTCATTGCCATTGATGTCTTTTGATTCTGGAGCTTGCAGCCTGGTAGCCTTGGATCAGGAAGGAGGATCTAGATGTTTGCTTCGGTCTGATAATTCTAGCTAGTCTAGTAGCCTAAGCCTGGTTCTTGGAGCTAGGGAGCACACTTTGAAGGTGGTGTTATTGATAGTTGTTTCCCCGGTTTCATGTCAACTGGGTTGAAGTTAGTTGATTGGTTAGTATAGGATAGCCTAGCTTTCATGTTCACTTTTCCTGTTCTTGTCTGTGAGGTCCTTGTTGGACCTTGTTTTCCTTTGGATTATTATCATGGTTGTATGGGGCACTTTCTCTTGTACCCAAAGTTTTGGACTCATTAATAGCAACACGTTTTTTCGCCAACCAAAAAAAAGTTAAAGAATAAAGAGATATTTATGTTTCAGATTATACATAGTTCGATGTTAGTTTCATGGTTACAATGTTCAAGAATATCTTATTACTTTAGTTTTATACATATAGAATACTCATGCCACTTATGCTAACCATCATTTTTCCAATGCATGGTTGGGGACAAGATGTCTGCAAGTGAGGAAAAGGAGCAGAGTAGATCCCAGAGACTCAAGAACAAGGATAGAGCAAGATAAGATCTGGTGGGTGCCAACTATAAGATGATCCTCATGTTTATAGATTCAGCTATATATTTTAATGTTTAGAACTCTAGAGTAGATACTGTGTCTCAATAGGTTAAGTTAGTTTTCAAAAGTGATAGCCCTTATGTTCCTTTTGTATGAACATTTATGAGAATGCTTAATATTTTACTTTGTATGATTGATTATATTGTTGTTATGAATGCCAATTTTAAGTAATGCACCCTTAAGTGCATGAGTTAAGATAATTCAGTGTTTCTTCCTCTACTTGCATGTGTGTTCTTAGGGAGGACGTTACAATATGGTATAAGAGCAACATTATAGTTGGCTACCAGATAAATTCTCATGTTCTTACTTAAGATCGGCCCATAAGAAATAAGTTAGAGTAGAACATTGATTTAGAAAGATAAGTAGTAGCCCTATGTATAGAAGAGGTAAGTGAAAGATATTAGAAATCTAAGTAGATCTTTAGATAGGAAATAAAATTTTAGATAAGGATTAGAGTTATGTGCCTATATGTTTACACCTTTTTATGTTAACACTATAATTATATATAATAATCTCTCTCCTTTTCCCACATAATTGTGGTATGGGACACAGACTTATGGGGTTTTACAGAGAGAATGTTATATGCATAGTCATGCCTATCTTGTCCTTTCAAGTGTATGTGGTATGTGACGTGTACGAGGGAGGTGCTAAGATAAGTGTGATAAGACATGTCACCTCTAAATATATGATCGGCCGACATGTATCTAAATATGAAAAATAAAATAAAAGTTGAAATTAAAAGTTTGAGACAAGTGGTCAGCTAAACCTCAATGACATACTTAGTAAGACCAAGGATGCATAAATAGGCTAGATAATTTTTTTACATATACACTACTACAGAACCTACCTTTAGTGTCAGTTATTTAAAGCCTTTAGTGTCGGTTTCTAAGCGACACCTATGTGGGCGACACTAAAAGCTCACCCATTAGGCGTCGGTTCCAAAACCGACGCCCAAACTCTTCGCGCGCCACCGAAAACGCGCCATCAGGGGACTATAGGCATCGGTTATCAGATAAGAAACTGACGCCCAAAACTTTCGCGCCACAGAAAGGGCGCCATCTTGGCCACTATCAGTGTCAGTTATTTACAAATAACCGATGCCATATATCTTCGCGCCACAGGAAATAGGCGTCGGTTGTTTATAAAAAAACCGACACTATAACATTGTGTGTCGGTTTTTTACAAATAACCGACGCCTATTGTTTTTTTTTCTGTCAGTCTGCAGACCTGCTGTGGCTGGTCGCAGGATGAGAAACCTATTCAGTTCAGTTATGAACTGTAGGTTTTACGACATCCATTGATATCAGCCGACAACAGGCCGCAAACCTACAAAATTAACAATAAAAAAGTAGCACATGCATTTAGCAATGCAACCTGCAGTTCCAATTTATTTTCACACATTTATAAACATTCACACATGCTAGCAATATGTAGTTCCATTCATTCACATTCACACATGTAGAAACATTCATATAGCAACCAACACTTTCATTCATTTTCACTCAGACACATGTAGAAACATCCAGACATGTAGAAACCTTCACACATATATTATAATTCAGAAATTCATTTACAAAATATCATTGTTTAGTCATTATTCGCTATCAGGATCCCAAATATATTTTAAATCCCCCACTATTTGTATGGTTGTTGCCCAATCTTCTCTTACTTCATTTAATTCTTCCATCGTATAGGGAGCATGTATATCTGGTAAGTCCTCTCCTGTAGTGGAGTCAGTTTTAAACACCTGCAAAGAGTGATGTATATATATAATTAATGAGCTATAAATAAGATTGATATATTTCAATCATATTATCTAATGAGACTATATAATACCGTAGCAATACATTCGATATCCAGTGCGGCATGTTTGATAATCATGTGCATATATCACATGACATAGTATCCACATGCCCATCCGTTGTCTTGTATAGCACACTATAAATTCAAACATACAAAATATTAAAAAATACAACTAATTAAGCATTGTTCACATAAATAATATATACATATATTGCAGTCGGGAACTTACTTTCACGTTCTTCCAAATTATTGGCTGGTTCTTTTTCGTGGGGACCTTTCCTCCAGCCTTTTTGTACTCCTCAAAACCCCTACATGTTAATGTAACACAGAACATTCCAATTAAATAGTAATGTAATAACATATGTTAACGGATATGAAAAATGAAATATTTCTCACCGGAATATTGCCATTTTCATTATGTGTCCAAATCTTGTATTCAATTTACCCCCCTTAGGATCTAGATAATACACAGTGAACATCTCGGGGCAATAACCAGTAACTCCCAATGCCTACCCCTAGAGGAAAAAAAGTTAAAATTAATAACTCAAAATCCACAATAAAATGTAATTTTCTTAAGTCCAAATTATAATAAGCAAAGTAAACTTACTCTACATTGAATGGAGCCATTATCACCGTCTTCTTATTTACAGCAAAATTTGAAAAAGCCACACAGCAGTATTGGTGAACTGATGTCGGGTCTTTAGCTACTAGACTAATCAAGGATGGAATCAAAAACCCTACATGTTCGAATCCAAAATCTGCACATATGTTGTCTAAGTAGCTGCAAAATATGTATTAATTACGACACATGCATTAATAAATAAGAAACCAGATCACCAGATCTTACACAAGGTATATGGATGTATAAAGAATATCTCACCTTATCCATAGCTCTATCACAGATGTATTTAGCCAATCATATCGAAACAACTCCAAAATATCTTGTATAAATAGTTTTGTTTCGTATGACTGACTTGTAGAATCTGAATCAGAATAAACAGTTATAGAGGAGTTTATATCATGTTCCCCTAACCATATTGCCATACCCCTACAGTTAGGACCTAACGGGACAGGTAGGTCATGTGGAACCCAACTAGGTAATGCAGGAGGTGGAAGTGGAGGCCTAGATGTTGTGGGTGTCTTCTTTTTTACATGTATATATGTATAATTTTAGATCAACTGCCAGCATATACACACACTAACAATTGAACGTAATGTAAATTTACCATACCTTTTCAGTAAAGAGGACATCCGCTTTTAGCCACAATATCACTCCGCCTACTGCCTCACCAAGCGTTTCATAATGAGATTGAGACTGACGCCTAATACCTTGAATTCATCAGTTTGTCTTGAAGTGACAAACGCGTCGCATTCTGCTTTGTCCAGGAAGTTCCACTGTTCAGCGGCTGTCTTCTTCCTCTTGTCAGCTTCTTTTATGTATTCTCTGGTGAGATTTGTCCTATAGTTCCTTAGGACTCTCCCACAGCATTGCATCACGCATTTACGATGCAGCTTTTCATCCAATTCAAATATACTCTGCAAAATAGAATTGCTATTAACAAGTATCCAAAAATTTAGTAATCTACAAAATATAATTGCAAATTAATAATAAATCATGCATAAATCCCTCCATATTAAATCTTTCTTCTCCGTAGAAACATTATGCCAAGAATCTAAGCGACAACCGCAATGGCTACGAGTAACAAACCCAAGATATGAAATAAATGAATTGCGATTCACACCACATGCATTTCCTGCATTATCGAAATCCACAACAAGTTTGGGTCCATTGCCCTTTTGCGCAATTAACTTCTTCATCATAGTGATGCCCCTTCTCTTGTCAACTTTTTGGTGATGTTGATCAAGTGCCTCAAGTGCTTCAGATGGTACCTGTGCATCATCAACCTAAAATTTGACAAAATAATTCACATTTACAAGATATAACTATAAATGGACATATAGATATAAATATATGATATATTTTTAAAACTTACATTGTGAGGCGGTGCATTGATGTCCTCACCCTCACGGTAGTCATCAGCACGGTCATCAGGAGAATGGTCAGCCATCTGCAAATTCACATTCAAATTTTAAAGTTCACATTGTAAAGTAGTAATTCAAAGTGTAAAGCTCACATTGTAAAGTAATTCAAATTCTAAAGCTCACACTGTAAAGTAATTCTAATTCTAAATATGTTCTTTTATGACCCATTTTGCATAATTCTGCTAATTCTGACCTTATTCCCATTTCACGTAGGTCCAGTCTGGATTTTATCCCATCTTTAGTCTTGCCTGGTATATTTAACAGAGTACCAATGATGCTATCACAGACATTTTTCTCAACGTGCATTACATCGATACAATGTCTAACTATCAAAGAACTCCAATAAGGAAGATCCCAAAATATTGACTTCTTCTTGAATGAAGAATTGTCAGTCCGTGTAGTACATTGTGATCTCTTACCAAATTCATTGACAAAGTCTTTTACTCTTTCATAAACAACCTCCCCTGGTATAGGTTTAGGTGCACTCCGTTCCTCATTCAATCCATTGAATGCTTTGTGCTTCCTACGATACGGATGGAATTTTGGAAGAAACCTTCGATGACCGAGATATACATTCTTACCGCCATGTTTTAGTCTTGTTGAATCAGTGTTATCTTCACATATAGGACACGCTTTAGCTCCTTTGACACTATATCCAGACAAATTCCCATATGCTGGAAAGTCATTAATAGTGCAAAACAACATAGCATGCAAACGAAATGTCTCTCTTTGTGAAGCATCATAGGTCATCACACCTTCACCCCAGAGTTTCTTTAAGTCATCAATCAGAGGTTCAAGATAAACATCGATGTCATTTCCAGGTTGTTTAGGGCCCGATATCAACAACGACAGCATTACGTACTTATTTTTCATACACAACCAGGGAGGAAGATTGTATATAACAAGCATGACTGGCCAAGTACTATGTTGGCTGCTCAATGTCCCGTACGGATTCATCCCGTCTGTACAAAGCCCAAGTCTTAGATTCCTGACTTCTTCACCAAATTCAGGGTACAATAGATCAATCTTCTTCCACTGTGGGGAATCAAACGCATGTCGTAGGATCCCGTCATTATTTTTCTTAACATCTGCATGCCACCTCAAATTCTTCGCATCTATCGGATTGGCAAACAAGCATTGAAACCGTGATATTATAGGTAGATATCGCATCACCTTGGCAGGAGAACCAGTTTTGGTCTCCCCCGAAGTCGTCAATTTATACCGTGACGCACCACATTTTGGACAATCTTTCAAATCCGCATAGTCCTTTTGAAATAATACACAATCATTCGGGCATGCGTGTATCTTCTTGGCATCCATTCCCATTGGGCACAACAATTTCTTTACCTGGTATGTTGAGATTGGCAGCTCGTTTCCTTCAGGAAGCATTTCTTTCAACAAAGACAACAACGACGTGAAGCTTTTGTCGCTCCATCTATTGTTAGCTTTCAACTTATACAATCACAACACAGCGTTAAGCTTTGTAAACTTAGTACAACCAGTGTATAATGGCATCTCAGCATCATGCACAATGTTTCTAAAAATGGGAGGTGGATCGGTGTGCTCAACCCCACAACTATCCAGCATCGCATCAATGATGTCTACTGGAACTGGTTCATTCACATCTACGTCAATGTAGGCAATTTCTTCTTCCACACAAGCACTGCTATCGACGTCCACTGGTTTCGGGTTTGAGATCTCTCCATGCCAGTGC
Organism: Alisma plantago-aquatica; assembly: GCA_963693085.1. NCBI lineage: Eukaryota > Viridiplantae > Streptophyta > Magnoliopsida > Alismatales > Alismataceae > Alisma > Alisma plantago-aquatica. The sequence continues at coordinate 1,387,834,485 of OY856412.1, forward strand.
CATTATGTATAGCCTTGTATAATCCCATTGCACATGACATGAGTTTTGATTTCGTCACCAGTGTTGACTTTCAAGTTGTTACCGCAATGCCTACATGGATAGTAGAACCTATCTCCAGGTTGTTTCCTATGTTCCTCGGCAAATCTAATGAACTAGTCAAGACCAGAAATAAACTCTGGGGTGTAGCGATTGCGAATGGACATCCATGATCTATCCATTCTATGATCAAAGAGAAAACAAGTATATATTAGGACAAGATTAGGGTATACTATCCAATATTGTTCACTTTATAGACCAACAAACACATGTGATGTCATTCTTATATATAATAAATGTGTACCACCTATCCCATCCTTGAACACCTAATCTCACTAGTAAGTGTATAATGTGTATTGGGTTTTCAAAAAAATTTCGGCAACATTTCCCCGCTGTTCTCTAAGTACATATGTACTTAGAGAACAAATGAGGAAATGCTACCGAAATTTTCTCGAAAACCCAATACACATTATACACTTACATCCTAAGTGAGATTAGGTGTTCAAAGATAGTCCTAAACTGGGGACTATCCAAGATTTACTCCTAATGAGTAAATCTTGGACGAGTTTCTAGGCCAACAAACACAATAATAGATATGTACATGTTAGGGTTTTATCACAATTGATGTTAGGGTTTCATCAATGTTAGGGTTTAATCAAATCAAACCCTAGAATGGTTAAAGTTCAAGTCAAAATGGCTACAAGTGTGCATTTAGGGTTTTCTATGTAAACGACCTTAGAACATCTATGTAATCACTTGTAATGATGAATTGACTTGAAACTTAGAAGAGAAAAAAGTATTAAGATATGCATGATACAATAACTATTTTGCATCACATTACAACAAACTTATCATTGATACCTTACTAACTTATTTCTACATTTACATATCATCACTTGATCAAAAATTACAACAGTACATTTAACCAAAGTATGCATTCTAAAATCTATGTCATTAACATGTATTGTATAGACAATAGAGGATTCAGCTCAGTAGAAGTACAAAATCAGTACCTAAACTCTAAAATCACACATTTTTAGCATTTATTCTAACAGGTTTATGTACATCAATATGTGTATAAGCCCTAATTAAAACTGATTCTCATAGGAAGTAAATAAATTAAAAAAAATGCCCAACAGCAGCCGCCAGAGCAGAGGAAAAAGGAAGAAAGCAGGGCGGGCACCTTGAGGGAAGAGGAGCAGCGGCCACAGCAAGACCTAGCAGCTGCCGGCGGCGAGGAGAGGAGCGGCGGAGAGGGCGGAGAGGCTAGAAGAGCTAGCTGCTACCGGCGGGCGGGCGGCGACGGCGATGAGAAGAGGAGCGTCGACGAGCACGGAGCACAGAGGATCGGTGAGCACGGTGGCGGCGGCGTGGAGGATGCAGTGTGGAAGGAGTGGCGGCGACGGAGCACGGCGGCGGTGGCAGGGAGCAAGAAATCGCCGGAGCTAATCGGGAAATATAACACATAAATCACTTCAAAATATGAGGCAAAATATTTATGGGTAGTGGTTAACTGCAACATTCTAGTCCCTATCTGGTTCGAGATCAAGATTACGAAGTCCACACCGGGATAGTCGATAGATATGTATTAGTTTATCAGGACTCGTTCCTATTTTTGTTTGGCAACGCAATCCCATTGTAAGCACTCATTAAACTGGATTGGCCTCGTAACTTGTGTTTTTATCAGTCTGTCATATAAAACAAAATTACACAAAAGACAGAGCTAAATTCGGACTGAGATATCGAAATCATGCTGATAGCAAAACTGACTTGATCTGGGTTAGTGATTTACGGAATTCAAAACGGGCATGTCAGTCCAGTATTTGTCAAACGAAACAATTCTGGATCCTGACTGGGTTAGTCTGGATTAGCGTCTATGTGCCACAAAAAGATAACACCCCGTCCGAATTAAATCTCAAAGCAAACAGCCCTCTAGTTGCCCGACCAAACTCAAATACGCTGGACTATGCTATTGAATAAAGATACATATTCTCATGGTGCAGGACGAAACGCTAATGAGAAAAATAGAAAAAAAAATTACGTCAAGTGTTGTGTTGTCTTGTCCCAGCCCACTGTAGCATTTTTGTTCAGGATTCTACAGTTGTTCCCTTGAGGCTATTGAGTGGATCTTGCATAGATGCTTTACGGCTGAGAAAATGACACGAGGAGCAATGGGTTTGGGTTTGACGGAGATTTTTTGGTTGTAGTTGCCGGTCCGCTGACTCTTCGGCTTACGGTTCGCTAAACTCTTCACCATACAGCCAGGCGTTTCTTTTACATGCGTGGCAGATTTTCAGTGGCTGGAACAGGAAGCGCCACAGGGTCTCGCAATAAGAGATTTGGACCCAAGACCAAGTCTCCTGTTGCGAGACCCTGTGGCGCTTCCTGTTCCAGCCATTGGAAATTTGCCACGTATGTAAAAGAAAAGTCAGGCACAATGGTGAAGAGTTTAGCGAACCGTAACCCGGCAGAATGGTGAAGAGTAGCGAACCGTAAGTCGAAGAGTCAGCGAACCGGCAACTATACCTAGACTCCCATCGCTTTCCAAATCAAAAAGCCTCCGTCAAACCCAAACTCTCATTGCTTCTTGCGTCTTTTTCTCAGCCGTAAAGCATATATGTGTGGGTGATTCGTGAAGCAGTTGTGCCGCAATTGCGCATCGTCTTTTACCAATCGTATTTGCGGTATGACTGCAGTAGATGAACATCTGACTAACATCTTCGTTTAAAGTAAACTTGGTATTGCAACCGCATGAAAGATCTCATCTTTTTTAGTATTACGGAGTAGATCTTTTAAGGCCGATGTTTATTTGTTTAAGTAGGTTGACAGGCGTGAAATCTACAAACTGCATCGTAGGAACTGGAGTGGCAAACAAGAATATATGAGGTCAAATAATTTGTCAAAATCTTGAAAGACAAAATTTCTTTGAGGCGGTACAGCAGCACGCACAACAGATGTAATGATTCTCTCACTCTCTTAATATGTATATATGTTAATATCACGTGCTTGTATCTATTCGTTGCTAGGACTATTATAATTCTTGTATACATTTCCATGTTTTAATTGTTTACCATATTGCTTCTTGGTTTGTATAAACAACCACGCCTAAATAAGTTTGGATTATTCATTTATCATCAACGTTTTCTTATTCAAAGCTTTACCGATATTGTTTTGAACGTGTCAAACTTTGAATAGTTTCATTGCATATTTACATGCACTTACTGTTATAAGTTTTCTATTGATTGTCTTATTTTACAGAAGAAAAATGGATCAAAATACTTCCATTCATAGACTTGACTTTGACGGTGACAATGTCTTAGAGATGAACACTGAGAATTTCAACTTAAGACATTGTACCCCTGAAAGAGTAGAAAATTCTGACGACCCTTCTATGATTGCTGATCGGATTACTCCTAATTTAAGTGATGTTAAATCTATTCATGCTAGAATTGATCAAAGCAGTATTCCTAAAATAGGAATAGAGTTTGATACAGATGAGCCTGATGCTTATAACTTTTATAATGAATATGCTAAATTAGTGGGCTTTAGCATTCGAAGAAGTAGCTTTCACAAAGATAATTTTGGTGTCTTGGTTGATAGGACTTTTTGTTGTTCATGTCAAGGTCACCGGGGACTTGACAAGAGATGTGATGATGTTAAAAATCCTCGCCCAGAAAATAGATGTGGTTGCTTAGCTCATATAAAAATACAGAGGCAATTCAATGGAAAGTATCAGATTGTTAACTTTGTTTCGGATCATTCACATAATCTAGTTTCTCCCAGTAAAAGTTTCATATTGCGATCTCATAGGAAGATGACTGTTTCACATATTATTGAAGCAGACTTAGCTAACCAATCTGGCATAACACCCAAAGCAAGTGTGTCCCTTATGGCCAAAAGAGTTGGTGGTAGAGAGAATTTGGGTTTTATTTCAGAAGATTACAGAAACTACCTATCTAAGAAGCGATCAATGCAAATGATGGGAGGAGATACTGGTGGTGTGCTAGAGTATTTACAAAATAGACAGTTGGAGGATCCAAACTTCTCTTATGCTATTCAGGTTGATGTTGATGATCTCATAACTAATATATTTTGGGCAGATGCAAGAATGAAACTAGATTTTAATTACTTTGGAGATGTTGTGTGTTTTGATACGACATATAGAAAAAATAAAGAAGGGCGACCTTTTGCACTTTTTGTTGGCGTCAATAATCACAAGCAAACAATTATTTTTGGGGTTGCCTTATTATATGATGAGTGTTCTGAAACATTTTGTTGGTTGTTTAAAACTTTTTCTAAGACAATGTTGGGAAAAAAACCAAAAACTATTTTTACAGACCAAGATTCAGCAATGGCAAAAGCATTGTCTTTAGAATGGCCAGAAACATTTCATCACTTATGTATTTGGCACATGTACCAAAATGCAGCTAAACACCTGAGTGACGTTTTTGAGAAGTTTCATGCTTTTTCGAAAGATTTTAGTAGTTGCATTTATGACCATGATGAAGAGGTTGATTTCTTAAATTCTTGGAACCTGATGATATCTACATATGATTTACATGATAATTCATGGCTGAAACAACAATTTGAGTTGAGGGAAAAATGGGCCTTGGTTTATGGAAGAAAAACTTTTTGTGCCGATATGCATAGTACACAACGCAGTGAGAGCATGAACAGCCACTTGAAGAGATATATTGGCTATCACTATGATTTACTCTGATTCTTTAAACATTTTGAAGACTTGGTTGAAGACAGGAGATATGAAGAAATGAAGGCTGATGTTAAAGCAGACCAAACCAAGCCTTCACTGCCATACCAAATAGAAATTTTGGTACATGCAAGTCAAGTATATACTCCAGCAATTTTTAAAAATTTTCAATCTGAGTTATGGTTGACATGGAATTGTGACTTGCATCATGTTAGTGTTGTTGGATCAATATCAACATATAAGGTTTTCCCTCCTAAGAAGTCTATTTTTCATACTGTTACATTTGATTCTGATGAGTGGCTCATTGAATGTAGTTGCAATAAGTTTACTTTTGTTGGAGTTTTATGCTCTCATGCATTGAAAGTTTTTTCTATTCATAACATCAAAAGAGTTCCAGAAAGATACATAATGAAAAGATGGACAAAAAGAGCAAAGTTTAATCTGAGCATGGATAACATCTCACATGATACACCTCTAGATCAAAAATCAAGCATATCATTGAGATACAAGCAATTATGTCACATGTACATGCAAGTAGCTACACGAGCTGCATTGACTGAAGAAACATATGTGCTTGCTTCGGGGTATCATGAAGACATATTAGAAGCTATGGAATCTAAGCTAAGTGGTATGTCTATTGATGATCGTACAAAGGGAAAAAGTAAGGTTCCTCGAGACAACAATGCTAGAGAAGAAAAACAAAGTGAAATTGATGAAGGTAATTGCAACACAAAATTCGTTAAAGGCATCAAATGCAGGACCTTGAAGCCAAAGTCCTCTAAAAGATTGTTGGGAGGATTAGAAAGAGCTTGTAAGAAGAAAAAACCTATGACGGAGAAATCAATACGGAAACAAAAGAAATTGAAGGTAAATATTAATACTTCCATAAATAAGGTTTGAGAATACATCTTTATTTGTATATTACATTATTTGCAGAGTCGAGAACATCATATACGAGGTGAAACACAATATATCCAACAACTTCCACACAATTTTGAAGCCATGGAGGTATATTACCACATTTTTTACTTTTCATATATATATATATATATATATATATATATATATATTGTAGATATTCTAATGGAAATGTTTCTTAGGATGCAAATGTTAGTTACTCCGATGTAAACAAAAATGATGCTTATGGTATTATTGGAATACCTCATGGGACCAACAAGAATAAAATATTGGTAACAACATTATTTTCTATATAACATTTTTTCAATTTCTAAGATAACATCTACTAATAAGAAGTAGCTTTGGTATTGTATTTTTCCAACAGTCTACACATGATACTGAATGTTCTTCGGGAGGTTTCATGCAACTTTTGTTACAGGTACTATATATAATAGTTTCATATATATTATATCTATAACAAGTTCAATGATTAACACTTCATGTTGGCAGGTTGATTCAAGTGAGACAAACCCAAATAAGATACTAGAACAAGATCATGTAAATCATCGTCTGATGTGACTTATGGCTGGATAGACTGGATGTTGAAAAATTATACTTTTCTTATTCCTCAATGTGATGAATTCTTAGGCATATGATTCAATCATTAATTAACATGATTTGGGGATTTTGGATATTGGCATGTTTGTAGGTAAAATGAAATGGATTGATTGCCTCTACTATTTGTTTTGGTGCGAAGTTAGTACAATTTCTTGGGAGTCTCTATTTCTGTTTGCTTACATGGTTTTCCAATAAGGTGATGTATGTGATTGATACAAATTAATTATATTTTTGAATTACATAATTATTAAGATTGGTTAGATTTTGATTTAACAATATTTTAGATAAGATATCAAATCAATTTTTTTAGTTGAATTTGATTTTGACACACACCATCTCATTTAGTATTGTCTGTATATGTGCCTAAATTTAGTTGATCTTTACCATAGGACATTATCTCCAATCAAAGATTATGAATTTCCAAAGATTAGTTGATCTCTAGCGTAGGACATTAGGTCCAATCAAGTCTTATGAATTTGTAAAGATGGTAGTGATATAATATAGGATAGGATTGTCATAAAATCGGGTAGTTCAGTTCCATGTATAAAATTTCAACCTCGATTGTTTGATTGTCAGATGCAGACCCAAATATGTCTGTGGATTTTTTTTTTCAAACCTCAACCCGCAACTGACCCGGATTGAGAAATCTAAATTGGAAACCAATATCAGACCCAAATTTGAAGATAATTTCTTAGAAAAATCATTTCTATGGCCGAATTATTCATGCTATTACAAATTATTTTATATATGATTTTAATATAACACATAAATCACTTCAAAATATGAGGCAAAATATTTATGGGTAGTGGTTAACTGCAACATTCTAGTCCCTATCTGGTTCGAGATCGAGATTATGAAGTCCAGACCGGGATAGTCGATAGATCTGTATTAGTTTATCAGGACTCGTTCCTATTTTTGTTTGGCAACGCAATCCCATTGAAAGCACTCATTAAACTGGATTGGCCTCGTAACTTGTGTTTTTATCAGTATGTCATATAAAACAAAATTACACAAAAGACAGAGCTAAATTCGGACTGAGATATCGAAATCATGCTGATAGCAGGACTGACTTGACCTGGGTTAGTGATTTACGGAATTCAAAACGGGCATGTCAGTCCAGTATTTGTCAAACGAAACAATTCTGGATCCTGACTGGGTTAGTCTGGATTAGCATCTATGTGCCACAAAAAGATAACACCCCGTCCTAATTAAATCTCAAAGCAAACAACCCTCTAGTTGCCCGACCAAACTCAAATACGCTGGACTATGCTATTGAATAAAGATACATATTCTCATGGTGCAGGACGAAACGCTAATGAGAAAAATAGAAAAAAAAATTACGTCAAGTGCTGTGTTGTCTTGTCCCAGCCCACTGTAGTATTTTTGTTCAGGATTCTACAGTTGTTCCCTTGAGGCTATTGAGTGGATCTTGCATAGATGCTTTACGGCTGAGAAAATGACACGAGGAGCAATGGGTTTGGGTTTGACGGAGATTTTTTGGTTGTAGTTGCCGGTCCGCTGACTCTTCGGCTTACGGTTTGCTAAACTCTTCACCATACAACCAGGCATTTCTTTTACATGCATGGCAGATTTTCAGTGGCTGGAACAGGAAGCGCCACAGGGTCTCGCAACAGGAGATTTGGACCCAAGACCAAATCTCCTGTTGTGAGACCCTGTGGCGCTTCCTGTTCCAGCCATTGGAAATTTGCCACGTATGTAAAAGAAAAGTCAGGCACAATGGTGAAGAGTTTAGCGAACCGTAACCCGGCAGAATGGTGAAGAGTAGCGAACCGTAAGTCGAAGAGTCAGCGAACCGGCAACTATACCTAGACTCCCATCGCTTTCCAAATCAAAAAGCCTCCGTCAAACCCAAACTCTCATTGCTTCTTGCGTCTTTTTCTCAGCCGTAAAGCATATATGTGTGGGCGATTCGTGAAGCAGTTGTGCCGCAATTGCGCATCGTCTTTTACCAATCGTATTTGCGGTATGACTGCAGTAGATGAACATCTGACTAACATCTTCGTTTAAAGTAAACTTGGTATTGCAACCGCATGAAAGATCTCATCTTTTTTAGTATTACGGAGTAGATCTTTTAAGGCCGATGTTTATTTGTTTAAGTAGGTTGACAGGCGTGAAATCTACAAACTGCATCGTAGGAACTGGAGCGGCAAACAAGAATATATGAGGTCAAATAATTTGTCAAAATCTTGAAAGACAAAATTTCTTTGAGGCGGTACAGCAGCACGCACAACAGATGTAATGATTCTCTCACTCTCTTAATATGTATATATGTTAATATCACGTGCTTGTATCTATTCGTTGCTAGGACTATTATAATTCTTGTATACATTTCCATGTTTTAATTGTTTACCATATTGCTTCTTGGTTTGTATAAACAACCACGCCTAAATAAGTTTGGATTATTCATTTATCATCAACGTTTTCTTATTCAAAGCTTTACCGATATTGTTTTGAACGTGTCAAACTTTGAATAGTTTCATTGCATATTTACATGCACTTACTGTTATAAGTTTTCTATTGATTGTCTTATTTTACAGAAGAAAAATGGATCAAAATACTTCCATTCATAGACTTGACTTTGACGGTGACAATGTCTTAGAGATGAACACTGAGAATTTCAACTTAAGACATTGTACCCCTGAAAGAGTAGAAAATTCTGACGACCCTTCTATGATTGCTGATCGGATTACTCCTAATTTAAGTGATGTTAAATCTATTCATGCTAGAATTGATCAAAGCAGTATTCCTAAAATAGGAATAGAGTTTGATACAGATGAGCCTGATGCTTATAACTTTTATAATGAATATGCTAAATTAGTGGGCTTTAGCATTCGAAGAAGTAGCTTTCACAAAGATAATTTTGGTGTCTTGGTTGATAGGACTTTTTGTTGTTCATGTCAAGGTCACCGGGGACTTGACAAGAGATGTGATGATGTTAAAAATCCTCGCCCAGAAAATAGATGTGGTTGCTTAGCTCATATAAAAATACTGAGGCAATTCAATGGAAAGTATCAGATTGTTAACTTTGTTTCGGATCATTCACATAATCTAGTTTCTCCCAGTAAAAGTTTCATATTGCGATCTCATAGGAAGATGACTGTTTCACATATTATTGAAGCAGACTTAGCTAACCAATCTGGCATAACACCCAAAGCAAGTGTGTCCCTTATGGCCAAAAGAGTTGGTGGTAGAGAGAATTTGGGTTTTATTTCAGAAGATTACAGAAACTACCTATCTAAGAAGCGATCAATGCAAATGATGGGAGGAGATACTTGTGGTGTGCTAGAGTATTTACAAAATAGACAGTTGGAGGATCCAAACTTCTCTTATGCTATTCAGGTTGATGTTGATAATCTCATAACTAATATATTTTGGGCAGATGCAAGAATGAAACTAGATTTTAATTACTTTGGAGATGTTGTGTGTTTTGATACGACATATAGAAAAAATAAAGAAGGGTGACCTTTTGCACTTTTTGTTGGCATCAATAATCACAAGCAAACAATTATTTTTGGGGCTGCCTTATTATATGATGAGTGTTCTGAAACATTTTGTTGGTTGTTTAAAACTTTTTCTAAGACAATGTTGGGAAAAAAACCAAAAACTATTTTTACAGACCAAGATTCAGCAATGGCAAAAGCATTGTCTTTAGAATGGCCAGAAACATTTCATCGCTTATGTATTTGGCACATGTACCAAAATGCAGCTAAACACCTGAGTGACGTTTTTGAGAAGTTGCATGCTTTTTCGAAAGATTTTAGTAGTTGCATTTATGACCATGATGAAGAGGTTGATTTCTTAAATTCTTGGAACCTGATGATATCTACATATGATTTACATGATAATTCATGGCTGAAACAACAATTTGAGTTGAGGGAAAAATGGGCCTTGGTTTATGGAAGAAAAACTTTTTGTGCCGATATGCATAGTACACAACGCAGTGAGAGCATGAACAGCCACTTGAAGAGATATATTGGCTATCACTATGATTTACTCCGATTCTTTAAACATTTTGAAGACTTGGTTGAAGACAGGAGATATGAAGAAATGAAGGCTGATGTTAAAGCAGACCAAACCAAGCCTTCACTGCCATACCAAATAGAAATTTTGGTACATGCAAGTCAAGTATATACTCCAGCAATTTTTAAAATTTTTCAATCTGAGTTATGGTTGACATGGAATTGTGACTTGATCATGTTAGTGTTGTTGGATCAATATCAACATATAAGGTTTTCCCTCCTAAGAAGTCTATTTTTCATATTGTTACATTTGATTCTGATGAGTGGCTCATTGAATGTAGTTGTAATAAGTTTACTTTTGTTGGAGTTTTATGCTCTCATGCATTGAAAGTTTTTTCTATTCATAACATCAAAAGAGTTCCAGAAAGATACATAATGAAAAGATGGACAAAAAGAGCAAAGTTTAATCTGAGCATGGATAACATCTCACATGATACACCTCTAGATCAAAAATCAAGCATATCATTGAGATACAAGCAATTATGTCACATGTACATGCAAGTAGCTACACGAGCTGCATTGACTGAAGAAACATATGTGCTTGCTTCGGGGTATCATGAAGACATATTAGAAGCTATTGAATCTAAGCTAAGTGGTATGTCTATTGATGATCGTACAAAGGGAAAAAGTAAGGTTCCTCGAGACAACAATGCTAGAGAAGAAAAACAAAGTGAAATTGATGAAGGTAATTGCAACACAAAATTTGTTAAAGGCATCAAATGCAGGACCTTGAAGCCAAAGTCCTCTAAAAGATTGTTGGGAGGATTAGAAAGAGCTTGTAATAAGAAAAAACCTATGAAGGAGAAATCAATACAGAAACAAAAGAAATTGAAGATAAATATTAATACTTCCATAAATAAGGTTTGAGAATACATCTTTATTTGTATATTACATTATTTGCAGAGTCGAGAACATCATATACGAGTTGAAACACAATATATACAACAACATCCACAAAATTTTGAAGCCATGGAGGTATATTACCACATTTTTTACTTTTCATATATATATATATATATATATATATATATATATATATATTTGTAGATATTCTAATGGAAATGTTTCTTAGGATGCAAATGTTAGTTACTCCGATGTAAACAAAAATGATGCTTATGGTATTATTGGAATACCTCATGGGACCAACAAGAATAAAATATTGGTAACAACATTATTTTCTATATAACATTTTTTCAATTTCTAAGATAACATCTACTAATAAGAAGTAGCTTTGGTATTGTATTTTTCCAACAGTCTACACATGATACTGAATGTTCTTCAGGAGGTTTCATGCAACTTTTGTTACAGGTACTATATATAATAGTTTCATATATATTATATGTATAACAAGTTCAATGATTAACACTTCATGTTGGCAGGTTGATTCAAGTGAGACAAACCCAAATAAGATACTAGAACAAGATCATGTAAATCATCGTCCGATGTGACTTATGGCTGGATAGACTGGATGTTGAAAAATTATACTTTTCTTATTCCTCGATGTGATGAATTCTTAGGCATATGATTCAATCATTAATTAACATGATTTGGGGATTTTGTATATTGGCATGTTTGTAGGTAAAATGAAATGGATTGATTGCCTCTACTATTTGTTTTGGTGCGAAGTTAGTACAATTTCTTGGGAGTCTCTATTTCTGTTTGCTTACATGGTTTTCCAATAAGGTGATGTATGTGATTGATACAAATTAATTATATTTTTGAATTACATAATTATTAAGATTGGTTAGATTTTGATTTTACAATATTTTAGACAAGATATCAAATCAATTTTTTTAGTTGAATTTGATTTTGACACACACCATCTCATTTAGTATTGTCCGTATATGTGCCTAAATTTAGTTGATCTTTACCATAGGACATTATCTCCAATCAAAGCTTATGAATTTCCAAAGATTAGTTGATCTCTAGCGTAGGACATTAGGTCCAATCAAGTCTTATGAATTTGTAAAGATGGTAGTGATATAATATAGGATAGGATTGTCAAAAAATCGGGTAGTTCAGTTCCATGTATAAAATTTCAACCTCGATTGTTTGATTGTCAGATGCAGACCCAAATATGTCTGTGGATTTTTTTTTTCAAACCTCAACCCGCAACTGACCCGGATTGAGAAATCTAAATTGGAAACCAATATCCGACCCAAATTTGAAGATAATTTCTTAGAAAAATCATTTCTATGGCCGAATTATTCATGCTATTACAAATTATTTTATATATGATTTTAATATAACACATAAATCACTTCAAAATATGAGGCAAAATATTTATGGGTAGTGGTTAACTGCAACATTCTAGTCCCTATCTGGTTCGAGATCGAGATTACGAAGTCCAGAATGGGATAGTCGATAGATCTGTATTAGTTTATCAGGACTCGTTCCTATTTTTGTTTGGCAACGCAATCCCATTGTAAGCACTCATTAAACTGGATTGGCCTCGTAACTTGTGTTTTTATCAGTCTGTCATATAAAACAAAATTACACAAAAGACAGAGATAAATTCGGACTGAGATATCGAAATCATGCTGATAGCAGGACTGACTTGATCTGGGTTAGTGATTTAAGGAATTCAAAACGGGCATGTCAGTCCAGTATTTGTCAAATGAAACAATTCTGGATCCTGGCTGGGTTAGTCTGGATTAGCGTCTATGTGCCACAAAAAGATAACACCCCGTTCGAATTAAATCTCACAGCAAACAACCCTCTAGTTGCCCGACCAAACTCAAATACGCTGGACTATGCTATTGAATAAAGATACATATTCTCATGGTGCAGGATGAAACGCTAATGAGAAAAATAGAAAAAAAAAATTACGTCAAGTGCTGTGTTGTCTTGTCCCAGCCCACTGTAGCATTTTTGTTTAGGATTCTACAGTTGTTCCCTTGAGGCTATTGAGTGGATCTTGCATAGATGCTTTACGGCTGAGAAAATGACACGAGGAGCAATGGGTTTGGGTTTGATGGAGATTTTTTGGTTGTAGTTTCCGGTCCGCTGACTCTTCGGCTTACGGTTCGCTAAACTCTTCACCATACAGCCAGGCTTTTCTTTTACATGCGTGGCAGATTTTCAGTGGCTGGAACAGGAAGCGCCACAGGGTCTCGCAACAGGAGATTTGGACCCAAGACCAAATCTCCTGTTGCGAGACCCTGTGGCGCTTCCTGTTCCAGCCATTGGAAATTTGCCACGTATGTAAAAGAAAAGTCAGGCACAATGGTGAAGAGTTTAGCGAACCGTAACCCGGCAGAATGGTGAAGAGTAGCGAACCGTAAGTCGAAGAGTCAGCGAACCGGCAACTATACCTAGACTCCCATCGCTTTCCAAATCAAAAAGCCTCCGTCAAACCCAAACTCTCATTGCTTCTTGCGTCTTTTTCTCAGCCGTAAAGCATATATGTGTGGGCGATTCGTGAAGCAGTTGTGCCGCAATTGCGCATCGTCTTTTACCAATCGTATTTGCGGTATGACTGCAGTAGATGAACATCTGACTAACATCTTCGTTTAAAGTAAACTTGGTATTGCAACCGCATGAAAGATCTCATCTTTTTTAGTATTACGGAGTAGATCTTTTAAGGCCGATGTTTATTTGTTTAAGTAGGTTGACAGGCGTGAAATCTACAAACTGCATCGTAGGAACTGGAGCGGCAAACAAGAATATATGAGGTCAAATAATTTGTCAAAATCTTGAAAGACAAAATTTCTTTGAGGCGGTACAGCAGCACGCACAACAGATGTAATGATTCTCTCACTCTCTTAATATGTATATATGTTAATATCACGTGCTTGTATCTATTCGTTGCTAGGACTATTATAATTCTTGTATACATTTCCATGTTTTAATTGTTTACCATATTGCTTCTTGGTTTGTATAAACAACCACGCCTAAATAAGTTTGGATTATTCATTTATCATCAACGTTTTCTTATTCAAAGCTTTACCGATATTGTTTTGAACGTGTCAAACTTTGAATAGTTTCATTGCATATTTACATGCACTTACTGTTATAAGTTTTCTATTGATTGTCTTATTTTACAGAAGAAAAATGGATCAAAATACTTCCATTCATAGACTTGACTTTGACGGTGACAATGTCTTAGAGATGAACACTGAGAATTTCAACTTAAGACATTGTACCCCTGAAAGAGTAGAAAATTCTGACGACCCTTCTATGATTGCTGATCGGATTACTCCTAATTTAAGTGATGTTAAATCTATTCATGCTAGAATTGATCAAAGCAGTATTCCTAAAATAGGAATAGAGTTTGATACAGATGAGCCTGATGCTTATAACTTTTATAATGAATATGCTAAATTAGTGGGCTTTAGCATTCGAAGAAGTAGCTTTCACAAAGATAATTTTGGTGTCTTGGTTGATAGGACTTTTTGTTGTTCATGTCAAGGTCACCGGGGACTTGACAAGAGATGTGATGATGTTAAAAATCCTCGCCCAGAAAATAGATGTGGTTGCTTAGCTCATATAAAAATACTGAGGCAATTCAATGGAAAGTATCATATTGTTAACTTTCTTTCGGATCATTCACATAATCTAGTTTCTCCCAGTAAAAGTTTCATATTGCGATCTCATAGGAAGATGACTGTTTCACATATTATTGAAGCAGACTTAGCTAACCAATCTGGCATAACACCCAAAGCAAGTGTGTCCCTTATGGCCAAAAGAGTTGGTGGTAGAGAGAATTTGGGTTTTATTTCAGAAGATTACAGAAACTACCTATCTAAGAAGCGATCAATGCAAATGATGGGAGGAGATACTGGTGGTGTGCTAGAGTATTTACAAAATAGACAGTTGGAGGATCCAAACTTTCTTATGCTATTCAGGTTGATGTTGATGATCTCATAACTAATATATTTTGGGCAGATGCACGAATGAAACTAGATTTTAATTACTTTGGAGATGTTGTGTGTTTTGATACGACATATAGAAAAAATAAAGAAGGGCGACCTTTTGCACTTTTTGTTGGCGTCAATAATCACAAGCAAACAATTATTTTTGGGGCTGCCTTATTATATGATGAGTGTTCTGAAACATTTTGTTGGTTGTTTAAAACTTTTTCTAAGACAATGTTGGGAAAAAAACCAAAAACTATTTTTACAGACCAAGATTCAGCAATGGCAAAAGCATTGTCTTTAGAATGGCCAGAAACATTTCATCGCTTATGTATTTGGCACATGTACCAAAATGCAGCTAAACACCTGAGTGACGTTTTTGAGAAGTTTCATGCTTTTTCGAAAGATTTTAGTAGTTGCATTTATGACCATGATGAAGAGGTTGATTTCTTAAATTCTTGGAACCTGATGATATCTACATATGATTTACATGATAATTCATGGCTGAAACAACAATTTGAGTTGAGGGAAAAATGGGCCTTGGTTTATGGAAGAAAAACTTTTTGTGCCGATATGCATAGTACACAACGCAGTGAGAGCATGAACAGCCACTTGAAGAGATATATTGGCTATCACTATGATTTACTCCGATTCTTTAAACATTTTGAAGACTTGGTTGAAGACAGGAGATATGAAGAAATGAAGGCTGATGTTAAAGCAGACCAAACCAAGCCTTCACTGCCATACCAAATAGAAATTTTGGTACATGCAAGTCAAGTATATACTCCAGCAATTTTTAAAATTTTTCAATCTGAGTTATGGTTGACATGGAATTGTGACTTGCATCATGTTAGTGTTGTTGGATCAATATCAACATATAAGGTTTTCCCTCCTAAGAAGTCTATTTTTCATACTGTTACATTTGATTCTGATGAGTGGCTCATTGAATGTAGTTGCAATAAGTTTACTTTTGTTGGAGTTTTATGCTCTCATGCATTGAAAGTTTTTTCTATTCATAACATCAAAAGAGTTCCAGAAAGATACATAATGAAAAGATGGACAAAAAGAGCAAAGTTTAATCTGAGCATGGATAACATCTCACATGATACACCTCTAGATCAAAAATCAAGCATATCATTGAGATACAAGCAATTATGTCACATGTACATGCAAGTAGCTACACGAGCTGCATTGACTGAAGAAACATATGTGCTTGCTTCGGGGTATCATGAAGACATATTAGAAGCTATTGAATCTAAGCTAAGTGGTATGTCTATTGATGATCGTACAAAAGGAAAAAGTAAGGTTCCTCGAGACAACAATGCTAGAGAAGAAAAACAAAGTGAAATTGATGAAGGTAATTGCAACACAAAATTTGTTAAAGGCATCAAATGCAGGACCTTGAAGCCAAAGTCCTCTAAAAGATTGTTGGGAGGATTATAAAGAGCTTGTAAGAAGAAAAAACCTATGAAGGAGAAATCAATACAGAAACAAAAGAAATTGAAGGTAAATATTAATACTTCCATAAATAAGGTTTGAGAATACATCTTTATTTGTATATTACATTATTTGCAGAGTCGAGAACATCATATACGAGGTGAAACACAATATATCCAACAACTTCCACACAATTTTGAAGCCATGGAGGTATATTACCACATTTTTTACTTTTCATATATATATATATATATATATATATATATATATATATATATATATATATATATATATATATATATATATATATATATATATATATATATATATATATATATTTGTAGATATTCTAATGGAAATGTTTCTTAGGATGCAAATGTTAGTTACTCCGATGTAAACAAAAATGATGCTTATGGTATTATTGGAATACCTCATGGGACCAACAAGAATAAAATATTGGTAACAACATTATTTTCTATATAACATTTTTTCAATTTCTAAGATAACATCTACTAATAAGAAGTAGCTTTGGTATTGTATTTTTCCAACAGTCTACACATGATACTGAATGTTCTTCGGGAGGTTTCATGCAACTTTTGTTACAGGTACTATATATAATAGTTTCATATATATTATATGTATAACAAGTTCAATGATTAACACTTCATGTTGGCAGGTTGATTCAAGTGAGACAAACCCAAATAAGATACTAGAACAAGATCATGTAAATCATCGTCCGATGTGACTTATGGCTGGATAGACTGGATGTTGAAAAATTATACTTTTCTTATTCCTCGATGTAATGAATTGTTAGGCATATGATTCAATCATTAATTAACATGATTTGGGGATTTTGGATATTGGCATGTTTGTAGGTAAAATGAAATGGATTGATTGCCTCTACTATTTGTTTTGGTGCGAAGTTAGTACAATTTCTTGGGAGTCTCTATTTCTGTTTGCTTACATGGTTTTCCAATAAGGTGATGTATGTGATTGATACAAATTAATTATATTTTTGAATTACATAATTATTAAGATTGGTTAGATTTTGATTTTACAATATTTTAGACAAGATATCAAATCAATTTTTTTAGTTGAATTTGATTTTGACACACACCATCTCATTTAGTATTGTCCGTATATGTGCCTAAATTTAGTTGATCTTTACCATAGGGCATTATCTCCAATCAAAGCTTATGAATTTCCAAAGATTAGTTGATCTCTAGCGTAGGACATTAGGTCCAATCAAGTCTTATGAATTTGTAAAGATGGTAGTGATATAATATAGGATAGGATTGTCAAGAAATCGGGTAGTTCAGTTCCATGTATAAAATTTCAACCTCGATTGTTTGATTGTCAGATGCAGACCCAAATATGTCCGTGGATTTTTTTTTCAAACCTCAACCCGCAACTGACCCGGATTGAGAAATCTAAATTGGAAACCAATATCAGACCCAAATTTGAAGATAATTTCTTAGAAAAATCATTTCTATGGCCGAATTATTCATGCTATTACAAATTATTTTATATATGATTTTAATATAACACATAAATCACTTCAAAATATGAGGCAAAATATTTATGGGTAGTGGTTAACTGCAACATTCTAGTCCCTATCTGGTTCGAGATCGAGATTACGAAGTCCAGACCGGGATAGTCGATAGATCTGTATTAGTTTATCAGGACTCGTTCCTATTTTTGTTTGGCAACGCAATCCCATTGTAAGCACTCATTAAACTGGATTGGCCTCGTAACTTGTGTTTTTATCAGTCTGTCATATAAAACAAAATTACACAAAAGACAGAGCTAAATTCGGACTGAGATATCGAAATCATGCTGATAGCAGGACTGACTTGATCTGGGTTAGTGATTTACGGAATTCAAAACGGGCATGTCAGTCCAGTATTTGTCAAACGAAACAATTCTGGATCCTGGCTGGGTTAGTCTGGATTAGCGTCTATGTGCCACAAAAAGATAACACCCCGTCCGAATTAAATCTCAAAGCAAACAGCCCTCTAGTTGCCCGACCAAACTCAAATACGCTGGACTATGCTATTGAATAAAGATACATATTCTCATGGTGCAGGAGAATATGTATGGGTTGTGTTGTCTTGTCCCAGCCCACTATAGCATTTTTATTCAGGATTCTACAGTTGTTCCCTTGAGGCTATTGAGTGGATCTTGCATAGATGCTTTACGGCTGAGAAAATGACACGAGGAGCAATGGGTTTGGGTTTGACGGAGATTTTTTGGTTGTAGTTGCCGGTCCGTTGACTCTTCGGCTTATAGTTCGCTATGCGTTTCTTTTACATGCGTGGCAGATTTTCTGTGGCTGGAACAGGAAGCGCCACAGGGTCTCGCAACAGGAGATTTGGACCCTATAAAGACACCTCCCACACCCACACTCATATACTGAGTACACTTCGCCTGCTGCGGCACAGCCTCTTCCTGCACACTCTTTCCCGGCTCCGACTACTTTCTGCCGCAGCGATGGCCGCAGAGGGAGGTTACCAGGTGATTGTCGTTTATCTCCACTTACTCCCTCATTCTCCTCGGCCAAATCCCGTATGAGGACTTGTTCATCTTCGTCAAGCCTCAGCGCACATCAATCCTTACTATCCCGTTCCGGGCTGCTGCAGCCTTCTGCACAAGCTATCGCAACTCCGCCCCCTACATCTTCGTCGTCATTCCCTCAGAATATAACGCACACACCGCCCTCACGCACAGATCTCGTCTCGTTTTGCCTTCCATGGCTAGATCTAACCCAGTGTTGCTTTCGCTACGTGCATGTGTTGCTTCCACCATGTGCATGTGTGGGCTTAGGGACGGTGTTACAAATCTAATTTTGCACTGGTGGAACAAAAGTATATTCAAATTCTACCCAACAAGTTGCACATCGACCCGCAGCTGCCATATAGAATGTCCATGAAAAATAAATTATTAATTATTTCTCTTAACTTTAAAAATATAAATTAAAATATCTTATAATATATTTTTATGTCAAATATAGTGCAAAGAAACTCACTAACTACTATATTTGATGTCAAACCAAGAGATTAGTGGTTGGATTATGTTTAAGTGAAATGAAAAGGAAAAAAACAAGAGCTAGCTAGAATAAAATTGAGAAAATAATATATATATGTATATATATAATATTGCAAAAAAACACATTATTTTATCATTTAGCAGTTGATATTCCGAATGTTATAAAATATTTATAGTTTATTCATTGCAAATAATAATAAAAATAATACAATTATGTCAATCAAATGTATAAATTTAATTTTAAATTGATTGTATATCTTAATATGTCTATTATATATAAAAGTATATTAACTCAACTCGATCATCTAGTTCTAAATAAAAAAAATGAGTATATTGATTTTTTCAGCCATTAACAAATTTTATCAACAAAATCAAATCAAATACGTCGACGCTCGGTTGCCCACGGTGAGGCGCTACGATGCCGGGGAGTAGGGACCACTGCTTGCTGCTACTTCCTATTCCTCCTCTCCTCTATATAAAGACACCTCCCACACCCACACTCATATACTGGGTACACTTCGCCTGCTGCGGCACAGCCTCTTCCTGCACACTCTTTCCCGGCTCCGACTACTTTCTGCCGCAGCGATGGCCGCAGATGGAGGTTACCAGGTGATTGTCGTTTATCTCCACTTACTCCCTCATTCTCCTCGGCCAAATCCCGTATGAGGACTTGTTCATCTTCGTCAAGCCTCAGCGCACATCAATCCTTACTATCCCGTTCCGGGCTGCTGCAGCCTTCTGCACAAGCTATCGCAACTCCGCCCCCTACATCTTCGTCGTCATTCCCTCAGAATATAACGCACACACCGCCCTCACGCACAGATCTCGTCTCGTTTTGCCTTCCATGGCTAGATCTAAACGGACTCCCTCCATCTGATATACTTTATGTTTCACGATCTATTCTAGGTTCCCGTGTAGGACGAGGAAAACGAGCCCGAGGAACATCTCGAGCAGCTAGCCTCCCCCTCTCGCGGAAGGGGGCATCAGACGCCGTCGCGGAGAAGGTCCATCCAAGCGCAACGAGGAGATAAGAGCTGTCCAGAACGGGCTAGCTGTTTCTGTGCCTCGGGTGTGCTTACTCCAAAGGAGAGAGGAGAACGTTTGAGACGAAGGAGCTCCTGAAGCAGCACAACAACCAGTTCCGCAACCGGCCGCTGAGGAAGATGCGGTTGGTTCGGTAGAAACTAGTGATGGTGGCTACTGTAAGACGAGGCAGGCGCTTGGTAGCCTGGGGGTATATGGTGAGTAGGAGGAATTGCTGTTGCCTCAGAACTTGGGGTATACGGTGCGTATGAAGCCGGTGCTTCAGAAGTTGGGGGTATTCGCTACATATGAGTCCTAATCCGCCAAAAGCAGGCAGGTGAGGTCGTCTAGCCCACCACCAGGGATCCTCGATCATCTCCAACAAGTCATCGGGCGACGACCCCAACACCACAACTCCTCCTCAGTCCTCCCCCAATTCGTCCGCTCGTCAAGAACAGAGCAGCCGCGCGGACGAGCAACTCACCTGCAGGTTCCATAAGCCACATGACCGTCTCGCTGCGGCTCCTCTCGTCAGTCATCGCTCTTGCTACCCTCTCTGCTGTCTGCTCATTCACCCCGGCTCTCCTATTCCTATCCATCATCGACCAAACCCCGGCGAGCAGCAGTTCACGCAATGGGTCCGGTTATTGGCAGCCACCGGCACACATCATACCACTCCGCACTCAGCAACAAGCTCTACCCCATCCATCATCCTGACCGGCTGACCGTCCACAAGTAGTTAGCACTCCAGCCAGCCGATTGAGGCCGATCTTCAATTAATGACATACCAAAGCAGACTCAGGGGAACAAAAAGGGTGACCAGTAAGATCTGAATAAGAAATGTGTTAGTTTAACCTGAACATGGAAACACACGAGAAGTGGGCAACTACATCCAGATTAGTGGGAAGATGCTCATTGTGGCAAACACACCATTAAAGAAGTGGTGCATTTGCATTACCTACAATTGTAGTTGTTATTGAACCCCCGGATCGCACGTGACGCCAATGTTTGGATGATGGGTTTAACAGATGGCATAGAATAGAGGCATCCGTGGCTTTTTTTTTTTGGAAATTTGGTAATTACATCCGTGGCTTCTTGATTTGAGTGTATCTGGCTAATTTGGCAGGGAGGAAATTGTCGAGTGGAGTTTTTTTTTTTGTGTGGAGATCATCAACAGCCTTACAACTATTATGAGTAGGTTGATTGCACTACCCATATAATATTCTAGGTTTTAGGTGACGGCTAGATCAGCGCATACAATGCTCATCTATCTACGTATGTGAGTCCACAATTTTAACCAAAAAAAGAAAAATAAAATCGAAACAAAATAAGAAATGGGGTAGTGGAGCTTTTCTATATTACATACGAAAGAGAAGTTTTATGGAAAGTAAAAGGATTTTGGGAGAAAAAAAAAGAAAGCTAATGTATTTAACTTTACACGGCCAAATACTTTTTTATGTTTGTTTTTGAGTGGGTGACTATGGTTTCTATTCGTCATTCCGTTTCCCTTTGGACAACAATTTCTTCATTGCTGATTCGTCTTGAATCAAATATCAAAACCCGAAATAAAGATTTTTACTCTATTACTTGGACCGCCATTGTCATCCATGTGGGAGAGGGGCTATTCAAACAATACAATAAACTTGAAACTAAAAAATCAAATTGAAAATAATCGGTTATCCAATATCAAATTTTGATGCCATGATGAACGAAGTTGTTAAAAAACATCTTTTGGTATAGATGGTCATTGTTTTATTTATTCAATTGTTTATTAATATGATTTTGTTTAATGTGTAGATGGTCATTAGTTATTTATTCAATTATATTCATTAAGAGACTATTGTTTAATGTCGATTTTTTTTCACGGATGCCATGTCTGGACGTAATGCCATGTTGGCAGCACATGGACCGCACATTAGCCATTGCTGCTTCCAACCGTGCGTACTTATCTGCACATGTGTCAATCTTTTGATTGCTAGTATCATATCTATCTTATTTGTATTATCAAATAGAAGTAATTAAAGATAAAGAAAATTGCATTTACTGAACGCAAAGAATAATTTATTTTTGTTATAGAGAAAGAACTTGACATAACAAGACCTTTGAACAAGGCCCTCATGCAATTGCAGATCTGGGCAACAACAAGGCGGGGGCGTGCCTATTTATTCCGCATTTACATTAATGTTAGTTTGAAACACGTGTATGCATGCACAAGTAGGATTATATCATTTTAATGTTGGAGTCTTGGGCTCAAGAGGGGGTGAATTCAGCTATAAAATTTTTAAGAAGTATAAATAGACCACCACAACCTATAGTGAAGATAGGAATGACTTTCAAAAATCACATTTCAAAGCAATTATATGTAGTGGTGACAACTTGAATGGTTATAGCTCCACTACCTATAGAGCTTCACCCTCATGGATTTCTAACATGACAAAAGTTGACACAACTCAAACCACTAACCAAGGATTAGGACCCAATTGTTAGAGTAGACTAACCTTCTCTTCTAATAATAAATATTCTTAATATTTTTCCAATTGCATGATCATTAACACTCGACTTAACAAAATTATTAGTAAGGGAATTTATATTTAGGATTTGTGAGTTAGTTCTTGCAACATATTGGTAGAATAAGTAAACTTAGCTATTACACACCTTTCATTAGTGCTGGTGAAATGTCCGATTAAAATTGGGATATGGATCACATAATCATTTTAATCTTAGATCATGCAAAAAAGGTAATCATTTATTTGATTTATCTAAATTTTCATTAATTTATAGTTGTTTCATTTTGCAATCTACCCCTAGTAGCTAGAGTAGTAATTGGTCGCAGAAGAATGAAGTTGTGAAGATTATATAATTATTTCATCTAAATAGATGGCTTGGGATTCTCCTAATCCATCATAGGTGACAACAAATGACCAATCTAGGGTTAGGATATCTAGACTTAGTTATATATATATATATATATATATATATATATATATATATATATATATATATATATATATCTTCAACCAAGTAGGAAACATATATAGTTTTAGGTTGGGGAGGGGAACTCCAACGACCACAACAAGGGATGATAGATAAGATTAGAATAATGATCATACACAAATATGTCATGCCTAAACACTTCACTGTATCTATTAATAAAAGAGGGTACCTCCACACTACTACAAAAATAGCATTCAATGTCGCTTTTCTGGACGTCGGTTATTTAGGAAAACTGATGCCTATAATATTAGACGTCAGTTATTTAGGCAAACCGGCGTCTATATTCGAAGACCAGCCAGACATGGGTACCGCTTTATATTTAGCGTCGGCTGGGTATAACAGACTGACGCCTAAAATCGCCCGCGAAATCTAATTTTCGAGCGAAAAAATTTGCGTCACCTACAACGTCGGTTTTTTAACTATTCACCGACGCCTATTTAAGATGAAAATTTGCGCGAAAAGTCCCACTTTCAGTGTCGGTTATCCTTTGATAACCGACGCTGATAATGGTTCCCGCCAAATAATTTAGGGTAAAGATTGTCTAGTTGGACGTCAGTTTTTTACTATCAATCGACGCTAAATTGTAATAGGCGTCGGTTTTGTAGATAACTGACGCCGTCGACCAACTTAATAGACCCGATCACCCGCCTCTTCCCCCTTTCTTCATGTTTCATCGTGATATTTCTCTCATGTGCTGCTGCTCGCCGCCGCTCTCCCAAAATCGCCCGACGTCGGTTGCTGCTGCTCGTCACCGCTGCTGCTGCTCGTCGCCGCTGCTGCTGCTGCTCTTCTACTCGCCGGCGCCGCTGCCTGCCGCCCGCCACTGCTGCTTCTTCGCCTGCTGCTTCTCCGGTCGGCACCACTGCTGCTTCTCCCGGTGCCACTGTTGTTCGCCGCCCGCCCCTCTGCTTCTTCGCCTGCTCGCCGCCACTCTTCTCCACGCTAGCTCCAGGTAGCCTAGCCTCTTTGCTTCCTTCTCCCTAGCTCCTTACCAACAGCAAGCACGACCATGACTGTGTTGGCCTACCACGGCCTTGCTGGACAACACGGCTGTGGTAACGGCCGTAGTTGTGTTGGCCTACCACGGCTATGCTGGACAGCAAGGCCGTGGTAGGCCAGCACAACAACGGCCGTTACCACAGCCGTGCTGTCCAGCAGGACCGTTGTAGGCCAATACAGCCACGGCCGTGCTTGCTGTTGATAAGGATATGAACAAATTTTTATGTAATGCTTTATGTAAATCTTAGGATATGAAGAAATTTTTTGCTTGCATATATTTGTCATATATTTGTGCTTCTCCTGATGCACAGACTGAGAGTAATCTTGTAGACCCACCGCCGCCTAACACATCTGCTGTAAGTATTGTTTATGACATTGTAGCTAGTCTTTTCAAGATGATATGTTTTCAATATGATATGTATATATGTATAACATTCTTTACGTAAATTTATAGGCGTTGAAGCCATGCCGCTTAAGAATGCAAGACTATGTTATTACAGAGGCACAGACTTACCCATCCCTTCCTTGGGCAACGTTTCACGGGACTCCAATGCCACATGGCTACGTTCGTGTGAGCTCGATACATGTATTCCCCGATTGGAGGGAAGCTACATTGCCATATGCCCACCCAGATATTGATACACTTGCTGAGGCAGAAGGCGGGGTGATATTGTGGCCTAAAGCATATGTCGTCTATTCTATTGAAATTGTAAGATAAATTTACATTACTTTCACTACTACAGAACCTACCTTTAGTGTCGGTTATTTAAAGCCTTTAGTGACAGTTTCTAAGAGACACCTATGTGGGCGACACTAAAAGTCCACCCATTAGGCGTCGGTTCCAAAACTGATGCCCAAACTCTTCGCGCGCCACTGGAAGCGCGCCATCAGGGGACAATAGGCGTCGGTTATTAGATAAGAAACTGACGCCCAAAACTTTCACGCCACAGAAAGGGCGCCATCTTGGCCACTATCAGTGTCAGTTATTTACAAATAACCGACACCATATATTAGGAAATAGACGTCGGTTATTTGTAAAAAATCGACACTAGAACATTATGTGTCAGTTTTTTACAAATAACCGACGCCCAAACCCGCGCCATCTTGGCCACGGCCGTGCTGTCCAGCACGGCCGTGTTGTTAAGGAAATAGACGTCGGTTTATTGTAGGAAAACCGACACTATATCATTATGTGTCGGTTATTTACAAATAACCGACACCTATTGTTTTTTTTTCTGTCAGTCTGCAGACCTGCTGTGGCTGGTCGCAGGATGAGAAACCTGTTCAGTTCAGTTATGAACTGCAGGTTTTACGACATCCATTGATATCAGCCGACAACAGGCCGCAAACCTACAAAATTAACAATAAAAGAGTTCCATTCATTCACACATTTATAAATATTCACACATGCTAGCAATCTGTAGTTCCATTCATTCACATTCACACATGTAGAAACATTCATATAGCAACGAACACTTTCATTCATTTTCACTCAGACACATGTAGAAACATCCAGACATGTAGAAACATTCACACATATATTATAATTCAGAAATTCATTTACAAAGTATCATTGTTTAGTCATTATTCGCTATCACGATCCCAATTATATTTTAAAGCCCCCACTAATTATATGATTGTTGCCCATTGTTCGATTACTTCATTTTATTTATTAATATGATTTTGTTTAATGTGTAGATGGTCATTAGTTATTTATTCAATTATATTCATTAAGAGACTATTGTTTAATGTCGATTTTTTTTCACGGATGCCATGTCTGGACGTAATGCCATGTTGGCAGCACATGGACCGCACATTAGCCATTGCTGCTTCCAACCGTGCGTACTTATCTGCACACATGTCAATCTTTTGATTGCTAGTATCATATCTATCTTATTTGTATTATCAAATAGAAGTAATTAAAGATAAAGAAAATTGCATTTACTGAACGCAAAGAATAATTTATTTTTGTTATAGAGAAAGAACTTGACATAACAAGACCTTTGAACAAGGCCCTCATGCAATTGCAGATCTGGGCAACTACAAGGCGGGGGCGTGCCTATTTATTCTGCATTTACATTAATGTTAGTTAGAAACACGTGTATGCATGCGTTAGTAGGATTATATCATTTTAATGTTGGAGTCTTGGGCTCAAGAGGGGGTGAATTTAGCTATAAAATTTTTAAGAAGTATAAATAGACCACCACAACCTATAGTGAAGATAGGAATGACTTTCAAAAATCACGTTTCAAAGCAATTATATGTAGTGGTGACAACTTGAATGGTTATAGCTCCACTACCTATAGAGCTTCACCCTCATGGATTTCTAACATGACAAAAGTTGACACAACTCAAACCACTAACCAAGGATTAGGACCCAATTGTTAGAGTAGACTAACCTTCTTTTCTAATAATAAATATTCTTAATATTTTTCCAATTGCATGTTCATTAACACTCGACTTAACAAAATTATTAATAAGGGAATTTATATTTTGGATTTGCGAGTTAGTTCTTGCAACATATTGGTAGAATAATTAAACTTAGCTATTACACACCTTTCATTAGTGATGATGGATCATTTACATGTGGTGGATAGGTCTTGGGAGGCATATGCAAAATGTTAGATTAAAATTGGGATATGGATCACATAATCATTTTAATCTTAGATCATGCAAAAAAGGTCATCATTTATTTGATTTATCTAAATTTTCATTAATTTATGGACATTTCATTTTGCAATCTACCCCTAGTAGCTAGAGTAAGATTATATAATTATTTCATCTAAATAGATGGCTTGGGATTCTCCTAATCCATCATAGGTGACAACAAATGACCGATCTAGGGTTAGGATATCTAGACTTAGTTTATATATATATATATATATATATATATATATATATATATATATATATATATATATATATATATATATATATATATATATATATATATATATATATATATAATCTTCCACCAAGTAGGAAACATATATAGTTTTAGGTTAGGGAGGGGAACTCCAACAACCACAACAAGGGATTATGGATATGATTAGAATAATGATCATGCACAAATATGCCATGCCTAAAAACTTCACTGTATCTGTTAATAAATGAGGGTACCTCCATTTTTAATATGAAATTTAAGTTTGGTTGTGCATTGTACATCATGTGGGTAGCAACTTGGGTTTCATACTATGATCTTTTCTTATTGAGTAGATCTTAAAAGAAGAATATGAAATGAGAAACACTAGTTATGGTTTTGAATTTTTATAAGGAAGTAAATAAGAAATATGATATGCTTTATGGAAATAAATTACGTTGCTTTTGAAACAAGCAAAAGTGAGGTACACCGGCGTAACGAACCATAATTTAAAATCTTATCCTATTCCATGATTGGAAGTATAGTAAGATTGGTTTTTAGATTTGATCAAACAAGGATAAAAATTAAAAAACAATTTAATTATGTGCCCACCTGTAAATAAAATCATGAAATATGCTACATATTTTTTACTAACATGATGAGTAAATAAAAATTAACAATTTGCTTTGTAGTAGGAACTGGTACTTTTATATTAATATTTTCATTTATATATAGGTGATTTTTGTTCATAATATATATATATATATATATATATATATATATATATATATATATATATATATATAAACTCTTTTTATAACAAGGTGACATCAATGGGACTTAAGATAATGTTTTGATCAATACAAGGATAATGTGTTAGAATATAATAGTGCCATAACTCATAAAAGGAAATCTTAAAAGTAAAATATAATGATAACAATGTATTTCTTGGGTGTCAATTAGTTTAGTTGTCAAGTTTCACATTATTTGCATAAAATAACTATCTCAATTCTATTTGGAAAAGAAAGTAGGATATGCACCAAAAGTATGGAATAAATCACTAACAGTCTCAAAAAGAGAAAATAAATATCAAATTTAAAATCCACATACCAAGTTTAGCTTATGTGTTAATTTTCATCTAATTTAGACAATCTTAATCACTCTAGTGCAATTTAGGAGAGAGAATGTACTTTTAAGACCAAAAATATTAAATAGCATGTTGAATAACTCCAAAAGGGGAAATAATTATCGAATCGTGTTCCTCATGTTTAGGTGTGACAAACTCGATTTTCAATATTTTTATAACTTTATAAGTATGACCTTAAATTTTTGTATTCCAAATGATCTCCCAAATTTGTCGTGAATCTTATAATCATTTATTAGATATGTCGTTAAAATTTTGGGATTTTTGGATATTGTTTGAATAACTATAGAATTCATATGTGCCAAAAATAATAGTTTTTGGAGATATTTTATTTAGCTGGCTAAAAAATTTATTTTTTGATGAGAATTAGTGGAAAAGTTTATATGTTGGTATTGAAGTGTGCTGTAAAATTTCATACAAATCAAAGCTTGTTTGATGGTTCAAAAAATTATATACGAACTTTAGTCAAATTAAATTTAATAGTTTAAATCATTTACATTATTTCTGTGAAACAATATAACTTTCATATAATGGGATTTTTCGTCCAAATAAGGTGAAATTTTAAATGGAGACTTTAGTTTACAGTTGTTATTTTTGACAAAGTTTGAAGAAATCATGGATACGCTATTTTGGATATATGGTTTATAAATAGTGTTTGAAATCATGATTAATGGATGATGTGATTTGCAATACATTTTTAAGTGTTCACGAGGAAACAAAGTCTTAGTGAAGCATTGTGTGATTTTATTTTAGGATAAGTACGAATTTGGTAGATAAGAATTTATTTTGGAAATCAGAATGATGTTTTGATAGTTTGGTGAATCTTACTGACAATTATGACTTTTTACATATATTTTGTTAGGATAATTATGTAGACCTCCAAAACATTCCATTTTTATCTCATTATTAAATAAAGAGAGAGACATAGATGTTTTACATAATAAAGAAGATCTGATTACCATTTCATAACATTAGAAGTTATGAGTTTTCAAGGTTACAATATTTTGAAATGAATGTATTAAGGTGTATAATATTATTTTAAAGGCATCAATTTAATTTAATAGTAGGTTGGTGGCAAATATAATGTGCAAAGATGGTATAGAATATTGATATATTATTTACACTAAGGAATTATGTTAGGAGATATAAAAATTTTCTTGCAGTAGAAAAGTTTTGTTTTAAAAATTTAGATTTTAATGTAAAGAATTAATTACATTGTGGAACATATGCCTTGACCAAAAATTTATTTGAATAGTCAAACTAAGTGAATATGAGTTTCTTTAACACAATATGAAATTAAATTATAAAAGAAGTTGGACCACAAATTTTCTCCTCTACTTATATGAACACACCCTATTGACTATGTCTATGCACACAACAAATAAATTGTATTGCTTCCTCTACCCCTCTCTTGTGATTTTGTCCCAAAATTGTGACGACAACATGCCTTTGTAGAAAGATCAACTCTTCCTCTTCTTTTTCCTCTTCTCTTATCCCTTCTCTATTCTTCCCCTCCACGACCATAAAGCAACATCAAAGCATTATGTTTGCAGTGGACAAATCATGCTCTGCTAGCTCTGGCACATATCCTTGATTCTTTTCCTCAGATCAATGGACTATTCAGAGAACTCCATGACTTGTGCAAAAGATGTAACAGTACTTACAACAACCACAACTATTGACCTACAACCCAATGATATTAGACACTTTAGACAACCTGGATTGATGGATCAAATCCTATATGTGGGTTTGAGTTGATGCTTGTCTTGGACAGTTAGGATTCAATCTTTGATTTAGTAACTCAACTTATAGTATGTACATCTTTTGTATTATCTAGGCACTACTATTCTGACCAAACATCCATTCCCATAGGAGGCATAAGGTGATATTCTCTTTTTCATCATTATAGAATTTTTATTTTCTTAGATAATAGTTATGGGTCCTCTGACCCTACATGATTTTTTTTGGATGTTATCTTCCTATTATTTCACATGGACTAAACTTATACTTGCCTTTCCTTATTTATGTGTATGATTAGTCTATCCTTATTTCTTGTAGTGCTACATATGTACAACCATATTCATCGGGGCATACTTTTTAGCCCAAGGCTTGATTTTCCACACATTATTTATAGATGCATGCTTTTTGACCTAGGGTTTGTTTTCCATCCGTTATTTTAGGTTGACATCCAATGGTGTCTCAATCCTTCTTGAAATAACTTTAATATTTGTTTATTACATGCACAATTTATTGTTGCTATTATTCATGAAAAATTATAAAGATAAGATCCCCTACTTGATATTCTTTAGTTTAAACATGCCTCATCTATTGGCCTGATATATTTCCCTTGACACTTAACTCTCTTGATCATCCTTTAATTTGATGTTATTGTGTTGAACTTCCTAATGTAGTGCCTAGTTGTTATTTATTGTACATACTCAGATTGTCTGATGTCCCTTTCTTTTATTTTTTCTCCTCCCTGTGTGTTGTTTTTAAATCCACCCAGAGGTGTCACAACCTCAGGTGTAGGACTTGGAAAACTGTACTTGGTAACATGAACCTACTAGGTGAATCTCATGGGTGATGGAGTTGTGATTACTGGATATCCCTCCACTTGGATCCTTATGTTGTATCTTTCATGTAATTCTTATATGGGAGATAATGATGTACTTTTATTAAATAGAATATAATCCTCAAATTTTATTCTGTGACTATACTATGGTATTCTTTATATCATCACATGAGAAAAAATATATGTCTATTCGAGCATGCTTGAAAGTATGTTTCGATAGATGAGTTTATTCTCAAATTTAGTAGGGAGTGGATCCCCTCTTGGGTGCCACTCCTTACAAGATGGTATCAGAGTCATAGTTGTAACATACCAGATCTTAAACCCTACCTTAGAAGTTTGATCTTTTGGATGTAACCAAATAAGGTTGAGGTGACAATGATCCTAATAAGCTAATGCATGAATTATCACCTTAATGTAATTTGATATGTCATAGAATTCATTTAGAGGTAATATGAACATACATAACTTAATTGGATAAATAATGGACTAATGGGCCATATGTCATACATCACAAAAAGAAATCCCAAAAGTGAAATATAAGTTTAAAATCATGTTCCTTGGGCGTCAAGTTGCACTTTATTCACATAATAATAATTCATTTAATTCAAATTGGAAAAGCATATATGTGATTTCCCAAAAATATCAAATAAAATATTAAATGACTCCAAAAGCGGAAACAAACTTCAAATTCATAATCTACATATCAAAACAAACCTATATATTAATTTTCACCTAATTTGGACAACCTTGGAATAATATGGTAAGTTAGGGGAGAGAAAATGCCTAAAAGATATAAGTAATAAATAAATGTAATTCATGACACCAAAATTTGGAATTGAAGGCAAATTCATATTCAACCCATCAGAGTTAACTTGTGGATGAAATTTCACCCAATTTAGATAATCTAAATGTCATTAATGCATGAGGAAAGAGAAATTAAGTTTTAGATAATAAATCCATTAAACATATTCAAAAGGTAAATCTAATTTCATAATTGGAGTTTAAATGCTTTAATTAGCCTCTGGGTAAAATTTCATCCAATTTGGGGTTCGTTTGAGCCTCTAAAAGAAGAA
Source organism: Alisma plantago-aquatica (assembly GCA_963693085.1). Lineage (NCBI taxonomy): Eukaryota > Viridiplantae > Streptophyta > Magnoliopsida > Alismatales > Alismataceae > Alisma > Alisma plantago-aquatica. The sequence continues at coordinate 1,387,866,787 of OY856412.1, forward strand.
AGAAAAAAATGAGAAATTAATGTGAACACACTTAATTCTAATTTGATTTGGACTTGATTTAATGTATCATGCTATTTTTTCCTTTTATTTGCAAAACATGCTTTTATCTTCGACCATCAGATTTCCATCGAGTGGTAGTTGTATCCTCACCTTCCTTCAGTTTCTTTGCAAATAGGTAGGGGTGAGCAAATCTCGGTCCAGACCGCAAAACCGGACTGGACCGCTCAATTCGGTCCGGTTCGGTCCGGTCCATTTCAACTTCGGTCCGGTCCGCGGTCCAATAAATTTGATAAATTCAGTCTTCGGTCCGGTCCGGTCCGGTCTGGTCCGAAACCGGTCCGGTCCGGTCTGGTCCGAAACCGGTCCGGTCCGGTCTTGACCGCAGACTAACTTTTATATAAAATCCATATATATTTGAAGGTGTATTCTATAATAACTACAAATAAAGTACATATATAAGTACTACTAGTATAAATGTTTGATACTAAAGTTATATAATTGTTAGAAGTGACTAAGATTATCAACTTTGTATAATTAAATAAGTTGTAAAACATCTAAAAAAGGCTGATTGCGGTCCAAACGGTCCGGTCCGGTCCGGTCCACGGTCAAAACGGTCCGGTCCCGGTCCGGTCCGACCACCAAACGGTCCGGTCAACGGTCCAAAAATTATTGATTTTCGGTCCTCGGTCCGGTCCGGTTTTGGACCGATGCTCACCCCTACAAATAGGTGATGTTTCCTTTTCCGATTCTTCCGATCTTTCTGTCTTTCTGTCTCTTCTTGACTTTTGATTTCTTCACCCTCTCTTTCATCGCCTTATTATGAACCAAATGGGTATAAATACCATAGAGTTTCTCATGATCTTGCTCGGTTTTCACTCACAGCCCTTCTCCTCTGTTCCTCCCCTGTCTTGCTCCTATGACTCTTCTCCTCGCCTCTTCTGACCATCAGAGCGTCGGGAACTTGGTTCTTGACCTTCTTCGATATCCCAGGTATGTTTTCCTCCCTTTGGTTTGGATTCATTGGACCCCGAGTGCCCTTCCCTTCTCCGGTAGTTCTTGCTTGGGAGGTCAGTCTCGTCAGCGTCTCCAGGTTCTGTACAAGCTCAGACAATCGTCATTTTGACTTTGGTGTATCTTTGTGGAGGTGTTGGCACCTTCAATTGGGTAAGTTGTTGTCACTTACTATTTTCCCCCCTTTTCAATTTGTTTTCTCCTCTTTCTAGCCCCAGGGTGGTCTGGGTTCTCTAGTGGTTCATCTTGTAGTTGTTTTTGGCCTACCGAGTTCGTGGCGACTTCACAAAACCTTTGATGAGGTTGTTTTTGTCTGAGGAACACATCTGCGGTTGATCATGGTTTTTCAGGCTTAGCCTGCTGCTTGAAGATTTATCTATGGAGGGAGGATGAGAGGGGGATGATTGTCTGTCGTGTTTGCAGTCTTTTGCCCTTCATTCTTTGTCTTTTGTTTTGTTTTTCACAAAGGGGTAAAAAGGTCATTTCACACTTTGTTTGTCTTCTTTTCGCTCTCAATTTCTTATGCCTTACTGGTGATGGGTGCGGGCCACTTGGTTACTTGTGAACGATCCATCTCATCTCTCCCTCTCTAAATTTCTCATCTACTTTTCTTTGAAATTTCCTAATTGGCCGATTTCTAAAAATTAATAACTATCAGAAAAATATGAAAAATATTCATCAAAATCAGAAAAATAAGATCTAACTGATGTTATCTATTTTGATAACTGAATGTAAAGATTAATAACAAGTGTTTTCAATGAATCTAATGAATTATGAATTAACTTGTAAATTTATAACTAACAATTATAAGTAGAAAAATATAGTAAAATATGTTTTAGACTCCTAATAACATACACTAAAATATGGTATGGTTTTGATGACCTAAATCGCATAAAAAGAAAAAGGTGATTTTTAGGGTTTATGAAATCAATGTAAATCTTACCCTAATCCCACATATGTGATTAATAGGTTCTTTGGATGCCTAGGCTTGGACCTAGAAGTGACTTTGGATGTTTGGCTCTGAAGTTGAGGTATGATTGCATCCCACATTATTTCTATATTGAGTAATTTCTAATTCTTCTCTTTAAATTTATGTTGTATCCCCTATTCCTCTATGTTAATAAATTTGCCTATCTTATCATTCTTTTGACTTTGGCCTACACATATGTCTATTCTCTTGCCATGTGAACTATCATGCTTGTTATGGACTTGGATATTCTCTTGATATTTTTCTTGTGCCTTGTTGCATGTTGGTCTTATATAATGATATGTACCAACTTTAAGGTGGATGTTTATATCTTGTGTTGTCCATTGTTTGATGGAAACATTGTATAATTTTGCCCATACCTTTCTACTTGCCTCTATATTAAACATGCTATGTGATTCAGTGGCATTAGAGTAGTGTAATTGCATTGGTTTTTATTTATGGAAGATGTGTTATTTTCTACCGAGCAGATGTGATATTTCCTACTCTTTTAGGAAGGAAAGGAACCTCTTACCTAGTCTTTTCAACTTTCTGAGGGTTGGCCCATTTTATATATGTTTGGGAGATTGGCAGTATTCCTTTCTCTATCAGTTTCAACTTTATGAGATTTGGCTGCTTTTGTATTTATATTATTCTAGGACTATGCTTATCTCACATGCATGCAGGTTGATAGTGTTTATGAGGGATTATGTACCCAAAACTCTTGATGGGTTATGTGCCCAAATCTTGATATGTGCTTATGTGGCACTACCTTATTGTTTTGATTATGGCAAGTATCTTCTTTTATGATGATGATGATTCTTTTCTTTTATGCCTGATTGGGTAGTCTTTATCTCTTACATGGGAAGCCTTTTATTTTAATGTCCCTTATTCTTTATAAATTTCTCAATTTGCTTTTTAGTTTTCTCATACCAGCCTTTGCTGATATCTTCTATTATTTCTCTTCTTGCTGGGGTATGCTTCCAACTCTAGGCGGAGGACTTGGATGACAAGGCATGTTGACATCGACTTAGGTTGAGAAGTTAAATCTTGGAGACAATTGTGAGGTGGTTTATATTTCCTCTACAAGGATCCTTATGATGTAATTTTAAGATGTTACCTTATCTTATAAATTGAATATAGTCATGTTTTTATTCTGCTGCTATACTTTAGTTGTTTTGTATACCATTAATAAAGATTTGCAAATTTTACTCTCACTCCAAGTTACCTTAGAGATGTGTTTGGATTGGAGGTTTTATTCATCAAATTTTGAGTAAGGAGGTGATTTCACTTCTTTACAATAGTGGTCGAATATCTGACTATTTTAATTTTGTCTTCCAAATTAGAACCCTTTCCCTACATAGTTACCCTATAAGTGAGATACCCTAAAATTGACCTATAATATTTCATGAGACGGTGAAAGGTTGATTTAGGGCCTTAGGAAGTACATATAAGAATCATGATGAGTAAGCCCTTATGTGAAGGGGCTCTACTTGTGCAAATCATGTAATTAGGTTAGTTATGACATGTATGTTTTTTTATAATAGGGTTAGGATTGATGATGGAGTTAGGTTGTTGGGACAATGAAGTAGTAGGATAAGGAGATCATAAATGGAAATTGTGACTTGGTTTCTCGCTTTGACTATGGGCCATATCTTCTATTTTGTATCACAAAGTTTTTTCATCAAAATATTTTCTTTATAATACTATATGTACAAAAAAATTCTAGATTTTATCGAGGTTTTTATTGAACTAAGTCACAATGAAGAAGTAGGAAAAGTTGTAGTGGAGAAACCCTAGTATTACTTGATATAGATATCCTAAACTCTAGTTTTTAGGATGAAAGTAATGGAGTGTCTGAGTTTTGGAAGGACTAATCTTTGAATCTATAGTGTTGAATGACTTATTAGGTAAAAACTTTTGAAGGAGTGGAGTATAGGTGATTGATTATGTTGGGATGATTATATTTCAAGGATGAAATCATTTAGAGGGGTGGAGTGTTGTAATCAACCAGAATTTAGAATCTTATCCCATTCTATGATTAGCAACCTAGCAAGTTTGGTTTCTTAGATTTGATCAAACAAGGATAAAAATTAAAACACATCCAGATAATAATTTAATTATGTGCCAACATGTAAATATAATCATAAAATATGCTACATATATTTTCTTTACATGATGAGCAAATAAAATTGAATAATTTTCTATGAAGTAGGAACTAGAGATTTCATATTAATATTGTCATCTAATATAATTAAAGTGGAATAAATAAAATAAATATGTTAACTATGTAAAAGGAAGATTTTATATTTATAATAAATCTATATAACTCTTTTTGTACCAAGGTGACATCAATAGGACTTAAGATAATGTTTTGATAAATACACGGATATTGTGTCAATTCATAATGGTGTCATAACTCATATTTCTTAGTTGTCAATTAGCTTGGTTTCCAAGTTCTATATTGTTTTCATAAAAGAAGCAAAAGTATTTAATAAATTACTAAGACTCTTAAAAAGAGCAAATAAACCTCAAATTCGAAATCCACATACCAAGTTTAGCTTATATGTAAATTTTCATATAATTTGGACAATCTAAATCACTATAGAGTAATTTAGTAGATAGAAAGTACTTTTAAGCCCAAAACTATTAAATAACATGTTAAATAACTCCAAAAGAAAAAATAATTATAGAATCGTGTTCCTCATGTTTAGGTGTGACAAACTCAATTTTCAATGTTTAATAATTTCATATATATGACTTTGAGATTTTGGTGTATCTAAATGATCTTGGAATTTACCATGAAGCTTATAATCATTTATTAGATCTATGGTTAATGATTCATAATTTTTGAAGATCTTTTGAATAATTATAAAATTCATAAGTGCCAAAAAATAATATTCTTGGAGATAATTTTGTAGATGGATAAATAAATTTATATTTTGATGAAAATTAGTGTAAGAGTTTTTGTGCTAATATAGAAGTGTAATATAAAATTTCAAACCAATCGAAGCTTGTTTGATGGTTCAAAAAAATTATACAAGAACTATATTTGAACTACATTTAATAGTTCAAATCGTTTACATTATTTCAATGAAAATTAAAACATTCTTTTCATGGGATTCCTATGTCTAAATAAGGTAAAATTTTAAATCGATACTTTTGATTAGAATTGTGATTTTTGATAAATTTTGGACAAATTATGGATATTGGAGATATGTTTTATAAATAGTGTTTGAAATCATGATTAATGGATAATGTGATTTTAAATATGTTTGAAAGTGTTCACAAGAAAATAAAGTCTTAGTGAAGCATTGTGTTATTTTATTTAAGGAAAAGTGTGAATTTGGTCGACAAGAATTTATTTTGGATTCAGAACTATATTTTGATGGTTTGGTTAATCTTATTGACAATTACGACATTTTACATATGTTTTATTACAATAATTATGTAGACCACTAAATATTTCCATTTTTCTATCTTTATTAAATAGAGAGTCATATAATTTTCACATAATAAAGAAGATTTGGTTGTGAATTCATAACATTGGAAGTTATGGGTTTTCAAGGTTACAATATTTTGAAAAAGAAAGTATTGATGTGTATAATGTTATTTTAAAGGCATCAATTTAATTTAGTAGTAGGTTGGTGGAAGAAATAATGTATAAAGATGTTATGGAATATTGATATATTAGTTACACAAAGGAATGGTGTTAGGATATATATACGACTTTTATTGTGGTGGAGAAGTTTTGTTTAAAAAAATACATTTTCATGTAAAGAATTAATTGTATGTGGAACATATGCCTTGACCAAAACGTTTTTTGAATGGTCAAACAAGTAAATATGAGTTTCTTTTGACACAATGTGAAATTAAATTATAAAGAAAGTTGGACCACAATATTTGTCCTCTACTTATATAAACACACCTTATTGTCTATGTCCATGCACACAACAAACAACTTGGATTGCTTCTTCGATCCCTCTCTTGTGATTTTATCTCAAAATTGTGATGACAACACGCCGTTGTAGAAAAATTGCCTCTTCCTTTGAATTTTACTCCCTTTCATGTTCTTCCCCTCCACCATGATCATAAAGCGACATCAAAACATCATGTTTGCAGTGCACAAATCGTGCTCTGCTAGCTCTGACACCTATCGTTGATTCTTTTCCTCACACTAATGAACTATTTAGAGAACTCCATGACTTGTGAAATAGATGTAAGAGTACCTACAAGAAGCTACAACCACCACAACTCTTGACCTACAACGCAAACATATTGGACACTTTAGACAACTTGGATTGATGAATCCAATCCTATATGTGAGTTTGAATTGACACTAGACTTGGAGGGTAAGGTTTCAATCTCTGATTTCGCAACTCAAATTAAGGTATGTGCATCTTTTCTATTATTTAGACAATGCTATTATGACCAAACATCCTTTCCCATAAGAGGCATAAGTTGATATTCTATTTTTCATCATTATGAAATTCTTATTGTCTTGAATAATGCTTATGGGTCCTCTGACCCCACATGATTTATTTTGGATGTTCTCATCCTACTATTTCACATGAAAAAACTTTTACTTGCCTTTACCTATTTAAGTGTATGCTTAGACTATCATTGCTTCTTGTAGTGATACCATACATATGTACAACCATGTTTACAGGGGCATGCCTTTCTGTCCAGTGCATGCTTTTCCACCCATTATTTATAGAGGCACACTTTTCCACCTTGGGTGTGCTTTTGCACCCATTACTTTAGGTTGAGATCTAATGGTGTCTCAACCTTGCTTGAAATAATTTTAGCTTTTGTTTATTACATGCATAATTTATTGTTTTTATTATTAATGGAAAATTTTAAGGGCAAGATTCCCTACTTGATATTGTTTAATTTAGACATGCCTCATCTCTAGGATTGATAAATTTCTCTTGGCACTTAAATCTCTTGGTCATTCTTTAATTTGATGCTCTTCTTTTGAACTTCCTAATGTAGTGACTAGTTGTAATTTATTGCACATACTCATATTTTCTAATGTCCGTTTTGTTTTTCCTCCTCCTAGGTTTTGTTTTTCAATCAACCCAAAGGTGGCACAACCTCAGGTGTAGGACTTGGAAGACTATACTTGGTGACATGGACCTACTAGGTGAAGCTCATGGGAGATATATTTGAGATAGTTGGATATCCCTCCACTTAGATCCTTATGTTTTACCTTTCTTGTAGACCCTATGTGGGAGACAATGATGTATTTTTATTAAATTGAATATAGTCACGAAATTTTTATTCTGCTGCTATACTCTGGTATTCTGTATATCATCATATAAGAAAAAAATGTCTATTCGAGCATGCTTGAAAGTATGTTTGGATCAAAGAGTTTATTCTCAAAATTAGTAGGGAGTGGATCCCCCCTCGGGTTCCACTCCTTACAACCAGTGCAACCATATTCATTCATCTTGATTCTCATGAATGTTTCAGTTAATATTTTTCAAGTAGTAATAATCATAATCCAATTCAATTCCACCATTTAATTCATTCACCACAAAGATAAATCATAATTTAGGCATTTATGTTCCAATATAATAAAGTAGAGTAAAACATGGTATTTTTTCACATTTTCGTTGGATTTTTGTGAAATATTGGGTTTGCTAGAGAATTTCTTATCACCCTAATTACTTTACTACTATTGGATGTGAATCTAGCCTCTTTATACTCAAAATTTAGTGAATAACTCCAAATCCACCTCAACTTTTGTGATGACTAGATATTAATCATTGAAATGCCCATATCTTATTATTGAAACCTAAAATAATTCTCATGATGAAGGGATATATATCATAGATTAAATATTCTCAACAATATAAAACATGAAATATTCAATCATCTAAAATACTTCAAACATGAAACTTGCAAAAAGTCTTATAATGTGGAAAGTAAATCTAATCTAAGATGAAAGGACATGTAGTCATTCTCTCAACAAGTTTATATGCTAGATTGTCCTCAAAATTCTATAGTGCATTTCCATGCATTCCCTCAAGGAACGTATTCACACAAACCAACATACATGCATGGCCAGGTCTAAAATACTACAATAGAATCCATTTTAAGTAAAGTTAAATAATCATGCACAATCTATTCAAGACCTATTAAAAAAGAATGAAAATAATTATAACAATATAGGAGTGGTTTAAAAGTGAAAATACATGATTCTCAAATTTGGTCAATAAGGCATATACATTTCAAAATATTAACAAGTAGTTGAGGTGCTTGGTATACCATATCTATGTTTAGGTGACAATGTGCTCTCATAACCCAAAATGAGAACAAACACATTAATTTGAATTGCTAGTCGACTAGGGAACCATTGTCCCTATTTTTGGATAAATCCATGGAAGCATATTTCCACTTAATAGCTGACCCATAAACCTTATCTATAGACAATATCAAACATTGTGCCAAGTCATTGAAAGCTAGTTGGCAGTCATGAAGAGAAGGATCAAATGATACAATTTGTGCCCAGCTAATGCAGCAAACTATGGACAAAGGGAGCGACAGTGGCAAGGTGGAAGACAAGGTTACCACCATCTAATCATGATCTAAAGGTCCTAAATGAAACCTGTGTGACCAAAGCTTCGGGTAATGAGATATATTGTGTGTGATAGAAAAATTACTAAACAAAGCTCGTTTGAAATCTGATAAACATAATATTAATTAATATGTATTAAAACTCATTATTTCCTTAATAATAAAAAAAGATGTGACGTCCCTAGATTTTCTAAAACTTAATCTGATGTGTGATGTACAAATTTAAACCCTCACCTCAGTGAGAATCCCAATTTAAACACCCCACACTAGGTTAAGAAGAAAAAAATTAGGGGAAGTAGAAGGAAAAAATAGTAGCACATGCACATGAACAATAATAAAACCATACAACACAGGTTAACCATTCAACATATATTACAACATGAATTGTTACAACATTTTATATTATATATTGAACAACAAACTTTTACATATATATGTACTACCACTAAACAAAAGGATCTTAAGACAACATATCCACCTGTACATCTTCTCACAACACAATTCTCAACTATCCTGGTTCTTCAAGAGCACATGTCTACAACCTAAACAAAAGATTACATGTGATACACGCCAGTATAATATTTAAGAATATTGTATTGAGTATGCCTACGTGTCTTTTATATACCTCCCATTACTAAGACTTGGAAATAAGATAAAACTAACACTTGGTAGCAATAGAAAGATATATAATAAAAGTCTTATAACTGAACAAGAATGTTTATTAACAAAAGAGAACACATATCTTAAGAACATTTTCTATTATATATCCATGCATTGATAGTTGAAGGTTTTGATGCATTCTCTTGATTCTCATGACACTCAATATTAAGGCCTTTATGATCGACTGCCAAATAGTTAGATCATATGTACAATGCGACCAACTACCAAAGAGTTAAGTCACTTCCAAGCACTATACTACCAAAGAGTTTATTACTTTCATATAATGGAACAACTATATTATGTTTGATGTGTTAATAGTCATAAGTATGACAGATCAAGCAAGATACAATACAAGAACATTCATTTCATCCAATATCATATGCCAAGTATTTTACTACATTATAATGCAAGCATATTGCATAATAAGACAAGTAAGAAGTAAGGGTGTACCTTGATCATAGATACTCTAGTCATCACACATCACATTTCTGATGTCAACTATATCTTTGGTCAAACCCTGATTAAGACAAGACCACGTACGACTATCAGGTTCTCATTATCTAAACCTTGGTTATGATTCATTAGGGTTTCACTTAGTCTTATGATATTCCCATCATTATTTCTTGTCTTACTCTTCTTGTTATTAGGTTACTGATGTCATTTTCCATATTATGTCTCATTATTCCAATAATAAAGTTTCACATTACTATGTGAACATAAAAACCATAGTCACATTCACTACTCATATACAGGGTTACAAAACATGTATTAAGGGTCATCTTCATATAACATAGATTATATATTAAAGTTTCATATTATGTTCCAGTTACAGATATGAGGGTGTTTCATAAATTCCATCATTAATTGAGCATGTATGTATTTATTGTAATTTATTTAGGGTTATTAGTCCTAATTATCCATTTGGAGCAAATTACATGATTTTTTGCATCAACATCATAATCACTTACCTTATATGGATTATAAACTTGAATATAGATTTACTAACAATTTGTCAAAATTTTAGGTCATCATTTGATATTTATTGTAAATCAAACAAATATAATAGATCTTGCATGATGTTATTTTGATTTAAGCATAAAAAGACTGATATGATGGTTCCATGTTATTTTACATATTTTTCTGAGAATTTTGGTATATTATTCACAATTTTCTTATAACCGAACTAATTTCTATGAATTACCAAAGATTTCGATAATTACTGGATTTTTTTACTTTTTAGCCAATTAGATCTCGACACGTGGCCACGGGAGGCGCTGCTCCTCTATTGGTTGAGCCGGCCAAACTCGTGATTTGGACCAGGTTCGATCTTGAACGAAGATGAGCCACCCGATTTTGGCTTATCGAAGGTTAGGTCTGGTTGGACCCGCCTCGCTTCTCCTCGCGTTCACGCATCCGCTGTGAGACTCTGATCTCAAGTGCAGCACCAGTGTTGCGTCGCCTGGGACTCCTGAAGTGCCTCGATGTCGTTGTTCTCTACTGTGGGTATCAGTTCTCTGCGTCGACCTATGTGTCATCCTTGGCACCACCATCAATCGTCTCTCCTCCGTGCGGTCGGCCTCCAACCTCCTCGTGGATTGAGGAGATCGCTGTTGTAGGCTACAATTGTGAAGGCATAGCAAAGGGGTGTTATACCTCTAACAACTGGTTATCTCTAGCTTGCCACTGGTTTCTTGGGTCTCTTCTCCAAGGCGATATCACAACAAATCCCTTCCATCTCACCTGCTTTTGACTCTACCATAACCTCCGTTAAACATATGAGATTTTCATCAACACCAACTCAGATCTCCACTGCCAGCGGAGCACCTCACCTCCATGCCTACAGCCGCTAGCTTCTTCAGCCATCGGCGTGTAAAGGGTGGTGCTTTCCTCCTCCTCATCCTCGATGTACTTCTTGGATCTCCGACTTCTTTTCCTACCCATGGGCTGTATCAAGTGGGGGAGGAAGTGTGGGGGAAGGGAAGTGAGACTTCCTTGCTCCTTATCCTCAAGTGAGAAGTAGTGTAGGAATGCCACGATCAAGTTGAAGGAAACTGTCTGTTTAGTTTCTCTCTTGGGCCATGACCTCCACGCGTGGATTTGGTTGAGGCTTGGCGTTGTATTTCACCCCACAATTACGATAACTGATAACCACAAGGTAGAACATACAACCTAGACTATTGAGTCCTCGTGTGACTGAGATGCAACTACAACTGTGGCTCTTCTCATTTACCCAAAATCATCATGCATCTAGTGAACGGCCATGCTACTTTTATACATTAGCACCCCATGTGACATTCAATGTCACACCAACTTAATCTAAAATAAAATAAAATTTTAGTTGTATGTACATCAATACTAGTCAATTAAACAACTGCGAACATTCATACTTTCCTCCACAAATATCCTAATATCTTCAACTCTGAACCATTGGTTCCTAATCATATCATTGACTTTATGAAATCTTGGTACCAAAACTATATTATTTTAACTATCACTAAAATACCTCAAAGAGGCATGAACTCAGAGATCTTAACCATGATATCAACATCGGTCTATTTTCAAGCTTAATTCAAAAGTTTAGAATCCTCAAAACAACTCAAACCCACAAGAATTCGCTTATGTTCTTATATATTTAAGGAATCGAAAAGATCATTCTATCACAGAGGGGGTATTCAAAGAAAAATTGACCTCAAATTTTCTAGGTAGCCTAATTAGACCATCAGGAAACCATTTTTCATGGTTTTTAGTTTTGAGACTCATTTGTATCATGACCTATTACTTACATCTCAATTACTAACTAAGTCATTTATTCCACCTAATTAGCTAATGTTGATGCAATCATTTGTATTCCCTCACTTCCTCTCATAACTTACTCCTAAAATCACTATAGAGAATTCACATTTGTAACTTATTCATTAATGTGCAATGCATAATATTAGATGTGTTACACTTATTTAGCATAAAAATTGCTTATACTAGGTTATCTCTGGCTTAGTGACATCGTCAGACTCCAACTACTCCTAATATAAAATAAACCAAGAAAAAGGGACTTACTAAAATTTTAAAGAATTGTTTTCAAGAGAGGGGAGCGATGAGATGGTATCTAGGGTTGGTTATGTTACAATCATGATTCGTGAACTCAATCTTCTGACTCAAAGAGTGGTTTATTTGAATAACTATTAATGGATCTAAATTACTCACAAACTAGTTCTTTGATTGAAAGGCTACTTCTCTGCCACTCCATCACTCTTTCCCGGCCGACAGGATGTCACTCCACCACTCTACCAAGGCCCGACTTCCTTACTTGACAGAGGAAGGTCGATGGAGCATCCATCACCTACTCTTCCTTATCAGTGGGCCAGATCCAAGTATGGAGGATGACAAAGAATAATGGTCACCCGATGACAGTCCTGAGTGACTCTATTGTGTCTCTCTTCTTCCCGCTAAGATGATGGCTATTTCTTTCCTTTTTCTTATTATTTATCTCATCTCGCTATGAGTTACAAGTAATTCCTTAAGCTAGGATGTGGGGAGTAGCCCCAGTACTTGCTTTTGTTTTTTTATTGCATCCATGCACATACATACCCTTTTTGTAACATATCAGATCTTGGATCCTTGTGATGTAAGTTTAATATGTTACCTTATATTACAATTGAATAAAGTCATAGTATATTCCACTTCTATACTTTAGTTGTTTTGTATACCATTAATAAAGATTTAAAAAATTTACACTCAGTTCAGCATACTTTTTGAGTATGTTTGGGATTGATGTTTTGTTCTTCAAATTTTTAGTAGAGAGGTGGTTTTACTTCTTTACAACATGGTATCATAGCCCATGGTAGTTGGAATCTGACTATTTTAATTTTGTCTCCCTAGTTAGAACCCTTGACCTTGCTAAGTTATCTTTAGGTGAGATGTTCACCCTAGATTTGATCAGTAATGATCTTTTTATACAATAAGGTTTGTTTTGAGGATGAGGTTAGGTTATGAGAAGACCCTAATATGGAAAAATTATGACTTGGTTTTCGTATTGATTTTTCTGGCATGTTGGTTTTACACTCGCGAAGTATTTCCTCAACAAAAAATTAATTTCATTATACTATATATATATATAATTTCTCTGATTTGATGATGTTTTCTTAAACTAAGTCACAATGAAGTAAAACTGTAGAATCAGTTGTTTAGAATCTAACCCTAGTTTTTGTGACTAGGAATGATATAAAGGTGTAGTTGACCTACCCTATGACTTTTGAATGTTCATGTAGGGTTGATAGGTTAGAGACACAATGACCTAAAACTCAACCCAAGATGGTGACTTGATAGTTGGATTCATGAGAAACATAAAACTCTAAAAAATTCATAACTAAAAGAGATGTGGGTAGCTCTAAAACGTTGTTTAGTTTGACTTGTTAGGTTGATCCTTTTTAAGGGTTGGAGAGTAGTTGGTTGTTGATGTTTTGATCTATAGATTTTGAGGACGAAATCCTTTTAAGGGGTGGAGTGTTGTAACATACCATATCTTGAATCCTTGTGATGTAAGTTTAAGATTTTCCTTGGTTTTATAATTGAATATAGTCATGATTTATTCCACTACTATACTTTGGTTGTTTTGTATACCATTAATAAATATTTAAAAATTTTACACCCATTTTAGCATACATTTTGAGTATGTTTGGGATGGATGTTTTGTTCTTCAAATTTTTAGTAGAGAGGCAGTTTCACTTCTTTACACTTTCCATGTTAAATCAATCATTTTATATATTGTATTCTTATTTGACCAACATGTTTACATGTTTGTCATGATCTTGGGTGTAGAGAAATTCGAACCCAAGATCTAAGATGTCCATTGGTTTTTGTTAGAATCTTGATGAGACATTGGATAGCTATTTCTTGGGGCAATGGATACATAATCTTTAGGTAATGCAACAATGAGCCTAGAGGGGTATCTGTCCAAGCTTAATCCTAATGCCGAAAGGGGGATTTACCTAGCCTCCATGATATTATTTATGTGTGTTTGCGATGCAATCAGAGAATAATCATAGGTATTGGTGGTAAACTTACTCATCCCAATGTATCCATCCATCTGATAATCTTAAAGTTGATTTCAATCTTTTATTCTTACAAGTTAGTTGTAATCAATGAAATCCAACTTTTGTGTTAAATACTAATCCTAATTTAATTAAACTGATCAATAATTCTTAAAATGTTGTCTTTTGGGTTCGATCCTTAACTATACTGTAATAAGACCCGTTTGCTAGCGGGTGGTAATTATTACATGTCTATTTTGGTAAACTCTAGGAATTCCATTCCTAGTGAATTTATAGTGCGATAATATCCACATCAATTATACTATCCATGGCCAGTTAGTAGTTAGGGAAATTCATTAGCCTATAACATGTTGCTAGGTTTTGGTAATCTAAATGGCAGAGTAATGTTAACATATTATCACCCTTAACAAAATTGACAAGTGCATTCCTCCAAACAACCAACACTTCTCCAAATTGCATCAAAATCATAATCGCCTTCTTGCTTAGTTATTGTCAACTAAGTTAGATCTTTACTTTTTTAGTTAGTTCATTGTCTTGTTCTTGATTTGTTCTTGCTAGTTTAGGTCCTTAATTGCTTGTGTTCTTAATTTTCTAGCTTAGTATAGTTCACTCTCTTCTTGCCATAGCATAACTTGTTCCTTTTCTTGCCAAGCTTGTCATTTCTAGCTCATTAGAATTAATTGTCCAGTGTTAGCTTAGGTTTTGATCTTGTTTGTTTTCTTTTAGTCACGTGTTTGTTCAACAATTAATGTAATCAACAAATCAACCATCAAACCCTAAAGCCCTAGACTCCACAACAGGAACCTAGCTAAAACTAACCTAGTTCTAGTGCCCCCTTTTCTCTCTTGGGTTTGACCACTAACTTTTCACCCTTCTATACTATGAAACGACCCCGTTATCTTATGGATAAGTGTGTTAGTTTATGTCAATGAGCCTATTAAGGCTTTATAAATTTGAAAGATCCCAAGTGTGTTTGAAAATTCTTAGGGTTGCACATGGTCACCATTCAGTTGATTAGTGTGTGATCCTAGGAGAAACACACCAAGCTTTCTAGCACCGTTGTTGGGGATAGAAAATGCTATAGCTACCTATTAGTTGTGATGTTGACTCTCCCCATTGGCACCATCCTTTTCCAGTTTGTTTTGTTGCGTAAGAGAAACACACCAAGATTTCTAGAGCTCTTTTCGGGATAGAAAGCACTTATCTACCTAGTAGTTGTGGTGTTGACTCTCCCCTTTGGCACCATCCTTTTCCAATTTATTTTATTGTGTTTGAGAAACACACCAAGATTTCTAGAGCTATTTTCAAGACAGAAAGTGCCATACCTACCTACTAGTTGTGGTGTTGACTCTCCCCTTTGGCTCCGTCCTTTTCCAATTTGTTTTGTTGTGTTTCATAAACACACCAAGATTTATGGCGCTATTGCTGGGGAGAAAGGCTCTCACCCTAGCTAGTTCATTTTTCTTTGATATTTTCCTACTTCCCTCATCAATTGTATTATTTATTCTTTATTATTTGTATTTGTGAATATTGGTTTGCTAACTTGTTTTTATTTTTTTGGTTGTGCCTTGTGCATGTGACAAGCCACTCGGGGAAGACAAGATGGAAGGCCAAAATGTACCTCACATGCCACTTCAAGAATACTTCATACCTAGCAACTACAAAAGGCTAATTGATAGTAGAGTTGATCAAATGCCAGGGGAGCAATTCTCCATCCCTAAAGGCCTTCTTGGGCTCCTTCCCACATTCTACAGCTCAGAGAGTGAGAACCCCTACAAGCACTTTGACTCCTTTCTAGAACCATGCTCTACCTTCAGGATGCCAACAACAAGTGATGATGCCATTAGGTTGACCTTATTCTCATTCTCCCTCAAAGACAAAGATAAAGATTGGTATGACTAAAGAAGGGACATCATGAGTTGGGAAGAAATGAAGAATACCTTCTTAAGGAAGTTCTAATCCATTGCAAAGGTGACACAAATGTGATGTGCCATAGTGAGTTTCAACTAAGTGGGTAATGTGCAGTTCCATGATGCTTCGGAGAGATTTCAAAAGATGTTGAGAGAGTTTTGACACCATGAGATCCCTTTATGGCAACTAATTCAATCATTTTACTCTGACCTCTCTCCAATGAATCAAGCTACAGTAGATTCTTCTTGTGGAGGAGCTTTTACGGCTAAGCCACCATAGGAGACATGGCCCTTGTTTGAGTAGTTAGTGAAAAGTTCAAGGATCAGAGCTTTTAGCATGATGAATGGTGGTATCTATCCCTTTAGTGCGACATCCCCAACTCATAGTGATTCAAACCCAAAAATGGTGAAGATTTTTGGTAACATGGTGAGCTTCATGAAGAACCAAGTGAGAAGTGTTCCTTATCACTCCGTCATTTTGTTGAGTCCTTTGGTGAAAAAGAAAAAACACCTCATCCTTATAGCTCATCGGAACAACAAATTCCAAGATATAGCTCGAGGTTTGAGGAGGAAGTTCTTTCTGGGTTGAAAAGCTTTGATTATGTTGAAAAGAATGTTACAAGACTTGAGGAAAGGATGGAGTAGCTATCTTCCATAGTTTCTCTCCAAGAAGAAAAATTGTCTTTATATCCCATAATGAGTTTCAATGAAGCAAGTGGACCTATGCATTCCACTCAACTTCTCTATAATCCACATCCAATGCAAGTGCAACACATTTACCATTTCCAAGGCCATCCCAAACCTTACACACCTCCCCCCCATCCATCACTACAATCATCCCACCACTTAACCTTCCAACCTAAATTTTCTCCTCAACCTCAATTTCAATACCAAGTTCCACGTCCACCTCCTACATAGGCAAAACATGCTCCTCCTCTCCACCATGAGCAAGGTAGTGCTTTGAAAGTTCTAAGGAGTGGGAAATCTCTTGAACAGTCTGTGAGTCAAAGAAAGGTTGGTAAATCAAAACAAAGGAAGCCAAGTGGTGATACTATGATTGAGCTTTCCCAAGATGATTCTAAGATACTTCCTGTTGAGCATGTGATACCATGTGTTCTTCCTTCTAGTCAATTTGTAGGTTCTATAATTCCACCAGTTGTTCCTGGAGTCCCTCATGTGATACCATAAGGAAATCATGTTGATTCAAGTGCTAGGAAGTAAGTGAGCCACAATTCCCTGAAGAATTAGATGATCTACTAGAATTAAGGAGGAGACAGAAGCACAATGTTGACAATCTAGAGGCGTTTCTTCAAGTGAAGGTGGACATTCCACTGTTAGATGATATTAAGAAGATCCCATCTAATGCCAAGTTTCTCAATATTTTATGTATTGTGAAGAGAAAGTAAACATGGAGGATACCAAAGAGAGTCAAGTTGACTAGACAAGTGATCTCTAGCATCCAACACTCACCTATTATGAAGAGGAAAGACCCAGGAGCCCCGATCATACCTAGCTGCATTGGGGTCATCACATAGACATATACCTACTTGATTTGGGATCTAGTATGAATTTGATGCCACATAATGTCGATGTGGAATTGGGGTTAGGCAAGTTGAAACCAGCTCATTGCACTCTACAATTGGAGGATCGCTCAATCAAAGTGCCTAAAGGAAGAGTGGATGACATTTTAGTGATGATAAATAAAGAAAGGGCATAAGTGTTATCGGTGGATTTCATTATTCTTGACATGGACATGGATGTTAGGAAGATTCCCATCATCTTGGCAAGACCATTATTATCTATAGCTGATGTTGAGATACATGTGTGCAGTGGCACAAGCACAATCTCTTCAATTGAAATGGAGACAAAGATCAACATGTACAAGACCCCAAACCAATGAACCCGAGATGGGGATATTGGACATGGTCACTTCAAAAGTCTGACTGGTCATTTGAAAGAAGGAGATCCATATGAAAGACTTGATGATAGATTTTGTGATCAAAGGGATGCGGAACATAGGTTAAATGCAAATGAGAGATGCATTTATTGCAAGAATGGACACATGATGATGAAAAATGGTTGATTAGTTGAAGAATATCAAAGAAACTCAGCTAAAGGCATAAAACTAAGTGCTTGTGGGAGGAAAGCCACATAGGTTTGGTAAAATTTTCACCCAACCTTTCATTTTTTATACTTTTGGTTATTTTTACACTTTTCTAAAAAAAGCGCACACACGTACTATTGTGTTTAATAGTTTTTGTTTAGTTCAAAGATGTGCAGGAGAAAATAGTGGTGAAATGAGGATAATTAGATGAAATTTAGATAAAAGATTCATGAGAAATCACTTCTGATCAAAGATTTTATGTTTTGATGGAATTCAAGTTGAAGTGACCTACCATAGTACACGCCACAATTGTGGTACCATGGAATGGTCGTGATGGTATATTTGAAATCTATAGGAGAATAATTGAAAATCAAGAAAAGGGCATCAAACTCAGAATGAATGACAGTGCATGGAAGCATGACTGTGTCACAAATAGACTCATGTTGGCCATGCTTCTCAACATGGTCGTGTGGCGCACCAGCCAACACGTGCATTTAGCACAACACGACAATGGATCCAGTGACCCAAAATGGTTGTGTCGTGCATCATGGCCTGACTCTAGCACTTAAGTGACCCGATTCCAACAATTTCCAAACTTGTTCATTGCATTTCTTTACAAACAACATGATCCTTCTACATGAATGACAACATGTGGAGCGGCCCACATTCCTTCTTCCACCTCCAATTCTCTACCAAATTTCCCCCTAATCAACCCGCAATCAATTCCACAACATTTCCCCTACCTCCATCTACCTTTTCCACCCCATTTCCAACATCAAATCCTCTCCATTCCCTCCATTCCACCCTACATACATAGAACTCCAAAAATACCCATTCTTCCACATTTCTTCACCAAATTTATCCAAGATGAAGCAAGTTTCTAAGAAGGATATTAAAAATACCAAATGCATCATCTCCTATGGACGTTGCCCAAAGAATTTCTCTTCTTTAGCCCCGACGACATCTCTCACTCAACTATTCTCCTCCAGTTGTGGCGGAAGAATCCATTTCTTAGAAGCAGAGCTAGATGCATTGATAAATCCTATATTGAAGGAGGATTTCACTCAGCCATGATGTACTACACCACCGTCATCAAGGGAACCACCACAACCACCTTCAGTATCGCAACAATCAGTCACTTTGCGGGAAGCACCACCACCGTCACCGGCTTGACCTTCTTCTTCAGCGGCTCGACCATCAACCTCGGCCCGACCTTTGACCTCCACAACACTGCAGCCATGACCACAACTGCAAGTATGAAAGTGGCTGCTACTTGATGATATGATTAGGATGCAAAAATCCAAAATGAAGAGGATCTACCTGCACACTGAGAGGAGGTGCAAAGTGAGGGAGCACGAGACAACCCCAAGTGCGAGAAACAATGAAGTGAAGAAATCAAAGCACCCATAGTGCTTGATACATAAGGTCATAGACAACCTCTACACGTGTTAGGAGTCACTAGAGGATCTAGGTTTCTTCGAGTATTACTAGGGTGTGATGGAAGCCATGGGCTTATTTGAGGTCTTGACTACAACACATGACACCTATGTCGAGTTGACACGCCAATTTTTTGCCACTTTGGAGAAGGTCGCCGATGATGCCGAAGATGCCATTTGAGTTATGATTAGAGATAGGCATTAGGTTCTTACCTCTCAATTTTTTAATAAGATTTTTCTCCAAGTGATGAGATGGAAGCCCTCCTAGACTAGGGGAGGCCAGATAAAGACACAACTGTCATTTACTCTGCCATGTGGAAGAACTTCATCATTCATAGAAATTTTTTAGAGGGGAAGTCAAAGACAAGTTTGATTCACAATCCCATCCTCGTCTATGTTCGAAAAGTTCTTGCAAATACCATTTTTGGTAGGTATGAAAATAAGGATAGTTGCATAGAAAAGACCTTTTTGTCTTGGGTTGGATGACAAAGGGTAGACATGTAAATTTGGGTGCACTATTGATTGATCACTTGAGGACTGTCCCCTCCAAGAGTAAAAATCATTTTATCATGGGTGGGATTGTAACTTCCAGGGCCCTTTCCCTAGAGCATGAGACATTGGAAGGGGATAAGTTCTCCAGAACATGAAGGAACAAAAGTACAGACTCTTATGTACCAATGACCATTCATGATTCCATATTGACATATTTGTTTCTGGATACACCAAGGCATAGTGGGGGGAGTTGGTAGGCCTACAATATCATGTCCATTATTTCATGATAGAAATTTTTGATCAAAAAATCAAATATCAGGTCAAACCCCATACGTAGGCATCTCACAAGAGCTACCATGCCATACTCCACCTCTCTTAGATGAGTATGATCCTACTCCAGAGTTCTTGGATACAATGAAGAGATGAGAAGAGGAAAATGCACATGACACGTTCCAACAGCCAAAGATATTGTTTAAGGGACTAGATGTGTCATAGGAAGCCACTGAGAAGAGAAAGATAGTGGAGGAGAGAGAGGCACATAGGGTGAGGAGAAGAGAGGCAAAGATGACACATACACCAAAACCCTCAGAATGCATATGATATGTCTACTATACATGCGTATCTAGATGGTATTCAGAGGACTCTGGACAACATCCTGAGTGCATAGGAGGGATTTTAGCATACACATGATGCATTATGGTTGGATCATTAGTCGATACACCAAAAGATTAACCATATGTATCATTTTTGTCATGCCCAGGTTTAGAGTGTAGGGTTTTAGGGGAGATAGAGAAGGCAGCAGAAACAAAACATTTTCTCCCCCAACCCATACCGAGGAAACGCGTCAACGTCTATATAATAGGAAAGGATGGTTTGTGGAATCATACCTTGTCCCGAGGCTTGCTCGGCGACAATACCTCGCACAATGCGCGGTCTTCAACTCCGGTCTTGGACGGCGTCTGTGCAGCTCCTGGTCGCACCGGGACTGACTCCTCCTCCTCCTACCAGATTGTCAGATGATAGTTGTCCTCCTGACCGGCAGTGTCCTCCCGCCTCTGTAGTAGTCCACACGGACCACCTGGAACTCCACACTCCTTGTCCCACAAGGAAGTGGAAGGAGTCGCACCCTCCTGTTGACGTACTAGTCTCCAACACACTCTCCTGTTGTCAATTGCAACTGCAGTTGTCCTTCCCTTGCTGCACCTCCCTTTTGCAGGAAGCACTTGCTCGGGCTCTCTCTCAGTTACCAAAACCAGAGAGAACGACAACTTTGCAGAGCAATCAACTTGCACTGAGTTTCACTCTAAGAAGCCCCCAATACCCCTATATATATAGGCAGGTCATGGGACAGGGTTCTCTCTGCCCGGCAATATGGGACTAAAAGTAGGAGTAGAAGGGTTCGAGATTTTCCACAAAAAGCAACCAACTCGCAACCTGAACCGATCGGTTCACAAGTGAACCGGTCGGTTGGGGACCTGAACCGGTCGGTTGGGGACCTGAACCGGTCGGTTGGAGCACCAACCGATCAGTTGGGACCCATGAGCCGATCGGTTCACTTCTGAACCGGTCGGTTCGTGGTCCTGGTCGGTTCCCGATTGACTTTCCTTCTTTCGTTTCTAATTGGTATCGAATACCAATCCTTGTTCCAATCAAATTGGGCAAGTGAAATGCAAGGAAAATTCTCACCGACTAGACTTTCCAAACTTTCTCGGTTTCACCAGTTGAACCGATCGTTTCAACACTTGAACCGATCGTTTCACTCTGACCATGAGCCGATCGACTCAACACTTGAGCCGACCGGTTCAGCAACCTCAGCCGACCGGTTCAACACTTGAACCGATCGGTTGGGAATACAGGTTGTGCAGAATCAGTCAAATGCGATTTCAATCAATCCGATACTCCAATCAATGCATCCAACACCTTGAACCATATGATATTGAGCTATCA
The DNA here is from genome assembly GCA_963693085.1 of Alisma plantago-aquatica. Lineage (NCBI taxonomy): Eukaryota > Viridiplantae > Streptophyta > Magnoliopsida > Alismatales > Alismataceae > Alisma > Alisma plantago-aquatica. The sequence continues at coordinate 1,387,888,941 of OY856412.1, forward strand.
ACTGATTGAGTGTTTAATTGAACTACTAAACTCCTTTAGTAATCAATCTAAACATTGCTGTGTGGACAAAACTCCTCTTCCAGGTTAAATCCTATGTGTGTGACCCTGCAGGTCCATTTCACGTTGGCAGTGAAAGTCCATAACACTTATGACTTCACAAGCAAAGAGCGGTACCTAGTCACACATCAGTTCTACCCAAGTGAAAGTAGAAAGTTGGAGAACAACTTTTATCCTACAATCCCTGAATGGTGTTACAGTGAATGTATAATTCCTTTGTCACTGATATCCCGAATGAACTCGAGGCATGGAGCAGTCATCCTGTCAACGTTCATTCACTTTCTTGATCTCAGAGTAGATTGAAGGAGATATGTATGACATCAATATCACATACTGATTCACACATGCGTGTGCACGCCTATCTCAATCCTACTCAATAAGTGGCCTTGGATATCAAACTCCCTCAGGAGGGACAAATCCCATATCTATCACTCACCCCTCAAAAGCCCCATGTGTCAAAGCCACCCAATCATCACCTTTATAACAACCCATGTTTCAGGACTGCGTTTGATGATGTCAAAGTGTGCCCAACGACATGTGTTGAGTGTAGTGATTTCAGGTCAAAGAATCACACTCACCACCATCACTGTGAGTACTGATTGTGACTACCATCTCATGGTTCCATGTGTCAAACTCACGGTGGGTCTGTCCGGTACACTTGTTCTCTAACAAGTACCTATGTGTTTGGTTTGATATCTCTATATCATGACTAATGAGATTCTATCATCAACCAACACCACAATCTAGTCTTGTGTGTCATTGCTGTCTATCTACCTTCCACAATGACATCCGACTAGGGACATAACAACAATGTACAAACTCTTAGCATCCGTATGATCTCATCGTTCAGGTCCTCAACCTGAAAGCATACGTCATTGAGTACTGTCATTCTCTGGACATTCAATCGGTTCTATCACTATCTCATATGACTGAACCAGAAAGAATTGGAAGCTTGCCTTTGATGTTTATCAAATCAATCTTAATGTATCCCACCAATCATCACATGATTGGCTCTCAGGGCATATATACCAACAGACTCCCACTTGCACTGTGAGCCAATCACCCTTGAATCATATTCATAGTGATTTTCAAACATGTCCCACATGTCACTGTGCTCTAGTGCCAACATAGTGAGTAATGGCAACACCTTGCCAAAGTCAGTTTAAATCGCATGTCTCTCATCTCTTCGCTGTACGTCGCACGTATGAGATGGAGATGCCGTAATATGCGATCTAGTATTCCTTTGCTAACCTTTAGCCACATTGCATGATCAAGGATTCCAGACTTGTCATCAATGAGTGGAATATCTATAAGTTCATCTCATGAACTTCCAGATCCATATAGTATCCACTGTTGTTCTCTAACACACGGATACTCGGCATTTCCCTTTTAAAAGGTTTTATTGGAACACTTCCAATTATCAACAAACTTTCACTTTTATACATCCTATGTATATTTTGCGATTAATTTTCTGTCCTTTCCGAAGTTCGCATCAATGTAACTCTTTACATCGAACTCTTCCTTATCTCCATAGAACTAGTACTTCACAAGTACTTATCAAGTTATCATGGTATTCCAATAACCCTTACTGGAAGTAGACAGACATCCACTCATCATGTCCCACATACGAGTTATCAGGATGAGCACATCATATTGTCATGTCATACATACAAAATGATGAATGCATTTTATTCTTGCCATGTCATACATGCAAGACAATGGGATGATTACATACATGATAGATCCATATCTATTCTTAGTGTTCTCATTCTTCATAAGAATTGGACACTTGGCCTTGGGATGCTTACTCCATGTAACATGGACAAGTTTTCTCCCACTGAATCTATGCATACTGAACCCTTCAGTACAGATTGCCAATGTATGTTTTCTCTCTTCAGGTCAAGAGGTTTTCGAGAACTATCTCTATAGATCTCTATTCCTATCACATAGGAAACATCTCTATCTTCCTTAAAGATAATTTCCACTTTTGGATTTCCATTCTAGAACATTTCCATTTCACATCAAGATGTGGAATGTGAACACACTCCCACTAAATCACAGATCCCTTCTTTATCTTTGACATATCAGTCAAACCCTTTGACTATATTATCAAAGTAAAGATCCAATTTTGAGTTGCTTATACTCAATCAATCACATTGATTAGTCCATTGTAACTTATAGACTTCATTTGCATTAGTGGATTCATAAACCTTATAGGTTGTGTCACGTACACATCCTTGTTTTATTCCTCATAGGAATGCGGTTTTAGTATCCATATGCCAAATGTCTCAGTCATTAAGTTGCAATCAACAAGCATCATCCTTCTCAAAATGTTATCCATGTGTCTTAACACTTAAGACTCATTTGCACTTATGGATTTCATCCAATGAGTGCTACCATCAAGGTCATACCTTATGGTTCACATGAAAATCATTTAGGATGTAATGATCATAAGTCATAACTCAAAATTCAGTTCCTCATATTCATCTAGATAGTTGACTCATCACATGAACAACTCATCACATAGATAATTGAGGTGTATCTGTTAAGGATATATGAACTCACAACCCTTGTGGTTCTTAATGTCCTTTATTAGTGTGGGGTATTCTTTTATTAAGAAGAATTCAGTTATTTGATAATCATTCTCTAACTCCTTAGAGTATGATTCCTTCTTGATTTAGACATCACCATGCCTTAATCATGAGTTCACTATGATACATTATCATAATCACTCGTAAGGATCTCAAACATTTGGTTCAAGTGTTTCATTCATTGATCTCATCAAGAATTAACACTTCACCAAATTTGCACTTCATCTATGAAAATCTTGAACACTTCAAGATATTCATATTGGTATTTCTCTAAACACCATTAGAAGTATTAGCATTTGTTCCAATAGGTATGTAAATACATCACATGTATTATACCTAATAGGATAATCATTCTCCCACTACCATTAGTGAAGATTGATTAATCATGTCCAAGATATTCATGTCTCTTATTGGTTCTCTAACCAAAAGAGTCTAGATTTATCCATCATATGGAAACTAGAAATGAATTTCTTATGATATATGCTAATTTAATTGTTTGAGTTATCAATAACTTTAGGTATCATCTTATCTTATACATACCATGTAAACAAGGCATTGCCACAAAGATCATATCTTTAAGATTGAAACATCAACTTTATTAATTGCCATCATTGTCATACAATATGCAAAAATAAAGTGTTTCTATCTATTGGCAATATATGAAATAGCAGTTCTCAACTCTATTTCGTGCCCTTTAGGCTGAAATAAACTGAATGATACTCCTATCTATGGCAGCAACACTTGCTCCAATGATGGGTATTTCTTTCTTGGTCCTTTCACAAAGGCCATCACTTCTTTGCGGATATTGCATATCATATATGACATATCCATATCTTGGTATCATATACCTCGGATAAAGAAGTGGTTCATTTCATGATACCTTAGGTGGAGATCTCCATCCCCTCCTTCATCTTCTTTAGTTCTTCCAGATATAGAGGGCAATCCCTCATACACCCTTTCCCCATGTGCCTTGAGGTTGAAGGCGGCTTGGATTTCTGGCTAGCATCAGGACACTTCTTAGCTTTGCCCTTGTCCGTGCCCTTAAGAATTACCTTTTCTTTGATCACATCAAAGACTATGGTTTGTCTTTCTTCATCCTTGCCTCTACTATCCTCAACATGTCCAACAACTCTGTCAACGCTTGTCAAAGTTGTTCATGTTGTAGCTTATCATGAATTGTATGATTCTCACAACATTTGCAGTATCATACCAATAGCCAACTCTTGGCTCAGAGGGAATCCTCCTTAATCAGGTTTTCCACATACTCAATCACATTGAGTGTGTGAATACCTTACTGGATCTCCTTCTGTTATGACATACTAGGACAGTATCTTGGAGACATCATATGTCTCATGTTGTCTCTGCAACTCATAGTTCAGAGAACACAACATCAAGCACTCCTCATCAATGTCATCCTCAGTATGCTTCCATAAGCATACTTTCTGCCATTGATGTGGTGGGATTGAGTTCATCTGGATCTGGTATAACTAGGACTTAGAGCTTTCACTCTTTGATTGAGAACACTTCTCATCATCATCCTAACTAGTTGTGGAATTATTCCCATTTAATTTGTTGATTAACCATTTATTTTAACAAAAAGGAAATATATGCAATTTTACTCCAAAAACTCATTTTTGACTTGTTTGATTGATTTGAAAAGTTGACGATAAAATTAGGCCTTTAATTAATTATCGCTCCCACTATTTTAGCTCAAATTGATAGCCCTCACCATCAATTCGGAAGATTGCAGCGTACAACCTTCTAGTGGGCAAGATCCTGAAATCCTCTAAGTCATGAGTCAGCTTTGGCTGATCACCCACAACTTAGATCTCTCAGGTAGGCAACTCTTGCCAATTGCATCATATGCAACTCTTGTTGAATGACCATGCACAACTCCTTGCCATGAACATTCCTTGCCTCTGGGCCTAGACGCTCTAAGAATCACCAGTTAAGTCTAACCCAAAAGCCGACACGGTAAACATGCACCCTGCTTTGGCATAACCTACATGTCTACCCTTCACACTTCCACAAGATAGACGGCACACCACGCTTTGGTGTAACCTACGCTTGGTCGATCGAGCTTTTCATGTGTGCCACTAATGGAAGGCATGTAAGACTTAATATTTTAATGAGGGATTTGGTTTTTATATACATATACATATCCAATCACCACAATACATAGTACGTATCATATACATGCTATATCCCACAGAAAACATGCACAAAATGATAAAAGCGATGATTATGGCCATCCTAATGTGATTCCTCGAGCCAAGAGGAATCACGGTCATCTAGGTCAACATCACATGCAACCTGTACAAGATGAACTTCTGTGCCTTGCCTTCAGAGTTGATCAACTCATCTCATGAATGATCTGTACTCTCCAGCCGGTCGTCTGGGTGCCACCAGCCGATCGGTTGGCTCCTCCAACTGATCGATTTGCCTGGTCGTCGTGCATCTCGTCATGTCCGCCACCCGCTCATCTCGCTCCTCGAACCGGTCATCAACCAATCGGTTCACTCGTTGAACCGACCGTCTGGAACGTCAACCGATCGGTTCACGCCTTGAACCGATCGTTTCAGTTGTCGTCAGATGTACGCCGGTCTGTGACATAACAGGAAATAAAATCTATCCTAATTTTTACATTGCTTTAAAAGGGAAACCCCGAGTTACATTCGGGGGGAGCAAAGGTAGGAAAGAATCTTGAATTATTTCGAGTTACATCAGGAATAAGAGAGGGAAGATCGGTGCGCAGACCGAGATGCAAGCAACCACACACAACCAATCACAAATAGGTGTTTATAGGCCATAATCACGCTACACACATCCACCACAAAACTCGTTTAAGGGAGACGCGTATCGAGTGCATTAATAATACATATCATATATGTAATTTGGGATTTGTGGATTTAGTATTGGACATGCATAAAGCCGATATTATTCGCATCGTATGCAATAAATAAAGGCGACAAACCAAAATCGATCATATCGATATTCCTAAAATATAGAGCAGTTGACCTGGCTCTGATACCACTGTAGGGTTTTAGGGGAGACAGAGAAGGCAACGGAAACAAAAAATTTTCTCCCCCAACCCATACCGAGGAAACGCGTCAACGTCTATATAATAGGAAAGGATGGTTTGTGGAATCATACCTTGTCTCGAGGCTTGCTCGGCGACAATACCTCGTGCAATGCGCGGTCTTCAACTCCAGTCTTAGACGGCATCTGTGCAGCTCCTGGTCGCACCGGGACTGACGACTCCTCCTCCTACCGGACTGTCGGATGATAGTTGTCCTCCTGAGCGACAGTGTCCTCCCGCCTCTGTAGTAGTCCACACAGACCACCTGGAACTCCACACTCCTTGTCCCACAATGAAGTGGAAGGAGTCGCACCCTCCTGTTGATGTACTAGTCACCAACACACTCTCCTGCTGTCAATTGCAATTGCAGTTGTCCTTCCCTTGCTGCACCTCCCTTTTGTGGGAAGCACTTGCTCGAGCTCTCTCTCGGTTACCAAAACCAGAGAGAATGACAACTTTGCAGAGCAATCAACTTGCACTGAGTTGCACTCTGAGAAGCCCCCAATACCCCTATATATATAGGCGGGTCATGGGACAGGGTTCTCTCTACCCGGCAATATGGGACTAAAAGCAGGAGTAGAAGGGTTCGAGATTTTCCACAAAAAGCAACCAACTCGCAACCTGAACCGATCGGTTCACAAGTGAACCGGTCGGTTGGGGACCTGAACCAGTCGGTTGGAGCACCAACCGATCGGTTGGGACCCATGAGCCAATCGGTTCACTTCTGAACCGGTCGGTTTGTGGTCCTGGTCGGTTCCCGATTAACTTTTCTTCTTTCGTTTCTAATTGGTATCGAATACCAATCCTTGTTCCAATCAAATTGGGCAAGTGAACACAAGGAAAATTCTCATCGACCTGACTTTCCCAACTTGCTCGGTTGCACCAGTTGAACCGATCATTTCAACACTTGAACCGATCGTTTCACTCTAACCATGAGTTGATCGACTCAACACTTGAGCCGACCGGTTCAGCAACCTCAGCCGACCGGTTCAACACTTGAACCAATCGGTTGGGAATATAGGTTGTGCAGAATCAGTCAAATGCGATTTCAATCAATCCGATACTCCAATCAATGCGTCCAACACCTTGAACCATATGATATTGAGCTATCAACTGATTGAGTGTTTAATTGAACTACTAAACTCCTTTAGTAATCAATGTAAACATTGCTTTGTGGACAAAACTCCTCTTCCAGGTTAAATCCTATGTGTGTGACCCTGCAGGTCCATTTCACGTTGGCAGTGAAAGTCCATAACACTTATGACTTCACAAGCAAAGAGCGGTGCCTAGTCACACATCAGTGCTACCCAAGTGAAAGTAGAAAGTTGGAGAATAACTTTTATCCTACAATCCGTGAATGGTGTTACAGTGAATGTATAATTCCTTTGTCACTGATATCCCGAATGAACTCGAGGCATGGAGCAGTCATCCTGTCAACGTTCATTCACTTTCTTGATCTCAGAGTAGATTGAAGGAGATATGTATGACATCAATATCACATACTGATTCACACATGCGTGCGGACGTCTATCTCAATCCCACTCATCAAGTGGCCTTGGATATCAAACTCCCTCAGGAGGGATAAATCCCATATCTATCACTCACCCCTCAAAAGCCCCATGTGCCAAAGCCACCCAATCATCACCTTTATAACAACCCATGTTTCAGGACTGCGTTTGATGATGTCAAAGTGTACCCAACGACATGTGTTGAGTGTAGTGATTTCAGGTCAAAGAATCACACTCACCACCATCACTGTGAGTACTGACTGTGACTACCATCTCATGGTTCCATGTATCAAACTCACGGTGGGTCTGTCCGGTACACTTGTTCTCTAACAAGTACCTATGTGTTTGGTTTGATATTTCTATATCATGACTAATGAGATTCTGTCATCAACCAACACCACAATCTAGTCTTGTGTGTCATTGCTGTCTATCTTCCTTCCACAATGACATCCGACTAGGGACATAACAAGAATGTACAAACTCTTAGCATCTGTATGATCTCATCGTTCAGGTCCTCAACCTGAAAGCATACGTCATTGAGTACTGTCATTCTCTAGACATTCAATCTGTTCTATCACTATCTCATATGACTGAACCAGAAAGAATTGGAAGCTTGCCTTTGATGTTTATCAAATCAATCTTAATGTATCCCACCAATCATCACATGATTGGCTCTCAGGGCATACATACCAACATAGAGGACCTCCTAATCAGGGGAAGATTGGTGGGGGGCACTGTTTACGTACCGTTTGTAATGACCCAGAATGGCTCATGGACACCCAGCTCCTGATCACAGAATACCAGCACAAGGGCGGCTACATCACCATGGATAGCCCTTTCCAACTTTCCTGGACTGTACGACTCAAGACTGGCATGCCACATGCCCATGTGGCCCCACCTGCTGGAGGGGTTATGGCTCTGATACCATTTGTAATGACTGGGCCCACTTCCCAAGGCTCTAGTAGAGTCTCAAGAATGACGTCTGGCCCCACAGACCACCACTAGCCTTAACTGCACACTTTTTCCTCACTCGTGCGCAAGTCAGGTTCAACTTCCCGACTGGTCACCCATCCTAGTACTACTCCAAGGTGAGTGCGCTTAACTATGGAGTTCTTTAGGGATGGGATCCCAAAAATGGAGGTGCACCTTGGCGATATGGGTAGTCGAATCATTCCATTTAAGATCATCTTATCCAAGGCCTTAAATTCTAGGATGTTATAGGAGCCATCACAACAGCCATGATCATCTACCCTATCACTCCTATATTTTAGTTTCATGTTTTGGACAATATGATCCAAAAACTTGGGGTGGTAGGGGATATTCCCTCATTCATTTCACTCAATTTGCATTTCACCAAGCCATTTACTTTTGTTTTGTTGCTACCTTTATCTAGATTAGATTTTACCTGCTTTGCATTTCACCATCCCATTTTAGGGCTTCATCTTGTGTCATATTACACTTTAGTCACATCTATACCTGCTCGATTACATGTTATTCCCCTCAATATGCATATTCATGTAAAATGCACATATGGATGTTATTTTCTTGTTTTTCAGGTATTTGGACCATGATTGAATGGAAGAGAGATATAATGATCCTAGGGTTTCTCTACCCTTAGGAGACCCACAGTGAAGTCAAAATCTCCCTCAAACCACCCTTACAATCCAAATCTCAATTGAATCAAATAAGTCCAAGGAAATACAAGGAACAAGAGCAAAGTGCTACAGTAGAGACCGGCATGGCCGTGCTGCACAACACGGCCATGATATCATGACCCAGCATGACCATGCAATGTGGCACAACCATTTTTCCAACAGTTCAGAATGAGCATGGTACTCAAAACGACCATAAATCTCCCAAGCCACCACGGTCGTGGTGACAACCATGACTGTTTCACCCGTGCCTCACCAAGGTTGCGGTGACCACCATAACCATACCACCAGCTACCCAAAACTCCAAAATTCTAGTGTGAATTTTCCATTATTTTTTCACCGTTCTCATTGCATCACACCACATCCATGCTCACCCCTACCCACCATGGTCATGCTTCCCAGCACCCCCGTGCAACATACAAACCCAACACAACTTTTCCATTGCTCTTCCCATTTTACCCCCACATGACCAAGTGCTTCCCTACCACCTAGATATACATAGCTAATGAATGGAGCTTGAGGTTAGATACCTTCTACCCCTTCTTAGCTCCCCATTTTCTCCCCTTATCCAATACACCTCATTTCCATCTCCATTCTACTCAATTTCACCATTTCCACCATGAATACCATAGTTTTCTAGTGTTTTGACCCTTTCCCACCATCATACGGTGCCATTGCACCTTAGAGGAGGAGGGAGGACACCCTTGAAACTGTTGCATAGGAAGTGTTCTTCATCTACACTGATATACATGGCTACTTCTAACTCCTACACCTCACTTTTTGTGTATTTTTGTTCTATGAGTGGCTAGGCCCCGTAGGTGGGCTGTTTGGGGCTAAAAATGTTACTTTGATACCATGTTCGGGAAAAATATTATGTAAAAATTATAATTTCATTTTCTAATGATAATGTTATATTTATATCTCATCATTTCTTCATAAATTGCTTTGTGGTTTGTGCTCAAAATGACCTAGGATTCTAGGAAAATTGCTTACAAGTAACTAATTTGTGAATTGCTCCTACATCCAATTAATGGATCCCTAGTTAGCTTTTTACCTTCCTACATGATAATCAACTCCCCAAAGCCTATGTGGTAGATTTAAGTAGCTAGTAGAGGAGCATTAAGTGTAATTAGCTTGGAGCCTTCTCAAGGCTAGAATGTGGATGATGTGATGTCTAAAACCTCACTTACACCTTACATTACTACCCTCAATCCTTAATTACCCTAAGAGTTCCTATTCTAGAAACCTAGGCTCTACTAGACTCTAATTGAATTCCACCTAAACCCTAACCCAATTGAACCTCATAAAGGTGGATAGGAGGTGTTAGGGACTAGTTCCCCTATAACCACCCTATCCTATCCATTGCTAGTCAGTAGTTTAGGACAATTCATTAGCCTCTATCTTGTTGTTTGGTTTGATAATCTAAAATAAAGAGTAATGTTAACATGTGATGCGCTCAACACAATTGACAAGTGCATTCCCCAAAATAGCCGACACCTCTCTTATTTGCATTAAAACCCTAATTGCCTTCTTACTTAGTTCGTGTTAGCTTAGTTAGCTATTCACTTGCTTAGTTATTTTTGTGCCTTGTTCTTGCTTTGTTCTTAATAGTTTAGGTCCTTAATTTCTCTTATGCTTAGTTTGCTAGCTTAGTGTAGTTTGTTATCTTCTTGCCATAGCATAACTTGCTCCTTTTCTTGTCTAGATTGTCATTTCTTGCTCATTAGAATTAATTATCTAGGGTTAGCTTAGGTTCTGATCTTGTTTGCTTTCTTTTAGTTTCATGTTTGTTCAACCATTAGTGTAATCAACAAATCAACCATCAAACCCTGAAACTATGGATTCCTCAGTAGGAACCTAGACAAAAAGAACCCATCTATAGTGCCCCCTTTTCTCTCTTGGGTTCGATACCTAACTTTCCACCCTACTATAATATAACACAGCCCACTGTGCTTGTGGGTAAGTGTGTTAGTCTATGTGAGCCAGCCTATTAGGAATTTATAAATTTGAAAGATCCCAAGTGTGTTTGGAAACTCTTAGGGTTGCATCTAGTCATTGTTCAATGTGATCCTATGAAAAATGCACCAAGCTTTCTGGCACTACTACTAGGGACAAAAAGAACCATAGATGCCTAGTACTTGTGGTATTGACTCTCTCCTTTGGCTCTATCCTTTTCCACTTTGTTTTGTTGCGTTTGAGAAACACACTAAGCTTTCTGGCGCCGTTTTCAGGGATAGAAAGTGCCATAGCTATGTAGTAGTTGTAGTGTTGACTCTCCCCTTTGGCACCATATTTTTTGTAGTTTATTTTGTTGTGTTTGAGAAACACACCAATTAGCATATCATAGACAGGCCACTACCTCCTCCTCTCATATTCATCATCCTCAAACCTCCATAAACATGCAAAGTGACACATTTCTTTACTCCCTTACAAACCCTGATCTTACTGGAGCTTCAACTGTAGGAACCCATCAATACTACATATTGATAGTGAGCCTCATAGACAAAAAAGAGAAGCCAGTGAAGATCATACTACTAAGTTGTTGTCATAGTTCATCCCTAGTTGATGTTGAGGATTTTGACCAAGTGTTCCTCTCCCTCACACCAATCAAACTGAAGGGTGATCAATATAGTTCAACAAAAAACCAAATATGAAAATAAAATGGTAAGTGGATGATAAATTGAATATTTAGGGACATAAAACTGAGTCAGATAGTTGGTCTAATGGATATATATGTATATAGTAGAGTAATATTATCTCTACCTCATAGGTTAGTAACATGTTTCTATATTCATGTTATTATTAATTCAAATAATAAAATATGGGTAAGTAGATAAGGGATTAGGTGCTACGTAGAATATTGAGATATACAAAGTAGCCATGCTCATAAATCAGATCACTTGATCCATTACACATATTGAAATAATAATGGAACTTTTGCATTAGCGTATTAGTAATAGTAAAATGTAATATTCTATAATATGGATTTGGCATAAAGTAATGTATAATACATATATCATAGCAATTAGATGATAAGTATCAATTTATGGTTATTGATCAATCATAAGTATTCCTATTTTAATATGTACTAGATTACATAATAATTATACAATATATGTAGTAATTCAATAAATTCTAATAAAAATAACATAATCACTACTTTATTCTTGTTTTGAATTTTTTACCCTAATACATGCATAAGTATGTGTAAACTATACAAATGAATTAAATGATGATGATCCAATAGTGAAACATGTATGCTATTTAATAATTATGTAACTGAATATGAAACAAATTACAATCATGAGGTAATTTTACAACCTTAATAGGAAAATAATAATAACCTTACATTTAGTAAACGTAATAAGTAATTCCAAGTCGTTGACATTATTCTGACTTAAGGATATCTTTTCTTGTAGATCTTGAGTCTTGGAAACCACCAGAATTTTGATTTTGAGAATTTTGGAAACTTACTCGTATAAGGTACTAGATTCTATATTTCAATTGTTGAAGTATTAATTACTTCCCTCTTGAAACTACATCCGTAGAACCTTGTAAAGTGGTGATTGTGAAATTATTATTTTTCTCTTATCTTGCCTCTTAAAGCTCACCATTAAAATGTTGAGTGATGAATAAATTAGATTTTAGTATTGAAATTAAAATCAAATACTATTAGATCTATGGGTTCTTGATTTGATGGGTCATTTCCTCCAATCTCACACATTAGATAATAGACATTGAGGTCCTCTAGTATTGTCTGCCCCTATAAACAAGTGTCATTCTCCCATAGAGAGGAGAACACTAGGAACGTTAAAGATGACAAAATACGAGTTATAAAGTGCCTTTTGACAGTTTAATAAATTAATAAAGTTGATATCTTGAAATTAAGAATTATTAATATTCTTGAGCACATCTTGTGTTTTGCATATTTGATATTTCACATACTCTTGAGAATTCTATTTTACAAACTATAATCCTAAAACCCCTAACTTGTTGCCCTTAGTACACAAAATAATCCTTATGTAACATAAATACATACAATCTTCTCCTATTGCATAATTTTAAATAGCTCAATAATATATATTTAGTGAGCATTGACAGACTTTTTTTTCCTCTTTGGCCCATGTCGTGGTTGGATTTATCCCTTTAGGATATACGACAACAGATGATCAATAGAGGACTTAGAAGAGATGTACATGACATGTCATCTATTGGTCGAAGACTAGATAGGACATATGCATATTTTAAAATTAGAGTCCTTATGTATAGACTTCTATGAGCTCTATTTGAAAATATGAATGTAAAAACTTTTGTTTATATATTCTTATGTAAATTTTATAAAAATGTGATTGTAAAGATTTGGTCTTTACATTTTGTATGGTGGACTTTTGTTCTCCATATTGTAGTTGGTGTCCTGTATGTCTCTGTCTTCCTGGGTTATGGGGCAGGTTTATAGATTTTATTAAGGTTTTTACCTTTTTGACCTCTATACATGGGCAACAAGGTATGTGTCTTAGTCTTTTTAATATATTTGTACATTAATGTACATCTGTTCCTAAATGTTTCATGTTGTGTCTGCCGTCAATGTGATGTATGAGCTTGGTTATTCTTGTTGAAGGGTTTTGATCTTGTTATTTCCTATTGTTTTGTCCTTTTGGAGCAACGCATATTGAGGGGTGATCATGAATATCATCGAAAGGAGTTTGTAGTAATATGGGCTATTCCTTTGCGATCTAGATAGTGTAAATATGTTTTCCCACCTTTATTGTTATTTTTTTGGACATATTGAAGTATTATGTGATTCAAATTTGGCAGACTGTTTGGAATAGTAGATCGGTTGTGACAAGTTGAGTGAATGTAGTGCAACTTGTCTAATAGAGATGTCCTGATAATTTTGAATAAATCAACATCCCTAAAGTGGGCTGTGAGACCGAAGATGGCATCCATCCTATCCCGTCACCATGCACTCCCGTCTTTTTTGGGTCAATATTTTGATACATGTCCATGAACGAAGCCCGCTTCACTTGGTACCGTGATGGTTAAACCAACCAGATGGTCGACCAAGGTGTGTTAAAGAAAATTATATAAAAGTTGAAACCGTGATAAAATTTTGGTTTATTGAAAGACATACACAATAAATGCCCCATAATTTTGCTGACGTCAAAGGTTCTGATCATAGGTTTCTCAAGATATTTAAGGAATATAATTTTAAGCTTCTGCTCGAAAGAACCGTTGATAAGCCGGTGCATCAATAGGTGACATCCTCTACACTATGGTGTGAAGTATCTTTGAGAAAGCCATGGTGTTTTTGTTCTTTGAAGGGGAGATAAGGATAACGATTTAGCATCCTATAGGACGTTGAGGGGTTTGTAAAGGTAAAGAGGGAACTCAAGTTTGTTGTCACAGGTTGCTGTCCGGATGCTGTTCTAGACCATTCCAACAGTATAAGTATCCCAAAAATCCACTTCTAAGACATTAATAGAATGTTTTTACGGCTGAAATCAATTGTAATACGTCTGGAATAGCATATCACAACAGAAATTTGGATCTATATTTGTCATTGCTGCAAACAACAATTATCACACATAAAATTAACATATTAGAAGTTAATTTACCCGTAGTAGCTGTTAACCCCGCATAACTGTGTCCCAAGCGCAGCGGATAACTGAGTTGTGTGGTGGTGCTGAAGCTTCCGGGATGTTAATAAGCCAGCGTGGATAGAGAAGAGTAATTGGCCTCTCGGGTTACTATGACTAAAAACTCTGATTCAATGCTGCTGTTATCTTATTTTTAGGGGCCGTTTGCGCCCCGTCATTATGACTACCGAGCGAGCAGGCGGTATGTTGTTGCTGCAGCAGTGACGCGTCCCAGGCGTTCCGGTGAGACCCAACGGGAATGAAATGCGGCGGTATGAAAGCCTGTCCATTTTGAGGGCCTTTAAAATTAGAAAAATTCTACTCATGCCCGACCAACCACTCGCTGGCATACTCGGTTCTCTCTCGGGAACTCTCAACTGCTCCGCGTTCCGATATGTATTAAGATACATTATAGATTCTGCATTATTTTTCATACAAAAGTCATACAAAACTACAGCTGTGATGTCCTACTGCCCACAAAATCTGACAGACACTCTTATTTGAAATTTCATCCCTTGCGTACAGCTTTTCAATTTTCAATTTTTTTATTAAATTATGTTGCCTTCATGCTTCTTCGCTTTGTGTTTCTTCACAAATACGTGAGTACTGTACTTTTATCCTTTAACTGTCTTATTTATATTATTTTGACCATCGTAATATTATTTTATTTATTATTGTGAATGAATTACCTACCCTATTTGTTGAACGCAAATATACTACTAAATAAAATCGGCTATGCTTATGCTTCTAGATCAGTTATACGTGAGTACCGTACTTATGCTTCTGGATCAGTTATACAGTTATGTTTGATTTTGTAATTTTCTAGGCACTGTACTTATCCATCAGTAATTGAGTTGAAATTAACAAGTGAATATAATACTTATAGTTGCATTTTATCGCGAATTATTGATCTGATGTGCACTGTACTTGTTAGTCCCTCTTGTTGATATACTTTTGCATAATGTTGTACTATGTTGAATACAATACTTATGGTTGATTATGATATGCAAATAGTTTTGGGTACTGTACTTAGAAATGGACCACATGGGTGACTAATGGCTTGTTGAGTAGAGCAATTAGGTTTGTTACTGATATGAGAATAATAATTAGATGATGTACTTATTGTTGAATTGTATAAGTGATTAATGGTTTGTTGGGTACTGTACTTTTGCTTCTTACTGAAATACAAATCATAGTGGGGTACTGTACTTAGTAATTCAATGTTCTAGTCACCGAACTTATGGTTGTTACTGAAATGAAAATAATAATTGGGTATTGTACATAGTATTTAAATGTAATTGTGATTAATGGCTTGTTGATTACCGTACTTATGCTTGTCAAGTACTGTACTTGTTAGTCCCTCTTGTTGATATGATTTTGCATAATGTTGTACTATGTTGATTACAGTACTTATGGTTGATTATGACATGCAAATAGTTATGAGTACTAGGAAATGGACCACATGGGTGACTAATGGCTTGTTGAGTAGCGTAATTAGGTTTGTTAGTGATATGAGAATAATAAGCATACCCACTTGTTTATTTAAACTCAATTACTCAAGCATAAGTACAATACCTAGCAAATCATAAAAGCATACATAATTGTATAATTGGACTAGAAACATAAGTACAGTATGTATGTAATTCCATAACAACAATATGAATGTTTGTATATGACATATTGTACCTCAAAACACAATTACCGTACCCCAAAACATAGTTACTGTACCTTGAAATACGAATATTATATATTTCTGATATTATTATTACTCCAAAATATATCACATAGATAGTATTTTTTATAAAGAATCTAATGTTTTTTATTTTGTAAAAAAAATTCATTCAGAATTGAAAGTTATGAAGAAAACAATTTTCTCTCTCCTCTTTTAATTCCCCTTTTCGCTTTAAATTAGGCAGTTCAGCCACATTAGCAATGCCCCCCTCTCAACTACCGGGTGGGATCCATAAGTACAGTACTCACGAATACTGTTGATTCTCCTTCATTTAAAAGTACAGTACTCACGAGTACTGTACGTCTGTACCTAGAATATGCATATGATATCCTAATATATGGTACTATGTTTCTCGCGTAATATCATTATTTCAAAATATATCAACACTAATCTCGTTGGAAAGTATTTTCTACAAAGATTCTAATAGAATTTATTTTATCGAAAAATATGCTCCGGATTGAAAGTTATGGACAAAAATATTTTCTCTCTCTTCTACTTCCCTCATCTTTTATTGTTTTAATTGCTGCTGACAGTTATTGCAGGTAGTGGGGCGCAGCAGGTGGACAGTCCCGAGGTCCGAGTAGAGTCCCGGGTGTATGGCCGGTTATGTGTAGGGTAGCTCTAAAACTATTATAATTAGTTAACAATCTGGACGGTCGTAGTAATCATCATTACCATCTAGTACATACAATTCTGCTCCAATCAGTATAAGAATGCCGCTTTTTAGAATCTCTTTCCCAAACTAGGCCTTATATTTTGTCACTGCACTGTCGGCAAGCATTGCGTTAGTTTTTCACAATCTCACATCGTCAAAATACACGTGAATAGGAGGCTACCGCTTTGCCGCACGCAGTGTTTGTGTGTATCAGCCTCGGGCAAATTCCCCACGTCTGACATATACTAATCCCGTTCCGATTAAAGTCTAGGAATCCTTTTCCTAAACGGACGACACCTCAGATACCGGTTTGCCTTTATTAAACATGCCCTAACCTGCGCCCTAACCTGTTTCTGTGTTGGTTTCATTGCGGTTCGCCACCTCAAGAGCTATCGGCATACTTCCTACCTTTTTCGTTGATATCATCATGGCTGACGAGGGCTGGTCTGAACTACCTTTGGATCTCCTGCCTATGATCGTCGAACATCTACCCTCACCTGACTGCGCGCGATTCAGATCGGTATGCTCTTCTTGGTATTCCGCCCCTTTTCCACCGCATCCTAATATCGAAACAGAAGTCCCGTGGCTACTTTTCTCATCCTTGCAAAGTGGTGAATCATGTCATGGTGGTGACAAACCGCAAATCAGCGACAATAAAGCAAAACTGAAAGACGACGTTCATCACAACACAAAATTCTACAGTCTGTGTGATAACAAGGCATACACTTTAAGGAGCGGTCACCTTCTGGAAGTTATGGCTCAATGTCGTGCGATAATTGGCTACTCTCCCGGTTGCTGGTTGATGTACATGGATAAAATCTGCGAACTACGATGTATCAATCTTGTCACTGGTGAACGGATCCACCCGCCTTCCATTACAACATTTCCTAAAGTCCTAGGAACTAGAACTGACTGCCAGGGTCAAATTACGGGATATAACATTAAATATTATGGGGATCCTGATGATGACCATTACACCCCATTTGAGAAGGTTTACTGGTACTATCGAAGAGGCATAATAATATATCCGGAGCATATCCTCACAACTCTGTATAACAACATGGAGCATCATTCAACCAAGGGTACAGGTGGTGACTATGCCTTTTTTGTCGCATATGATGGGTATGAGGAACTTGCATATGCACGAAAAGGAGACTTGTCGTGGACCATTATTGATGGTGCTACTATGATATCCAGTTTTAATCTATATGATAGACATCTCTATGTGACGAAGAAATTGGGCAAGGATATAATTCACATTGAATTCAACTTTGATCTTTCCTTCCACTCTCACAATATACTACCTTCCAATTTTTGTTTCCTTTCTCCGAATTCGAAGAAACAAGCAACACACTCTTATGTGGTTCATCTAGATGGTTATCTTTGGTTAATATGGAGACATAAACAATTTATAGAAGAATTAAATGACAATGATGATGACACATTTCTTACTCCCAGGACCCTTAACTTCCAAATATTTAAGTTTGATGAATTTCAAACTACATGGGTGGAGAAGGATACCATAGGAGACTTTGCAATATTTGTTGGAAACAACAACCCCTTTGCTTTCTCAACCAATGGATTTCCTAACCTGACAAGAGATTGCATTTACTTTACTGATGATTATGTAGATGGTTACATTCGACCGACTTATTGGGATATAGGTGTTTATAATCTGGTTGAAAAGTCTGTGAGACCATTCTTTGATCCACTTATTGCAAGGGATCTCCCAGAACCAATGTGGATCATGTCTTTTCCTTTGTAGCTATCGTTGCGTGTATGAAATAATTTACTTAGAGGATGAGAAAATGTGAATAACGTCCTATTCTAGATTTTATTGTTGATGATTGACATATTGCAATAATTATCCACAATTCATTTTTGTTGGTTATAGTTGTGTATTATTCTTTTGAATATATTGAATAATTTCAAACTTTAGTAGAGCAATTTTAGTTTCAAATGCTCACTCAAATACGGATTGTTACTCGTGCATTCCGCTCCTTTTCCACTGCATCCTCCTAGAAAAATAGAAGTCCCGTGGCTACTTTTCTCTTCCTTGCAAAGTGGTGAATCATGTTATGATGGTGACGAACTGAAAATCAGCGATAACAAAGCAAAACACGATCCTCACAACACAAAATTCTACAGTGTGTGTGATAACAAGGCGTACAAGTTAAGGAGCGGTCACCTTGTGGAAGTTATGGCTGAATGTCGTGCAATAATTGGCTACTCTTCCGGCAGCTGGTTGATGTACATGGATAAAATCTGCGAACTACGATGTATCAATCTTGTCACTGGTGAACGGATCCACCCGCCTTCCATTACAACATTTCCTACATTCATAGGAACTAGAACTGATTACAAAGGGCAAATCACGGGATATAACGAGGAGGATCATGGTGATCCTGATGATGACTATTACATCGCATTTGAGGAACTCATCTGTTACAATCGTAGCGGCACAGTAATATTTCTTGAGCATATCCTCACAACTCAGTCCAACAAGCTCGAGCATCATTCAACCAAGGGTACATGTCATGAGTATGCATTTTTTGTGGCATATGATTGCTATGAGGGACTTGCATATGCACGGAAAGGGGACTTGTCGTGGACGATTATCGATGACGCACCGTCTATGATCTCCAGTTTTAATCTATATGAAAGCCATCTCTATGTGGCGACAAAAGATGGCAACATTACTATTCACATTGAATTCAACTCTGATCTTTCCTTCCGCTCACACGATGTGCTGACTTCCAATTTTTGTTTCTTTTCTCCGAATTCGAAGCGATATGCAACAAACTCTTATGTGGTTCATCTAGATGGCCATCTTTGGTTGATATGGAGACATCAAGAATTAAAAAATGAGTCGTATAAACATGATGTTGATACACGTCTTACTCCAAAGACCCTTAACTTTCAAGTATTTAAGTTTGATAAAATTCGAACTACATGGGTGGAGATGGATAGCATAGGAGACTTTGCAATATTTGTTGGAAACAACAACCCCTTTGCATTCTCAACCAATGAAATTCCTAGCTTGATAAGAGATTCCATTTACTTCACAGATGATTATGTAGAATCTTATATTCGACCAACTTGTTGGGATATAGGTGTGTTTAGTCTGGTGGACAAGAGTGTGAGGCCAATATATGATCCACTTATTGCAAGGGATCTTCTAGAACCAATGTGGATCACGTCTTTTGTATTATGATTATTGTTGCATGTATTGAATATTTTTGAACCAGAGAATGAGATAATTTTGATAATGTTGGCCTTGTTGTATACTATATGTTGATGCTTTTTATAGTTGTAACAAGTTTCCTTTCTACACATTTCTTGGTGACAACTATGTATGTTTCTTTTGGATATATTTAATTAATTCAATTTTTAGTAGAATGATTCTAGTTGCAACTTACAATTGCCCATTGGAATCGAAAATACTATTTAATGTTTTCTTCTCTGATGAATAATTCATTAACAATTTTGTTTAGGATATAGCATTTCCATTGAGTTAAAGATGACATGCACAATGCAAAAAATGGATTCTTAGGATGATATGATCTTCTATGTTCCAATTTGTTTTACCTTTTCAATTTAGAGTGTATTTTTCACAAATAAGAAATGGCTTGCAAACTTTCTCACAAGAACATGTCTAATTCTCCATTCAGAAGGGTCTTTTGGCTTCAACATAACAATAAAGAGTGACATGCATGGAATTTGATACTTGTTAAAAGAAAGATCAGAATAAGGTGAAGGTTTCTTGAAAGTTGTAAATCCTGCATGATTTCGATCATGAAGTTTTTCTATGAGTTTGGCAAAACCTCGAATAAATGCATATAATCAAAAAATTATTCCAAACTACTAGTTATAAATGATTTAGAAGTGTGTCATTATAGAAGAGCAAACACATGATAGTTTACCCTCATTTATTCTATAAACAACATCTTATTATTTAATTAATGTTGTATGGAAGCAATGCATGACTTAACGCCAGATTGAACTATTAATGCATGACAAAGTGGAAGATGCATTTGTTGTATGCCTCTTGAAATTATATTGATACTCTAGTTATAGTTCTTGATGTACAATGATGTTATTAATTATAGGTCATCGGGGCATTTAACTTTGAATATGTTTTTCAATATACATGAATCAATCTATTGATTCATGAATTGATCAGTATAATTGATTAATTATAATTTTTTTGGTTGACAAGCATACATCTGAGAAACACAATATGGCAATTATGACATGCACATGTGATTTATTCAAATTGGTGCACTTGTCGATGGACCCTTACGTAATACGCCATCAATACTCACCACTCCACTTTGTTCCTTATATAGTTTGTCAAATAGTTTGAACATGTCTTGTTGCACATCCACTACAACTTATGCTATTAATCAAATTCATTTTGTTGACACATAGTGTCTTCGCCAGGCATCATGCAATTATGATTAACTTGTCTAATCGTAAAACTATTTGATATATATGACATTTTGGTTAAGTAGGATGTTCATTCACATACTATTCCAGTTGGACTCCATTTCAATCATCTTGTTGTGATCCTATGTATATTTCAATCTCGACGTTGCCATCTATTTGAATATTGATCTAATTGAGATCTATATCTTATTAATTGTGATGTTTGGTTTTAAATTATAGAAAATAAATAAAATATAATACTCTTTTTTGTTGATCATCACTATTTGTATATATTTATTAGGTTTCATATATAGGAAAAATTGATTGTTATTATTAGAGTAAAGTTTAAGGTTGATACCTACAACGTAAGTTCTAGGATGCAAACCTAGGATCCTATGAGGGAGCACTCTTTCATATCAACTCAGCCACTGGTCGATTTACTATCCTAATTATTATTAAACATTCTTGTCATGACCCAAACAACATATCGAGTTGTTGATATAGAAAATGTTGGGAGAATGGTCGAGCGGGTTGGAAAATCGATTATGCAAAACTTGATTTTGGTTAAATGAAGAGATAGAAAATAAATGGATAAAAAAAGAGAAAAATGCATTATTTGAACAAAAATGTGATATGGAGGATCAAATTAAGGATGAAAAAGATCCAACCTTGGATTTTTTAGTTATTGTTTACTAAAGAAACTAAAAATCTCAAAAAAATTCTAATGAAACCAAAACTTTACTTTATTTATACTACTAAACAAGAGTGATTTTATTCAAGTATTTACAACTACATAATTTTAGAGATTTTAAAAATATTAACAAATAGGCTTGTTAAAAGTGATCTACTCCCCTATACTCTCTCTCATTCAACATTTTTCTTCATTATTTATTTATAACATATTTTTCTTCCAACTCTAGTAGAATATGTCATGAATTACCTTTCTTGTTCTTAGAACTCACATCACTTTAACTTTTCTTCAAGATGTTGAATCACATTAACTCATAATCTTCATCTTTCTCCAATAATTTGAGTGAAATCACATAAACACTTCCCCTTTGAGGCATAATAATATTTCATGAGCTTCATGTCACAACTCCATATAACAACATTGATCTTCTTTCAACCAAGGATACATGTTGTAAGCCTATAATTTTTGTGGCATAATTTTTCTATGACAGACTTGAATATGCAAGAAAAGTAGAATATGTCATGGAGAAGTAATGATGAATATTTGTTTGATCTATAGTTTCAGTTTATATAAAAGACATCTCTATCTAGGGATGAAACCTGGCAAGAATCTTGTTCACAAGGAATTCAACTCTGATCTTTCCTTCCACTCACATAATGTGTTTACCACCAATTTTTTTTTCCAAATTCAAATTAAACTAAAAAGCATCAATCTATGTATCTACTTGCCCTCAGTTACAACATTTCTTAGTTCTATAGGTGCTAGAATCAATTCCCAAGAGCAACTAATGATGTATGACATTAAGGTCTTGGTGATCTGGATGATGACCACTATATCCCATCTAAGGAGGTCATCTAATACTATCATAGAGGCATACTAATATCTCTCGAGAATATCCTCATAAATCAATACAACAACCTCAAGCATGATTAAACTAAGGGTACAAGTCGTGAGTAGCATTTTTTGTGGCATATGATTGCTACGTGGGACTTGCGTATGCACAGAAGTGAAATTTGTCGTGGATGATTATCAATGATGGTTTGTCTACAATCTCCTAATTTATTCTACAAAAAAGTTTCTTTATGTGGTAAAAAAATTGGCAATAATATTATTCATATTGAATTCAAATCCAATCTTTCCTTTGACTCATAGGATGCACTTCCTTCCAATTTTGTTTCTTTTCTCTGGATTCAAAGACATATGTAGTGAACTTTTATTTATATCATCTAAAATGTCATATTTGGTTGATAAGGAGACATCAAGCATTAAATAGTGGAAAATGAAGTTGATGTAAAATGAATCTTACAACCAACAACATAGATTTCCAAGTATTTAAATTTGATGATGTATGAAATACATGGATGGATATGGATATCATAGGGCGATTTTGCAATATTTTTTGGAAACAACAACTACTTTTCTTTCTCAACCAATGAATCTCCTAATCTAATAAGTTTTTGTATTTACATAATTGATGATTGTGTAGAATGTTATTTTCAAACAGATAATTGGTATATAGGTGTTTTTATCGGTTGACAAGTGTGTGAGACCTGATTCACTTAATTGCAAGAGATCTTTTAGAAAAATTGTAGATCACATATTTTCTAATACGATTATTGTTTCATTCATGAAATATTTTTTAAATAATGAAAAAGATATATAATATTAGCTCTATTTTAGATTATATTTTTGATGGTTTTTACATTTGAAATGACATTTCTATGTATATTTTCGTATGTTGCAATTATTTATTTTCTTTTAAAAATGCTTAACAACTCCATTTTTTAATAGAATGATTCTACAACATGTCGAGTTTTATACACATAGCTTACTTTAAGATATAATATGTCAGTCTCATAACCCCAATATATGTATAAATTTTTATTTCAATTTCTCTTGAATAGACATGGAATTTATACAAAAATTAAACCCTTTGAACTTCAGTGAGATCCAATTGGATCAAGACCCACTCTGGTTTAGTTTGACCCAATTGCATGCACCTGTACATTTTTTCCTTTGGAGTCACAAATTTGAATGTTAGTTACAGAGTAAAACCACCACAATAAGGATGTAGTGTCAGTTTCAGAAATAATTTTCCTTTGACGGGAACACTTGGGTTTCTCTTAAGTCACAACATTGATTTTAGGTTGCGTAACTGATTTAACAAGTAGCCCAAGAAAATTTATTTCTGAGCATGTCTTGGGACTCTTGTCAGTCTCAAGGTAATTGAAACAATAAGCCTCCTTGCTTTTCTACCCACAAAATAAAATTTCCCTTCAAAAGATTATTACTTTAGTTTTTAGTTCTAAAATTGATGCGCTACAAATGGATTTTTTTTAAATGGTATCATCAATTTGAAATACCAAAATGAACATTATAAATCCTATCACAATGCTCTTGATGAAATAAATATTCCCTTCAAATTATCTTATTATGGTGCTAATGTGTCGTAAATTGCACTTCATATCTGAGGGTTTAATGAAATATTTCCTCGATTGCCTTCTAAAACCGACACCACAATGCTTAATTGTTACTTTAGTTTGGAAGAAAAATCAATCTAAGATCAAAAACATGGGTGTCCTTTTTCTACAAGATTAGTGTTTTCCCTAGTACCATTTCTATAAATCTTCTAATAACCCTAAAAAATGATTTATTCCCCAATTTTTTGTATCTCTACCACAAAAATACTCTATTTTCCAATTGTCAACTATGACCTCACCCTATCTGTGCTCCCTTACTTACTCCCTACTATCATTATCCACCCATTGTCGTTATAGCATGCTACTTTACCTCCTCCAATTTCTCCTTACTGTCGTCACTGAAGATGCAACCAGCATCCTTGAAGCATCTATCATTGCTATTGCACTTAAAGACAACTTCTATTGATAAAAATTCTAAATTTGTTGTTTTCACCATAGTCTTTTTTCCCACCCTTGAATCCAATTGCCTCTATATTTTTCTTTGTCTCCTTTGAAGTGGTGCTCCTACTCAAGCCTGCCGTTGCCTTTGATTCCCCTTCAAAGTTTTTTTCCCTGTTCTTCTCTATATGACTACTTCTCTACATACTATCATTGCACAATGATAAGAGTAGCTCGCCATCGTTTGAGGTATTAATTGCTTGTTGTTTGTTTAATAAGAATGCATATACAATTTCCTTATTAAGTACAAGTGCTTGTTTGGTTTGTCCAGAACACATAATTGCATAAATGTATGTACATAACTTATAAAATATTCATCGAAGCATGACCATCACCTGAGTTTTAAATAATTTATATGATGCTAATTTTAATGTGTAATACCACCTATCAAGTAGAGTTATCAAAGCCAACTATTATGGCTGCTAGGCTGTTGCGTTGGGCTAAACTACATTAATATTTCAAGGACTATTTCTGACAAGAGAATAAACCTATTGTAAATATACGACAAATTGAATGGGTATTGCAAATTCTTCCAGTTATAGAAGAAAATGTAAAAGCATGCTTACTTAATAATGCACACATACCATAATTTTAAAACTACATGTAAAACATAGTATGTAAACTTTGATGAATATTTTATAAGTTATGTACATAACATAGGCTTAGTCAAGTGCTTCTTTAAGTATGTCATTGTCACTGTTGTCCTATACAAGAGTCTAAAGTGGAACAACCATAACCCCTAATGAACATTCTTAGTAGCAATAACTAAAAGTATATGTATCTTAGAGCTCTTCAACCCATTTGGCAGAGTTGCCACCATGGAAGTTTATTTTTAATGATGTGTACAAATGAAAGAATTATTATACAATTGTTGGATCATTCAAAATTTTAAAGTCATAGAGATTTATTTCAACTTATATGGATAGAACAATTATTTCTTTATATGTGCTATGACAATGTAAATTGAGAATGTAAAGCTGGGTAGTGCATAACTAAACAAAGAAACTATTTCTTCATATGTTCTATAAGAATGTAAATTGAAAATCTAAATATGTACAAGAATGCAAAGTCAACTTTTAATGCCAAGTCATTTTAGAATGACAAGGTGTCTTAAAATAAAGCTTAAAATTTTGAGGGGATATGTACATAGTTGAACATATATGTTGGCCTAGATTGTTAAATGTTATAATATTCCGACTGATCTAGTCTTGGTATAAGGGAAGAAATTAACATCTAATACTTACCATCATTGTAACGTCTATTTTGAGAAAACAAGATTAACTAATGCGGAAGCGTTCACTAAGCATCGGATTACCAGAAATCACTAAAAATTTTAAACTTTTTATGAAGAGATCCTTTAAAGGTAAAGCTTTCTCATAAAGCAACATGATAAGTTGTTTACAACTGATCCATCAGTAAAACTCCGTAAGGCAAGATACAAAAGTCTCTAAGGACTGAACCAAAAACTCGAAAGCACTAACTATTACTCCGAGGACCTGAGAGTACAGAGATGACATATAGGACTCTAACACTATCTACACATGACATAGAAGCCAATGCCTCCACCTGAAGCTTCGCTGCTGTCCTTGGTACTGCTGATGCTGCCCTTCACCTATTGAAGGATTTCTGCCTCCTCTCCCACGTCCACCTAAAGGTTTTAATCTATGGGTGAGACAATTATAAAAATCGTCCCAGTGAGAGATATAACTCTTCGCCAGAAGCATAATTATTGCATCATAAGAGAATAAATGTACACAAAGAAGTTATGTATATTTGAGAGTACTTAAAACAATGTTTAACAGATTAAACTATTCTTCCTACTAAAGGCAATGCAACTATAAATTGATAAAATCACATGTCACTTATCACATCACTAACTCCCTTCAGACTTGGATCATATATCCATTGCCTGGCATTATTATTTGGGAAAGGATGGCCTGTAGCCATACTCCTTCTCCCAAAGTGTTAGGATTCCAACTCCACAACATATCTGCATAACTTGTACATATGATATCAGACTTAACATTACTTATGTAATACAAGGGTTATTTACATTCATAACCCATTAGTCTGTAGTTAAGCTTTTCATAGGATTATTCTGTAATAGAATTTCACATAGAAACACTTTGGTTTAGGTCATACCTCATATTTTTAATATTGGGATATCAATCCCTAACCATCTTATTAATATGAAATCCGGAATGTGGGAGTTCAAACCCCTGGACTAATCATAGCATATGTTACCAAGTAACATCTCATTTTATCTGGTTATCTAAATAATATGACCTTTGAAGATCAACAACGCATATTACTCGTGGCTCATTCAACCTATCAAGCTCATATGTTATCACTTACCAGATAACATGACATTTAGTTATACTCTTGAATTATAGGTAACAAGTGTTCTTAATGCAATTAGCATTATAAATCTTACCTGGATATGATCACCTCTATATGAAACCTGTCAAGCTTAGCTTTTATCAGTTATTCCATATATTCCCACATACTCTAAAGTATGTGATCCAGGAGTTCCCTTTGTAAAACCTGTTTCATTATTATTTAAATTCTGACAATGATGGATCTATGATCAGGGCTCTACATGGTATGATTATACTTGATTATTAGGTACATATCAGTATTCTTTTAGCATCATACATGTTTCCAAACATTCAAGTACTAAACATGGCTATAACAGAAGAATACTAAATGTACAAGTATAACTCATATCAGTTATCAACTGGATATCAATTCTTAATCATCTTATCACTATGATTCAAGAACATGGATGCTCACACCCTTATATCATCATAACACTTGCTATCAAGTGCCATATCAGCATCAAGTCATCTATTAGCATGACCTTGATTGAAGCAATGTATATACTTTTCACATATCATTACTCTAAAAGCTTATAATTGTTTTCAAGGAATATGACATCATAACTCATACCTGGCTATGATTACCTCATAATATCAACCTGTATGACTTATACAAATAAGTACATGCCTATATAACAATGTCAGCACAATACCAAAACTTCTCAATTTCATAATAGGACACCACGGCCGTGCCACCTTGCACGGTTGTGCAAAGTAAGACTACCACGGCCGTGCTCCCTTGCACGGTCATGCAAGCTAAGGCTACCATGGCCGTGCTCCCTTGCACGGTCGTTCTACAACAGATCATTACATGATTCATATTTATATCTATATATATATGTATTCTAATTTCTCATTCTTTCAAATTGATTAGGTCACAACAACCCTTCAACCAAGCACATACTACTATGGTCAACATAGGGTATGAAGCTATTAATCCTATAAACAATTAAGAATTCCCCCTTTAATTGGTTCTTAAGCACTTAGGTATTATTAGGGTTTCGACCTTCACACCTTCATTGATTATCATTACTAATCATTATTGGATCAATAGAACATTCATCATCTTAATTCTTAAAGATTCAATCACATTGGACCTCCACTTCATAAGGTATCTAATTGAATTAGGGTTTCCAATGTTGATTCCTTCAATCATCGAATTCATGGAACTAATCATCATTTGGACCTATACTCATACCTTAATTGAGTTTAATAGGTCAACCTTCAACTGATTTTTCCCTCACTTGACCCTCAATTGACCATCAATTAGGGTTTAACTCAATCAAATTAGGGTTTGGAATCAATAACCCTTACATATTTCAATGTGGGTCTAATTGATTTGAACCTATTGAACCATCAATCAAATGGGACATGACCTGACCCCAAATGGTCTTGAGGTCATTTGGATGACCTCCAAACGGTATTGAGACCATTTTCCCATCATATCATCAAAATCCAAGTCAACCAATTAAGGTTTGGATCATTGGATTGATCACCAAAACAACAATTGATTACGTTCGAAATTAGTATCATTGAATCATCAATTGCTTAACCATACTCACCCCTAGACCTCCAAACGGTCTTGGGTGACCTCCAAACGGTCTTGAGACCGTTTGGCTCACCCAACCCTTGGATTCTAGTGAAACATCATTAGGGTTTGAGCTATTGAGTTGATCGTCAAATCAGCAATTGATTGCCTTGTAATTGTGTACCTTTGGACCTTCAATTGGTCAACTATACTTGACCCCAGACCCCCAAACGGTCTTGAGTGACCTCCAAACGGTCTTGAGACCGTTTGGGTGATCCCCAAATGGTCTTGAGACCGTTTGGGCCAATCAACCCCAAACAATCAACTCAATTCAATGCAAATCCAACACTTAGTCGATTAGGGTTAACACCATATCTTTTGTCCTTCAAACACTTAACCATATCCAACCCTAGACCTCCAAACGGTCTTGGGTGACTTCCAAACGGTCTTGAGACCGTTTGG
Organism: Alisma plantago-aquatica; assembly: GCA_963693085.1. Classification (NCBI taxonomy): domain Eukaryota; kingdom Viridiplantae; phylum Streptophyta; class Magnoliopsida; order Alismatales; family Alismataceae; genus Alisma; species Alisma plantago-aquatica. Next base: position 1,387,918,256 of record OY856412.1, read on the forward strand.
ATGATCCCCAAACGATCTTGAGACCATTTGGGCAAGAAAACCCAAAAAGTCATATCAATCAAGTTGAAAGTCAGCACTTAATCCAATTAGGGTTTACATAATTGATTAGCCTTCAACTCACGATTCCTTTGGAGTTAATCCCTAAAATTTGGATGGTTATTAACCAACATGATTATGAACAGTAATCCCAAACGGTCAACGCTTGGTCAACTCACTCAAACGGTTTGAAACCGTTTGCCCAAAAAGTTCAAGATAATCAGATTGGAAAATCAGCACTTAATTCAATTCGATTGCCTAATTGTTTAGCCTTTAACTCATGATTCCTTGGGAGTTAACCTATAAAATCTGGTAGGTCATTAGGCCACATAATCAGGAACAGTAATCACAAACGGTCAACGCTTGGTCAACGCACTCAAACGGTCTTGAGAGCGTTTGCCAAAAACGTTCAAATTAATCAGATTGAAAATCAGCATTTAATTCAATTCGATTTTCCTAATTGATTGGCCTTCATCCTACGATTCCTTTGGAGTTAACCCCTCAAATTTGGTGGGTCATTAGCCTACATAATTATGAACAGAAATCCCAAACGGTCCACGCTTGGTCAATGCCCTCAAACGGTCTTGAAGACCGTTTGTTCCAACCGACCTTGTGAAACCGTTTGCCCTTCAAACAGTTTTGCAAACCGTTTGCCCCAAACCGTTTGGTCAAAGGGGGGGGGAAACAGGACCGTTTGATAAAGTAACATTGGTAATCACGCCCATATTCTTCTACCACCAGATCAAGGTCTGTTCTTTGTGGTTTTAGTTTCAGGAAAGCAAGGAAGGATGGGGAAAAGAAGAACAAGCTACTTTTGCAAGTACAAAGATATGCATAAGAAAGCAAAAGGTTTATAGTTATAAAACCCGCCTTAAACGTTGTTCCTAGAGCTCAAAGATTCCAATCTTCAAGCCTTTAATGGTGTCTTGAGCTCCACAGGTTGTTCCAAGGTGATTCTCCAAGGAAAAGATGGAGATGATCGGCTAGAACAAGAAACCTAAGTGAATTAGCCATGAAACCAACCTTATACAAGAATTTTCTCCATGAATTCAAGCTAGAAGGTGGTGTTCTCTTACCTAGAACAGGTTGGTCGCCCCCTCTGATCTCCAAAGCTTCCTTAGATGGTTTGAGAAAGATGAGAAGTGAGGAAGTGAAGGGAAAACGTTGGTTTGGTTTGGAAAGAAAGGTGCTTATATAGTTTAGGCTGATTTTCACCATAAGGACCTCTAAAGCATAGAATTCTCATCTAAGTCCCTCCTTCTTTCTAAGGCACGTCCAAGCATGATAATCCTATGCAAAGTCCATCAAAACTCAAGATCTAAGGGTAGAGAAAACAACATGCATACTAGGATACATATATCAAGGGTCTTCTCACTCATACTAGGTGTTTTCACTACAAGGGTCATCCTTCTTATCCAATTATTCAATTGAAGTGCCCCTCTCATCATTTCTTCTCTAAAAGATGTCAAGAGTCATAAAAGATATACTAGAAGGTATATTTTACAAGTTGCACCCCATATTTTGAGTAAATTGCACTTTACACCAAAGTCAGGGTTTTAAGCACAAGGACTGCTCCACAAGCTGCACCTTGGTGCCCAAGCTTGGAGAATCCATCATACCTCAACATATTCATTAATATGATGTTTCATCATCAAAGGAACATCTTAACATGTGAAATTTGCAAGTTAACCCTTCTCATTGGGTAATTTGCACATAGGTCTCTACATAACAAAACAATATTACAACATTGTTTTAAAAGGACAGAAATGAAATTATAGATTCTCTTAAAGTTTAATGACATATCAAGGGGTAATCACAAGCCTCTAATCATATTTTAAGCAAAACATCTAGGGTTAGTTCATAACCCAGGTTAGGGATGTTTCAAATTATATCCCCCTAACAAGGATTTCATCCTCGAAATCTCAGATAAAAGGAAGCATATATTATTTAAGCATCATATCTTGCTAATCAATAAATTTGGAAACATTCACTGAGAAGGTTCACTAAGAAATTTTTGTTGGAGGATTTCACTAAGTAAATTTACTAAGTGTATTGTTTCAAAGGCTTTTATTGAAAGAGTTCGTTAAGTATATTCACTAAGTATATTCACTAAGTTTGCTCACTAAGTATTCACTGAGTAAGTTTACTGAGTAATTTCACTAAGTATGTTCACTAAGTTTGCTCACTAAGTATTCACTGAGTAAGTTCACTGAGTATATTCACTAATTATGTTCACTAAGTTTTCTCACTAAGTATTCACTGAGTAAGTTCACTGAGTATATTCACTAAGTACATTCACTAAGTTTGCTCACTAAGTATTCACTGAGTAAGTTCACTGAGTATATTCACTAAATATGTTCACTGAGTATTCACTGAGTATATTCACTAAGTATGTTCACTGAGTATTCACTGAGTATATTCACTGAGTATATTCACTAAGTATGTTCACTGAGTATTCACTGAGTATATTCACTGAGTATGTTCACTGAGTATTCACTGAGTATATTCACTGAGTATATTCACTGAGTATATTCACTAAGTATGTTCACTGAGTATTCACTGAGTATATTCACTGAGTATATTCACTAAGTATGTTCACTGAGTATTCACTGAGTATATTCACTGAGTATATTCACTAAGTATGTTCACTGAGTATTCACTGAGTATATTCACTGAGTATGTTCACTAAGTATGTTCACTAAGTATTCACTGAGTATATTCACTGAGTATGTTCACTGAGTATTCACTAAGTATATTCACTGAGTATGATCACTAAGTATTCACTGAGGAAGTTCACTAAGTATATTCACTAAGTATGTTTACAAAGTATGTTCACTAAGTATTCACTGAGGAAATTCACTGAGTATGATCACTAAGTATTCACTGAGGAAATTCACTAAGTATATTCACTAAGTATGTTTACAAAGTATGTTCACTAAGTATTCACTGAGGAAATTCACTGAGTATGATCACTAAGTATTCACTGAGGAAATTCACTAAGTATATTCACTAAGTATGTTCACAAAGTATGTTCACTAAGTATTCACTAAGATCCTCTCATTTAATTTTTCTTATACTCCTTAGATTGTTTCATAATAATTACCTGATCAGAGTAATCAAAAGATAACAATCTAAGAGTTTCATACTTGCCTTATCTGCAATAACTATATACTTGGCCAGGGTATATAAGTATTGAGATTAGGTAGTATGTATTTTACTTATCATCCTATTCTTTGCTTTTCATATCATTATACACGCAGAATTTATCATTCTAAGTTATTCTTCAGGTATCACATCTATATCTCATCATTTTAATACACAGTTAAGGGAGATTATAAATTGTTTTAAAGAATATTGAGTAAGATATGAATTCTTATCTTTCTTGTGTCCTTCTAGGACTTAGTCAAGAAATTCAAAAGCAGCTAACTTCCATATTTTTAACACATAGAATCCTAATATGTAATAATAAAACAATACTTATTTCATCTAACCTGTATGGGATGTTTTTCCACGTCCTCTATTATTATATTGCCTCCCTTGTGGGCCTTGCAGACTCTGTCCTTGAGGTCGAGTCATTATTGCATTCCTGTCTGGACAATCCCTTGCCAAATGTCCCGGTTGTCTACATAAGTAACAGATCCTGGGTGCAAGGTGTCTATACGATCCAGTTACCGATGCTGAGGCTATGTCGGAGGGTCTTCTTGGAATACTACTATGGTCCCTATTTCCACTTGACACCCATTGTGTCTGGGTAGGGAATTCTGATATTGCCATTGGTGTAGAAAATCTTGGCTTCTTAAAACTTTCAGGCCTTTGTTCTTGAGGCTGGGTGTACATCTTCTTACTACTTGTCTGTTGTTTCACAGTTTCCAACCTCTCTATCCTTCTTACTAACTCCACAAAGGTGGCAAACCTTTCTCTGTTCTCCAAGGCAGACACAGGAGTGGCTAGTTCAGCATTCAATCCTTTCTCAAAATGCCGAATTCTTTCTTCATCACTAAATGCCATCTGTGGACAAAACCGTAGTAACTCCATGAACTTAGCTTCATATTCGCTAACGTTCATCCGTCCTTGTGTGATCTTCTCAAATTGAGAGATCTTCTCATCTAGATACGTCTTAGGGAAGTATCTATTGATGAATTCTCGTCGGAAAACCTCCCATCCTATTTCTTCACCTGGTCTCTTATCTTCCTCTATCATCCACCAATTACCAGCACTTCCTTTTAGGAGGTATACCGCATGCTTAACCTTTTCAGCTTCAGGAATATCAAGGATCCTGAAAGCCTTTTCCAGGTCTGTCAACCATAGATCAGCATCTGCTGGATCAGATGTACCAGCATAGTCTATGGCTCCCACCTGGTGAAGTCTCTCGAAAGTCTTGTCGGTTCCATAACCTTCCTGATGGGCTGGTGCCCTAGATGCAGATGGTGGCACCCTATATGCTATGTGTGTTATGACTGCCAGAAACTTATCAAATAAAGCATAAGTAGCTGGATTTTCTATCTCAGCTGGGTCAAACTAGGGCTGTTCAGGTACAGGCCCTTCCCTATTCTGGTCTCCTACACCTCCTCCTGATGCAGCAGAACTGCCCTCATCGTCATGCTCTTCATGTGGTCCAAACATCTTCAAGTTCTTCTCCTCCTATGTGAGCAGAAGATACTATCAGATAATCTGGAAAACACTTAGAACAGACTCTACAAATCTTAGTCATATGTCTCTGTAGACTCAGCGAACCTAGAGCTCTCATACCACTAATTGTAACGTCTATTTCTAGAAAACAAGATTAACTAATGCGGAAGCGTTCACTAAGCATCAGATTACCAGAAATCACTAAAAATTTTAAACTTTTTACGAAGATATCCTTTAAAGGTAAAGCTTTCTCATAAAGAAACATGATAAGTTGTTTACAACTGATCCATCAGTAAAACTCTGTAAGGCAAGATACAAAAGTCTCTAAGGACTGGACCAAAAACTCGAAAGCACTAACTATTACTCCGAGGACCTGAGAGTACAGAGACAACATATAGGACTCTAACACTATCTACACATGACATAGCAGCCAATGCCTCCACCTGAAGCTTCATTGCTGTCCTTGGTACTGCTGATGTTGCCCTTCACCTATTGAAGGATTTCTGCCTCCTCGCCCACGTCCACCTAAAGGTTGAAATCTACGGGGTGAGACAATTATAAAAATCGTCCCAGCGAGAGATATAACTCTTCGCCAGAAGCATAATTATTGTAGCATAAGAGAATAAATGTACACAAAGAAGTTATGTATATTTGAGAGTAGTTAAAACAATGTTTAACAGATTAACTATTATTCCTACTAAAGGCAATGCAACTATAAATTGATAAAATCACATGTCACTTATCACATCACTAACTCCCTTCAGACTTGGATCATATATCCATTGCCTGACATTATGATTTGGGAAAGGATGGCCTGTAGCCATACTCCTTCTCCCAAAGTGTTAGGATTCCAACTCCACAACATATCTGCATAACTTGTACATATGATATCAGACTTAACATTACTTATGTAATACAAGGGTTGTTTACATTCATAACCCATTAGTCTATAGTTAAGCTTTTCATAGGATTATTCTGTAATAGAATTTCACATAGAAACACTTTGGTTTAGGTCATACCTCATATTTTTAATATTGGGATATCAATCCCTAACCATCTTATTAATATGAAATCTGGAATGTGGGAGTTCAAACCCCTGGACTAATCATAGCATTTGTTACCAAGTAACATCTCATTTTATCTAGTTATCTAAATAATATGACCTTTGAAGATCAACAAAGCATATTACTCGTGGCTCATTCAACCTATCAAGCTCATATGTTATCACTTACCAGATAACATGACATTTAGTTATACTCTTGAATTATAGGTAACAAGTGTTCTTAATGCAATTAGCATTATAAATCTTACCTGGATATGATCATCTTTATATGAAACCTGTCAAGCTTAGCTTTTATCAGTTATTCCATATATTCCCACATACTCTAAAGTATGTGATCCAGGAGTTCCCTTTGTAAAACCTGTTTCACTATTATTTAAATTCTGACAATGATGGATCTATGATCAGGGCTCTACATGGTATGATTATACTTGATTATTAGGTACATATCAGTATTCTTTTAGCATCATACATGTTTCCAAACATTCAAGTACTAAACATGGCTATAACAGAAGAATACTAAATGTACAAGTATAACTCATATCAGTTATCAACTGGATATCAATTCTTAATCATCTTATCACTATGATTCAAGAACATGGGTGCTCACACCCTTATATCATCATAACACTTGCTATCAAGTGCCATATCAGCATCAAGTCATCTATTAGCATGACCTTGATTGAAGCAATGTATATACTTTTCACATATCATTACTCTAAAAGCTTATAATTGTTTTCAAGGAATATGACATCATAACTCATACCTGGCTATGATTACCTCATAATATCAACCTGTATGACTTATACAAATAAGGACATGCCTATATAACAATGTCAGCACAATACCAAAACTTCTCAATTTCATAATAGGACACCACGGCCGTGCCACCTTGCACGGTCATGCAAAGTAAGACTACCACGGCCGTGCTCCCTTGCACGGTCATGCAAGCTAAGGCTACCACGACCGTGCTCCCTTGCACGGTCGTGGTACAACAGATCATTACATGATTCATATATATATATATATATATATATATATATATATATATTCTAATTTCTCATTCTTTCAAATTGATTAGGTCACAACAACCCTTCAACCAAGCACATACTACTATGGTCAACATAGGGTATCAAGCTATTAATCCTATAAACAATTAAGAATTCCCCCTTTAATTGGTTCTTAAGCACTTAGGTATTATTAGGGTTTCAACCTTCACACCTTCATTGATTATCATTACTAATCATTATTGGATCAATAGAACATTCATCATCTTAATTCTTAAAGATTAAATCACATTGGACCTCCACTTCATAAGGTATCTAATTGAATTACGGTTTCCAATGTTGATTCCTTCAATCATCGAATTCATGGAACTAATCATCATTTGGACCTATACTCATACCTTAATTGAGTTTAATAGGTCAACCTTCAACTGATTTGTCCCTCACTTGACCCTCAATTGACCATCAATTAGGGTTTAACTCAATCAAATTAGGTATTGGAATCAATAATCCTTCAACATATTTCAATGTGGGTCTAATTGATTTGAACCTATTGAACCATCAATCAAATGGGACATGACCTGACCCCAAAGGGTCTTGAGGTCGTTTGGATGACCTCCAAACAGTCTTGAGACCGTTTTCCCATCATATCATCCAAATCCAAGTCAACCAATTAAGGTTTGGATCATTGGATTGATCACCAAAACAACAATTGATTACATTCCAACTTAGTATCATTGGATCATCAATTGCTTAACCATACTCACCCCTAGACCTCCAAACGGTCTTGGGTGACCTCCAAACGGTCTTGAGACCGTTTGGCTCCCCAACCCTTGGATTCTAGTGAAACATCATTAGGGTTTGAGCTATTGAGTTGATCGTCAAATCAGCAATTGATTGCCTTGTAATTGTGTACCTTTGGACCTTCAATTGGTCAACTATACTTGACCCCAGACCCCCAAACGGTCTTGAGTGACCTCCAAACGGTCTTGAGACCGTTTGGGTGATCCCCAAACGGTCTTGAGACCGTTTGGGCCAATCAACCCCAAACAATCAACTCAATTCAATGCAAATCCAACACTTAGTCGATTAGGGTTAACACCATATCTTTTGTCCTTCAATCACTTAACATATCCAACCCTGGACCTAAAAACGGTCTTGGGTGACCTCCAAATGGTCTTGAGACCATTTGGATGATCCCCAAATGGTCTTGAGACCGTTTGGGCAAGAAAACCCAAAAAGTCATATCAATCAAGTTGAAAGTCAGCACTTAATCCAATTAGGGTTTACATAATTGATTAGCCTTCAACTCACGATTCCTTTGGAGTTAATCCCTCATATTTGGAGGGTTATTAACCAACATGACTATGAACAGGAATCCCAAACGATCAATGCTTGTTCAACTCACTCAAATAGTTTGAAACCGTTTGCCCAAAAAGTTCAAGTTAATCAGATTGGAAAATCAGCACTTAATTCAATTTGATTGCCTAATTGTTTAGCCTTTAACTCATGATTCCTTTGGAGTTAACCTATAAAATTTGGTAGGTCATTATGCTACATAATTAAGAACAGTAATCCCAAATGGTCAACGCTTGGTCAACGCAATCAAACGGTCTTGAGACCGTTTTCCCAAAACGTTCAAATTAATCAGATTGAAAATCAGCATTTAATTCAATTCGATTTGCCTAATTGATTGGCCTTCATCCTACGATTCCTTTGGAGTTAACCCCTCAAATTTGGTGGGTCATTATCCTACATAATTATGAACAGAAATACCAAACGGTCCATGCTTGATCAAAGCCCTCAAATGGTCTTGCAGACCGTTTGCTCCAACCGACCTTGTGAAACCGTTTGCCCTTCAAACGGTTTTGCAAACTGTTTGCCCCAAACCGTTTGGTCAAAGGGGGGGAAAATAGGACCGTTTGATAAAGTAACATTGGTAATCATGCCCATCTTCTTCTACCTCCAGATCAAGGTCTGTTCTTCTTGGTTTTAGTTGCAGGAAAGCAACGAAGGATGGGGAAAAGAAGAACAAGCTACTTTTGCAAGTACAAAGATATGCATAAGAAAGCAAAAGGTTTAGAGTTATAAAACCCGCCTTAAATGTTGTTCCTAGAACTCCAAGCTTCCAAGCTTCAAGCCTTTAATGGAGTATTGAGCTCCACAGGTTGGTCCAAGGTGATTCTCCAAGGAAAAGATGGAGATGATCGGCTAGAACAAGAAACCTAAGTGAATTAGCCATGAAACCAACCTTATACAAGAATTTTCTCCATGAATTCAAGCTAGAAGGTGGTGTTCTCTTACCTAGAACAGGTTGGTCGCCCCCCCCCTGATCTCCAGAGCTTCCTTAGACGGTTTGAGAAAGATGAGAAGTGAGGAAGTGAAGGGAAAACGTTGGTTTGGTTTGGAAAGAAAGGTGCTTATATCGTTTAGGCTGATTTTCACCATAAGGACCTCTAAAGCATAGAATTCTCATCTAAGTCCCTCCTTCTTTCTAAGGCACGTCCAAGCATGATAATCCTATGCAAATTCCATCAAAACTCAAGATCTAAGGGTAGAGAAAACCAACATGCATACTAGGATACATATATCAAGGGTCTTCTCACTCATACTAGGTGTTTTCACTACAAGGGTCATCCTTCTTATCCAATTATTCAATTGAAGTGCCCCTCTCATCATTTCTTCTCTAAAAGATGTCAAGAGTCATAAAAGATATACTAGAAGGTATATTTTACAAGTTGCACCCCATATTTTGAGTAAATTGCACTTTACACCAAAGTCAGGGTTTTAAGCACAAGGACTGATCCACAAGCTGCACCTTGGTGCCCAAGCTTGGAGAATCCATCATACCTCAACATATTCATTAATATGATGTTTCATCATCAAAGGAACATCTTAACATGTGAAATTTGCAAGTTAACCCTTCTCATTGGGTAATTTGCACATAGGTCCCTGCATAACAAAACAATATTACAACATTGTTTTAAGAGGATAGAAATGAAATTATAGATTCTCTTAAAGCTTAATGACATATCAAGGGGTAATCACAAGCCTCTAATCATATTTTAAGCAAAACATCTAGGGTTAGTTCATAATCCAGGTCAGGGATGTTACAATCATCTCTTTTGTGTTTGTAATACCTATCACATAATTACACTCTCAATCCACTTATCAGTTGCAATTAAAAAATATGTAAACTTTCTAACAACACCATCATGGCATGGTTGTATAACATGTGGTTATAGTTGCTATGACGACACACCAGTCACAAGAGGTGCAACTATAGCAGCTCCACCTAACCTATCATCAGCTACCTAACTGCACTATTCTAATGAAATAAAGAACCCAACTTCTCTCTCATTCTCATTGGAAGTGACAATAATGTCTGAGAAACCCCTAACTTTATACATTGGCTCTTTCCATCAAGCCCCATACAAACATAGGATCACATTGGTAGCACTTGGGATGATGAATACAACATGTTGCAACTGAAGATTTTTGTTTATCCCCAGACTCCACCCATTGTGTTCCTGCTCACCTGAATTGTCGAGTGCATGCCTTGTGAAACTCCCAAAAACATCTAATTCACACATGCAACTCACGGAAGCCCCAACCCAACCTAGAAAATTGGTAAGGATGATGTACATGATATAGAAATCAACACATATAGTTGAAGTACAAACACAAAATCCCAGATAGCCAACCAGTAAGGGAAGAATGATTATTGTGGCACACTTGTCACAAGAAAGTGAGATTACTCAAAACACAACGTGGAATTATCACTAACAACCAGATTACCATAAAATAGGATAAATTAAAATTGATATCACGCATCCACCTCAAGTGGAAATATCTCACATATAGGTACACGAATCACCTGCATTACATATCTCATTCCAAAATATTATTACATCACATTGTTTATCAACTCAAAAGCCACAACCTATTACATATGATAACCTATCAATATATATACATGTCATATATGTACAACAAAGGCATATAGCCACAACATTGTCTCAATATACAACATCTACAAAAGTCCCCCATGGACCTGAGAGTACAAGGACGACACATAGGACTCTAGTATAGAACACAAACAACTTACCAACCTTTACTCATCTACTGCTTCTCTTGCTACTCAGCCTCAATAGCACAATCTCTACATCTTCGTGCTCGATCTCCTATAATACGTGGAAACCCATGGGGTGAGACCAAACGTCCCATAGTGAGATATAACTCTCTACCAACGTCTATTAAAAGCACATGTAGATTAAAGCAGATAGATAACATTATCAACATGTTGAGCAGATTTAGCTAAATGATGTGTATTTGACAGATAATACATGTTAAGCAAAAAGGCCAACTACCACTGAGCAGTAGAACAATTACTATTTTAAGAAGGAACATGAATAACATGTATAACAATTGATTTCTCTTACCACATTATAATTTAAAAAAATTGGTACAAAGATAAGGTAAAGGATCATCCAATGTGAAACATATTTAACCCTAAGAAAATATACTACAAGGCTATATTACGTCTTTTATTATGCTCTAAGATGATGAGGTATACCACTCATACTCCAACTGACCACTACTAAGTCAAAATGAGTGCCATAAAGATCAATGGAAGAGTCAAAATCCATGATCCTTCCATACGCACAGTTAGTCTGAGTCCGTCATAGTGACATATCAAGTCCAACTGGAAAACATCCTAGCCCATCTTGGTATGTAGGTCAGTGCGCTTGTGAACTGAGATACAACAACTGTCATTCTCCTATCAGGGTATGACCTCATCCTATCCAGTGAGTCATATCATATGAGACACAGTCTCGACAATTCTCCTATCAGGGTATGACCTCATCCGTCCTAGTGTATTAAGGATACGAATAAATACCTCTACTTGCACCTGCATATTCAACAATATGCACTCCGAGTTTCCCGTAGGAATTTCTTGCATCACCATCCAGCTAGTACAGACGTTGAAGATGGATTTATGGCACATGGAAACTACATGGTTAGGGTTTCTCTTGATTAGTTATGCCAATTGGGAATCTTTTAGCATCAATCAAGTTACAATGTACAAACCCTAAATAAACTCTACAAAGATAAGAGCATAATATAACTCAAGAAGATATAAAACATTTGAAACACAAACTCACAATCTTCTCATGATACCACTGCCATCACACATCCACACTATTATATCACCATAATCACACTATCATGTGATATGAATTCCCCATCACATCAAAGGAGGATAACACGTCACACTAGGCATAAAGCCTCTGCTAGGTCATAAGACCCAATCACATATCTTTATGTCACATTATTACCTCAACGTGTCTCAAAAGGCTCATTACCATCACCATACAAATCACAAGCTTTGTCATTCATTTCAACTTCATGGTTAAATTCATACAAATAGGAGAGAGAAAGCACAATCACATGTTATTTTTGTAAACAATCTCAACAAGCATAACACACCCTAGAATTAGGGTGAGGGTTTCATACACATAGCCAATTAGGATTTCATATCATGATTCAATCACCAAACCCTAGTTATGTCATCTCTCACTTTCTTGGAACTGATTAGGATTGATCACCATTACTTAATCACAATTAGACTATTTTATCAACAACACTAAGTATCAACATCATTTACACGTACATGTGTGACCATCTCACTATGTTGTACATATGTAGTGACCATGTATCATGGATGTGTGTCGAACATTCTCTTATGTAGGTGTCGTGACCATTTAGGGTATGTGTATCCATGTGTAGCGACCAATACACATCACCACCCAAGTCCCTTTGATCGCAATAGAATTATAAAGAGTCTCATCAACCAACTGGGTCAAGTGCTTTGACTGCAAGAGACAAGGTGTAGACACAATCCACTCCAATAAGCATTGTGACCCAAACCATGCAAACATTATGTTGCATCCAACCAAAGCAAACCAACAAGCATTGTGAATGGTTCAACCCAAATCAAGGTGTGTCGATCAGATCAAACGATGTTACATTGTCACCCAAACAGTGCAGGTTATGTGTAGCGCCCACAACACCTATCATGGAAGCACAAAAACCACCTCAAACCGGGTTACTTCCATTGAAGCAAAAAACATCTCAACAAGCATGCATGAAGTGACCAAAAAGCCAAGGATCCCAAGGTGTAACAACCACACCTAGGGTTAGGGCTTATTGTGCCCACAACAACCCACCCATGGTAGCAACCTCAATCTGCTAAGAGGAGAGTAGCGACCCAAACTTCAATCTACTCCAAGGATAACAAAGACACCTCCAAAATATAAGTACCATGTTCAGAATAAAAGATTGACATCAAGAGGACTCATCACCCTCAAGGTGGAGAATTTCATACTAAGATGAACTTGAAAACCTTGAAAATAGATCTCCAACATAATCAACTAAGAAACCCAACTAACAAAAAGAAGATCAAGCTTCAACCGCAAAGAAAAACTGATCTAAAACATTCATGAAAAACATAAGGGATGAACCAAAATATGGTGATACAAACAAGGATAATGATGCATGTATCAATATCACCTCAACCATCACATAACAAACTGAGTACAAGAAATTTGGGTTTAAGAAAGAGAGCAATCTTTATGAGAATAATACAGTCATAAACCCTAAAATCAAAAGAACATCATCTGCCATATTAACATCATTCTTTTGATATGAAATTAGTAGCATGCAAGCATAAATATGGTGCAATAATAGAAGAAGGTAGAGAGTTATATAACCCACCTTAAGAAGAGATCAAGCTTCCAAGATCACGAGCTCCAAGTAATAAGATGAAGCTCCAACCAAGATTAACACTCTGACAACAAGATCACCTCCAAAGAGAAGAACACCATGGTCAAAGGATGGACCAAGAACGAGGGTAAATGACTCAGTCCAAATAAGATGAATGAAGAATAGTGCTTCTTCTCACATGAGTATGACTATGGTCAAACCATAGTCTCTGACCCATGTGAATAGAAGATCTTCAAAGTAAGCCACCATGGTTACACCATATTCTAATGAATGAGAAGAAATAATAAGATAGGGTGCAAAGAGAAATGTGATCAAGGGTTCAAAACCACTTACCAAGGAAGAAGATTACCAAAAATCACCAGAAAGAGGATGATCAAGCTCAAGAACACCACATGCAAGGATGATCAGTCACTAAAGCTATAAGATCAGATCTTCTTTGATCCTCAAAGCTTCATCGACAAACACAAGATAGTAAGGAAAGAAGGAGGGCCAAAAAGGATGCTTGCATGAAGAAGAGAGAGGTTATATACTCAAGGGATGAGAGAGGTAAGGTGGGCATGAGGTGTCAACACAAGAGAGCATCAAAAGGACACATGACTACCAAGGAAAACACCATGCAACCACTCCAAACTTGCATGCACCAAAAGGGTGATGCAACCAAGGTTGGGTGTCGACCGCTAAGGTCATCCATGCCTTGTTGCAGTCACAACAGCACACCAACCTTGTGTTGTGGTCGCAACACTAGATCACCAAGGGATATAAGGTTGAAACAAACCACTAAAGGACAAACCATGTTGACCAAACCACCCCAAGACCACCAAGGTTGAAGCACACTACACCAAGCACAAGTGTTTTAGTCACAACACTCACCAAGTGAGGTGTTGTGGTCACAACACTCCACAAAGCAAATCAAGGTTGATGCTCAACAATAAGGGAACCCTAGAAACCCTAGCATTACCACTAGATGCCACATCACCAATCAAGGTACAAGAAAGGAGACCCTCAACACCATATTCTCTTTCATGATGCCAAGGCACAAGAAACACACTCTTCGTGCGACAAATTGCAAGATAACCCCTCAACTTGATTAAATTTCAACTTGGTCCAAAATAAGGATACATAGCTCAAACATCATCTAAACATGATCAAACTGAAAATATAAGCTTTTCATATGTCAACAAAGCATCTCAAAAGACTAGATTAAGGTTTAAGCATCTTATTAAGCAAAGAAAATAGGGTTAAACCAAAAGCTAGGTCAGGGGTCTTACAATTACATTCTTAGGAACTCAGAGAACCACCTTCAAACAATGGTTGTGATGATTGATGCGCAGAGAAACCTCCACAAAATTTATCCTATAAGGTGTCTCTAGAGATAAGAAAAGTGGCATACTTTAGATTCCACTCCTCAAGAAACACCTTGTGTCATTCCTAGTCACCAACACCTAGCCCTAGCACCCAACAAAATGACAATGCATAAGTACCGAGTATACTCAATTCTCTCACACAAATGACATGACGGTTACAAACGACCCCTCGAATGTTGATTTTTTTTCTCAAATAAACATTGGCAGCTTGATGGGATGCAATTGCAATTTACAAAAATGTTGTGAAAATATGCACGGATAATCCCAGACAGGTTGTTTTATATAGTATAGATTCATACGTGGGGGGACTAATTGTGAGGGGCCACAATATCAGAGGAAATGTTATCATTCTCATAGCAACACCAATGGTAGGAGGTGGGACAATCCTGAAGACACCCGACCCAATTTGAAATTGGCCAAAACTAGACAAAGCAAAAATAATGTGTTCATTATACAAAAACAATATCTTTATTTGAATTGGTCATTTTCTGTCTCAGATGTGTAGGTTAAAAAGATTAAATGTTAAATGCTTGAAAAAATAACATATGTAAATTCGACCTAATGGGTAGTGGATCCATCCATAGGTGTCCATCTCAGTGATGGAGTCAAAACCCAAAAATTTAAATAATACAAATATTATATAGGTGTATGTGGTTGTATACATAAGATGTTGCTCCTATATACTGCACAAGTAACACTCTGGTGCAATGTCAAGTGGTCCTTTTGCTGAGTTAGGCGTCACAGGTTTGAAAGATATAATATTATTTATTTCTCCAGTAAAATCATTTTGGTCATTGCGATCAAAATCAGAGAAAATTTCTAAAAAAACCTAATACTTACAGAAAATATTAAAAGCATAGATGCCACTTTTTCCTTCTCCATATACCATTAATTACTAATCAAAACATTTGAAGTTACCTATGATTCATGAGGAATTTCAATGTCACATTATTGACTAGAAACTCATATAATGTTCATAGTAGTTATGTCAAATGGATGAAATTTTAAATAATTATGACTTACCATTTATCTTGTATAACCGTGATGTAAACTATCACATGAAAATCATTGTTTTAGAAATATTCAAATTTTATGAAAAAAATCAATTGACAAGAGCCCTTGCATTTTTTGATAATTTGAACAAGACTCTAACGCTTGATAATGTTGGCAGAATTGACATTATGATAAATCCCTTTGTTTCGATGATGACAAATATTTCATTCTTGGTGATCTAACGTGCTACTTGAGTGTTGCAGGAATGAGGTGGATGACAAAGCACTAGGGAATCTATATGCTTCAATACTTGCAAATTTCATGAAATGTAATCAATTGTAAACTTGTACAAATATATAATGTACAAGTACTTAGACTTCATGTAAATCAAGTGTTAGATATTCCCTAGACAATCACTATACTTAGATAGGTCATTCACTTCAATAGTGTCACATATACACACTTAGCACTTTATTTGAAACATTGCAACAGGGTCAATCTCGGTCGACAAACTCCTCGACCGAGATTGACCCAAGTAGCCGTTAGACTCAGCTGACAAGGTAGTTGGCAGTTGGAGATGAACGTTGATCTAGAGAGCCTGTCGGTCGACAAAACCTCGACCGAGTAGGTGTCTCGGTCGACAATTCCTCGACCGAGATGGACTCTGACAGCAACTACAGAATTAATTAACTAGTTGTTGCTAAAGCAACTAAAGTGTACCTAATGGCTAGTTAAGCACTTAGAACCCCCTAGAAAGTGTCTAGAACGTCCTTAAGCACTTGTAGGTCATTCCTATAAATAGGACATGCCTTAGGACACATAAACTCACTAATCTACACTTGTGATACACTTGATCTTACACTTGCAATTGTCAATCTATTTTGAGAAATTGAGCAACACTTGTATTGGTTATTCTTCTCTTTGCTCTAATTTCGTGTCCTATAGGCTAGTATCTCCTATCCACAGCAATCACACTTCCATATACATTGGTTAGGAGATCTATACGCTTGATATAGGCAAATCAAGACTTGTGCTTCAAAGGTTAAGTGTAATTTCCTTTTTCCTTCTTGTTCCTTTTATTCTTTGCATTCTCCTTGCTACTCCTAGGGTTGGAGGATGCGGATTGGAGAAGGTTCTTCTCGGTGGAGAAGGTGGACTTCGAGCTACTTCAAGAAGGCTATTGCAACGGGAAGCTACTTCAGGAGGAAGGCTACTTCAAGGGGGAGCTTGAAGTTACTTCAAGAAGGCTGCTTCAAAGTTGGTGCAATTACCTCAAGGTGAAGGCTGCTTGAAGGGTTTAGGGAAAGAATTGTAATTTTATGTAAAGTCCTTGCGAGGTAATAAAATTAAATTCTTTCAAAATCCCGATTGGGTAAGCAACCGGGTAGTGGACTGACTACCTTAGTATTTGCTAAGGTAGGAACCACTCTAAATCCCTTGTCTCCTTCTTACTTTTTCATTTGTGGTTGTTTGAATTAAATAATTGTTAAATTAACTTTAAAACCCTATTCACCCGCCCCCCTTTAGTGGTTTTTCAATTGGTATCAGAGCAGGCTTCAAGGAACCGTAACCAAGTCTTGAAGAATGGGTGACGGGGTACTCAACCACCTCAACCTTGAGGGAACACTTGTGGCTAGGCCTCCTATGTTTGATGGAACAAACTACACCTACTGGAAGAGAAGGATGCAATTCTACTTCCAAGGCATTAGCTGGGATCTATGGAGAATGGTGTCTATCCCCTATGAGCTTCCTCAAATGGAATATGCAGCTTGGGACACCAATATGGTAAAATCGGCTCAAATGAATGCAAAGGTTGTAAGTATTCTCTATTGTTCAATTTCAGTAGGAGAATTTAATAGAATATCTAACTGTGAAACAGCCTATGAAATTTGACATAGACTTTCCATAACTTATGAAGGGACTGTTCAAGACAAGAATTCCAATATTAGTATGCTTAGACAAAAGTTTGAACATTTCCGTATGGATCCGAATGAATCTATTAGTGAAATGTATGCAAAATTTTCTTCTATTGTAAATGGTTTGAATGCTTTAGGTAAAGTTGTTCTTGAGGAAGATCAGGTGTCAAAGATCCTTAGATCACTTCCTCCCAAATACAAGCCTAAGGTGACGGCCATTGAAGAAGCAAATGACCTCACCTGACTAAAGATGGAACAACTCATTGGCAACCTAGAAGCTCATGAGGCAACTTTAGAAGAGGAAGAGAGAAGAGAACGTGAACTTCAACAAGGGAAAAAGAAGGACATTGCATTCAAAGCATCAACCAAGGACACAAGTGAAGATGATAGTGAAGAAGAAACTCTCATTGTAAATGGTAAGCAATATAAAAGTTTTAAAACTAATAAAACTTCTAGTGGTACTTCTTCCAGGTGCTTTGAATGTGGCAAGAAGGGACACATGAAAGGTGATTGTCCAAAACTCAAGAAAGGGAAGAAATCATCTCACAAAAAGAAGGAAAGAGCATATAAAGCTGCATGGGATGATTCAAGTGATGATAGTGATGATGGAAAAGAAGAAGTAGAATGCCTCATTGCTACAACAAATGAAGAAGAAGAAGAAGAGGTAAGACTTTTTGTTCTACCAAAAGAAGATCTAATTACTAGTCTTCAAGATACTCATGAGAAATATATTGAGTGCAAGAAGAAACTTATGAAATCAAATAAAGTAAATGATGACTTAAATGTTAAACTTCTTGCTCTTGCATCTAGAAATGAAGATATCAAAAAGGCAAATGAAGATTATGTTCTTAAGTTAAAATCTGTAGAAGCTAATTGTAATCTTCTTTCCTTAGAAAAGTTAAACTTACAAACTCAAGTGAATGATCTTCAGAAACAACCTATTTTATGTTCACACTTAGATTATGATGAGGTTGTAAAAGAAAGAAACTCTCTATCATCTGATTTAGATCAAGCACAGAAAGATATAAACAAGAAGATGGATGATATTGCTAAGCTACAAAGAAAAATAAATGAGTTAAGAGGAAATGACATCCTTGAGAATATTCTGAAAATTTCCTCTAGTTATAATGAAAGAAGAGGATTAGGATATGATCCAAAGAGAATTCAACCCAAAAGAGCTAAAGCATCCAAGACTAAGACTATGTTTGTACCTAAGAACAAAATTCCTAGAAAGAGAAATGAAGTTGACTCCATTAGTTGTCATTATTGTATGCGCCTTGGACATTATTCATTTTCATGCCCATATAAGAAAAAGAATGATGATCTAGATTGGATTCCTAAAACTTAGAAGCTTAAATTTAACTAGTTGAGATTTGACCTAAACTGATTCTTGATATAAAAATGTCATATCTCAACACAATCGAGCTCTAACTTGCATAATTTCATTTTACTTGGAAGCAAATTAACAGTTCTGCAAACAGTACAGAAACCTTGTCGGTCGAGAAACTGTCGACCGAGAGAACAGTCGGTCAATAAATCATCGACCGAGCAGGTTACTGATTTCCAGTCTGCAATAAATCTGCTGAATATGTTTTCAATTGATCAAATTGCTATCTATTCATTATTAATAACTGCTTTTTACATGCAAAACAAAGAATAAATTCTGGAAACCATCCTTGAAAACTTATATGAGATTATTTTGATTTATTCTTTAAATTGTTTAGGTTAAAACTAAAAATTATGAACCATGTTGATTTACGTCAAGGAAAATTACGGCTTTCATGGTCTATTATAAGTATTCTTTGATCTATCTACATAGAAACCATGTGTTGAATCTCATGCTTCTTTTATTCTATCATTCAACTTTCTACATATAAAAATGATGCTAAAAATAAAACTATATGGCACAAAAAGATAATGATTATTGAGTGCATAAATTATGTCATGTAACACATGAATGATTCTTGATGATACATAGGCAAGGAAAATGATTCATTGTTGATATGTTGCTTAGAACAAGAACTTCAATGCTTGCAAGAGCAAAATGTCATAACACATAAGATAAAAATTTCTCAATTGTTATCTTTAAGAACTTGAGATATTCTTGCTTTCAAGGATATACATATATTTTCTTGAAGAATCATATGATTAATCTGAGTACAAGAAGAAATAGGACTTGATATTCATGCACCCACAGCAAGGATTAGGGGACATCATTCACAATAGACATCACTCAATGTGCTTCAAATTGATATTTTCTTGTTACCTACAGAAATTATATTTCACATATGAATGTGCTATATGCAGAATTTGCGTCTTGGTTGAAATTAAATTTGACCAAGGGGCGCTATGGTCGTAGTCAAGGCCGACCTAAAATAAGCTTGACATTATGCTTATTTGTATATCATTTTAATACACTAAATCTTAGTATCTTGATTTAAAATGAGTTTTAGTGCACAATTCTCATAAAAAGACAACTCATTATGATCTAATGATTGTGCCCTCAAAATCCTAAAATTCTCTTAACTATAAGATTAAGGGGGAGCTCACACAAATCAGTTTGACTAAGAAGGTTACAAAAATTTGTAAAACATCATTTGAAACTTGTTATGACCTTAGTATTTTTACTCTTAGACATGAAGAAATATACAAAGTTTGTTCTTAATGGAATTCTCTAAACAAATCAGGGCTTAACATCCCAAGTTTTGGGTTAGAGATATTTTTTTTTCATGTACTCTAAGCTTAAATGGATCTCATTTCATTTTTAGGGCTTAACATCCCGTGTAAAATGGTTCAGAACTCAAAATATATATGCCATGAATCTAAAAGGATCTCATAACATTTCAAGGCTTAACATCCTTTGCAAATGATTGAGAAACAAATTGTGGCTAAATTAGGCAAAAATGATATTAAATCCCTGTTCTTAATAGAATATCTATCTAAGGGGGAGCATAGTATAAAATTAAGAGGAAAAAATGAAAGTCACACAAAATGATTTTCTTTGGATATCTTTTTGAAATGACAAAGGGGGAGAAAGAATATAAAATCAAAAACATAAAATATGAGGTAATCTTCAGGTATGAAACTGACATGCTTTATATTTCCTTATTTTATATTTAGGAAATGTTTGTCATCTTAAAAAAGGGATAGATTGTTGGCTAAATTGACATTATGATAAATCCCTTTGTTTCGATGATGACAAACATTTCATTCTTGGTGATCTAATGTGCTACTTGAGTGTTGCAAGAATGAGGTGGATGACAAAGCACTAGGGAATCTATATGCTTGAATACTTGTAAATTTCATGAAATGTAATCAATTGTAAACTTGTACAAATATATAATGTACAAGTACTTAGACTTCATGTAAATCAAGTGTTAGATCTTTCCTAGACAATCACTATACTTAGATAGGTCATTGCCTTCAATAGTGTCACATATGCACACTTAGAACTTTATTTGAAACATTGCAACAGGGTCAATCTCGGTCGACAAACTCCTCGACCGAGACACTCTCGGTCGACAAACTTCTCGACCGAGATTGACCCAAGTAGCTGTTAGACTCAGCTGACAAGGTAGTTGGCAGTTGGAGATGAACGTTGATCTAGAGAGCCTGTCGGTCGACAAAACCTCGACCGAGTAGGTGTCTCGGTCGATAATTCCTCGACCGAGATGGACTCTGACAACAACTGCAGAATTAATTAACTAGTCGTTGCTAAAGAAACTAAAGTGTACCTAACGGCTAGTTAAGCACTTAGAACCCCCTAGAAAGTGTCTAGAACGTCCTTAAGCACTTGTAGGTCATTCCTATAAATAGGACATGCCTTAGGACACCTAAACTCACTAATCTACACTTGTGATACACTTGAGCTTACACTTGCAATTGTCAATATGTTTTGAGAAATTGAGCAACACTTGCATTGGCTATTCTTCTCTTTGCTCTAATTTTGTGTCCTATAGGCTAGTATCTCCTATCCACAGCAATCATACTTCCATATACATTGGTTAGGAGATCTATACGCTTGATATAGGCAAATCAAGCCTTATGCTTCAAAGGTTAAGTGTAATTTCCTTTTTCCTTCTTGTTCCTTTTATTCTTTGCATTCTCCTTGCTACTCCTAGGGTTGGAGGCTGCGGATTGGAGAAGGTTCTTCTCGGTGGAGAAGGTGGACTTCAAGCTACTTCAAGAAGGCTATTGCAACGGGAAGCTACTTCAGGAGGAAGGCTACTTCAAGGGGGAGCTTGAAGTTACTTCAAGAAGGCTGCTTCAAAGTTGGTGCAATTACTTCAAGGTGAAGGCTGCTTGAAGGGTTTAGGGAAAGAATTGTAATTTTATGTAAAGTCCTTGTGAGGTAATAAAATTAAATTCTTTTTAAATCCCAGTTGCGTAAGCAACCGAGTAGTGGACTGGATACCTTAGTATTTACTAAGGTAGGAACCACTCTAAATCCCTTGTCTCCTTCTTACTTTTTCATTTGTCGTTGTTTGAGTTAAATAATTGTTAAATTTACTTTAAAACCCTATTCACCCCCCCCCCTAGTGGTTTTTCATATTATAGAACCCAAACAACCTCCAAAATCATGACAAAAGCACACAAACTAAGAATTCGAAATTTCATTTAGATAATTTCATGAAATCAATACAAGAGAAGTGAAGTCACAATGGGGAGAACCATCTAGCCAAACTTTTTAAAGAGTATGAGACCAACAAACATGAGTGGGAGAAGAGTTTCCAGTCCAGTGATGACCTAGTGGAGGGTGAGCAATCTGCCAGTAGTAGCAACATGTTGAACCAGTTACACAGTGTGCAGAGGTCTATCGATTCATCATGAAGATAGGGAGGAAGATCTTAAATCATACCATCTCCACAAAGCAGAGACAATTTAGACAGATGGTTGTCTTTTGTGGGTTGATAAACCTGTATCTTCAGTGATGCTTGGAGATGCCACTGTACAATAGGTTGGACTAGAGATGCCCTTTAGAGCTTCATCGTCTAGAGATTTTGACAGGGTGCATCCACCACGTACATCTTTAGGATTTGGGAAAAAATCATAGAACCTCCTTCCCTATCCCAAAAGATGTTTTCTATCACCGCCTTAGATGAGGAGACTGGAAGAAGCAATGTATGGCAACTCGTTGATACTATCATTGCAATCTCCCAGGTCACTTGGAAAAATTTCAACAAGTATTAGATAATCATATACCCCCTAAATAGCATGTTTGGTCTACTATGAGTTTGATGCCTACACCAGTGTGGCCTTGATCAAGCTGGATGAGGATGAAGAGATCAAAAGGATGGTTGTCTCAAAGATTTGGTTGGCATTTCTCATCAGGTGGTCTACAGTTGGTTGTTGGGAGGATTCTATAACATACTGAATCGTAGATGTAATCTCCATGTAACCCTTTTTCCCAATTTTCCTTTTCATTTCTATCCTTTATGTCCTTAATGTTTAATTAGTGGAATATATAGTGGTTTGGTGAACATTTATTCACTATTTGTACCAATAAAAGGGTTTATGCACAAATACCTCAGTGAAACACAATTTAAGGACCTTATTTAGGTGTTCTAAACCTTAATCTAACTTTTTTGTGTGTTTTGAATTCATAAAATAAGTTTAAGTTTCAAATTTGGTTCAATGTGGATGTTGTGTTTGAAAGTTATGCAATTTTAGGTACATTCTGGACTTTTATGAAATTTATCCAATTGGGAGGTTTTCTTCGCAAATTATCACATGCATAATCCTTATATATTCCCTTACCATTCTTAATATTTTGAACCATGTGGCACCTAGTTGCACCTTCAGAAACCCTAATATTTTGAAGGTGTTTCTCTCCAAGGGAAATTTAGGGATTACCCTCTTTATAAATGAGCTTATCTTTAAAAGCTATCAACCAATGGGGTTATTACTTTGATTGGAGGTCGGTGGGGATGGCCTAGAAGTCTCCATGGGATTTTAGAATCGACATTTGATATTGAAGAAGCCTCTATGAGTTGTCCTCTTGCATGGCCATGAAGCACTAGGCTAAGGACAGATGGAATGTCCCATATACACCTCATGCTTGCCCCCTTCTTTAAAAAGACATATCTACCCCTTCCCACTTCCCAATTCAAAAACTCTTATTCTCCTTCTCTAACCTCTATCTTAGACCATCATTCCTACTATGTTTGGCCACGAAGTTGTTGTCCCAAGGTAAAAGAGGGTGCCTACCTTGGTGAAGAAAACTCCTAGGGTTCTGAATTTGCTCTAATTAGGGTTTCTGAAGCTCCTTCTTGGTGATTTTGACCAAAACTAGTAAGTTTCCTCCTTCCCTTCCCTATTTTCATGTTGATCGTCTTCCTCCCACCTTCTTCCAGGTCGGAACTATGGCCTTCCATGGTGAAACCTCACCTAGAACCCTTAAACACCTCTTCTCCATGTTCTTTTGCTAGGGATTTTCCCTCTAAAGTGGAGAAGGTACTTCTTGCTTGAGATAGGAGCTTTTGTTGGAGAAATCAGCCTCTCTAGCTTGGGAATCTTTCTATTTGAACCTGTCCACCTACCCTAGAGGTGAGTTTTATAACCCCCTTCTCATATATTGCTTGCTACATACTTAAAACTCATGCTTCTATGTTTAAAATTGATGATCTCCATCTATATTTACCATGTTCTTCTAGGGTTTTGGTTTCTTGCTATTTTACCTTCTCTAGAAGATCTAGTTTGGTTTATCTATGCAAATATCAACCCTGATCTTGGATCAAATGACATTTTCTCTCTCTCTCACCTTTCTCACTCTCTCTCTCTCTTTTCCTCTCTCTAGAGGATTTCTAACTTGTCATTTCTTGATTGGTTTTGAAAATTCATATCTTTTAATCCGCTTATCCAAATTAACAAATAAATATGTTTTGGAATCAGAAAATTAATCTATATCTAATAGAAATATTTTCAAGGTCTGATTCCTAGGTGTGATGAAGGGTGCTTTTTGTAAAATGAATTTAATGCATAAAATCCATAAAAATTACATGTTAATCATTATAACTCCAAACTTTACATAAAATATTTTTTTATTGATCAAGAGAACCTAATAAGTTCATTGGTGAGGTTTTCAAAGTCTAAATTCAAGTTTTTCTAAAAAGGTCTAAAATTAGTGTTTCTATACATTAATGTGCATTATGTACTCTACTACATGTTAATACATTGAAAATAGGCAAAGTGGAACTTGGACTCAATCAAAGTGGTGAACGTTAGTAATTGATATCAGCAAGAGAGGTATGTGCATTCCTTACACCCTATGTTGGGATAATTTCAACCAAACCCTATATTTCCCTAAGGAGGCTTTCATGAACCCTATCTCCTTCATTCATGATTCTTTTGTTAAATTATCTCAAAATCAGTAATGATATTCTTTTTCTTGGGTCTTGTACCCCACTACCATGTTTCAAATATATGATACTTTTACTTGCCATAGTTTCTCCTTAGCATGTTAATTTTATTAGACTATTTAGCTATAGTAGTGGTACTTTTGTACAACCAGCCATAGATAGGGCATGTATTAATTTGCCCTGGGGAATGTCATATTCTCCCCCCATAAAAATATGTGTAGGTGATTGGGAATGTATTCATTCCCCCTCACTTGTAGTTTGAGGTCTGGTAGGTGCCTCAAGCATACTTAGTTAAGGTAGTGAATATTAATCATGCATGGAAATTTTGTATTGTTTTTCTTGATATGGCAAGTATCTGTCTGATTATGCCTCATACTCTTATTCTCTTCATCTTATGATGAAATATAAGCCTTTAATTCTAGGTTATTTCTTTTTCTTTTGTTCTTGTTCACTATTGACACATACCTTATTTTTTTCTCTCTTGTTGGGTGATTTCCCAACTACCTAAGTTTAAATCGAGGTGTTGATCATGACAAAGGAGAACATAGATTCCAACATGGACCTATCTCTTGGATATGTTTCTTGGAGACAAATTTAAAGTATTTTAGACTTCCATCTACTTAGATCCTTATGTTGTATCATACATGTAAACCCTAATGGGATATTATGATGTACTTTTTGAATATTTTATAAAATTTGAATATAGTCATTTGTTTAATTTTGTTGCTACACTTTGGTTGTTTTGAATACCATTTATTGAAATTTGAAAATTTTACACCTATTCCAGCATACATTTGAGTGTGTTCAAAATAGATGTTATATTCTTAAAATATTTAGTAGGGAGTGGATCCCCTCTGGGACCCCACTCCTAATAGATTCCCAACACATCCATTTTAATCTTTGGCCAGACACTCGAGGAATTGAGTGACTTTCTGATCGACAAGCTTTGGTCTTCTTTTCAAATGAGGTTATTGTTCTCAATCTGCTCCAAGGCATGTCAGCTCGCATGTGTGGTGAAGTGTTGTCCATCTCAAAGGCTTGCATAGCTGATTTGGGAAGACGAAGATCTCTTTTTTGGTTTTGGGTGGATCACATTCTATTTTTGTAGGGATTATGCTTCCATTGGGAGTTTGATGCAAACCTTTGGGGATGCCAAATTGGTTTCTCCTTGGAGGGCTGATGCTTTTAGATTCTCAGTTGGCTGGTGTTCCTTGAGGTTTATGAGGAGGATATCTCAGCAGTTATCATAGTTTCTTCTTTGGACATCCACTTTGTGATATCAATTAGTAGAGTGGCAGATGTAGGCAAAGGCAATGATGAACCTGTTGTTACTATTTTTGGTGGATCTTTATAGGTCCCCTTGGATGTCCTTCATATCCCATTGCCCATCTCCAATATCAATTCTTTCATCAATGGAAAATCATGGAGAAATATCCCCTAGGACCAGTAGTATAAACCTCCTACCTTTAACTCCTGTTTTAGAGCTCCTACCCTCTCCTCGAGTCTTGACACATGATGGGGTACGATGATTACTACCACATCAATTCTTGGATGATTTTCTTAACACTAGGGTGCTTCTTGTGAGACCGTCATAAAGACACCATGTGCAAAGTCTCAGCAGGGGAAGATCATCGAGCTCTTGGTATGCAGGAGGGAGATAATGTTTGATCTGCAATAGAGATAATTCACAATGCATTGGTAGGTCCTACAATGATGATGGGTACAATACATATGATGATAGTGTTCATGAGTTTGATGAACTCTATGTCAATTTTTGGATCATGGAAGAGGATACAAAGAGGTATGGTGTTTGAGATGTTTCCTTGATTGGGTTTTCAGAAGGCATGTTTCTTGATGGTTTTTTTAGGTGTCCTTTTGGTGGTTGGTTGGTTTGTTGAGGGTCTGCTTAGTGGTTCTGACTTCCTGATAGGTAGAGAACTCGACAGATGTGATGAAGTATATGTTGGATGGGTGTTGGTAGTATTATAGTATATGGTACTTCATATGGAAAGATAGTCTTATATAAGGCTCCTTTATTTTTTGTGGTTTTTAGTTCTTGTTTACATCTTAGTTCATCATTTTAGAAGGATAACGTGGGAGGTTTTTTGGTTTTGTTTTGAGTTGTATTTGTTTGATGTGATAGCATGCCTTTCTCTACAAGATCAATATGAATGAGCCCTCTTAAAAAGTCACAATGGGGAGATGACAAAATTTATAGTAATATGTTGTGAGTGTTATGTTTTTATGGCTTTTATCCATGATTTCTTGAACATCCAACCCCTCACTGCAAGAACCCTTATAATGTAAATTTTGTTGTTGTTGGACAATGCCAACATACTTTGTAACTTATTTTTGAGTATATGTTTATGCAACTATAAAGAAAATTATGATACCTTCTAACATCATTAATTAATGACCTATGAAATAAAAACAAACTTATATTTTTTCTTAAATATAGTTGTCTTTGTTCTACTTTCCTTTATATGTAAAACTTTGATCCTGATATGTTTTCATAAAATAGCCAACATTTATTTTCTAACATATCCAACTTTCCTCTTTGTAAAATCGTTTGAAATAAAATTTTAATGTGAATTAATTTTATGTACTTAAATTTTTTATTTTCTATTTTGTTAACATGCATGGAGATGAATATTTGTTGCTTGCTATGAAGTAGAATTTATTTTACCTAGATAAAATAGATTCAATCCATGATCATAATTTATGATTCAAACTATATATTAAAATTTGCAGTCATATTTGGCACAAAATATTCATATAAGAATTGTTTATACATGTTTATTGGTTTATATAATTATCTAGTGTGATTTTTTATATTCAAATATGTTTTTATGATCCACTAATATATATATAACTTTAAAAAGTGATAATTCATAATTATCACTTTTATTTTTCCTTGAACTATGGAAGGCCACACATGGATTTGTCATATATTTGAACTAGGAGTTCAAATTCAAATGGGTGCAAGTTGACACTTTTAACATAAATTGTCAATACCTCCCCCCAAGTATGAAATCTTGGCTCCGCCCTTACCATCAAATGTGTAAAATAAAAAGATTTTACTATTTTTCTACATTGATAAATTTTAGTATAGATGTAGGATAGTGAGAGAAACCATCCATTGTGTTTGACGTCAAATACAATATCCATTTCTTTGTTCCAAAATTGTAAACAAATGAAAATAGCAAATTGTTGCAATTTAAATAAAAAACAAATAAATTTGATGTTGTAAATAGAATAATATATCACTATACAACATGATATGTATTCATCTAACATTAAAAGTTACTAACATAGCATATGTAATTTTGGTTTTCTATTACAGAAAATGAATAAAAAAAGAATATCATTGATGCGATTGGATATATAAAATATGACATAATCAGCATATGTTCATGAACATAGACAACAATATCGTTTCAATTAACATAAAAATTTAACATAACATATCAATTGTGGTCTTTAGTTTTGTCTTTTACACGATATACATTACATATATTCATTTTGTTGTTTTATAAAGATGTATATGTGGCATGTCATAAGAATCACACATATATGACATTTATTATAAGATATTTATGTTAGCAAACTGGGTCACCTACGTGTATCTATGGTTAGCTTGTGAAGTTCACTAATTAAATAGGAAATTAAGGAATTAATTAATTTCTAATAGGTGAGAAATTCTGTCACACAAATCTAATTTAAATGGTTAGATGTATAGGTGCCCATGAATATCGTCCCAATTTGATATTGCATGTCTAGTCTACTTGCATATGCATAACATGGAAAACAAATCATGTAGGATCAAATAGTCATTTGAAAATACAAAAATAGTAATTGCAAAATTGCGTTGTGCAGGTCACTTGCAAAGAATTAATGAAATAAATTGGAAATTGAAAAATCAGCTGGCAGATTCCTCAAAGAATAATCATCATGCTATACACGTTTGGTGGGTCATGTGGGTAAACATTGAGGTTGGTGGTGGACAATGTTCAAGTGTTTTACAAAGGGAGGATATCTTTAGAGGGATCCTAGCCACAAATATTATGCTCATCCTAAAGCCAGATGACCCCTCAAAACTCTCTGAAATTATCCCAATCAACATTAACAATGTATCTATGTTTGGTCTCTAAAATCACGGCATGGAGAATGGCCTCCCTTCTACCTCACATCAACTCTCCTAAAAAGAACACCTTTATAGAAGGGTGAGACATCACGACCAACATACGACTGGCTCATGAGTTTTGTCGTGACATCCAGCAAATTGAGGTAGCGCATAGCAATGTCATGGTTAAGTTGAACATGGCGAAGGTGGTCCATAGGGTTGACTGGTATTTTCTTAGGAGGAGACTCCTTGCATTCCAATTAGATATGGTAGTGGTGGACCTTCTGTTGCACATCACCACCGGGTCCTGGTTCTCAATGATGGTCAACAACGTCTTGATAGGCTTCTTCCAGGCATCTAGTAGGGTGAAGCAAGGGGACCCACTTTTCCCGACCCACTTCATTATCACTTACGAGTGTCTTGGGAGGACCTCTAATAAATCTATGAGGGAGGTCCTTATTATTTGGTACAAGACTAGGGGTAGCGGTTTGGTGCACTCCCATCTACTCTTTGCCAATGATGTTCTTCTCTTTCTCAACACCTCCTATAACTCCCTCCTCAAGTGCAAGAATATCCTTGCATACTTCTTCATGGTCTATGGTCAAGAGGTGAACAAAGAGAAGTCAACCTTACTTATATAGAAGCAATCCCAAACACTTATATGAGGTTTGGAGGAGGCAATGGATTTGAACCATGCCTCCAACACCCTCTCCTACTTGTGTATCCCTCATCCAATTGGGTGAATCCCTACGATCAAAGTTGACGAGAAAATAGCATGATGGTAGGGACGTCTTCTCTCCATGGGAGGTTGTCAGATCAATGGGCTCTAGAGGGGGGCTGAATAGAGCTTCACAATTCTCACAAGACAAATTAGACCATCAAATTATATTAAGTGCAGAAACTTAAACAAGCAGCAATTTGATATCTTAATCTATCAAGCACAGCAAGTATGACAGACAAGGAAGAGCAAGCACTTGGACATGTGGTTTAGAGTGGTTCCACGTCCTAACTAGGAGCAATGTCTATCCACTACCGAGAGGTGGTTACTCTCTAGGATTTGCAATCTTGGTACTCTTATATTCCATCATAAGATTATAAGACACAACAACCACACATCCAAGGGCTTAGTACCTCAAGAACGATCTTCAACCTATAGAAGGAGCTTACCCACTTAAACCATGGAGTCTTCAGCCATCAACATGGACTTACCCACTTCTTCCTTCAAGTCTTCTACCTTCAAGGGATTACCTATCTTCTGTGAGTGTCGCCTTGCCTATCTCCTTCACTTAGAGATATGTAACACCTTGCTTTCTTCAACCTTGAAGAACACCAACTCCTTCTCCTTCACTCGGAGAAGATCTTCAACCTTTTCTTCAATGGGAATTGAGGTAGGAAGATGGAGGAGGAGAGATTTACATCAATACATGGAGTATCTCTCTTACACATGAACCTGTCTCACTCATACTCATGAATTTGACTTGAAGGTAGAGAGAGAAAGGGGCTCAAAGGGTTAGAACACTCTCAACTAGGCTAGGACCAACCATGTAGTGAATGAGCAACCTTGAAATGAACTCCAAGAGGTCCTATTTATAGTTGAGGGTGCCCCTTTAAGTTATGGGACACTTAGATATGAAAATAGCCTTTTTTTCTCAAAGCAACGACTCTATTTTCGATCATAACACACACCAACGGTCACAATCACTTTTTCTACAAATTCCATATAGTGCAATCAGTCGAGTTTCAATAAAGGTAACTCGACCGATAGAGTAAAAGACAAAGTCGATATTCAAACCATCAGTCGAGTTTGTCCTAGGGAAACTTGACCGACCAATGAATATCGATATGGTCAGGTACTTGATCAGTCGAGTTTTGTGTAACCACAACTCCACCGATGCTATCTTCAGAAACAAGATCCAGGAGGATCGGTCGAGTTTGCAACTCGACCGATTGATTTCCTGTGGTCAATTTTTTAAAGTCATATAAAGTGATTAAAACTTGGTGTTTATTGCCCCAGTCAATTTTCTCAACTAAGTTACAAGTCAATTCATCATTACAAGTGATTACAAAAATGTCCTAAGGTCATTTACATAGATTTCCAAAATTGCACACTTGTAGCTCTTTTGACTTGAACTTGAGCCAATCTAGGGCTTTTGATTTGAGATCCTTTTTGTGTACCTAATACCTGAAATCAATCTTTAATACACATATTAGATATATATATGAATGGAATGGTTAAGTTATTATCAAAATATGGAAAATGTATAACCTCTAGGTCAATAGAGGACACATCACTCTTCTAAAGCACATCCTAGCTTCAATACCAATCCACTCCTTAGCTGTCGGATCTATCCCTACGAGAGTACTCCATAGAATGGATCTTAATATGGTGAGACTCATTTAGAACTCTTTTGATGGACACGCATGATGCCACTAGGTCTGAAGAGACCTTGTCACGAAATCTTATGAGGAAGGGGAAGTTGGAATTCAAAAAGTTTCCTTGGTAAGGAATGGCTTTCTCCTCAAGTCATCTTGGTCGGTGATAAAGGAAGACTTGGTATGGGCCAATTTTTATAGATGAAAATATTTTTGTAGAATTCTCCCTCTCTCTCTCAATACCTCTCACCTAATATGGCTCAAGAGGAGAACTTTCTCATCCACCTAATGTAAGAAATTGTGGAAGGTTTTCCCAACCCTTGTAACCCATACAAAATGGGACATTAGTGATGGGATTCTCCCCTTTTGGGAAACCTGATGGAGTAACACACCCCTCTTAGAGTCCCCTCCCTCTTGAAATTTGTCCTAACCAACAACTCGTATCTGTGACTTCTTCCTCAGAGATAGAGCTTGGGCTTGGGTGACTCTTTGAGTTCTCCTCAACATCAAGGGCCTAGAGCTTATGAAGAAGACAAGAGTAGGAGACAGTCAGGGACTACCCCATTTGTTGGTAAAGACGATCACATAGTATAGAAGTGAAAATAAAAATTTATCTATATGTATTCTCATAACAGAAAGATTGTGTCAACTACTATGAAATAGGAAGGATGATTTAATGAGTTATACCAGGTCCTATGTAAATTCCCGCGACAAAACTTGCTTCAATGAAACTGTGAACTAGTTGTTCTTGGATAGTGGTTGTGCAGCTCTTGGTCTTCACCATGAACAATA
This sequence comes from Alisma plantago-aquatica, assembly GCA_963693085.1. Lineage (NCBI taxonomy): Eukaryota > Viridiplantae > Streptophyta > Magnoliopsida > Alismatales > Alismataceae > Alisma > Alisma plantago-aquatica. Next base: position 1,387,950,690 of record OY856412.1, read on the forward strand.
TATATAACAACTTCTGCAACAACTCATGTGATCTTTCCACAGATTGCATATTGACTTTGTTCTCCTAGCAGCAGCCAAAGGATTCCTACCTCTAGAGTACTCCACACAGACAAACTATAACTCATATAATTCAACTAGAATAAACATGAAGGAGTTGTCCCTTCTATTGGCATACTAGTCAGTAACTTGCTCTCCCACCAACAAGGATTCCCAATTGTTCTCTCCTTTACTATCCCTCCCTAGTTGGGTGGAAATTTCTTGGTCTCTATCAATTACCTCAACCAAAAAGGACAACAACTGTCAAAGCAACTAATTCTCTGTTATTGTTCTTATTGTTGTATCTTAGGAAGCCCTTAGTACTTTATAGGCAGGATTTGGGTCAGGGTTCCTAGTTTATATGGGATCTGAGTGGGAGTGGAAGCGACCTGAAGATCTTGAATTTTCACAATCTACGATCACCAAAATGACCATCTGGTGACCAATATGGTCGTATAATCACACGAGATGGTCATCTCAGACTGTGAGACAATCGTCTGACAATTCCACAATCACATACGAATTTGACAATTCAATTTCAGTTATATTGCATATCAATTCCTTGCACCATAAGTAATGTGCAATCGAACAAGTTTGGGAAAGATCCATAATCTTTGTTCGGCCCCAACTGGGTATCTCACCTATTCGAGACACCCATCCCATTCACACAAATGGCCTTCTGGTGAACTTGAGCCACACAGGGGAGAACTTAAACAATTTGATCTTTGATTAGCCTGACAACCCAAATGGTCATCTCAACACTTGAGATGATCGTTTGGCAGCCCAAACGGCCGTCTCAACACTTGAGATGGTCATTTGGCAGTTTTGCCAGCCAATCTTTTGATATGATGTGTGAATTAAATAGTAATAGTTTTGTAATCATTCCAATTATCCTTCAAGATAAAACTCCTCCTATAGATGAGTTCCTATGTGTGTGACCCTATAGGACCATATCACATTGGCAGTGAATGTCCATAACTAGCTTATGACATCACAAGCAGAGAGTGGTGCCTAGTCACACATCACTGCTACCCAAGTGAATGGAAAGTTGGAGAACAACTTCAACCTACAATCTATGTAAGGTGTTGAGTGATTGTATAATTAATTTGTCACTGATATCCAAGATGAACTCAAGGCATGGAATCGTCATCTCTCAATGTTAAATCTATGTTTCTTGAACTAAGAGCAGATTGTCTGAGATAATGTGACCTCAATATCATATATGGATTCACATGTGCATGCACATGCAGTTCTCAGTCTTTCTTATCAAGTGGCCATGATATCATACTCAAATAAGAGGGGCAAATCCCATATCTATCACTCATAATATATCCCCATGTGTCAAAATTACCCAATCATCACCTTTATAACAACCCAAGTTTTAGGATTGTGTTTGATGATGTCAAAGTGTACCCAACGACATGTGATGAGTGTAGTGATTTCAAGTCTAAGAATCACAATCACAACCTTCACTATGAGAGATGACTATGACCACCAATTATGGTTTCCATGGGTCACTCGCAAGGTGGGTCTGTTTGATACATGATTCTCTAACATGTATCTTCGTTCTTGATTTGCTATAGCCATATTATAACTATTGAGATTCTATCATCAACCCACCCACACTCTAATCTTATGTGTTATTATTGTTTATCAACCTTCCACGATAACAACCAATCAGGTACATAATGAGAATATGTATATGTACTCCTAGCATCCATGTGATCTCATTTCCCCAAGGCTAATACTTGAAGCATACGTCATTGAGGAATATTATTCTCTAGACATTCATAATATTTCCTCATTTTCTGATAACTGAATGAAACATAATGAATTGGAAGCTTTCCTTTATTATTTATCAAATGCTTTATGGTTTATGCCATGTCAATCATCACATGATTGGCTCTCTGGGCATACCTAACCAACATACTCCCACTTGCACTTAGAGCTAGTTACCCAAGAATATCATTCTTAGTGATCCAAACATGTCCACCATGTTTCTCCTGCGCAAGTTCAAAATCCAGCGGGTTAGCAACATTTTGCTATTCTACCAATTTATTTCATGTCTCTTATATATTCAATCTGAGATGAAACCACCATAATATGGTATCCGATATTCCTTTCCTAGAGAGTAACTCCATTATCGTCAAAGTATCACTAGTGAGTCATCAATGGTTGGAATATCTATAAGTTTGTCGTATGAACTTCTAGGTCCATATAGTATCACTTTGTGATCATAACACAAGTATACTCAGCTTATATTATAGAATACAATCTATGGATATTAGTTCAAAACCCTTCCAACTAATAACACTTTTATTTATATTCAAACATAAACATATTTTATTGTGACCATTTTAGTCATTTTGGAAGCTTGCATCGATATAACCCTTTACATCCAAGTCTACCTTTTATCGATATCCTTACTGACTAGCAATTTATCCTTTAGTACTTCACAAGTACTAATGGATATCTTTAATGACATTCTAATAACCCAAATTGGATTTCTAATATCATCTTGTCATGCCCAATACATACAAGATTATATGGGATAAACACAATTATAGCATTCATGATAGATACATCATATGTCATCTTATTTTGATATTCTATTCTGGAATATATGGTTCATGATAGACTAATCTAGATTCTCTCTCATTGAATCCTTGATGTTGAATTGACTGACCGGCCTAAATCGCACCTCTAAAAAGGAGCAGATTCAGAGAAGTCGGACTTTTAAAGAGATAGCCCAATTCCCAAGCCCCTGCAATGATAAACGGGGTCTGATGTAGTGATTGGGGTCAAACACAGGGACAAGGTTGGCAGTGTTAAGCTCACAGAATCTAACAGTCTTATACTCCAGATAACTTGGGTATATAAAAAGAGGTTCCCTAAGGAACGATGGCACACAAACCAAGGTGGAACAAAGAAAAACAAGAATAAGAACAAACAAAAATAAAGAAACAAGACGAAACAAGAATATGAAGAAAACTCATGTTGGGGATCACCGACTACGGCTTCTCACCAACATGCAACATCATCTCTCTCTGTCTCGCATACTCTTATCAAGACTACAAGAAACCATCAAAAGCATCCTTTCCACTCTCTATCGAGATGAGCATAGATCTAAGTCTAAGGGTAGTCTCCCTCTCAAGATGACCACACAAAAACTACGTAATATAACATATGGTTTTAATCTTTAGCATTCCAACACTTTCTTGCATTCATACTACTCCATGACATGTGATAAAAGTGATATTAATCTCTTCAGATATCAACTATCAAACATCACAAGATGGTAGCTAAGCATACAAGTGAAGCATTAAAATAGGTGCATGAAGATAATCTTGATAAGAATATGTATACATTCAATAGAAAGAGACAATATGCATGTTGGTAGAGCCTTAGTGGCTACTCCCAACCCAAGTTAAGGTGTTTAGTCACTCATGCTTGCGGAAAACATAACGACATTATAGAAAGATGGATACATGGAGCACCATGAAGAGAGGAGGGAAGTACAGTGAAATGGAATGATAGACCTAGAAAGAGAAGAGACGTGATACGACACAGTACTTTTTCATATCTGGATCTAATCATGTGGATGGTGTGAACGGTCTTCTTCTCTCATAGAAGGGGTGTTCAATCTTCTCTCTCCTCACCTTCTTCCTTTGGAGATCCAAGACTAGTGGATGGGATGCTCTAGAACGAGTCTGGAATGCAGCAACACTTCGTGGTACTCGAGATCTGGTCTATGATATGATGATTTGACTAGATAGGTAGGTGTGCTATTTATAGGCACATTCCACAACCTTAGGCCTAAACTGCAGTCATGGTCTTGGTTGGGTGAGGTGTGGGACCGCAATCGTGGTCTCCCCTTTATTCCTTCATTCATCACGGTGGACTGAGTCGTGGTCTGGTCATGATTGTGATCGAGGTCGACTTGTGCGTTGTGTTTGGAGAGGTCGGGGTCGAGGTCTTCTTCTCAGTCACAGTCTGTGAGGATTCAACAATGACCGTGGTCTCCAAACTGGTCATGGTTCTTCTTGATCGCGGTCTAGTTGATCGCGGTCTGCGAATACACTGCAGCCCGCAGTTTGAATTTGGAGTTTGCGTTCTGATCGTGACCTCTTTTGTGGTCGTGGTTAAGCAGTGATCGCGACTTTAGTATGGCTACAATATGACTTCAACAAAGGATGACCTCGACCTTAAGGGCAACCTAGAGACCTTTATCGCAGTTGATAAATGAGTGGGTCGCGGTCTAGGTAAAGACTGTGACTTGAGCTATTAACGTACTTGAAATGATGTATATGAGGTTTTAGTGGAAAAGATGGTAAAATTCTGGGAAAAATTAATAAAACATATGCTAAAAGAGGTATAAAATCTATACAAAAAGTGCATAAAATGAAGTGTTATCAACTCCACCAAACTTAGAATCAAGCCTGTCCTTACGCTAGGTGTAGGTTCACAAACTTAGAGAGAGAAAGAACAAACTTACATGACAAAATTACAGAGTATAACACGACTGAAATATCTCATTCTTGCATCAAGACTATTGTTGTATGTTTTCTAACCTTTACGTCTCATTCCTCCCCCTCAACTAGAGTTGCATAACTTCTCTTTCTTGCCCTTGCCTTCAATTGTAAAAGGTTCCTCCTTCTCAACTTATCACCCTTCCCCTTAAGTAATGACCATACTAATATAAGATCTTTCTCGAGGGGTAGCTTTCACACCTTTTATTTATTTTTCAGCTGGCCATATGCTAATGTGTTTGGGTAGGCTTAAGGCTTCAAGTGTTTTCTTCTTCCCTCTAAACTCCTCACCCACAACTGTTGTGAGAACAGTGTTGCCCTTTTTAGGCTTCTGACTTTAGGTTAGGTGCTTTTGTGAGTTTTCATTTAGGATTGGAGGTGTGTAAGCTTGGCTTCAAGATTCCACTTGCGGGCGTAACATATCTACATTCATGAGTGTAGCAATATACCAGTCGTGTGGAAACTTTTGGCATTTTTTTCTTTCTTTTGGGCTTTTTACATCTCCTTTCAGGCTTGGGTGCGAGGGATTTTTACTTGTCCTTCTTGGTGGCCAAGCCTCTTTTTAGATTTGCCTTGAAAAGGGTAGTTGTTTTCTTCTCTACGACGATAAGGATTATCTATCCAAAAGCATCAGATAGGGGTGGTTAGTCAGGAGTAAGGCTGGGTGAAGTTCTCTAGTCTTCGAGGGTTTCATGAGTTAAGGTTGTCACAAGTACAACGCCTTATTGCAAGAATGAGGTAGAGAAGTATTGCTATATTGCTTGTTTTACTCATATAAACATATATATGTTGCTCATTATTTCTCTCTAGGAGGGTGAAGGTACTACAAGTTTTGAGAAAAATAGCAAGAGAGGAGGCTAGATTCTAAATTCAAAAGATAGCTTTCACAAAAATTCTAAAAATTTTTGAGGATTTTTTATAGAGGTAAAAGGATGGTAAATATACCTTTTTAGCCGGTTTATGACTCCTCCCCCAAACTTATCCTGCACCATGTCTCTGGGTGTCAAAATTTGAGTGAGATGTATAAAAAAGCTTTCTTTATTCGTTGCTATTGTTGGTGGAGGCTCACTCAGACTTTAGAAGCATTCTTGCGTACACTCCTCATAGCACATGATATTGTTCGTATTGCATGCCCTCCACTTTGACGTCAATAGTGGCCAATGCCACCATCCAAGCTAGATAAAAGAAGTCACAGTCATTTGATAGTGGCACCTGTTGGAGGCTCCTATGGAAGAATTGTATCTTCTTGAAGTCTTTGCCTGTCATTTTCTAGTACCCTTTGCAATGATTTCTTATCATGTCAATAATCGATTTGGCGCATGTGTTTGTCTTTTCTTCTGTGGGGGTCTTTGTTTTTGTCATATTAGTCTTCTTGTTAAGTTCAAAGGCTACATTCAAGCTGTTGTAGAGGACTGCAGTCCTGGTGATGATATTGACAGCCAACAAGGTCCAATGATTGTCATGAAGAATTGGCAAGAAAATGTTGTCCGGTGGTGATGTCGCTAGACGTTGTTGCAGTCGCTCCTTTTCGCCTGATCTTTTGTCCTTGAAGATATCATCTACTAGTAATAAGTATGTCATGTGTTCATTTGGCATGATATCGCCTAGCAGTGCCTGGTAGGTTGACATCACGCTTACTGAAAGATACCCTCCAGTTTTCAGCATTTCCCAAAGGTCGTCTTTTAGCACGCAAATGCCTTCTGATGATGTCTCCTGATGAACCATCTTCTTTCAGGGACCTCATGGTTATAGTCAGTTCTTCTAGGGATAGACTAAGGCAGCTCCATCTGTCAAAGTTCTTGAAAGAAGGTGTAATTTCTTTTGTCAGCCTGTATGGCTTTACGTCGATCATGTCTTCTTCTTCAACCTCTCCCTCTTCAGATTGTTCCCTTGAAAGTTGTTCTTCAGGGACATCTGTTGCTGGATGCTTCTTTTGTTCATCATCTGATGCTCATTTTATAACTTCTTCAGTGTCTTCATGCCAACCTTCTTTCTATGTCACAACCCTGGCTGGCTCTGTCGGATCCACCCACATGGTTTTTAGTTTCTCCCTCCAAGTGACCTTTTCAGGTAGAGGGTTCTCCTTATGAAGCCTCTGGATGACCTCCATAGCATACACACCCCACAGTCCATGCAGGTTTTAATTGTCTAGATCTTCCAGGGGGATGCCCTTGTTGATGGCTTTCATCATTCTCAACACTATGAAGACGCAATCTCCCGAACCAACCTCTTCTCGAGGGACTTTCTTATTGATGGAGAAGAGCTTCCAGGACCCCTGAAATTTGTTATCTACATCTTTGATTGATCCTTGTAGACGTAGTGGTATTTTCAGGATATCTCTAGCATCCTTCCTTTTGTAGATTATTGAAGTTCTATCTAGTTTGGCTGTACAGCAATTTAGCACCATCATTTTCTGCTCATACAGGTTGACGACTATCAGTGCCCAATGTTTTACATTTCTTATAGGCAGCACTACATATCTCATTTCGTTTCTTCAGACTGCTACCTTAAGTTCGGCGACATGTGTTGCCTTGTAGTCTTCTTTGTAGAGGAGGCTAGCTAGATGTGTTGTTCTATTGAAGACCAGATGTGGCTTGTCCAGGTGCAAAAATTCTTCCAGGGGGTGGCGTAGAGTACTTTGAATAGCTTTTTATGTACTCGTGTCTTTTTCATGAAGATCCCCTAGAAGTGGTCTCTGGTTATACGTCTACCCTTGTTGTTATATAGCATGTCTGATCTAGGTATATCATCATTGAGAACGTCTACCAAGATGTGGACATCTCTGCACTCGATTTGTGAGACTGTAGTCATATCCATCTCTTTCATCTTGTATGATAGAGGGGGAGCTACTCCAAGCATTTCTGTTCTAGATGACGCACTCTGTTCTCTGGTGGGCTCATTTGCAAAGAAGGTTGACATCCCTCCGTCCTCGTTGCCTGATGTTACTTCTTACGCAGAAGCTGCCAGAGTTTCATATATGGTCGGCATGGTTTTTTCTACTTGTTCAGCTTCTTTGTCTGACTGTTGTGTTGTGGCCACCTATTCTGCTACTTCTAAGGAAGCTTCTTCAACCACGCTATCTTTGATGTTCCTTTCCTCAAAAGTTTGGCCCATCTTGGTGGCCGCCATCATTACTAAAGTTGCCCCCATCTTTCCATCATAGAGGTTTTCGTAATGCTCATGGTGTGTTTGGAATAGGAGGAACTCGCTGCTCTTTTTGAGATCTGCGTCCATCTCAGTGAGCATTTTATCAAGCTCTACTGCCCTTGTCGCGTTGAATTCTGAGGCGATCTCTTCTTGATGAGCTATAGCATTCTATTTTTCAAGCGACATAGCATTTTTGGGTAGGGTTAATTGTTGCTCTGCTGGTCTGCAACTTCCTTCATTAGTTTCATCTTGACCTTCCTCAGGATTGCTATTGAGGTTGAGCTCCCTTGACAACATTGTATTTTTCTTTGTGTTTTTATCATTGGGGGAGCTTGATTGCTATGGAGGCTCATTCTTCTTCAGCTCAGCCATCAGTGTCATCTTTGTGTTGACACTTTCTTCATTCAGTGTGCCTACTCCAGTACCGATCCCTCCCACATTATTGTCGTCGTTGTCGTCATGGCTGGAGGGGCTCGATTAGGAGTGTGTTGGTCTTGTTGAGAGCTTTGCCTTCTTCCTCTTCTGCCGGTTCTCAATTTCTTCACATTCCTTATCAAGCTTCTAGCAGTCCTCTTCAAGGTATTGACATTCTTCCTAGAGGCTAGCCATTGCTGCATTGTAGCTATGACACATGTGCTCATTGTCGGCTCTAATGTTGTGCCTCTCCTTCTGTAGGTCCTCCATCTCATTCTTCATATCCTTTAACATGCCCATCATTATCTATTGGTTGCTTAAAACTTCCTAGATAAAGTCAGCGAGTACTCTAATCCTTTTGTCAAGGACTTGTACCTGTGTTGCCAGTATTGATAGAGAAGAAGAAATTTTTGTATTTATTATATTGGTTTGATGCATGTGTTCCCACATGGCATCAAACCTTACACCTAATGCACCTCCAAAGGAAGGTGCATGTTGATGCTGTTGGTGTATTTGTTGCTCCAAACATGTTGTTGATAAGCTTGGCATGTTTGATTGTGGAGATGGTGGAGGTGGACCTGGCTCTTTTTCCTTGTGCATGGCTGACCGGCCTAAATCGTGCGTCCAAAAGTGGAGGTGGATTTGATGTAGTCGATCTTTTACATTTATAAACCTGAATCCTTCTAGGCCCCCGCAACTTTGTTTACGGGGTCGAAGTAGATATACGGGGTCAAACACAGGGACAAGGGGGGTAGTGTTGTGAACCCATAATTGACATGCTACACTCCGGCAGGTATAAAGAGATAAATTCCCAAAAGGGAAACAACAAGATGTCACAAACAAAAATAGAGAAAACTATCTCCAACTGCAGCTACTAGAGAGATTTAAGGTTTTAAGCATTTATCAATTTTTAGGGGTTTTCATGCAACAGAAACAGAAAGATAAAAACTAAAGCCAGAGCAAGGTACGAAGGATAAGACTACAGTAAAACAAGCTGTAGCAGCAACATCCTACACCCCTCCTCTCAGAGCGGGTACCTCTAACCAAGCATCAATACCCCTCTCGAGGTTGCTAGACTTAAGTTAGAGTGGAATGTTACTGAAAGAACTCCGTTCCAGGCACTCTCGTACTCCAGAATCGGACCAAACACTAGAGCCAAAACACAACTCTCGAAGTTGTTGCGATGGGATAAGCACGGTTCGGTAGCTAAGCAAAATGTGATCCAACATGCAAGCTAGCATTCACATATCAAACATAGCAGTCATCCAAAATATTGCACCAAGCATAGAGTAGTAAGTAATTAAACTTTGGTATTTCCATAAACATTAAAGGTCTTAATTACAATGCGTAAATAAAGAATTAAGTAATAGAATTAAAGATAGATGTCACCTTCTTGATGTAGAATGTCGACAGGCTACTGCGGCTCTCCAGCCCGATATCGGTCAGGAGCCTAGCCCGATACAGTAGTGTCGGGCGGCACACCCTCTCAGGCGGCACGCATCGACTGTCGACTGTATCGCTCAAGGACCCTGGCCGATACGCTCATGTTGGCAGCGGACCCTCTCAGGCGGCACGCACAACGGGTGAAGCGTATCGAGTTCGATATCTTGTCGGGAATAGAGCGACACGTTCTACCATCGAGCACTTGTGTCAGGCTCTAGTGTCGCTTATCAACGTTGGCCGATATCGGCCCGCAGTGTCGCCCGGGACGGTCCTAAGTGAACCATCCCCTCCCTCTCAGGATGAGGAAGAGCTCACCTAGAGTTGCCCGGCACGAGCACCGGGGCACGATACTCTTGCTCTCGCAGTTCTCCCTCAAAGATCGCTCAAAGTTCCCTGTAGCTGCTATTTATAAAAAGTGGTTGGGGGAAGTAATGGTGCTCGAAGCGCCATGTGTCCTCCTTATTTGCGGGTCGGTGGACGGCCGATACGGGTATCGCTCGGCGCAGGGGTCTCGGCTATCGGTCACGTGACGGGCGGCGTGCCTGCCGGTGGGTGGTTGTGTCGCCCGACAAGCTGGGTTGTCATGGCGAGCTTGGCTCCCTATCGGGTAGAAGGTGTGTCGTCCGTCAACTTCTCTTGCATGGCATCCCTTTGCCGTGCTTCGTTGTGTCGCTCCACCCTGTCGGGCAGAGCTTGTATCGAGCGTCAGGAAGGCCTTAACAGACTTGGACTTATTTGTGGGCCGGGACGGCCTTATTGTACCAAAATGAGGGAAAACTCTGCAAAAGATGGAAAAATTGGATTAAGAGCATTGCTTGGCCAATTATTGTGAAAGTGCTAATAAAAGAGGGGAAAATAGCAGAAAAGGGCAGTTTTGATAACGAAATAGAGGGCAAAAACATCACAAAAATAGGTGTTATCAACTCCCCCAAACTTAGCATTTTGATTGTCCTCAGTCAATATTTAAATTATATTTAGTGATGCTTCTTCTGCTTGAGATAGCTCTCTGTTCAAAAGGTGAAACAAGAATCGTAATGCCTTAAAGATAATGTTGTCTCACTACGAACAAAAGACTTAGTTTTTCCTGCCTTATTGTTTAAGTAAGATTCTTCTTTACAGCTTCGGCGAGACTTTGTTGTATGATTCCGAAGTTAGCTTACACACCAAATAGCGTTATTTTTGGGGCAGAAAGTTGTGTAAAGGGTAGGCTAAGGCTTTTTGGGGTTTTTCTTGTTTTCCATCGGTCCATCCAGGTAAGGGTCCGTTAGCGGGCAAGTGGTCCCTGCAGTCCAAGCCAGTTGGCTTTAGAGCAGTGATTTCACATCCTACGTACTACTGCCCCGGATCTACCATTCCTAAAGATGGGTACTTTTGGAAAACAAGAGGGTATATATTTTTTTCTTTTGTTGGGCACAACTCTCCTGCTTTTATTCACACTCATAAGGCTTCTCTCTCTTTTTGGGTTTTTCATTGGGTGAGGGGAAACAAAGAGATTTCTGCTGTATGGGCATCTTTTTCCTTCTCCATACTCGTCTCTTAGCTATTTTGTGAGATTATTATATTTTTTGAAATTTTTGACATGACAAAACATACTCTTTTGTTCGTTTGAAGCAGCATTATCAAAAAGATATAACAGAACTTGCATCTCATTAAGAACATAGAAAACTAACTTTGCAAGAAGTCGCAACAGGTTTTTACTATTATAGCAACTTTGTACATAAGCATGGAGATGATATATAAACAAAAAGAATTTTCAAAACTTTGGTATGAACATATATATGTACACAAAGAACAAAAGAATGACGAATTTAAGACAAAAGCATGAAGAAACTTAGTTAGAATTTTCAAAATTGTGTACCTCCCTCACTGGTACATGGTACCCCCCCAAACTTACTCCACACTCTATCCCAGAGTTGTGAAGTAGATAAGGTGAGGTAATGTTTATTCCAGTGAGGTTACACCTACGTCAGATAGAAGCTCCCACACATATTCTCCCGTTTTGCTGTGATAGACGGTGTGGTGGAGCTGGTCAGGCTTTTCTTTGTTTACTATCCATTCCAGGACGTAGATGCCGCAGTCGTTGGATAAAGGAAGTTGCTGCGGACTGCGGTGGCAGAACTGGAGCTCGTGCCACTTTCTTGCTTGCGTATCCAGGAATGGTTGGATCATCTTTGCCACCTCGTCGTAGTATTTTCGGACCAAGCGCTCGACAGATGACAAAGGTTCAAAATTACACGGCACGGGATGGTTCTTGTCGCCGTCCGAGCTGTTGTAGAAAATTCCTACTCATTCCCGGGTGTACATTGCTAGGAGCATCCAGTGGTTGTAATGTAGTACTGGGAGGAAGATCTCGCGGGGAACTCCGCTCGCCAACTTCTGTAGAAATGTTTTCTTCGCTCCAGTTTCATCGGTGAGGCATATGTCGTTGAACAACATAGGATGGGCAATGTATGCTTGTTCTAGCTTTGGCTGTATGTACTGGATGTAAGCGGTTGCAACTATTACAACCAAGCACCCTCCTTCCTTCACCATGTACCTTAGATCATCAACCGGGACTACGACATCGCCTGCCTAAAAGGCAACAACCGACGGGGTTGAATCAGCTAACTTCTTCTAGATAATGTTGACCTGCTCCTGTGTGAGAGTTGCACACGAAAAGCGGTCGAAATTTGTGATCAGTCCTTTTGAATCTTCAGGCAAAGCAGTGTCCTCCGTCTCGTGCACTTTCTTCAGGACTGCCAACTGCTTGCCTGCCCCATGTATGATAGTTGCCACTTCCTCTTCTTTTTTCTGAGGAGCCGCTGGACTGAGAAGGGTTTTCATCCAGGTCACTATCCAGCAGCTACTCCGGTACCCCTGTGTCCCAGAAATAGTGCTTGTCCTTGATTAGCAACATGGCGTAAATGCTCCGGCGTTGATAGAAGGACGTGCCTTTGAGGACTCCCAAGTTTCCAAATGTGTTGAGCGCCTCAATTGCACCCAGGATGGCGATAGCGCTGTTTCCACTCCCCTCTTCTATCTGTGCGGGGAGGTCTCGGATAGTGAAGAAGTTCCAAGGTCCTTGGTGACATTGGCTTCCACGCTTTATGGCTCGTTGCATACGCAGCGGTAGGAGTCTCAGCTTTGCATCCTCCGGGCGGCAGAAAACACCCCCGGAGCATGGCACTTCGGCATTGATGTAGCACAACAGCCGGACGTCGCGGTTTCTGAGGTCTACTATGCATAGAAACCACACGTTCCGGTGCTTGTATGGGGCCAAAACCAGGTTCGACCTATGCTCTTCAATGTGTTGTAGCATGTCGGCCACCGCACGCGAGTCAGGATCTCCCTTCATAAACCTTCTTGCCAAGGTCGGGGTGGTTGTGTATACTGCTCTCCGACCTGTCCTACTGCTACTATTCTCTATTAGCGCATTCTCCAGGACCCTGAATAGCCTTTTACCGACCACGATCGGCGTGCAGAACATGCCGTGAAGAACCTTCCACCGCACCGAAAGGTAGCCGTCGGTCCATACGACGTCATCTTCATCTACCTGCGATCGTAAGACCTTATTCAGCAGATTCTGGTCTCTGATCGTCAGGCATCTGATGGCTTGTCTGTCAAAATCGGCCATCTCGAAGGAGGGTATCTCGAATGGCTCATGAAATCTGTCCTCCATTGAGCGCCTTCCTCGGGGTAGATGTCTTTTATTGACTGTGTAGACATCCCCCTTTTCTCCTTCTGACTCTTTGGAAGAGTCTCCCCCGATGCTGATATCTATGTTTTCATCCTCGACTTCATCCAGGGGGATGGAGATGTTTGCATTTCCCAATCCTAAGGAGCTATCCTGTCCGCCGGGACTTCCTTCGGCCGATCCTTGTTGCGTCCCCTCCTTGGGCATTGAGGATCGTCTGCTGGAGGAGGAGGATGATGTTGTTCCCGAGGGGGAACCTGATGAAGAGGGATGAGAGCCCCGGCTGGGAGGTGACGGCGACTGTCTCGGCTGCCTTCGGCGCGGATGGTTGTCACTTATGTCCGTTCTCTCCTCGAGCATGTCTAGTTGTTGGAGAACTTGCTGTATTATTGCATTCAAGGCCTCTAGTCCACCGGGCAGGCTCGCTAGAGTCAACAACTCTCTTTCTTGGCTATCCAGCCTATTTTGGAAAGACGCAAATTTGTGGGTTAGGGAAATACAAACGTCAGAGTTGATATCTGTTACCTCCCGCAAATTATCGAGCTTGTGCCCGAGCATCTTTCCGAGTGACGGAGGAGCTTGGGTGGGTCTCCCTTCTGTCCTTGCGACATCTGGTTCGCGCGATGGTCTACCAGGAGAAGTAGAATCTATAAAAATCATATGCGATCCAGACGTCCCCAGGTGAGGCGTCGGCGCTTTTTCAGGAGTCGCCGCCTTTCCTTCTCGTCTGGGTGGAGATGACCGTGGTGACGGGCGGACTCTGTTCCACCTCTGCACTGTCGGCGATCTCTTCGACTACTGCAGGCGGGGACTTCGACGGCGGTGTTGATGTTCTTTTGAGTTCTCTCATGATCTCGTCGAACATCCCGTTGTTGTTGCCCTACTGAAATTCCCCTTTCGCCTCTATTGGTCTCGATACAGTGCCGGGAACTGTGGTTGTCTCTTTCGCGGCAGATCCCGTAGTTTCTATCCCGGTGACCTCAGCGATCACCGACGCTTTCTCAGCAGCTATCGTCCATGTTGTGGTGGTGGCTGGTATGGTCGGAGTGGCGACAACTCTATCAGCGGTTGTCGTCGGTAGCTTTGGGGCGGGCCTCTCCGGGGCCCTGGTCGATGTGGTGAGAGCTGTGTTATTTGCTATAGCTTCAATCTCGGCGGTGGTGAAGATCAATTTCTCTGTGTCATAGTCGGTGTAGCGAGGGAGAGGGAGGAGTATATCTATCCTTGAAAACTTGTAGAAGAAGTTCCTCCCCTCCCTCTTGACGATGTTGGTCCTCATCAAGTACTTGGTGTCAAACACCTCATCGCCTTGCGTCCTCGAATGGCTGTGCGGCTCGCTTGGGTACCCGAGTCCTACTGCGATGAGATTGACGATGCCACCCATGCAGTACTCTTTGGTGGCTTCCTTCATTGGGTGCAACCTATTCAGCAAAAACCGACCGAGGTTGATCACTCGGCCCTCCATTATGTGCCACATGACGTGGAGCTCTTCTGTGTAGATGTTGCTGATTTCGTTCTTGTTGAACAACAAGCATGCCACCAGCTTGTGCACTATCCTCCAGAAGCAGGAGTGCACCACCACGACCTTTCTTCCTGGCTTGAACGAAAATTCTCCGGTAAGCTTTCCCCAAAGCTGCACGGGATTGAACCCGTCTCCCTCGATGATCCTCTCACCGTTGTCCATCAAGTTCTTTTCCTCCTCATTGGAGGAGAAGATCTTGTTCAAGAGCTTCTCAGAGATGGTGTACTCCGAATTGTAGAGTCGGGCCTGGAGTCTGTCTGGCCCACCAAATTCTTCTCTCTCCACCGCAGAGTTCTTCACCCGGTGGAGAGAAGACATAAACCCCATCATCAACTTAGTGTACGAAGAAGACCGGCTGAAATAGATCTTTTTCAGCCCTACCGCAGCTAGTACGCCCTTCAGCCTCTTCACGATTCCTAGCTCAGCAAACGAGGCTCTATGGCAGAACCTGCTCGGTCGGTAGAGCTTGGTCACCAGATCAGCATATCGGCGAGCGTGCTCGTCGTCTCTTGGTTCAAAACTCCCCGATAAGAATTTTGGGAGTTCCGCTACTGCCACAGGTGTAGGTGTTGGGATTGGAGTCGCCGCCTCTCCAACCCTAACCTTTTTCCCTGCTGCCGACATCCCAGCTGGTCCTGAGTGCGGGCGCTTAGGCCTGGCGGACTGCCCTTCAGCAGCACTCTCAGGGTAGACCCTACTGCCTTGTGCGTCAACTGGGACAGGGGTTGTCTTGATGCGGGCCATCTCTGTAAGACAGAAAGAAAAATACTTCGATTAAATAAAGAATAAATTTGTGACCCGGAATTTCTCTATACAAAAACTGTCTAGCACCCCCGTATCGGGCGAGTCATTAGTTTCAGAAGTGAATCCTTGTGCCCGATATAAGAGGTGGGTATCGCCCGATTCGTCAAAAGATCGAGCACGCGAAAATGACAGGGCGGTAAGGCCATGAACGCGCGTTAAGTCTGTCACTCAAAACAGGCGTGTCGGGCGATACGAGGGTGATAGGATAAGATGCTCGATACGGTCGTTTTGAAAGAAAAGTAGTGTGTCGCCCGATTACAAAAACCGGCGAGGTGATGCAAAAATGGGCAACACGGTTATCGCCCGACACGGTGTATCTGGCATAGGTATGTTGCGCGACATCCATATCGGGCGATATAAAACTGCTCAGCATAGAAACCGTAAGGTCGATAAGCTACTTGTTTAAAGAATGAAACATGTCCGGCGACACGGTCTGCCGGGCGATATGGCCTGTCGGGCTATACCTTGTTGTGATCTAAACTACCGTACGTGAGAATTGCAGTCTTGCGCGACACGGGAGCAGAAGCACAAGTTCTTTAGCACGACACGGGAGTGTGGAAAATAGTAAGGCAAGGATCCTGACACGGTAAAAACTCGTCTCTTTATATAACAAACTCAACAGTAAAATCGGGACGCGCGTCAGCCGTTAAGGCAACATGTAAGTCGGCAAGTCCAACCGTTAGCTCGACCGTTGCGCTCACAAAGTTCCACCACCCGATATCTCGGTGTTCACATAGTGTCGGTTGGGTTGCCTCCCGCTTCAACACGAAAACAAGACGGTTTAAACTGCGGCTGATGGGTAAAACATCATTGGCCTAAGACTAAGCTCCCGGCCTCAGATGGTATTACCCATCCCGGTTAATAAAACTAGGGCGGTGGTCCATAAAGCACAAGAGTCAGTGTATGTGGCGCATGCACTGACTCGGGCCTTATTACAGTCCAAATGTTTGTAATGTTTGTTTTGTAGGAAAGTAAATTGCATGCTATTCTAGGAAAGAAAAACGAGCTCGTTTTGCCTCCCGATAAGCATTGTAGTTTTCATTTCCAGCTTGACGGCTCCAGCCTTTTCACTCCTTAGTCGCTAACATCATCCATCCATCTCTTGCAACTCGATCTCTGTAACGTTCCAGGATTTGAGGCCTCGGATAAAATGATCTTATAAGGAATGATTGGACTATCCATATCACCAAGGTGCACCTCCTTTTTCAGGAGCCCATCACTAAGAACTTCATAGTTAAGCGTGCTTATCTTGGAGTAGTACTGGGATGGGTGACCTGTCGGGAAGTTGATCCTGACATGTGCGTGAGTGAGGACAAAGAGCGCAGTTAAGGCTAGTGGTGGGCTGTGGGGACAGTCATCATTCCTGAAACTCTACTAAAGCCTTGGGCTGTGGGCCCGTACATTACAAATGGTATCAGAGCCAAAACCCCTCCAGTAGGTGGGGCCCACATTGGCATTGGCATGCCAGTCTTGAGCCGTGCGGTCCAGGCAAGTTGGAAAGGGCTATCCGTAGAGACAAGATGGAGCCTCCCTTGCGCTGGTAGCCGTGGACGGGAGATGGGTGTCCATGGGCCATTGTGGGTCTGCACTGAAATGGGGTCAGATTATGAGGCCATATAGTTGAACCTTGACGAGGACATCAAGAGTCTAAGTGGGGGAGATTGTAACGTCCCAGGATTTGAGGCCTCGGATAAAATGATCTTATAAGGAATGATTGGACTACCCATATCACCAAGGTACACCTCCTTTTCTGGGAGCCCATCACTAAGAACTTCATAGTTAAGCGTGATCAGCTTGGAGTAGTACTGGGATGGGTGACTTGTCGGGAAGTTGATCCTGGCATGTGCGTGAGTGAGGACAAAGTGCACAGTTAAGGCTAGTGGTGGTCTATGGGGACAGTCGTCATTCCTGAAACTCTACTAAAGCCTTGGGCTGTGGGCCCGTACGTTACAATCTCCTCTTTCTCTCGATCACATCCCTTCCTTCTTTGCAGTTTCGGTGTTGGACGGTATTTTGCCTAAGGGATTCTTCATTAATTCGGCCATTTGAGCTAATTGCTGATCCATCTGGCGTTGGTGCGTCTGCATATCTGCCATTTGAACCTGCAATGAGTTCAAAACACCTGAACTTGATAACGCGCTGCACCAACTGGTTGTTAATTGTGTCCTGCCTTTTCACAAAATCAAACAACCGTCCCACCATATCTGCTTGGTTCGAAGCCTTGTCCTATCCTTGCTCTCTGGCTGATCCTTGATACTTAGCTTGCCCCTGGAAACCTCCTTTGTTCGGCTAGAAGGGGGTGTTTTTATGTATTGACTTGGCCCTCCCCTCTTCTGAAAAGCTTGGGGCACCCTAGTGGAGTTATGCAGTTGATGAGAATTCTCAGTTGCCTCCTTATTGCCATAGCAGAAACCAGGGTGGTCTGGTCTTTTGAAATTTACGAAAGAGACTTTTCAGTTTCTTCAACCTCAGACTCAGTGTCGCTTGATGCTTTTGGTCGGGTGTAGATGCAATTATCTACCCCATGGCCGCCTTCCCCACATGTTACACATTTCATTACTTTTTCCACCTGCCTCTTCCCTTTCGCGCCGGATTCCCTCAGCTACTTTACATCCGTGGCTATTTTCTAAATTTGAGAAGTGATGGTCTCTCGAGCCTTGGACTTAAGAGAGGACCCTTCACCGACCTTTTTCGCCTATCCTCTGTCAGATCTATCATATTCAGTGTCGGCTTGCAGCTCAGCCATATTTTGATGATCCTTTCAGACTTGCTCAGGTTTTCCCTAAGAAGTCACTTCCTGATGCTGCATTCAATAACACCCGTTCATCGGGAGTCAGGCCATTGTAGAAGGTGGTGACAAAGAAGCCCTTCTTGTAATTATGATGGGGGCAATCCCTCAGGTACTCTTGGAACCGCTCCCAGGAGTCGTGGAGGCTTTCGTTTAGCTTCTGCATGAAGAAGGTTATTTTCTACCGGGTTCTGACCGTTCTCTCAGTGGGGTAAAACTTATTTATGAATGCTTCAGCTAACGCCCCCCATCTGTTCAAGGACCGGTGGGGTAACCCGAGGTACCAGGACAGTGCTTTGTCCTCTAGAGAAAAGATGAAGCATTTGCAATATATAACCTCCTGGGGAACCCCCCGCATCTTTATCGTGTCGCAGATATTCTTGAAGGCATCGAGGTGATGGTAGGGGTTGTCATTTTTCGAACTTCCCCTAAAACTTTTGTTCTGAATCATAGAGATCACAGAAGGCTTAAGCTCAAAATTGGCTGCGTTGAATCGAGGGGTGATTACGGGACATCTGGAGTTCTTGGCTTTTGTTGATGCCAACTCTCTCAATGTCTTTTCTTTCTCATCGGAGTCATCACTGTCGTCATCTCGTCGGTTATGTCCCTGATCTTGATTTCTCCGGTTTTGGTGGTGGTGGCGACGCCTAGCTCGAGGGTGTTCTTCCTCAGAGTGTTCTGATTCTTGATCTTCGAGCGGGTTATTTCCGTCATAGCGGTCGTTGCCATCTGGTGGAGGTGATTCATGCACAGATCTTCCTTGTCGTTCCTCTTCGGAGTGTTGTGGGTCGACTCGGGGAGGCATGGTGTTGATGACTGTGCTTGACTGGACCGTTGAGTGGCTTCGGAGCTTGGGGAAACAGGCTTCTGTGCTTCAGGGTTCCTGAAATGGCACGAAAAATCGAGTTTAGGAAATTGAATTTTTACTTTTGAAAGAATAACAATAAGGAGAAAAAGAAAAAGAGTGTTGTCAAAGTCATTTCTAAGCTTGAGGCACTGAAGTGTATTTAGTGGATTCAGATTCATCTACAGTACTGTTTTTTCCTTGTCCTCGACAACGGCGCCAAAAAGTTGACCGGCCTAAATCGTGCGTCCAAAAGTAGAGGCGGATTTGAGGTAGTCAAGCTTTTACATTTATAAACCTGAATCCTTCTAGCCCCCCGCAACTTTGTTTACGGGGTCGAAGTAGATATACGAGGTCGAACACAGGGACAAGGGGGGTAGTGTTGAGAACCCAGAATCGACACGCTACACTCCGGCAGGTATAAAGAGATAAATTCCCAAAAGGGAAACAGCAAGATGTCACAAACAAAAACAGAGAAAACTATCTCCAACTGGAGCTACTAGAGAGATTTAAGGTTTTAAGCATTTATCAATTTTTAGGGGTTTTCATGCAACAGAAATAGAAAGATAAAAACTAAAGCCAGAGCAAGGTACGAAGGATAAGACTACAGTAAAACAAGCGGCAACAGCAACATCTTGCAACCCTCCTCTCAGAGCGGATACCTCTAACCAAGCATCAACACCCCTCTCGAGGTTGCTGGACTTAAGTTAGAGTCGAATGTTACTGAAACAACTCCGTTCCAGGCACTCTCGTACTCCAGAATTGGACCAAACACTAGAGCCACAACACAACTCTCGAAGTTGTTGCGACAGGATAAGAACGGTTTGGTAGCTAAGCAAAACGCGATCCAACATGCAAGCTAGCATTCAGATATCAAACATAGCAGTCATCCAACATATTGCACCAAGCATAGAGCAGTAAGTAATTAAACTTTGCTATTTCCATAAACATTAAAGGTCTTAATTACAATGCGTAAATAAAGAATTAAGTAACAGAATTAAAGATAGATGTCGTCTTCTTGATGTAGAAGGTCGACAGGCTACTGCGGCTCTCCATCCCGATATCGATCAGGAGCCTAGCCCGATACAGTAGTGTCGGGCGGCACACCCTCTCAGGTGGCACGCATCGACTGTCGACTGTATCGCTCAAGGACCTTGGCCGATACGCTCATGTCGGCAGCGAACCCTCTCGGGCGGCACGCATGACGGGCGAAGTGTATCGGGTTCGATATCTTGTTGGGCATGGAGTGACGCGTTCTACCGTCGGGCACTTGTTTCGGGCTCTTGTGTCGCTTATCAACGTTGGCCGATATCGGCCCGCAGTGTCTCCCAGGACGGTCATAAGTGAACCATCCCCTCCCTCTCGGGATGAGGAAGAGCTCACCTAGAGTTGCCCGGCACGAGCACCGGGGCACAATACTCTTGCTCTCGCAGTTCTCCCTCGAAGATCGCTCAAAGTTCCCAACTGTCCGAATCTCCCGAACTGTCTTTTCGGCTCCCTGTAGCTGCTATTTATAGGCAGTGGTTGGGGGAAGTTATGGTGCTCAAAGCGCCACGTGTCCTCCTTATTTGCGGGTCGGTGGACGGCCGATACGGGTATTGCTCGGCGCAGGGGTGTCGTCTATTGGTCACGTGACGGGCGGTGTGCCTGCCGGTGGGTGGTTGTGTCGCCCGACAAGCTGGGTTGTCGTGGCGAGCTTGGCTCCCTATCGGGTAGAAGGCGTGTCATCTGTCAGCTTCTCTTGTGCGACATCCCTTTGTCGTGCATCGTTGTGTCGCTCCACCCTATCGGGCAGAGCTTGTATCGGGCGTCAAGAAGGCCGAAACAGACTTGGACTTATTTGTGGGCAGGGACGGCCTTATTGTACCAAAATGAGGGAAAAGTGGGAAAAACATGGAAAATTTGTATTAAGAGCATTGCTTGGCCAATTATTGCGAAAGTGCTAATAAAAGAGAGGAAAATAGCAGAAAAGGGCAGTTTTGATAACGAAATAGAGGGCAAAAACATCACAAAAATAGGTGTTATCAATGGCTTGTGGGTCCATATCCGCTCCACAAAGTTCTGATTCCGGTACGACCTGTGAGCCTAGTCCTTCTGGCTCAGCCTCCGGTACTTTGTCAGGTTGTAGGTGGGTCATTGTGGCTTCCTCTTTCCCCACTTCTGGCTCTATTGTAGCTGCTTCCTTGTGTGGATCTAGAGGTGTGGGTTTTGCATTCCCCACTTGTTCTTCTAGATAGGGAGTCGCAGGTGTGGGTTTCTCTATAGCTGTTGTCATTTCTGTTGGCGGTGTAGTTGCATCTGATGTCATTTTCTTCTTCTACACTGCCAATTCCTTTTGTGTACCCATCTATGTACTCTTTTTCTCTTTTATTTTATTTGGGGCACTACTTTCCCTGACTGTAATTGTTGGTTTTGTGTTCATGCGGGCTCACAGTGCCCCAGAATACATCTTTTCAATGTCGTCTTGGGTTAGTCATAGAACGCCATTTATGGAAGGGGAAGGAGCCTCTGTGCCCCACTTTGCCTGAAGTACAGTTTCTTCCCCTTCTGTGCCTGGATACCCATGTTGATTAGGGACTTGATGTCTATCCTTTGTTGTTCCTCCATTTCCTTATATTTTAGGACCTCTTTTGCGTTCATTAAGTATTCAGCAATCTTCATCATCTGGCCACCCATACGGTATGCAGAGTTCCATTTTGCCTCCCCTCCCACTTTCGTTGATAAATACTAGATTAATATCTTTCTGATATTTACTAGCTTTTTTTTATCATCAACCAGATTCGAAAAAGATCTCCTTTTCTAATAGTTCCTATTTTTGAACTCGTGTAAATTGTATAGGTTGTAATTTTCTACATAGTGTGAATGAAGCATGATGTGATCAGCAAGGCCTTGGAGTTCTTTGAAATGTGTTCCTCTTCTCCAGTCAGCTCTTTCCATAGTTGATTGCTATCATAGGCTACTAATTCCTTTTCGCTTCGGGCAGTGGATCAGGCATTTGCTTCTTCTTCTGTTGCTATAAAAATATTGTTCAACATTGCCTATGAGATCATGAGAGAATCACCTCCTAGTCTCACTTTCAATTTATAATCCCCTTTACCCGCCGTTCTTATCTCGTTACTTGTGTGGACCTTTTTTAGTGAAAAGAGGAACTTTGTAGTCAGCCTTTTGTAGGATTTTGATTCAGGCGTGCATAACATGCGTAAGTTGGAACCTTCTAAGAATTTGACTACCCTGTCATAGATTTTAATCTTCTTGAAATCTTCTACATCCAGGTATCGAATTGGGGTGAATTCCTTATTCTGGTACATTTAGTATAGGTAGACTGGTGTACAAGGTTTCTTGGCACAAACGGGGGTTCTCTAGATTCTACAGATGTCTCCCTCGTGACTTCTTTGACCTTGCCTGCCTCCTTCTGTCTTGGCTTTTCCGCAACTAATGGTTTTGCCTTCTTGCTGCTCATGGTTTATTTTGGTACAACTTTTCTTTTCTTCCCTTGTACTCTGCTCTTCGACTCCCCTGTTTGGTACTCAGAGGTCTCTATTTGCTTAGTTTGTTCTGTTTCTGGTGTAGAGTCCTCCGGTGTTACGTGGCCCAGTTTTCTTTGGTACTACTCTAGCTTCAGTTGTAATTCGACCCGTTTGGTGACTGACAGGGAGGTGTTCTTCTTTAGTGCTGCCGTCAGGCTCTCCACTATCTTGTTTGCCTCCTTCAGGGATGTTGCCTGCGTATAGATGGGGTCGCTGTTTGCTAGAGAAGACATTATGCAAAGTTTCAATAATGAATTAGTTTATCACTGAATTAATCAAAAACTTATTTCTTGCAATTATTTGAAGAAGGAATTCAATAATGAATTATTAAGTTCAAGAATGTGTATAGGTATCACAACCCGCGGTCTTGTTAGTATCTCAAGGGACACCGCGATCATGGTCTCTGAAGGAGGTCGTGGTTGCAGTATATTGAGGAGCAGATCATGGTCGTGGTAGTGATTGTGGTCGCGGTCTTCTTTGAAGTTTCAGGTAGATCGCGATCGAGGGGACTGTGACTTCGAGTAGCGTTCTTCATCACCGTGACCCACGGGTGAACAAGGTGCTTAAGGCATTGATCAGTCATCGTGATTGGGTTAGGGTTGACAAACACACTGCGATCGCAGTTGCAGTATAAGATGATCGCAACTCATGGTCTACCTTGTTCGACCATTCTGCTTCTCTTCTTTGTCTATCGATCATTGGCGGAGGTTAATCGATTGTAGACTTACTCATCAGTGGGCGGTTGCATCTTTATTTGCATTTTTAGGGTTTTTAGTTATTGTTTGCAAACTCCACCTTAAGGATAGTTTTAGATATTAGGATCGGTAAGAGAAATCGGCGGTGGCGCTATGGATTTCTATTAAATAGAACAAATTCGAAAAGAAGGGATAGGTGGAGGGAAGAAGCAGTAGCAACACAGCAGAAGTGAAAAATCATGAAAATGAAAGTAAGGGGGGTGAAAACATGGTTTTCCTTTTACCTTTTTGTCAGACGAGATGGTGAAATCAGAGAGGTTGATGCGGTAGTGAGTCAGCTGTGGCAGCAGATCATCAGTCACGGTTGAGGTTCTTCGGAGAAGAAGGGTTTAAGATGGGTTTGAGAAAGGAGTAAGCAAAAAGAGTCCGGGAGACAAGGGTTTAAGAATATATACTAGAATGATCACGACCAGACGATCAACGTGAAGAGGTAGTACCGCGACCGCGGTGTGCTTAAGACACAACCGTGGGTTACCGTCTCTTCCATTCCAAGAGAGAAGACATGTCGCGGTCAAGACAATTAGACAAGGGTGTCGCTGGTCGTAGTCTTGTGTGATGCAAGGCTGGTCGCGATCTTGCATGATGCAAGGCTATACCGCGATCACATTCTAGACCGCAGAAAGGGAACTTAATCAAAACAAAGCTTGTTGCTCTAATTTACTCATCAATTACTCAAAAAGGAAGATAGATATGTACATAATATAAGGGGGCAGAAGACCAAACAAACTAAAGGTAGAGAAAAATGAAGTTAAAAGAAAAATAAAAAACTTGAGTTGCCTCCCAAGAAGCGATTTATTTAAAGTCTCTAGCTAGACTTCATGATAATTCATTCCTTGGATTTCTCGGCTGGGTGTAGCAACTCCTCATTCCTTTTCTCAGGAGACTGAATTTGTTCCTCCAAACTTACTTTAGATCTTCAAACAAAAGTATCATCCTCATAAAATCTTTTTACTCTATGGCCATTGACCTTAAAAATTCCTATTTTGTCCCCTTGAATCTCCATCATTCCTGATGGGTAAATCTTCACCACAGAGAAGGGCCCTGACCATCTTGTTCTAAGCTTTCAAGGAAAGAGCCTTATGCTTGAATTGAAGAGAAGTACTTTATCACCTTCACAAACATCCTTGTTCTTTAGGTGGGCATAATGCCACACCTTAGTTCTTTGTTTGTAAATTTTCACGTTCTCATAAGCATGCAATCTCAAATCCTCGAGCTCCTATAATTGTAGGAATCTTTTCTCTCCTTCTTTCTCCAAGTCCATATTTAGAAACTTGATCGCCCAAAGGGCTTTATGCTCCAGCTCCAGAGGCAGATGGTAGGACTTACTGTAGATTAATTTGTATAGTGTCGTGCATATTGGTGTTTTATAAGAAGTCCTATAAGCCCATAGAGCATCATCGAGTTTCATAGACCAGTCCTTTTGAGTGTGGTTGACAATTTTCTCCAGAATCTGTTTAATCTGCCTATTTGATACCTATACTTGTCCTGAGGTTTGAGGATGATAGGGTGTAGCAACTTTGTGCTTTACCCCATATTTCTTTAATAGTGCCTCAAACTACTTTTCTCCAAAATGTGATCCTCCATCACTTATCACAGTGTGAGGCACTCTGAAGCATGGGAAAATGATCTTCTCGAACATCTTGATCACAGCTTTAGAATCACAAGTTTGGGTTGATACTGCCTCTACCCACTTTGACATGTAGTCAACGACAACTAGGATATACTGGTATCCCTTTGATGATGGGAAAGGACCCATATAGTCTATTCCCCAGACA
The DNA here is from genome assembly GCA_963693085.1 of Alisma plantago-aquatica. Classification (NCBI taxonomy): domain Eukaryota; kingdom Viridiplantae; phylum Streptophyta; class Magnoliopsida; order Alismatales; family Alismataceae; genus Alisma; species Alisma plantago-aquatica. Next base: position 1,387,975,947 of record OY856412.1, read on the forward strand.
TCAACTATTTCCACTTCTACCCATTTGGCCATAGGCATCTCACTTCTTTTATTGATATTTCCAGTAAGCTGGCATTCCTTGCATGTCTTGACAAAAGATGTCACGTCCTTGAACAGGGTGGGCCAGTAAAACCCAGATTGGAGCAATTTTACAGTCATTCTTTCTCCACTATGATGTCCTCCATACAGCGAAGAATGGCATTCTTTTAGGATTGACATGACTTCTTCCTCTGGTATACACCTTCGATACAGATTGTCGGAACACCTCTTAAATAGCAGTGGGTCATCCCAGTAATAGCTCTTAACATCAGAGAACAACTTCTTCTTCTGGTTGTATATTATGTTAGGCGGTAGCTGGCCATAGGCCAGATAGTTACAAATATCTACAAACCAGGGCAAACTCTTCTCATTAGACTGAGCCATCAATAGGGATTCATCAACATAATTTTCATTCATGGGTAACTGATTCTCTTTACTGAAAACTATTCTAGAAAGATGGACTGTGACCACATTTTCTTTTCCTTTCTTATCAATGATTTCATGATCAAATTCTTGTAACAACAGGGCCCACCTTAACAATCTTGGCTTGGTGTCCTTCTTTTGCATTAGATAACGTATGGCGCCGTGGTCAGTATAAACCTTAAACTTGGCTCCTATAAGATATGATTGAAATTTATCAAATGTGAAAACAATCGCTAACATTTCCTTCTCGGTGGTAGTGTAATTCACTTGGGCTTCATCTAACGTATGGCTGGCGTAACATATGACATTGAGTTTTCAATCTTTCTTCTCCCCTAGCACGACAACTATGGCATAGTCATTAGCGTCGCATATTATTTCAAAAGGTAGCCCCCAATCTGGAGCTTGCGGGATTGGTGCAGAGGTTAAAGCCTCCTTTAGAGTCTCAAAATATTTTGAACATTCGTCATCGAACTCAAACACTACATCTTTGATCAGCAAATTTGAAAGGGGCATTGAAATTTTTGAGAAGTCTTTGATGAACCTCCTGTAATACCCAGCATGGCCCAGAAAACTCCTTACCCCAGTCACAGACTTTGGTGGTGGGAGTTTGGATATGGCTTCGATCTTGCTAAGATCCACCTCAATGCCTTTCTTGGAGATTTTGTGCCCTAGGACAATGCCACTCTGAACCATAAAGTGGTGTTTTTCCCTGCTTAGGACCAAATGTTTTTCTTCGCATATTTGCAGAACTAAAGACAAGTTTCTTAGGCAAGCATCGAAGTCGGTTCCGTAAACTGAGAAGTCATCCATGAACACTTTGACTATGTCTTGTAAAAAGTCTGAGAACATGGAAATCATGCAATGTTGGAAAGTTGCAGGGGTGTTGCATAGGTCGAAAGGCATCCTTCTGAAGGTGTATGTGCCATAAATACATGTAAACATCTTCTTTTCCTAATCATTAGGGTGGATTGGGATTTGATAGAATCCTGAATATCCATCTAAGAAGAAAAAGTAATCATGGTGGGCAAGTCTTTCTAGGACTTGATCAATAAATGGCAAGGGAAAATGGTCTTTCTTTGTGGCCGAATTCAACTTTATATAATCAATGTACATTCTCCAGCCTGTGACAATTCTCTTGGTGAATTTGTTACCATTATTTCCCTTCACCACAATCATCCCACCATTTTTAGGTGCTACATGAATGTGGCTCACCCAGTTGTTGTCGCTGATTGGGTATATAATCCCCGCATCATGTAGCTTTAATATCTCCTTCTTGACTACTTCTTTCATCATTTGGTTCAATTTCCTTTGAGGTTGCACCAATGTCCTTGTTGATTCTTCTAAGTTTATCATGTGCATGCACAAGACTAGGTTTAGTCCCTTGATGTCCTCAACGGAATATCTGATTTCTCTTTTATGCTCCCTCAACTTTCACAGTAGTCTTTCCTATTGTTCTTCGGTGAGGGTATCTTTGATGATGACTAGATTTCTTCCCTCTTCATTCAAGAACTTGTACTTCATCCCTTCTGGTAGTGGCTTTAGTTCTGACTTTGGCTTTGGAGTTTCTAGCTCGTCATTTGATTGTTCCAAAGAGGCATACGTCACTGTCTCTATTACTTCTTAATCATCACTAAGACTGTCTTGGTTAAGATAATCTAGTATCTCAACCACTTTGGGGTCTTCTATCAAAGGATTCGGGTTGTTTAGGACTCTCATCAGTGTGTCCACAATGGCCTTCTCTTCTTTAATCTCTCACAATATTGGTTATACTTGTCCATGAAGTAGACTGACTCTGAAAGAGACGGTCCCGTCATGGCATCTTTCACCTTGAAGTCTATATGGTCATCTCCAACACGGAGTGTGATGATGCCTTTAGCAACATCAATCAGGGCTCTCCCAGTTGCTAGAAAGGTCATCCAAATATCATCAGACACTTTGGGTTCTCTACAGCATCTATCACAACTATGTCACAGGGTATGAAGAACCGTCCCACACGTATTGGGACATTTTCAACTATCCCAACTGGTATCTTAAAAGTGTGATCTCCCAGTTCGATCCTCAAACTTGTATTGACCATGTCGGTCAATCCCAATCTTTGTGCAAGGCTTAGGAGCATCAAGCTTATACTGGCTCCCAAATTTTCCAGCCCCTTCCTTTCAACGTTGTCTCCAACGCAAAAGGGTATGTTGAAAGCTCATGGGTCCTTCTTCTTAGTTGGCAGTTCAGCTTGAATAAAAGCACTGGACATGTTTTCCATGTGTACCATTTTGATGTGGTTTCCTCTCCTTTTTGTGATAATATCCTTGAAAAACTTAGCATATGTGGGCATCTCCTCCAAAGCATCTGGAAATGGAACGTTTATATGCAATTTCTTCACCACTTCCATGAATTTTTCGTATCTTTTCTTCAAGTGCACCTTAATAAGATTGTACGGGAATGGAATTCTGGGTGCAGACAGACTCTTCTTTGTAAATATTTCATAAACGAGATCAGGATCCCTAGCTTCTCCACTTTTCTCACAGCTTTCTTCAGCAGGCTTCTCCTTGTCAGAAAATTTTTCAGTGGAAACTTCTCTCTCGGGTCATGGTCCTTCCTATTTTCCATCCTCATTCTTGTTCCCAGTTCCATAGGTTATCAGCATCCTCCCTGATTGGAGAGTAGCCATTTTTGCAGTTTCTATATTTGAAAGAATCTTTCCTGAGGGGTTCTTTACTAACTCTGCTAGCTGCACGAGTTGTTGGTCCATTTGGCATTGATGCGTCTGCATATCAACCATCCAGACTTGCATCATAGTCAGGATGCCAGAGTTGGCTAGGGCACTTTGTGCTAGCTGATCTTTCACAGTAGCTTGCCTCTTGGTGAAATTGAGTAGTTGAGTTACTAAGGTTGGCTGTTATCTTTTCCCAGACCTTGGCCTTGACTTGGTCCTGCTCCTTGGCAAGTTTGGTTCTTTCCTTGTACTGAGTAGTTATTCTTATTGATCTGATAATTTGTTGTTCGAGTGTACTACTTTTGTCTACCCCTCTTTTTGAATCTTGGCAGAAGCTTTGTGATTTTCCCAGCTGGTGTGAATACTCGGATGTGTCCTTATTCCCATAGCTGAAACTAGAGTGGTATGGCCTCTTAAAGTTGGCATAGGAAACATTCTGCGTAGTCTCTTCTTTGCTTTCATTGTCTTCACTTTCCTCTGGCTAGGTGTAGATACAGTTATCGACCCTATGTCCTCCTTCTCCGTAGGTGACACACTTCATGACTTTCGCTTTATGCTTCTTCCCCTTGCCTCCAATATCCTGTAGTTGTTTCACATTAGTTGTTGTCTTCTGGATTTGGGATGTTATAGTTTCTATAGCCTTGGCATCCATGGATGGTCCTTCAGATCCTACATTCTTTGATGGTTCTCTGTCATTCCTGTCATAATCTATGCAAGTGCTTGAAGTGCAGCCATGTTCTCTATTATCTTCATAGTTCTTCTTGGCTTTTTCCCCAGGAAATCACTACATGCGGCAGCATTCAATGAAGTCCTTTCTGTGGGAGTCAGACCATTATAGAAAGTGGTTACTAGGAATCCCTTATGATAGTTGTGGTGCTGGAAATCCCTTAGGTACTCTTGGTAACGCTCCCATGCTTGATGCAAATTCTTTACTGGCTTTTATGCAAAAGAAGTAATCTTCTGTAAGTTACGGATCATCCTCTCAGTAGGATAAAACTTAGTAACAAAGGCATCTGCCATAGGTCTCCACCCATCTATATACTGGTGGGAAAGATTTAGACACCAAGATAGATCCTTCCAAAGAGAAGTTGAAACCCTTGTAATAAATCACCTCTTGCGGGACACCCCTCATCTTAATCGTATCACAAATGTTTTTGAAAGCATCGAGATGATGGTATGGGTTTTCCCTTGAGTTTCCACAAAAGGGTTTGTTAACTGTCATGGATATGACAGTTGGTTTTAGCTCAAAATTTGTTGTCTTAAAGTTAGGTACGACAATCATGCTTCTCGACTTGTTGGCCCTTGTTTCTACTAACTCATGAAGTGTCTTCCCTTCCTCATCGTCCTTGCTATCTCTATCCCTACGGTTGTGATTTATTTTGGCCTCACGCTCATGGTTGTTATGGTATCTCCTATGCCTGCGGTGATGATGACATTCCTCATAGTGACGGTCATCCTCATGACAGTAATCTTCAAGTCATTCTTCATGCTCTTCCTTGTATCCTTCATGTTGGTGATCATCATTATAACGACCATCCTGTCTTCATCCGAGCCTGGTGGTGGTTGGTTGTGTTGATACCTCATGTTCTGCTCATTTCTCGAAAGGGTAGCATCCACACGAGGGGGCATGGTGAAAAGGAGCAAAGTCAAACAAGTCTACTTCTTCCTGGGTTCCTGAATAGACCGTACAGTCGAGTTAGTAAACTGGATGTGTTTAAAACAAACTATTCTACACAAAGTTAGGGTAGCAAATTTAAAGTAACAATGCTATCAAGCTTATCGCTAGGCTTGAGGCATGGGAGTATAGTAAGCGTACTCGAGTTCTTAATAGTTTTGTTTTGCCTTATCCCTGGCAACGACGCCAAAAAGTTAATTGGCCTAAATCACACATCCAAAAAGGAATGGATTCAGATAAGTCAGACTTTTAAAGAGATAACCCAATTCTTAGGCCCCCGCAATGATAAATGGGGTCTGATGTAGTGATCGGGGTCGAACATAGGGACAAGGTTGTAAGTATTAAGCTCACAGAATCTAACACTCTTATATTCCAGATAACTCGAGTATATAAAAAGAGGTTCCCTAAGGAATGAAAACACACAAACCAAGGTGGAACAAATAAAAACAAGAATAAGAATGAACAAAAACAAAGAAACAAGATGAAACAAGAATATGAAGAAAACTCGAGATGAGGATTACCGACTACGGCTTCTCACCAACATGCAACATCATCTCTCTCTCTCGCCCTCTCGCATACCCTTATCAAGACTGCAAGCAACCATTAAAAGTGTCCTTTCCACTCTCTATCGAGATGAGGATAGATCTAAGTCTAAGGGTAGACTCCCTCTCGAGATGACCACACAAAAACTACATAACATAAGACATGGTTTTAAGCTTTAGCATTCCAACACTTTTGTGCATTCATACTACTCCATGACACATGATAAAGGTGATATTTCTCTCTCGAGATATCAACTATCAAACATCACAAGATGGTAGTTAAGCATAATGTGAAGAGAGGAAGGAAGTACAGTGAAATGGTATGATTGATCTAGAAAGAGAAGAGACATGATACAACACAATACTTCTTCAGATCTAGATCTAATCATGTGGACGTCGTGGAATGTCTTATTCTCTCGAAGAAGGGGTGTTCAATCTTCTCGCTCCTCAGCTTCCACCCTTGGAGATCTAAGACTGGTGGATGGGATGGTCTCGAACGAGTCTGGAATGCAACAGCACTTCGTGGTCCTTGGGATCTGATCTATGATCTGATGATTTGACAAGATAGGTGGGTGTGCTATTTATAGGCACATTCCACTGACTTAGGCCTAAACCGCAGTCGCAGTCTTGGTTTGGTGAGGTTTGGGACCACGGTCGCGGTCTCCCCTTTGTTCCTTCATTCATCGTGGTTGGATTGAGTCGTGATCTAGTGATGATCATGATCGAGGTCAACTTTTACATTGCATTTGGAGAGGTTGGGGTCGAGGTCTTCTTCTCAATCGTGGTCTGGTGAGGATTCAACAATGACTGCGGTCTCCAAATAGGTTACGGTTCTTCTTGATCGCAGCCTGGTTGATCGTGGTATGCGAATACACCGCAGCCCGCGGTTTGAATTTGGGGTCCACAATCTGATCGCGACCTCTATTGTGGTCGCGGTTAAGTAGTGATCACAACTTTGCTATGGCTGCAATCTAACTTCATCGTAGGATGACCTCAACCTTAAGGGCAACATAGATACCTCAATCGTAGTTGATGAATAAGTGGGTTGTGGTCTAGATAGAGACTGTGACTTGAGCTGATAACTTACCTGAAATCATGTATATGAGGTTTCAGTGAAAAGATGGTAAAATTTTGGGAAAAGTTAATAAAAGATCTGCTAAAAGAGGTATAAAATATATGCAAAAAGTATGTAAAATGAAGTGTTATCACTGACTCAACATATTTCTATTGTGTGAGCTCAACCTTCTATTGTGAAATATTCAAGAACTATCTTATAGGTTTTGATCCTTATCTCATAAGATGTTTCATTTAATCCTTCATTGCTGAAGAGATTTTATGCCAATTCTCAATATTCACATATTGAGATGTTATTTCTCATCACATGTGGAATATTAATATATGTTCTTACTAAATCTTTTGTGATCACATATGTCATCTTTTATCTTGATTCGAGTCAAACTCTTTGACTATCTTGTCAAGTCAAAAGATCCCATCTCTGAGATGCTTGTTTCAATTCTAGATTGAGCTTTGTAGTTTATAGACCATATTTGCATTCATGAAGTTACAAAACCTTTTAGGTTCTGTCACATACACATCTTCTCAAGTATTCCTTTTATTGGAATCCAATTTCAATCTTCATATGTTAAATCTCATGGTCTATTTAACAACAATAACAAGCATGACAATTGGTAAAGGAATCTCTATCATGTTCAACAACTTGAACTGATCTGAAAAACTTTTCAACCAATTTGTCCTTTTATGTTATCCATGTAGGTCCTTAAAACAAGACCCTATTGCACCCTTTAGGTATTACCCCTTTAGGTGGAACTACCAAGGTCCTACCTTGTTAGATTACATGGACCTCATAATGGTGTTAAGACATTATTCAGATTATGGTTCTTAATAGCTTCTAGTTAATTAGTTGGCTCATCATCCTATGACCAATTTGTCTGATTTGTTAGATTAACAATCCTCCAATTTCAGATGTACTAGAACGAATTTACTCTGTGTTATATGACGAACTTGAGATTCTCTTAGTTCTCATAGTACCTCTATGTTGACCTCAAACATTTCGAGTTTTACTTTTACTCCCACTGATTGTTTTGGAGATCAGTTATCCTATTAAACAAACAAATGTTGTTATTGGATTTGGATTAATAATAGCGTTCAACAATTATGGTTAGCGGATAAACCTTTTCAAGATATTTCTTTCTCGATGTTGGTCTCAACCCTTTAGACATATTGGTACATTCTCAAATCATATCATATATGATGCCCTATAAACCATTTAGATGGTACATTATTTAGTGATAGGTATATAATCATGAGGATGTAAGAAGACTGGATTCATTGATAATCATATAATGACTCATCAAAGTATAATTCCTTCATTCTAGCACACCATCATGTTTATATGGATTTGACATGTGATACATTATTGCAGTCTTTTCCTGAAGGTACTCAAGGTATTGATGTAAAGTATATCAACACTTGAACTCATCAAAGTTTCTTAATACTTTCTTCACAGTAACACTTCATTTATAATCTCCTTGGACACTTCAAGATATTTATGTTTCTATTTTTACTAAGTACATATCATCATATTACCAGTAAATGAAATGAGGTATAAGTAATTACCTATAGCAGTTATTCCTTAAGATTTGCATGCATCATATGTATGAGGTTAGATGGAAGACTTTATCCTCCCACTACATCTAGTGAAGGATGTCATGTCATATCGTGTATAAATGAGGCTTGCTAATTTCCTTAGGTTTGATAACCAAGGGAATCTGGATTAACATCAATATGTATTCTACAAATGCATTTCTTATATGTACGTTCAATGTGACTAATGGTAATGAATTTGGAGTTATTAATTAATATCTGATGCAGCCTTATTTTAGGGCTTCATCATGTGAATTTTTGCATAATTATCACATCTAACCAGTTTAGATTACAAGTTGTTTCCCTCAATGTGATATTTTTTGATAAATTCACTTATTTTTCCTTTTGTGTGTATTCCAGGGCACTTATGCATGCATTGACGCATGGGAGAGAGATGAAGGATGTCTATAGGGTTTTACACCCCAACAGTAGATCTATCTCTCCCCTAAGATTTCCTTGGATGAACAAGAGCAATTCAAAGCAAAAGGAATCTAGATGAAGAAGATGAAGTAAAGAGCAACTCCAAAAAGCCCCAAAATGGCTATGCACATCCACCATGATCGTTGTAATTTTTGTACAAGGAGCTCCAAAATCAACAGGGAATGTGCTCAATTTACACATGAATGACCATGGTCGTGGAGCTCAAAACGGACATGGTCACTGAAGACCCCACGGTCATGGCCCCTAGAATGGCCATGGACAACACACTTCATGTCGCCCCTGGCCATCACCTCGCCCGTGGCGATTTATGCACCAAGATCCCCAAAATCAACAGGGAATGGGTCCATTTTACATGTAAATGACCACTGTTATGACCGCATCTGAGCTTAATTGGTAAACTAGGGTTTACCTGGATGATTACATACTTAATTAGATTTATCATTTCTTAAACTTAATTAATGATGATAATTCAATTATGATGTTTTAAAACTAATAAGAACTTTAAGTGTGCTTTTACTATGAGAAATTTGGGTTTGAGGACCCTAGTCGACTGAAATTAGGGTTTTCACCAAATAGGCTCATGTTGGGGAGGAATGAGAGAGGTAAGCAAAGGAAAATTTTAAAATGGTATCTAGTCTTGGGTAGCATGGTTGTCATGGGTAGCACGGCCATGCTAGGTTCTCTTCAACTAACATTTCTGCAGAATTCTAGATAGTAGTGCACTGTTCAAATTTTAGTTATTTATTGGTAACTCCAAATGATCTGAAATTTTTACTGAAGATTTAAAACTCAATCATAAACAACATATAATTTTTTTACTGAATATCTGAAACATATAAGATTTTTTAGCTATTTAGTAGATGAATTACAGTAACATTTGTATGATAGAAAATTCAACTGAAATAAGAAAACGTTTAGTGAGGGGTCAATGTGCAATCGACCCAAGCAGCTCAATCACACTATATGGTCAATCTAACACACTAGGAGCTCTCAAATTCATGATTCAATTTAGAGAAACGAAATCCTAGAGAGAGAGAGAGAGAAAGAGAGAGAGAGGAGAAAGATGTGGAATTGTTGGTTTAGAGTTTCTCTATCCGAGATATGATGAAATCAAATAAGTTTAGCTTCTTTGCATAGACTTTAATGGTGAATATTCTCTCACATGTCAAGATTCCATCCCTCCTATGATTTCATCTGAAATGGTATTAAAACTTCCCCTTTTCTCACTCTTTCTTCATACTTCCTCATTTTTAGGGTTTTCGAGTTCAAAGGAAGAAGAATTGGGTGAATTGCTAGGGTTTTGATATGGATTTGATATTTCAGATATGGGATACATTCTTAAGCTAATTTCACAGCCTAGGGAGAGTGGGTAAAAGAATAATTCAATCAATTTCACTCAATTAGATGATTTAGTTGATATTCTCGATTTCTGCCAAGATGACAATAAATGAAAAGAATTGTTTTGAATTCAGTTTATAGTATACCTCAAACCATGTTCTAACTATGATCTGAATTTTTTTATATGATGACATGGATATAGATATCCTTGTATCTTGAATAATAAAGAATTTAGAAGTTGATTGAGAATCTTCTAAAGATCTGAATTTTTAAGTTATTCGGGTGCTTGAACAACATTATAGTTAGAATTCAAATTAATTCTTATATGATCTTACTTATGTGCCCAGTGTATTTAATTATACATGTTTGATATTTGAGATTTTATATATGGACAAATAGAGTTTCTGATTTTCACAATACATATCCAGTGAATAGAAAGTAATCAAGGATGGAAACCCAATCTAGTATGCTTTTAGAAGTATACATATCTAACTTAGTAGTAAATGGACGATTGAAGTGATTCATGTTATATTGTGGATTTTTAGTTAAATATTATCCTATATGCATGTATGCGTTTCTTATGATATTCAAATTCTCTAATTCAAATACTTGTTATGAAATGCGCAAGTTATTATGCTATTGTGAGTAGAGAAATATGACATGCCCTAGATAGGCATGTTATTGATGCCATGCATATATGTGTGAAATGTTGAATGAGAATACTTGTTTTAGTAGACATGATATATGTTTGAATACATGAGAAATGTTATATGTGCATGAGTAAGGAGAAATCCTAAGAATGGGGTAAACAATATGTTAAGCATTCAGTTCAGTATTATCAGTGAATTCAGTTCAGTATTCTGAGTAGTCAGTAAGATACAAAGTTAAAAGGAATCAGTCTAAGTGAAAGATATAATCAAGTTATAATAGACTCAGGAGCCCGGAACACCGTAGATTATCTACGGATGTCTGCACTATAGGGAGGGAACAATCCAACCTGGCAGCGACCAGTTTATGGGGATTAGAACACACCCACAAAGTGTACGGGGAGATGAATCCCTTAAGGAAGTCTCCTAAGAGAAGATAGGTTACCCAAAATGAACCAGAGATCCCGGTGGTAACCCAAAGGTACCCACAGAGCATACCAAGATGAGGCCCACAGAGCATCTCTGACCCTCCGCCTATGTACTCAACCTAGAAGGAGAGGTCCAGTTAAAGGCCATCTATTTATCTGCCTTAGTCATACGTGATGGTTCGAGTCAAGCAGACCCGAATTCAGTTCTAGGCTTAGCTTCCTGGGTTTTAAGCTAAGTCTTGTACGGTGAGATCGTAGTTCACTACGAGTCTTCATATGCAGAGTACACTGCATATGATCAGGGAATAAGTTAAAATATGATGATATAAGTTTAAAGAGTTTCCTATAAGTAAGAAGAGTTAAGAAAGATTCGAGTACAATTTCACAACAGGTGTTCCTTAAATGTAATATTGGTATTCCCTATTATTTAACTATATTGTTCCAGATCTTCTTAATATAGTAAATTCTTGTATTTCATACATGTTTAATAAACATAAAATAAGTCTCGTAGTAGTGGCTTTTGCTTGGATGGTATAATACAAGTGAGTTCAAGAGAAAAGTGAAAGAGAAAGAGAATTGAGTTCAGTTGAGTTTAAATAAAGAGTTTAGTAGTCATGTCAAGTTAAAGTTAATGAAAGATCAAAAAGAAAATTGTGAGTATTATGTTTCTATACTTGTTTATTCTTATAATGAAGGCTTCAATGTTATTTGTAAATTTCTAAATATCTAGTCTTTTAATATGAATTACTATCTTGCTATTATTTTAGTTATTCAAGAAAGATAAATGTCTAATTCAGTGCTTTAGATTGTATTATGGTTTTACTCATTCACAGGATCACCCCTCTACTCAAAATTTTTAAGGTTAACCACATGGACTTGAAGAAGGTCAAAGCATCAGAGTATATCTACCACATGAGTTAAGTATGAAATTAGTTAAGTTCAGTCAGTCTCTGTCACTCTAGGTCCTTATATAGACGTGAGAGGATTGTAAATGATGTTTGTATCATTGTTTCCTTAATAAGAGAGAATATGTATGATTATCAAGTCGTATGAACATGGAAATGTTAGAAATAGAATGAATGTATGGATGTGTATCATTAATGTTGAGATCATATTAGAGAAATCAAAGTTTAATTCTCTTATATAGTTTGTTTATGTGATTGAACTCCAGTAAACAAAGAGTTTGAAATAAAGGAAAAATCAAAAGAAAAAAAATGGGAGTGAACGTTGTCTTAAGTAATCCTCAGTTTATGCCCTAATCTCATGATTAGTGGAAATTGTGAGATCTGGGTGTAACAACTTGGTATCAGAGCTTAGGCTGAGTTGTCAGGGACCATTAAGTTAGTAAGTTAGTGTCATAAGTGTGGCAAATAGGATATGTTATGATGATAGATATGGGATGTCTGGGTGTTTGGATACCCTAGCCCGGTATCTGAATACTTAGATTGACCAGTATCAAGATACTCTGTCTATTGTTCTCTGGGTGCCCTGGCCAGGTATGCAGAGGAAGGATAGGCTAGAGATAAATCCTATAAATGTTAGGGTTAGGAGACCCAAAAGTAATGAATAAGTAAGAGATCAAACATAGAACGTGATACAACTCTTACTTTATATTGCTTCTTTGATTGGAGATCAATAGAAATGCTCTTATATCTATGAATTTAGATTATCAATTTGTAGAATATATATGGTTCTTTTATATTGTTGTGTATCATGAAGTAATTCAGTTATTGTTTATATTCTTTGTATCAAGTAGACCGGAAGTTATGTTTAAATGAGTTTATCTATGTGGGTATTCTTTCGACATGTTTGAGATTAATAGGAGTTGGTTAATCTGGAGTAGCTCTTGGCTTCAGGAATATAGGTTCGGCCTGGCCCGGCTGGCAGGATGCGTTACTAGGATTTAATGACTCCTATTGAAAATATAATAGACTCTGGATAATATTAGACTGACATCATAATGAGAATTTACATACACTAAGATGTTGAAACATATGGGAAAGATTAGAATAGCTAAGAATTGGTTGGAACTAATATATGAGATCCAATTTTATGGCCTCATATGAAAAACCCTTAATTGGGAATAAAGGAACACGACATAAGGTTCAGATTAAGTTTAATGATTAGTATTATATGAACTCTAAATATGAAATATGGAAAAGATATGTGAAAATTATGTAAGGTTCAAGATAGTAAGAATCAATCGTGAGAAATGGATCATATAATTGAGTATAACTCTTTTATGTACTCCAAAACAAAGGTAAAATAGAAGAAAAGAGTTGAGCATACAATAAGTACATAGAAGTGAAGAGTATTCAGAAGAGCTAAAGTAAAGAGAATTAGATGAACATGTAAATCATAAGACTAGGACAAGAAACTTAGTTAAATCAAAGAGAAATATTGGAAGTGATGAGTTTGATTAAGGAATGAGGTTTATGATATAATTGAGAGCATGGAATGTATACCTTTATTATAAAGTTTAATAAATTCGTCCTTACTACCTTTAGATTCTAAGTCTCTATAGAACAACAAACAAGTTTCTAAAAGAAGAACAAAAGTGTAGCTTAACCAATGAATAAGTCATATAAAGATAGACTATATTCAGGATGGAAAAACTTGATTGAAAGAGAAACTAAGTTTGACCCATGCATGAGCCATTTGATTTGAAATAAAGGATATGTAATGTACTAAATATGAGGTGAAACTAGTAGAGAGATTATTGGTTTAGAATTTTAACTTCACATTAGTAGAAGGATAAAAAGAAATATGTGCAACATGGTATACATGATCATACACATGAATAACCAACATGATCATAAGAGAAAAATTAGAAGTTAAAGATGACAAGTGGAAGAGTAGTATATGGTAAGAGGATTATGGAAAGTAAGGAAGGGTTTGAAACATGATGGAGCAATATAGATTATAAAAGAGAGAGGTTGTAAGATTCAAGCAAGTGCTAATTAGTCAAGTATCCCTGTTGATAACTAATTAAACCTACATATGAGAAATGTATCAAGGGAATGTTTGAATATAAGAATTCTAAGTCCCATAATCATCTTCTCTTTCATATCTTCCTTAATGAGAGTAAGGTGGGAATGAAGTGATATGAAAATGAATCATATATGATGCATAACCACCCTGGTAGAGACATCTAGTGAATCTAATAATAACACGCAATATGATGAGGAAACCCTAGTAGGGTAAATTGATAATGTAATCTATATGAATGGCCAAGTAAGAGAAAGGAAATTCAAGTGATAAGATAAGGAAGATTTTAGTAAAACTTGTGAGATGCAAAATTTGAATTTCCAATTAAGGGAATAAAGTCACATCACAATAATGTCATGCCACTGATAAGGACCAAACCCTAGAATTTTTAGACTTGTAGTAGTTTAAGAGATGTCACTAGTGATTTGACCTTAAATACTAGCATCTTTGTAAAACAAGATCATGAAATTTGCACTATGAGAAGTAAACTAGCACTGATAGTAATCCAGGGTTTAAAGGTAGCTAATCTGAACAGTAGATAAACAATATGGAAATGATTCAGAGCAAAGGATAAGAAATAGATTTGAAATATAAGAGGTGTGTTTTCAACAAAAGGAGAAGTGCAACATGAGCAAAGTGTAATCTAAAATAAATTTCTTGTTGTGATAGCAAGAATGATGAATAATCTATTCTTACCTTGAATGTTTTAATGTTAGGGATGTTTATTGTATATGATTAAAATGAGAAGGATAAGTAGCAAAAAGTAAGTAGTAATGAATGAGTTTTTTAGAAGTATAATTTGTTGAAGGTATACTAAGGGATGTAAATTGGTTCTACGTATGATTTCAGTGTATATGTGCAAGAAATATGTTAATTAAAGGTGTATGATAGTTGTAGTCATTCATACCAATAATCCCTCTTAGTATTGTATAATTGTGATATGGTGATATGGGTTGAATGATGATGGAAGAAATGGAGGGTTACCCTGAATAAGGTAGTCTTACCTATTCACTCATATGAATAAAAGGGATGATAACCATATTGTATTGATATGTAACCCAAATGAGGTATAGCTTGTTATACCTAGTTTTAATATAACTAAGTGGTGGTAATTGGGTATGAATAGTCCTTAAATGACTAATACACTCATGGAGTACTATTTTACTGTGGTTGAAACCCTAGTATGCTATAACCTGATGGTTACACCTTGAATTATGTGTGGGTTCATACTTGAGAATAGTATGGAATGTGATGGTAATGCTTCACCTTATGCATCCATGATCCAATGGGGATGTTGTGAGTGGTATTATACAATTGTTGTTAGATCTATTCTTCCAACTCAAGACTATTTTGCTATTTGAGTAACAATAGTAAAATTCAAAACAACATGGTGAACTCTCTTTTTTGACTTAGAGGTAATACATAACAATAGTATATATTGAGTCATATGAATTGAGATAGTTGGATCAAATTATCAATGTTGAGGTTAAACCTCAAGAGTATGAAAATATTGAAATGGTTGTTTCTCTCTCTATCCTATGATTGACTGTGGCATAGAGAATTTGTTTGTTATCATTGAGAACTATTTCAAACATGTTGTGATTTAGTAAAGAATTAAAGGACTTAATGTTGAAAATTACATTCAAGTATGAAATACAAGAATATAATTACATGTAAGATTTCAGAAGCTTAAAATAAACCTTGAATGTACTTTTCTTGCACATTTATGTTTTGGGGACGAAACATTTTAAGAGGGGAAGAATTGTTATGACCGCATCTAAGCTTAATTGGTAAACTAGGGTTTACCTAGATGATTACATGTTTAATTAGATTGATCATTTCTTAAACTTAATCAATGATGATAATTCAATTATGATGCTTTAAAACTAATAAGAACTTTAAGTGTGATTTTACTTTGAAAAATATGGGTTGAGGAATATAAACCCTAGTCGGCTAAAATTAGGGTTTTCACCAAATAGGCTCATATTGGGGAGGAATGAGAGAGGTAAGAAAAGGAAAAAATGAAAATGGTATCTAGTCTTGGATAGAATGGTTTTCGTGGGTAGCACGGTCGTGCTAGGTCATTTGTGGCACCTTGCACATGCATTATAGGGCATTTTCTCTTCAACTGACATTTCTATAGAATTCTGGATAGCAGTACACTGTTTGATTTTTTTTATTTAATGGTAACTCCAAATTATCTGAAACTTTTAATAGAGATTTGAAACTCAATCATAAATAAAATATGAAATTTTCAAAAATTTTGGAGGATCTGTTAGCTATTCAATAGACAAATTATACACTACTACAGAAATAGCATTCAGTGTCGCTTTTTTGGGCGTCGGTTTTTAAGGAACACGGACGCCTTATATTAAAGGCGTCGGTTATTTAGAAGAACCGACGTCTATATTCAAAGACCAGCCAAACACGGGTACCGCTTTGTATACAGCGTCGGTTGTTTATACAAAACCGACGCATTATTTCATCCAATTTTCGAGCGAAAAAAATAATGTCACTTTCGGCGTCGAGTCTGTAGTTAAAACACCGACGCTTATGTGCGATGGAAATTTGCGCGAAAAGTGTCCTTTTCCGCGTCGGTCGTCCTTTAATAACCGACGCTGAATGTGGTTCCCGCCAAACATTTTCACGAAAATATCGTCCAAATGGACGTCGGATGTTGCGAACGACCGACGGTAAATATGTTTAGGCGTCGGTTGTTGTAAACAACCGACGCTATTGGGGAACTTCATAACCTTCGATCGCCCGACTCTTCCCCTCATTGCTACCCTATTTCCCTATTGCGGCGATTTCTCCGGCGATTTCTCTGCTGCTGGTACTAGTTTTTCTCCGGCGCTTCTCTCCGGTGCCCCATCTCCGGCGTCCCCTCTCCGGCGCCCCTCTCCGACGCGTTTCTTCTCTGGCACCCCTGCGCCGCCGCCACGCCTGACAACCGGCGCCCCTGCTCCAACCGCCTGCGCCGCCGCCACGCCTGACAACCGGCGCCGCCGCAACGCCTGGTGCCCACCTGCCTGCCACGCCTGAGAACCGGCGCCGCCGTACCCCCTTCTCCTTCTCCTCCGCCTGGCCGCTGCCTGCCTGCCGCCGCCTGGCCGCCTGCCTGCCTGCTGCGGCTGACGCTCCTGCTCGTCGGAGTCACTGCCGCTGGTTCTGGAGCTCGTCGGCCGCCACCCACGTACTCAACCAGCTCGACCTCACCCTACTCTTCTTGCCCAGGTACCTGCAGACCTACCCAGGCGCGAAATTGGTTCTTTATGTGCTGACCTAATCTGTTGCCTAATCTGTTTGCACGAAATTGGCTCCCTACTCTGCTTGCTTAATGTGCCTAATCTGCTTTAAGTGGTCCTAATATCATAACATGATAGTTTTATTATATGATTTGTGGCACTTTAGGGTGTATATACATGCAAATTATATAAGTGATAGATGTTGGATGTTTGTCAAGGTTTCTTGAAGATTGAATAAGTGATAGATGCTGGATGTTTATTTATTTCATCTATCCATGTTGCCTATAGTTTATAACATTGCATTGTGAATTATTGCATGTTTGAAACTATGAAATTCTTGATTTATTAGATGATATTCAAGAAAACCCTAGTTTGATGAGCATGTTGTTAATCATGTTAATTATGATTCTTCTATATATTCTGATGTCATTATATAATTATGTGATCCCAACATATTAAATTGAATTAGAATGATTTCATGAATTATAGGGTTTATATAAGAATGACAACACATGTATTTGTTGGCCTAGAAACCCGTCCAAGATTTACTCAGTAGGAGTAAATCTTGGATAGTCCCCAGTTTGGGACTGTTCTTGAACACCTAATCTCACTTAGGATGTAAGTGTATAATGTGTATTGGGTTTTCGAGAAAATTTCGGCAGCATTTCCCCGTTTGTTCTCTAAGTACATATGTACTTAGAGAACAACGGGGAAATGCTGCCGAAATTTTCTTGAAAACCAAATACACATTATACACTTACATCCTAAGTGAGATTAGGTGTTCAAGGATGGGATAGGTGGTACACATTTATTATATATAAGATTGACATCAAATGTGTTTGTTGGCCTAGAAACCCGTCCAAGATTGACTAATATATACTTGTTTCCTAATATATACTTGTTTAAAAGGTTAACTGATGTTATACAACTTTTTCTGAAAATATATAACATCGTTATATGTACTTACACTTTGTTAATACTAATATTGTGCAGTCTCTGTCTTCCCATAACAATGACTATGAATTGGGCCTCTATGTCAATGTTAACGTTCCCTATTGAAGAACAATTGGACATCATCCTAGATGATCGTTCCTTAAACCAATTGGTCATACCCAAACATTGGCGTTTTCTAAAAGGAAGACACTACATGCCTGGTAAAGTGACCCTAACTTTTGGAAATTATTCACATGTAATCGAGGTTGAGTATGATTTGGCGGGAAATCTTGTATCAAAATCCGGTTGGCGTGATTGGATTGGAGAGCTGCATGTGGTCCGTTGGAATAGGCTTTTTCTCCGTCCAGTTGGCGATAATTCCATCAAAGTTTGGATAACCAACAACAACTGCGAGACCCCCGATCATCTTCTGCGGTATGAGCGCACGGCGTCGCATATCAGCTCAGACAAATCTGAATCTGAGGCCCCTATCAGTTCAGATTCGTCTAAATACAGTGAGGAGCTTCGTGACACAGCTTCATCATCAAAAAGAAGTTACTGATGCATGCGGGACCATGTTGGTGTAGTATTTAGTTGTCTATCTATCTAGACTTGTCTGTAGTAATAGTTTTTTTAATTATGCGCATGTTTAGGGGTACACCAACCCCTTTGTTTAGTTATTGTTATAACTAAAGTGTGTGTTCCCATGAATGGAACTGTAAGTTGCTACATGAATGCTTATAACTGAAGTGTGTGTTCCCATGAATGTTCCCATTTACATGATTACACTACTATTTTCTCATATTGTCTTGCCTCAAAAAAAAATTCTTTTATTGTTTAGTCTATTTTAATACGACATACTTGCTTATATCTTTCTTAATGATGAACTGTAATACGACATACTTGCTTATATACTTGTTTCCTAATATATACTTGCTTTCCTAATATATACTTGCTTTCTCTGATCATAGAATGGATAGATCATGGATGTCCATTCGTAATCGTTGCACCCCAGAGTTTATATCTGGTCTTGATCAGTTTATTAGATTTGCCGAGGAACATAGGAAAAAACCTACAGATAGGTTCTACTGTCCATGTAGGCATTGCGGTAACAACTTGAAACTCAACACTGGTGAGGAAATCAAAAGTCATGTCATGTGCAACGGGATTGTACAAGGCTATACAGAATGGCACTGGCATGGAGAGATTTCAAAATCGAATCCAGTAGATGTCAATAGCAGTGCTTGGGTGGAAGAAGAAATTGCCTCCGATGACGTAAATGTGAACGAACCAGTTCCAGCAGACATTGTTGATGCGATGTTGGATAGTTGTAGGGTAGAGCACACCGATCCACCTCCTATCTTTACAAACATTGTGCATGATGCTGAGATACCGTTATACACAGGCTGTGCTAAGTTTACGAAGCTTAGCGTTGTGCTGAGATTGTATAAGTTGAAAGCTAACAATAGATGGAGCGACAAAAGCTTCACTGAATTGTTGACTTTGTTGAAAGAAATTCTTCCTGAAGGAAACGAGCTGCCAATCTCAACATACCAGGTAAAGAAAATTTTGTGCCCAATGGGAATGGAGGCCAAAAAGATACACGCATGCCCGAATGATTGTGTATTATTTCAAAAGGACTATGTAGATTTGAAAGATTGTCCAAAATGTGGTGCGTCACGATATAAATTGACGACTTCGGGGGAGTCCAAAACTGGTTCTCCTGCCAAGGTGTTGTGGTATCTACCTATAACATCACGGTTTCAACGCTTGTTTGCAAATCCGAAAGATGCGAAGAATTTGAGGTGGCATGCAGATGTTAAGAAAAATAATGATGGGATCCTACGACATGCGTCTGATTCCCCACAGTGGAAGAAGATTGTTGTATTGTTCCCTGAATTTGGTGAAGAAGTCAGGAATCTAAGACTTGGGCTGTGTACAGACGGGATGAATCCGTACGGGACATTGAGCAGCCAACATAGCACTTGGCCAGTCATGCTTGTTATATACAATCTTCCTCCCTGGCTGTGTATGAAAAATAAGTACGTTATGTTGTCATTGTTGATATCGGGCCCTAAACAACCCGGAAATGATATCGATGTTTATCTTGAACCTTTGATTGATGACTTAAAGAAACTTTGGGCTGAAGGTGTGATGACCTATGATGCTTCTGCAAGAGAGACATTTCGTTTGCATGCTATGTTGTTTTGCACTATTAATGACTTTCCGGCATATGGGAATTTGTCTGGATATAGTGTCAAAGGAGATAAAGCGTGTCCTATATGTGAAGAAAACACTGATTCAATAAGACTAAAATATGGCGGCAAGACTGTATATCTTGGTCATCGAAGGTTTCTTTCAAAATTCCATCCGTATCGTAGGAAGCGCAAAGCATTCAATGGATGGAATGATGAACGGAGTGCACCTAAACCTATACCAGGGGATGTTGTTTATGAAAGAGTAAAAGACATTGTCAATGAATTTGGTAAGAAATCACAATGTAGTATGGCCACACGGAGTGACAATTCTTCATTCAAAAAGAAGTCAATATTTTGGGATCTTCCTTATTGGAGTTCTTTGTCAGTCAGGCATTGTATCGATGTAATGCACGTTGAGAAAAATGTCTGTGATAGCATCATTGGTACTCTATTAAATATACCAGGTAAGACTAAAGATGGGATAAAATCCAGACTGGACCTACGTGAAATGGGAATAAGGTCAGAATTAACAGAATTACGTGAAATGGGTAATAAAAGAACATACTTACCTCCCGCTTGTTACACGTTGTCTAGAAAGGAGAAGAAAACTTTTTGTGAATGCTTGGTAAATGTTAAGGTGCCACATGGTTACTCATCCAACATCCGTAGATTGGTATCAATGAAAGATCTGAAGTTGATAGGTCTTAAATCTCATGATTGTCACACTCTAATGCAACAAATATTGCCCGTGGCAATTCGATCTATATTGCCGAAGCATGTAAGGTTTGCAATTACCAGACTTTGTTTCTTTTTCAACAGTCTATGCAGCAAAGTTATTGACCCTGATACTCTCGATAATTTGCAAAGAGAAGTGGTTGTTACCCTATGTCAGCTTGAGATGTATTTCCCTCCTTCGTTCTTTGATATCATGGTACATCTTGTTGTCCACTTGACTAGGGAAGTGAAAATCTTGGGACCGGTTTTCTTGCATTGGATGTATCCCTTTGAACGATACATGAGCGTTTTTAAAGGTGATGTTCGAAACCGTTATCGTCCTGAAGGGAGTATTATTGAAGGTTATGTGGCGAGAGAGGTTATGGATTTCTGCAATGACTTTCTCAGTGGTAATGACACTCCTGATAATGACACGAATATTGAGGAGGGCAAAGGAATTTTGGGATCACGGGTGAAAGTAATCAGCCGTGAGCAGTTGGAACAAGCTCACTTGTATATTTTACATAATATGGACGAAGTGAGTGTTTATATCGAGGAACATACCAATTTCATAAAGAGACAACATCCTCGAGCAAGTTCAATGTGGCTTGCTAGAGAGCATAATAAGACTTTTACTAAGTGGTTTGAAGATAAAGTCTTACATCAACTATCTCAAACACCAAATGATATTACAGAAACTATCAAATGTCTCGCCTTTAAACCAAAACCGAATGTTATGTCTTATGAAGGGTTTGACATTAATGGATTCACATATTACACAAAGCGCCAAGATGATAAGAGTGTCGTCCAAAATAGTGGGGTCACTCTTCAAGCGTCAACTATGTACTTTGCAAGTGCAAAGGATAAGAGTCCACGTGAAGCTAAAATGTCATATTACGGTGTCATTGAAGACATTTGGGAGTTTGACTACATAGATTTCAATATTCCGCTCTTTAAATGTAATTGGGTTGATAACACCAAAGGAGTTATAGTGGATGAATTGGGTTTCACTTTGGTGAACTTTGAAATGATTGGCGAGAAGGCTGAACCATTCATATTGGCATCACAGGCAAAACAAATATTCTATATCGATGATCCTGCAAATGATAAATGGTCGGTTGTTCTTCATGGTAAAAGACAGTTCATTGAAGATCCTATAGATGAAGAAGAGTACTATGATAAGTATGATGACTCCAGTCCATTCTCAGTTGGGTTGCCAACTCCACAAAATATTGAAGCTAATGATGACTTATATGTGCGAGGAGATCACAATGAAGGATTGTTAATTGATAAAAGATCACAATTTTAGAGACATGTATGTTTATACAAATGGTAAATGTTTTCCTTTTTCTAGTTTATACAAATGCTAAATGTTTTCCTTTTTCTAGTTAATACAAATGCTAAATGTTTGCCTTTTTAATGACATTTTCAGATGCGCGGAGGCGGCTGCAAAAATGGTAAAATACAAACGTTTAGAGTAATGTTTGCTTTTTTAATACAAATGCTAATTTAGTGTGTTTATTTTTGTCAAATTTTAGGTTGATGATGCACATGTACCCACTGAAGCACTGGAGCAACTTGATGTGCGGAGAGGGACATTCCAACTCAAGATATCATCTACCGTTTCCTCCTCCTCCGCAGTAATATCCTCATCTCTAAACGTTTCTCGTAGGATTCTGAACCCCTTCCTTCCCTCTACTGCATCGAAGCCATGCTGCAGTTGAACCCTTTCGCCGAGCCCTACCCGGCCAAGTAGGCGTCGCCTGAAGCACCACTGTCGTCGTCATCTCCACCTCCATCGCAACTTGCTGTGCTAGTCCTAGCAGTTTATCACCCCACATGCCTTCCTCCCCAGTTCCTGCCGCTAGACGACCACACAATGGATCCAAGAGGATATGCAGGAGTTCGCCAAAGACTATAAGCTGAGTATACTCATCCTATAGTCTGTGGTGAACGCCTGCATATCCTCTTGGATTCCATTGTGTGGTCGTCTAGCGGCAGGAACTGGTGAGGAAAGCATGTGGGGTGATAAACTGCCAGGACTAGCACAGCAAGTTGCGATGGAGGTGGAGACGACGACGACGGTGGTACTTCAGGCAACGTCTGTTTGGCCGGGTAGGGCTCGGTGTAAGGGTTCAACTGTGGCATGGCTTCGATGTAGTAGAGGGAAGGAGGGGTTCAGAATCCTACGAGAAACGTTCAGAGATAAGGATATTGCTGCGGAGGAGGCAACGGAAGATGATATCTCGAGTTGGAATGTCCCTCTCCGCACAGGAGTCTGTGAGGGAGATACTGGAGGAGAGTTCTATACCATACACAGGCGAAGAAAGACATCGATACCATACATGAGGTATTATATATAGTCTCATTAGTTAGTATAAAATATATCAATCTTATTTTTATATTATTACTTATATACATCATTCTCTTTGCAGGTGTTTAAAACTGACCACACTATAGGCAAACACTTAAAAAATGTACATGCTCCATATACGAGGGAAGCATTAGATGAAGTAAGAGAAGAATGGGAAATAGTTGTACAAACAGTGGCAACTGTAAGATATAATTGGGATGTTGATAGTGATGATGAATGATACTTTGTAAATGAATGTTTCTGAATGTTAAAACATGTATTTGAATGATTCTATATGTGTGAACGTGACAATTGAATTGATGTCTGAATGTATCTACTTGTGTGAATCTTTTTATCTTAATTTTGCAGGTTTGTGGCCTGTTTGTAGGCTGATATCAATGGATGTCGTAAACCTACAGTTCAGAAAACTGAACTGCAAGTTCTCATCCTGCTGACCAGCCACAGCAGGCCTGCAAACAGATTTATAAAAATATATATATATAGGCGTCGGTTATTTACCGATAACCGTCAGCACAGACTTACAGCGTCAGTTTTTTGTTGAACACCGACGCCAAAAGTGTTCGCGCTACAGGAAATGGGAGTCATCTAGGACACTTTTCTGCGTCGGTTTTTTAGTATATAACCGACGCAGAAAGTTACAGCGTCGGTTTTTTGTTGAACACCGACGCCAAAAGTGTTCGCGCTACAGGAAATGGGAGTCATCTAGGACACTTTTCTGCGTCGGTTTTTTAGTATATAACCGACGCAGAAAGCGTCCTAGATGACGCCGTTTTCTGTGGCGCGAACCCTTTTGGCGTCGGTGTTTTATAATAAACTGACGCCTTTATGTTAAATAGGCGTCGGTTTTTTAACCGACGCTGAAGTGTCCAACCTTTTAGCGGCGCCCACATAGGCGTCGTTCAGAAACCGACGCCAAAGGGGGTTAAACAACCGACACTAAAAGGCACTTCTGTAGTAGTGATAGTAACATTTGTATGACAGAAAATTCGACTGAAATAAGAAAAAGTTTAGTGAGGGGTCAATGTGAAATTGACCCAAGCAGCACAATTGCTCTATATGGTCAACCTAACACACTAGGAGCTCTCATAATTCGTGATTCAATTCAGAGAAATGAAATCCTAGAGAGAGAGAGAGAGTGAGGGCTTGAGAGGAGAAAGAGGTGGCATTGCTGATTTAGGGTTTCTCTATCCGAGATATGATGAAATCAAGTAAGTTTAGCTTAGTTGCAGGCTCAAGTGGACGGCCTTCTCAAAACAATTCCGGCTCTAGCGATTACAGTCGCCTAGGGTTCCCTCGCACGACAACGACCGCTTGGGGGGAAGGGCTTCCGGCACCGGCGAGCACCGCCCCTTTCCCCCTAGGCCCTTACTTTCACTCGGTGTGTTGGGGTCGTTTCGTGAGGTCCATTTAGCAGCAGGTCTTCATGGTGGTCCTACACGTGCGGCGTTGCTTCCTGGTCACCTGGGCCGGAAGCTTCTTTTACGCATGGGGGTTTTGATCGGTGTTGGCTGCCTCCCCTTGGAGGTCATGGAGTTTGGGTGCTCCTGCAGATGGACGACGAGGTTTTGGGCGACTCCGAGGTGTACCGGTAGAGGGAGAGAAATCAGGTTATGTGCTTTGTGAGGATGCTCTTGCCCTGTGTTCGTAGGGGTGCTTGGGAGTGGTGGTGGGGTTACTCGAAGCTTTCTACCCCTCATCTTCAATCCTTGCAGGCCCTTTCTCCTCTGATTATGCGCTAACAGAGCTTTTTGCCCCCCTCCCAGCTCTCTAGAGTGTTGCACCCAAGTTGTTCAAGTAAAGGCCTGTGTGAGATTCCTGTGAGCTTAGGCAATTTCTTGACTGGCCTCACCTGTTGTTTTTTTCTGTTCTTTTTCTGGGTTTTAGCTGTAAGCAGTAGTTTGTTAGTTTTGCTTGTTGTAGTTTGGGTCTAGCTCTCTAATTTTCTAGTGGCCTCAAGCATGGATGAGATAGTGATCTATGTTGGATGTACTTCCATTTCTTCTTCTGATATCCTCAAGGGCTCGTGCAGATTGAAGGTTTCCCTTGTAGATAGCTGCTTTGGATAGCCACAACATAGAGGGTTCGGGCATGTAATTTACCTACCACTTCCCAATCTGAGCATGTGCGCTATGTCGATCTCTCAAAGGAGTCATGTTTGGTACTTTGGTGTGAGATTACTATTTTGTAGATGTCGTATGGCTTGTTTTGAATGATATTGAGCTATTTTCCTTCAAAAAAAAAGTAAGTTTAGCTTCTTTGCATAGACTTTAATGGTGAATCTTCTCTCACATGTCAAGATTCCGTCCCTCCTCTGATTTGATCTGAAATGGTATCAAAACTTCCCCTTTTCTCACTCTTTTTTCATACTTCCTCATTTTTAGGGTTTTTGAGTTCAAAGGAAGAAGAATTGGATGAATTGCTAGGGTTTTGATATGGATTCGAGATTTCAGATATGGGATACGTTCTTAAGATGATTTCACAACCTAGGGTGAGTCGGTAAAAGAATAATTCAATCAATTTCACTCAATTAGATGATTTAGTTGATATTCTCGATTTCTGCTAAGATGATAATAAATGAAAAGAAATGTTTTGAATTCAGTTTATAGTATACCTCAAACCAAGTTCTATCTATGATATGAAATTGTTTCTATGATGACTTGGATATAGATATCCATGTATCTTGAATAATAGAGAATTTAGAAGTTGATTGAGAATCTTCTGAAGATCTGAATTTTTTAGTTATTCGAGTGCTTAAACAACATTATAGCTGGAATTCAGATTAATGCTTATATGATTTTACTTATGTGCCCAGTGTATTTAATTATACATGTTTAATATCTGAGATTTGATATATGGACAAATAGAGTTTCTGATTTTCACAATACATGTCCAGTGAACAGCAAGTAATCAAGGATGGAAACCCAATCTAGTATGCTTTTGAAAGTATACATATCTAACTTAGTAATAAATGGCCGATTGAAGTGATTCATGTTATATTGTGGATTTTTAGCTGAATATTATCCTATATGCATGTATTCTTTTCTTATGAGATTCAGATTCTCTAAATCAAATACTTGTTATTTAATGTGCAAGCTATTATGCTATTGCGAGTAGAGAAATATGACATGCCCTAGATAGGGATGTTATTGATGCCATGCATATATGTGTGAAATGTTGAATGAGAATACTTGTTTTAGTAGACATTATATATGTTTGAATACATGAGAAATTTTATATGTGCACGAGCAAGTAGAAACCCTAAGAAAAGGGTAAACAATATGTTAAGCATTCAGTTCAGTATAATCAGAGAATTCAGTTCAGTAGTCTGAGTAGTTAGTAAGATACAAAGTTAAAAGAAATTAGTCTAAGAGAAAGATATAATCAAGTTATAATAGACTCAGGAGCCCTGGACACCATATATTCCCTACGGATGTTTGGATTGTAGGGAGGAAATGATCCACCCTGGCAGCGACCAATATACGAGGATCGGAATGCACCCACAGAGCGTACGGGGAGACGAAGCCCTTGAGGAAGTCTCCTAAGAGAAGATAGGTTACCCAACATGAACCCGAGATCCCAATGGTAACCCAAAAGTACCCACAGAGCATACCAAGATGAGGCTC
The DNA here is from genome assembly GCA_963693085.1 of Alisma plantago-aquatica. Taxonomy (NCBI): domain Eukaryota; kingdom Viridiplantae; phylum Streptophyta; class Magnoliopsida; order Alismatales; family Alismataceae; genus Alisma; species Alisma plantago-aquatica. The sequence continues at coordinate 1,388,002,928 of OY856412.1, forward strand.
ACAGAGCGTCTCAGACCCTCCACCTATGTACTCAGCCTAGAAGGAGAGGTCTAGTTAAAGGCCAGCTATTTAGCCGCCTTAATCAGACGTGACAGTTCAAGTCAAGTAGACCCAGATTCAGTTCTAGGCTTAGCTTCCTGGGTTTTAAGCTAAGTCTTGTATCGTACATTCGTAGTTCTCTACGAGTCTTCATATGTAGAGTACACTACATATGATTAGGGCATAAGTTAAAATTATGATGATATAAGTTTAAAGAGTTTCCTATAAGCAAGAAGAGTGAAGAAACATTCGAGTATAGTTTCACAACAATTGTTCTTTAAATGTAATATTGGCATTCCCTATTATTTATCTGTATTTTACCATATTTGCTCAGTGTAGTAAATTCTTGTATTTCATACCTGTTTAATAAACATAAAATAAGTCTCGTAGTAGTGGATTTTTCTTGGATGGTATAATACAAGTGAGTTCAAGAGCAAAGTGAAAGAGAAAGAGAATTGAGTTCAATTGAGTTTAAATAAAGAGTTTAGTAGTCATGTCAAGTTAAAGTTAATGAAAGATCAAAAAGAAAATAGTGAGTATTATGTTTATATACTTGTTTATTCTAATAATGAAGGCTTCAATGCTATTTGTAAATTTCTAAATATTTAGTCTTTTAATATGAATTACTATCTTGCTATTATTTCAGTTATTCAAGAAAGATAAATGTCTAATTCAGTGCTTTAGATTGTATTATGGTTTTACTCATTCACTGAGCGAGTAGGCTCACCCCTCTACTCAAAATTTTTAAGGTTAACCACGTGGACTTGAAGAAGGTCAAAGCATCATAGTAGATCTACCACATGAGTTAAGTATGAAATTAGTTAAGTTCAATCGGTCCCTGTCACTCTAGGTCCTTGAATAGATGTGAGAGAATTGTAAATGATGTTTGTATTTTTGTTTCCTTAATAAGAGATAATGTGTATGATTATCATGTCTTATGAACATGGAAATGTTAGAAATAGAATGAATGTATGGATGTGTATCATTAATGTTGAGATCATATTAGAGAAATCAAAGTTTAATTATATTGTACAGTTTGTTTATGTGATTGAACTCTAGTAAACAAAGAGTTTGAAATAAAGGAAAAATCAAAATAAAAAAAATGGGAATGAACTTTGTCTTAAGTAATCCTCAATTTATGCCCTAATCTCATGATTAGTGGAAAGTGTGAGATTTGGGTGTAACAACCATGGTTGTGGCCATCACCATGACCCTGGCCCTTGAAGACCACCTTGCCTGTGGTGCATCCTACACCCATGGTGAACTGAAGACATAACGACCTTGAAGCTGCCTCGCCCGTGGTCTCCTCCTCTAAAACAATCGTGGTCCCCCTACCCACCACGCTCGTGGCACCTTGCCACAACCATGTCCACTATACACACTTACCATTTCCACTCCACTTACCACCTTAGTCGTTCCATAGACCACGACTGTGCCATGCAACCCCCATCACAGTTGTGGCACCTCAACACAGTCGTGGTGATCACCTAACCCTACCCATTTTCATCACTATTTTTCCTACTTTTCCCCTACTTACCCTAGTGCATTCCCAATACCTATATATAGATAGGTGGCAGATACAACATGGGTTCCCTCACCCTATCTTGAGCATTCATTGTGTTCCCCTTGCATTTATGCTCTCCATCCACCATTTCCACCGCATTTCCACCATAGAAACCTAGTTCTCTAGGTTTTCTACCATAACCCCCTTCATTTCCATTCACATCATCCACCTTGGAGGAAGCAGTTCACTGTACAACAGCTAGGAGGTGAAGAAGGAGGATCTACTTCGAGCTCCATGGAGTCCTATCCCCTTCTCATTTCTTTTGCCTTTTCTTTTATTAGGTCTAGCTAAGCCCCTAGTGGTGGGTTGTTTTGGGTAAAAATGTGACTTTGATACCATGTTGGGGGGGAATAATTTGTAATGAACATGATTTCATTCTATGATGATTGCCTTTTCTTCTGTCTCATTTCTCATTATCTTGCATGTGGTTTTTGCTCTTAAATATAATTGCTTGCTTTGTGATGTTTGATGACATTTACCTTCTAGGAGGAATTAGAATGAATGTAGAAATCTTAGGAATGGATCCTAGGTCCAATTAGTGGATCCCTAACTAGCCCCCTTTTGTTCCTACATACATATCCCTCCTTCTACAAGTGAGTGTGACATCTAAGTAGCTAGTGTAAGTGTGATTAGTGCAATTTCCTAGAGCTTTCTAAATAGCTAGATGGCTAGTAGCATGAGGTGAAAAACCCTCATTTCTACTCCCATTCCTACCCTTCGTTCTCAATTTCCCTAATACCACTTACCCTAGAAACCAAGATTTGACAAGTCCTATTAGAATTACACCATACCCTAGTTTATCAACTAGTAGTATAGGGTACATTCTGATAGCACTTGCCTTGTTGTTTGGTTTGGTAATCTAGATTGAATTGTGATAATTGCATGCCATGTTGACACCCCCCAACCAATATTAAATCACATTCCCAAACAACTGACGTGGAATATTATCACACTAACAAACTCACCCAGGGCTGAAATCCCTGGGTTTTTAACCAAAACCTTGTGTAGTAATACCACTCGCAAGCGGATGGGTCTTATCGCAATATAGTTTAGGATCGACTCCCAAGGGACAACATTTTTAAGAATCTTTTTACTAGTAGAATCTAATCGAATCAAGACTAATATTTAGAACAAAGGTTGGTTTGATATTAATTAAACTAAATGCGAGGAAAGTAAAAAGTAGGATTAAAAGTTGATTAAGGATTAATGATGGGAATCGTTGGGATGGTCCAGGGTTTCACCACCACTACACATGCAAACACATCCAATCACAAACATCCAGGCAAGATATAACTATCCAAATAGAGCTGCTACAAAACCCCCCATACGGGCATCAGGTTCGCGTAAGCATCACCATAGGTATTAGATGTCTCGTCACCATCCAGATCACATACTTACCGCTCCGAAGATACAGATATCCATCTGAAGTTGCGGGCCCCCTTGTACGGGCGTCAGGCACACAGAAGTGTCACTGTGGGATAGATGACTCATCACCTCACAGATCACGGGCCCCCCTGTACGAGCGTCAGGCACATAGAAGCATCACCGTGGGATAGATGACTCGTCACCTCACAGATCATATGCTTATGACATCAGGGAATCCCTTTATATTTCTAGTCAGGGAGTCAACCGCGTTAACCAACATTCAAATCCTACATATTGAAGTTCTCGCAAGATGGGAAAAGAACAAGATAAATGCAAGCAGGTGATAAGTCCAAAAGCACACATCGACGATTAACAACAAAATGAAAAGTTATATACATGCATTGGAATGTTTAATAAAAGGACATGTAAGCATGGGCAGCGGGGCTAGTCCTCGCACCCCAGCGAAAGGAAACTACTCACTCATGGTGAGAGAAACAAGAATAATAAGAGAGAGAAGATTCTGCCATGAGCATGGTGAAGAAGATGATCGTGGTTTGGTGGAGAAACGATCTTTGACACAACGTTGGGGCAGATCTGGATGAGGAGGGAAGAACACCATGGCAGACGGGGCAAGTCTTCTCTCTCCACCTTCTCTTTCTTCTTATAGTCCTTGATCGTAGCAGAAGGAGTTGCTCGTGGATGTGATTGCGGCATAGGCACGGCGTAGATGCAACAGATCTAGATCCGGATCCAGATCTAGATCTAGATCAGGATGGAGTGGCTTGCAGATCTGAGTTTCCACTTCAGATCTAGGTGAACGGGGCACAAGACCACCATGGAGGCAGGCTCTTGGCTGTGGAGATCATCTCCTTAGGCTCAAGACAGACCTATAACCTAACGACGTCTGGAGATGATGATCCTTTGACAAGATAGGTGGGTGGCCTATTTATAGGCGCACTCCACTGACTTATTTTCACAGTCGTGGTACTGGATTTCATTGCCACAGTCGTGGCCTTGGGAATTGCAGTCACGATTACTCATGCTGCGGTCATGGCAATGATGGAGTCACAGTCACGACAATGCTGGAGTCGCGATTGTGATCTTCTGTGGTCGCAGTTCTGCAGGTGGTGGTGTGGTCGCAGTCTTCTAGTTTCTCCTGGCTGCGGTTATGGAAGATTGCGGTTGCGGTAGAAGGTCGCGATCAAGAGGAATCGCGGTCACGGCTACAGTAGGTCGCGATTAATGGAAGCCACAGTCGTGATCTTCACCATAGGTCACGGTAAGCATTGATCGCGATCGCGGTCTTTTTCTTCATGACTGCGATCGCGGTCTTTCATAGATCAAACCCACCCCACGAGGGGGGGCTATTGCTGAGGGTCGAATGACCTGCATTTATGAATCCTCTGACTTAAGAGGATGAAATTCTAATGAAGGATCTTTCCATCAAAAAGGGTACAAATCATCGAACGTTTCTTGGGCCCGCTAGTCGGTTAGTGGGACCACCGTCCCCTACACCTCTGACACGATTTTATTGTGCGTATAACGCAAGTGCACGCGTCAATGTAGTATAGGCCCTTGTGAGGCCCGAGTCGAACTCAGGGACACTGAATTATCAGTAGACTACTACTAACTACTCGCAATCAGCTAGACCGATAAAGAGGTTATGAGAGTTGTTTTAAAAATAAAATAAAATAAAATAAAAGAAAACAAAGCAATCGATTAAATGTTTAGTTTAATCAATTCAGGTGGAGATCTTTAGGATTGCGGTTTCACTGCGACTTTTCATTGTATGAATTTTCATATAATAATTCAAGTTCATCTCTCAATCCGGGTAGTGGCCTGTAGTCAGAATTTCCCACTGTCGTGGTACAATTCACTACCTAAGTCTAGGTCGGTTCCACCATCGTAGTAACCTATACCCTAAACTGGGTGCATTAGAATCGACCTCTGGGTGTCCACCATTAACCTTACATCACCTTGTTCAAGGGATTTGTTAATTAATGTGAATTTCGTCTCTTTTCAACCGTTAATTCTTCTTTCAAAGTAATTAAATATATTAAATTATTATTATGGTGATCAAGCATAACAATATAATGGAGAAAACAAAATCATACCACAGATTTAAGAGGTAAATGATGAATTACTATGATAAAAATGTCATACAATGCTTCCCCGGGCTACTCCCGGTCCTAAAGATAAAGGGGATTAGCCCCGCATGTTTATCTCAGAACAAGACATGGTTTATAAAAGGGGAAACATGGAGAAAAATGTGAATAAGTAATAAAACCCCTGAACGGAGAAGGTCCAAGCCTTCGTCGGCGTAGAATGCACGATCTAAAGCCTTTCGGCGATGGAAAACATCTTCTTCAGCTTCCGGAATGGCTAGGGCATGCTTCTAGGCTCCGTTCTTCTCTCCACACCTTCTCGGGACGTGTGCAGCGGCTAATGATGTGATACCCTGCTCTTGGCCGCCGTCATTAGGTATAATCACCGAGTTAGGTTGCAAAAATATTACAGCCGTCAGATTTAGATCGATCTGAAATAAACTTGCATATGACGGTGTCGATACCATCGACGCGGGTCGATGGTATCGACACTGCGCGATATCGGCAAGTCTTCTTTTCTTTTTGTTGTTGCGCCTGATGCTGACTCGATACCATTAACGCGGGTCGATGGTATCGACACCCTTAGGCATCGGTTTTATCCCTTTTCCATCACTGAAACTCCACGTGTCGATAGTATCGACTTTTGGATCGATAGTATTGACTGTCTGCTCACCAGCAACCTGATTGTGACTCGATACCATCGACTTCTCTATCGATGGTATCGACTTTGTGCTACTCCTGGCGGCTAGCAACCTGTGGTTGTGTCGATGGTATCGACAGCCGTCGATGGTATCAACAGCTGCAGATATGCATTTTTCCTGAAATTGCAAACCAAAACCACATAAGCCGAGATAAAACATATCATTGTAATCATTTATGCTCAAAACAATAAAATAAGAGAGAATTGATGCTGAGAAGGATCATAGACTAAAGTAAGTGAATTATGCAATATTAACCACCAAAATGACCAATAATTGCATAAAACGTGAGTAAAACAAGTCTATAAATGTGACTCAAAATCATCGCATCAAACTCCCCTAAGCTTGAACATTGCTCATCCTCGAGCAACAAAACTTTAGAATAAAATTGTGAGAGTCAACTAAAGAACATATCGTCACAACAAACATCACCACATGATCCCCGCCGAACATTCACAAACTGACCCTCACTAACCACGGAATGATAATTACCCTAAAGGTGATAGTAATCATCCATGAAAGATATCTACCTCAAAAATAATGAACACTATCACATAAGGCAATTAACATAATAAAATTCTTTGGTCCAGACTCGATGCATCTTGTGACCTTCTATTCTATGTTGCTCACCCTAACTACCATCTACATGGAAGCAGTTCTCCTGGTATTAATGAGTGAGGAGAAAATCACTGTGGCCTACCAATTCGAGCAACGGGTGGATGGAATGGGTGGCTCATAGAAGAAATGGAAGCATTATACGATTTTAACATGCACAAAGCAAAAATGACCTAAATGATGCATATGCAAGTGTAAATGCCCTAATGCCTACATTTGGGTGGAATGATGCATGCACTTTCATTCCATCTCAAGGTGAGATGGAATATCTAAGAGAACTACATCATGTACTTATTCTTATTAGTATGTAGTGAGAACATGTTCCTTTCTCCCTCTCATTACTACTTACTTCTCAATTCTCTTTTCTTTTTTTTCAAAACTTTGTTTTCAAGTCCTTATTTTCATAGCTGACAACGAAATGTTTGTGAGGCTCATTTAATGCTGCATAACTTATACATTTGAAGCATTCAGAAGGTATAGAACAAGTTCATCACCTTTTATGTTTCAGAAGACATAAGATGCATGATGTACTATATGCACAAAAATGGGAATGCATCTACAAAATGATAATTATGCAACTAAATGACACACACCTAAGGATAATGTGCATGTATAGCTATTCTATCTTTTTTTTTCTTTTTTCATTCAAAAATATGAGAAAATAGTTGTAATGCAAGACCTATCTACATGGAATGCAATCAAAGAGATTAAAACTGTACTACACCTCCAGTTCTTAAGGTGGATTATGGAAGCAATGGGGTGGATAGATCACAAGACTAATTGACTGAACCTTTGAAAATTATTATGTGTCCCTCCTTACTGACCTGCGTAGTAATTAATAGGTTTTTCTCTCTTATTTCAAATTAAAGTCTCATTATCATTTGGTCAGTTTAGGCTCAAACAACCAATTCTGTCCACTTTTCATGAATCATGGGAATGTATAGTTTGTGATTTTCTGTTTTAGAGTTGACAAACCCAATTATTTCGTTAAGTTATGTGCTCAAAGTTTAACAACACAAGCTTGCAAAAACACTAAAAATTTTCAAATTTGCCACTAATTCCCAAGTACAGGCAACGAGATATAGAGTTGTTCCAACTCCCCCCTAAGCTTGAATTCGACTATGGCCTCATAGTCAAAAATAACCTTAAAAGGTGGAATAGAGATACCGATCATTCTTCAGGAGGAGGCGGGTATTGCGGTGTCGTGGGGTCCCAAGATGGGTATTTTCCCTGAAAGCTCAGATCGTACTGGGGCATGGGCGGAGGTTGTGGATACCCCCCAAAGTAATTATGGCTCCAGTTTGATTATAGAAGGGCTGCTGCTGCATCTCCATCCTATGCAACTTGTCGTGGATGTGTTGTTGGTTGTCGAGGAGGAGGCACTCATTTTCAAAAATGTCCCTCTGATTATCTAACATCCAGTTTGTCGTATCCTGAATACCGGCGTATGAAGTTGTATGGTGCAGTTGGGTGTGCTAGATCTCTTGCAGCATTGTATACATCCCCTGTATGGAATATACATCCTCTCCTTGAGGAGAGGGTTGAGGTGGCGGAGGCTGTGAAGATGAAGATGCACCCAGATGCATGCGGGGACACTTCCTAGGTGCCACTCGAGCACGAAGAGGGGTGAAAGCCTCCTCTTCCTCTTCAGGCTCGTCGTCGTCATTGTCATTGTCGTCATTGTCGTTGTCTTCATCCGAGTCTTCAATGGCTATGACAGGCCATCTAAAATGTTGAGCGCCCACGATGTGGAAGACAGGGTCTGGAAGTGAACACTCTTGATATGCTCGATTGACATGGCAGTGTGCATATGCCAAGCCATCACGAAGAAGGATGCGGTTGGAGCGGTGCAGATGATGCAAGTTGACCTTGCTCCTGTTGGAGAGGGGAGTAAGCTGGGAGAAATTTAACCCAAGATAGGAGGCCAGTGGTGTGATGAGCCCTCCAAAGTGGATTGGAGCCTTCCGCGTACTCCTCTTTACAGCCAACACGCGCGTTAAGAAGAACGTGCCCCAATTACACTCTTCTCGCTTCAGCAACTTGTGCAGGGAAAACAAATCTGTCTCTTGAAACTTGCTGAGAGACAGGTTACCACGAGCGAACAAGGTGGTGCAGAGCATGTGGTTAAGAACCCGCACAAATAGATGCTCAAAATACGCAACCGCCGCATTATGGTTGCTGACAGATTTGCCCGGTGGCGCAGTCACAAGCTCGGCGAAGATGTCATCATAGTCTGTCCTGTTATCTGGCCTCCGGTGCTGGTCTCTCCCATGATTCCAGTTGTAGATGGAATTAAACTACCTGAGGGTGAGAGTGTAATCATTGTTGTATAGCTGGAAAGAAATGCGGCCCTTGATCCATTCCCGATCAGTGGCGATGACGTCGTTTGGAACGACACATATGTCCAACGATGCCATGAACTCTACCACTAGCTCCTTGTATGTCGGCCATTCACCAAAGAATGGTTGGCCATCGGCGTGGAATTCCATCTCATCAGGCCTCCTTCTCGTATGCCTTGCCTGCCCCTTTAGAACGTAGGCAAGATTGGGCTCGAACCCAAGATAAAGAACCATGTCATGATCGACATATCGGGTCGGCTCTATCTTTCTCTTCATAAGTTCCTCATAGACCTTCCGGACCTCCACGGAAGGATAGACAATCTGTGGGCACGGAATAGATGTAGTGGGTGGAGGAATGAACTCAGGGATCTCCATTGGAGCCGCATGTGAAGAAGAAGCACCAGTTGTACGCACCATCGTCGTCGTGAAAGAAGGAATAGAAGTCGGAGCTCGGGGAAGATCAGAGAAGGCAATCTCCGCTCGGTGAAGGCTCGGGGAAGAACTCGCTCCTTGGATTCTCATAGCCAGGCTCCGATTGCACAACAAGATGCACGGCACAAGTGGATGAAGTAGTCCTTGAAGGTGTGAATCAATTTGACAACAACATCTCCCTTTTATAAACACGGTCGTCGCTGCTGTGCAAGCGTCAATACCATCGACCTGAGTCGATGGTATTGACTCATGTGGTGCAATTCATTCTTCCGCTAGTATCGACGGTTGTCGATAGCCCAATGTGGGGGCCCAGATCAATGACGCGTCGATACCATCGACGTGGGTCAATGGTATCGACCCATCCCACAGATCGACTCTCTTGATGTAGTGATCGTCGTTGATTTCCTCTTGCAGATCGGTGATGTGTCACGTCGATACTATTGACGCAAGTCGATAGTATCGACTTCTGCTTAGGGCAAACACCCTCGCGAGGCCCAGCCGCCGCTTCTTGTCTGTAACCGGGTCGATACCATCGACACGCCCGTCGATGGTATCGACTTCACTAAGACACTTTTCATCTGAATATCTCTAGAGATCTCGCGAGTATCGACATCCATGTCGATACTATCGACCTCGTTCTGGTGAGCAACCTGATGGTGGTTTGATACCATCGACAGCCATCGATAGTATCGACTTAGAGAAATTTTTGCAGCCGCCTACCTGTGCCTATCTCGATACCATCGACACTCGCGTCGATGGTATCGACCATGCCTCAGTCCTACACATTGAACAAACGATCAAGGTATCTTGTTTACACTAAAAATAGAATCGAATCAAACTAATGTACAAAAGTGACAGAAACTAAATGAAACTACCGATTGCTGGGTTGCCTCCCAACAAGCGCCCTTATTTAACGTCTTAGGCTAGATGAAATCAAGCTCCTCATGCATCTGGAGGAGCCATGAATTTGACCTCATGCACTCTCCTCGTGTAATCTTCACTGAAATACAACTTCAATCGCTGTCCATTAACCAAGAATTGTCTCACCATCACGCACCATGATTGCGCCATGTGGCCTGACCTCCTCTACTGTGAACGGTCCACTCCATCAGGATTTCAATTTCCCAGGATGCATTTTCAACCTGGAGTTGAACAAGAGTACACAATCTCCCTTCTTGAAAACATGCATCTGAATATGTCGATCGTGAATCAGCTTTGTTCGCTCCTTGTAGATCTGTGAGATTTCATAGGCATTCATCCTCAACTCGTCAAGTTCATTTAGCTGTAACATACGTTTCTTTCCTTCTTCATCATAGCTCAAATTCAACTTCCTCAGTGCCCAGTGCGCCTTATGCTCCAATTCCACCAGCAAATGGCAGGCCCTATCGTAAGCCAATGTAAAAGGTGTAGTGCCTATATGTGTCTTAAACGCCGTCCTATACACCCACAAAGTGTCCGGTAGCAAGGTACTCCAGTTTGTTCTCATCGGAGCCACAGTGCGCTCCAAGATCTTCTTAATTTCCCTATTGGAGACTTCCACTTGCCCCTGTGTCTGCGGGTGGTTCGGGGTACCAATGTTGTGCTTTACCCCGTACTTTTTCAATAATGCCACAAATTTCTGATTCCGGAAGTGTGTACCTCCATCACTAATAATCATTCTTGGTACACCAAACCTACAGAAAATGTATTCTTTGACAAACCTGCACACTATGACAGCATCATTAGTCCTAGTGGGTATTGCCTCTACCCACTTCGATACATAGTCAACAGCTAATAGAATGTACAAGTTAGAATTGGAGGACACAAACGGTCCCATAAAATCAATACCCCACATATTGAACACCTCGACCTCTTGAAATACATTGAGGGGCATCTCCTGTCTTTTTGAAATGTTACCTGCCCGTTGGCAGGAATCACATTGTTGCACATAGTCATATGTGTCCCTGAACAAAGTAGGCCAGTAAAGGCCACTCTCAAGTACATTGGCCGCAGTTTGAGAACTAGCATGGTGGCCACCCATCGGTAGAGTATGGCAATGGCGGAGGACACTTTCATATTCCACTTCCGGTACACACCTGCGCAACACACCATCCCTGCACTGCTTTAACAGAATAGGGTCATCCCAGAAATAATAACGCAAAGAATGGAAATTTTTCTTTTTCTCTTGGTATGTACAATCATCTGGGATAATTTTGTAGGCAAGATAATTAACAATGTAAGAAAACCAAGGATCTTTAGATTTCACAGATAGAAGTTGTTCATCAGGAAACGTCTCGGTAATGGGTATATGCACATCCTTCTCATCTACCCTTTCCAACCGAGACAAATGGTCTGCAACCACATTTTATATTCCCGCCTTATCTTTGATTTCAATATCAAATTCTTGTAAAAGTAAGATCCACCTAATCAGTCTAGGTTTGGCATCCTTTTTCTCCATCAAGTACTTAATGGCGGCGTGGTCCGTCCATACCACGACTTTAGATCCTACAAGATATTGTCGGAATTTTTCAAAAGCAAAAACAACGGCGAGAAGTTCTTTTTCAGTTGTCGTGTAATTCATTTGTGCTTCATTTAAGGTTTTGGATGCATAGAAAATCACAGTGGGTTTATTGTCCACACGTTGTCCCAAAACTGCCCCCACTACAAAATCTGATGCATCACACATCAGTTCGAACGGCTTTGTTCAATCCGGTGTTTGCAAAACCAGAGCAGAAATCAATTTCTCTTTAAGCACATTAAAAGCATGTAAATATTTTTTGCTAAAATCAAACACAGCATCCTTCTCCAAGAACTCAGATAATGGTTTGGTGATTTTTGAGAAATCTTTTATAAAGCGGCGATAAAACCTACATGGCCTAGAAAACTCCGTACCCCTTTAACCGAATTTGGTGGGGGCAATTTGGAAATAACTTCGATTTTCACCAGGTCTACCTCCAACCCTTTGCTAGACATTTTATGTCCAAACACGATCCCTTCGCTAACCATAATGTGGCATTTCTCCCAATCGAGGACCAAATGTGTGTCCTCACATCGTTGTAAAACCTTGTCCAAATTGTATAAACATTCGTCAAAAGATGCACCATAGATGGAGAAATCGTCCATAAAAACCTCCAAACAACGTTCAACCATATCGGAGAAAATGGCAAGCATGCAACGCTGAAAGGTTACTGGTGCGTTACACAAACCAAATGGCATATGGTGGTATGCAAATGTTCCGTAAGGACAAGTGAAGGTAGACTTCTCTTAGTCCTTCAGATCAATAGAAATCTGATTTTACCCCGAATAACCATCGAGAAAACAAAAATGAGATCGGCCTGCTAATCACTCTAAAATGTGATCAATGAATGGGATAGGAAAATGATCCTTAAGCGTAGCAGCATTCAATCTATGGTAATCTATACATACACGCCACCCGGTTACCAGATGGGTCGTGACAGGTTCATTTAACAAATTATGTGTAATAGTAATTCCCCCCTTTTTAGGGACTACCTGTGTAGGACTCACCCATGTCGAGTCGGATATAGCATAGATGATACCTGTAGAAAGGAGATTAATCACCTCCTTCTTGATGACCTCCATCATGCTAGGATTCAGTCGACGTTGTGGCGGAATTACCGGTTTGGCTCCCTCCTCGAGCCGGATCTTGTGCTGGCACAATGTAGGGGAAATCCCCTTAATGTCTGCTACTGACCACCCGAATGCACATCAGTGTTTCTTCAGCACGATCAACATTTGATCCTCCTCTTCAGCATTCAGATATGCTGAAATAATCACTGGAAGCTTTTCACCTTCAGCTAGAAATGCATATTTCAAGTGTGGTGGCAATGGCTTCAATTCTAATTCCGGCGGGCTGATTAAGGATGACTGAAGCGGTGGTGGGAGTTCTCCAACGTCTTCATAATACCTAGTGTAGAAACACGGCAGCACCTGAAGCATCTTGGCACACTCTTGAAGTGACTTGTTTCTCATCCAATAATGTGTTATGTTAACCAGGCAGGCTTCAAGAGGCAGTTATGGATATGTATTGAAGATAGAACTTACTATGGCCTCATCTTCAGTAGAAGGCGGAATGTCCTCCTCTTCATCATTGGGAAAACCCACAGCCTTACTAAGAGACACAACCTTGGTCTGCTCCATGATGTCTACAGCCAGTGTCCCTTTTTCTACTTTAGTCATTACATGAGCCATATCTAGAAATTGCTTCCCTAGACAAATAGAAATATTCTAATCAAAGTGCTTCATCATGCGGCATTGTTCCTTGGCTTTTGATTGTGTTGTGCTGGAAGGCATGACTATCTCGAACCGATCGTCAGCGATACCCAAGGTCAACCGACCTCTTCCCATCTCAAGTATCATGTCAGCAGTGTCTTAGAAAGGTCATCCAAGGATTAACTCATTACCTTGTTCGTCTTGCATTTCCATTACAACAAAGTCTGCTGGAAATACAAACCGATCAACTTTCACCAACACATCTTCACAAATACCATACGGATTCACCACTGAATTATCCACCAACTGTATTGTCATATTGCTTGGCCTTGATTCTTTCAATCCCAATTTCTTGAACGTAGAGAGAGGCATCAGATTTATGCTTGCCCCGGAACCACACAGTGCTTCGCCGAATTTCACCTTACCAATGTAACATGAAATATTGAAGCAGCCCGGATCCTGCCTTTTTGGTGGTAATGTGCCCATGATGAAAGCACTCACCTGCTCCTTGAGAACCACAACCTCAGTATCAGGGATTTTCCTTTTCTTTGTGATGATGTCTTTCAAAAACTTACCATAGGAGGGTATCTGCTCGATTGATTCTAAAAGTGGAATGTTGACAAAAAGCTTTCTAAAGCTGTCCAGAAACTTCTTCAACTGTGCATCCACTTTCTTTTCTTTCACGCTATTTGGAAATGGGACCGGGACAGCCTGTGCCCTTTGATGCGGCGACACATATGGCGTCCTCTTCTGTGTCTCCTCCTCAACATTAACGGGTTCTGCTGTGACATCCTCTGCTATATCCTCAACCGGTTCTGTGACTGGAATTGGCACTTCCTCTGTGGCCTCACCTTCGGTTTCTGACTGGGGTTTGCTTGGTTCATCGGCCCTAGGGTTTAAAATCTTTTTGCCACTCCTAAGCAAGATTGCCTTAGCTTGTTGATTTCCCCCTAGAATGTTTGTATTACCCAGAAAGCCTTGCTGTGTTGGCTTCTTCAGATTTTCTATCTCAGCTGCCATCTGCGCCATAAATGTCTCTATCGTCCTCATCTGAGCCCCATGGCTTTGTAGGGTCTGCCCAAATTGATTCATGAATTCCCCTTATTTCTTGATCTGCTGGCCAAAAGTGTTCATTAGTTCTTGGTTCTGCTTTATCACTTGGTTGAGAAACTCAGTGCTCTTATCCTCCGCCACTGGTTGGGGTTTTGCATCGGGTTCCTGCAAGAAATTATTTGGATCCTTCCTGGAAAATTTCTTATCTTTCCTCCATGAATAATCGTTGTTTATGTACCCTTGCTGCTGGCGCATGAACTTTACTTGAGCCTCATCATCTGATTCTGCGTCTTCTTTTGCAAGCAGTTTCTTGGCGAGAAGCTCCATCTTCTCATTTAGCTCTTTGATGGCCTTTGACTCCCCCACAGCTCGAACATGCTCTACGGCGTCTCTGTCACCCCAGGATTGCTTCTTGGCCATGTTTTTCAGAATTTCCCAACATCTCGTGTCTGTGTTGTTTAAGAAGAACCCTGAACCTGCGGAATCTACGTTACTTCTATCATGCTCGGAAAGAGCAAAATAGAAGATTTTGACCTGTGTCTCCTTGTCAAGCCCATGATGCAGGCACCTCCTGAGCATGATCTGAAACTGTTCCCAGGTCTCAGAGTAAGTATCTCCTACCGTCTGGCTGAAATTATGGATTTTCCTGATCATATCATTTGTCTTCTCAGGCGGAAAGAACCTTTCAAAGAACACTTCCACCATGTGGTTCCATGATTCCACATACTCATCGTCAAGATTATGCAACCATTCTCATGCATTTCCCGCCAGAGAGCTCGGAAACAGCTTCAGGTACAGTGTCTCCTGTGGGAACATGTCTATCTTGATCATATCGCAGTTCTCCACGAATTGACTTATGTGAGTCACGGGGTCTTCTTTATTTAGCCCATGGAATGCATTTGACTTGACCAAGTTGATTAATGCAGGATCAATCTTATAAGTCGGAATGTTAATCTCTTGCTTCTTAATGGGTCCCTTTGAAGCGGATGAGGAAGAAGCCTTTATCTTCTCCCATATCGTCTTCTCATCTGCCATGGCTTCTTGTTCTGGGTCGAAATCTATATCTTCCAGTTGGATTTAAACATTGTTCTCCTCGTCGTCAGGTCCCGGAAGTGGAACCTCTGGTAATTGCTGCGTGTGGTCAGTGCTACGTGTCCTCACCATGCACCAGTACCTACAAAATGGTAATTTCAGTTCAGTACCGTGCTAGACGATTACAAAATGTGAAAGATAAACTATGAATTTTAAAAAAATCAGAATAATAAAAATTAAAAAGTGGCCTAGAATGACCGCTTACAGCACTCGTAGTGCTGACAATTGTCGTGTCCCCGGCAACGGCGCCAAAAACTTGACACAATTTTATCGTGCGTATAACACAAGTGCACGCGTCAATGTAGTATAGGCCCTTGTGAGGCCCGAGTCGAACTCAGGGACACTGAATTATCGGTAGACTACTACTAACTACTTACAATCAGCTAGACCGATAAATAGGTTATGAGAGTTGTTTTAGAAATAAAAGAAAATAAAAGAAAACAAAGCAATCGATTAAATGTTTAGTTTAATCAATTCAGGTGGAGATCTTTAGGATTGTGGTTTCACCACGGGTTTTCATTGTATGAATTTCCATATAATAATTCAGGTTCATCTCTCAATCCGGGTAGTGGCATGTAGTCATAATTGCCCACTGTCGTGGTACAATTCACTACCTAAGTCTAGGTTGGTTCCATCATCATAGTAACCTATACCCTAAACTAGGTGCATTAGAATCGACCTCTGGGTGTCCACCATTAACCTTACATCACCTGGTTCAAGGGATTTGTTAATTAATGTGAATTTCGTCTCTTTTTAATCGTTAATTCTTCTTTTAAAGTAATTAAAGGTATTAGATTATTATTATGGTGATCAAGCATAACAATATAATGGAGAAAACAAAATCATACCACAGATATAAGAGATAAATGATGAATTACTATGATAAAAATGTCATACAATGCTTGCCCGAGCTACTCCCAGTCCTAAAGAAAAAGGGGATTAGCCCCGCATGTTCATCTCAGAACAAGACATGGTTGAGAAAAAGGGGAAACATGGAGAAAAACGTGAATAAGTAATAAAAACCCTGAACAGAGAAGGTCCAAGCATTCCTCAGCGTAGAATGCACGATCTACAGCCTTTCGGCGATGGAAAATGTCTTCTTCGGCTTCCGGAATGGCTGGGGCATGCTTCTAGGCTCCGTTCTTCTCTCCACACCTTCTCGGGACGTGTGCAGTGGCTAATGACGTGATACCCTACTCTTGGCCGCCGTCATTAGGTATAATCACTGAGTTAGGTGGCAAAAATATCACAGTCGTCGGATTTAGATCGATCCGAAACAAACTTGCATCTGACGGTGTCGATACCATCGACGTGGGTCGATGGTATCGGCAAGTCTTCTTTTCTTTTTGTTGTTCCACCTGATGCTGACTCGATACCATCGACGTGGGTCGATGGTATCGACACCCTTAGGCGTCGGTTTTATCCCTTTTCCGTCACTAAAACTCCACATGTCGATAGTATCGACTTTTGGGTCGATAGTATCGACTGTCTGCTCACCAGCAACCTGATGGTGACTCGATACCATCAACTTCCATGTCGATGGTATCGACTTTGTGCTGCTCCTTGCAGCTAGCAACATGTGGTTGTGTCAATGGTATCGACAGCCGTTGATGGTATCGACAGTTGTAGATATGTGTTTTTCCTGAAATAGCAAATCAAAACCACATAAGTCGAGATAAAACCTATCATTGTAATCATTTATGCTCAAAATAATTAAATAAGAGAGAATTGATGCTGAGAAGGATCATAGACTAAAGTAAGTGAATTATGCAATATTAACCACCAAAATGACCAATAATCGCATAAAACGTGAGTAAAACAAGTCTATAAATGCGACTCAAAATCATCGCATCAACCTCCTACACTGGCACACATAGTGCGATGTTTAATCCTGCAATGGAGACGAATGGATTATATCAAAACACTAAATAATGATATGGCACTGAGAAGCATTGTATATGAGCATATTCAAGGGGTGTATATTAGCATTCAGTGCAAAATAGGGCCAAGAATGGCGAGTAAAACTAAGATGAATATGCATTCATCAAAATACCCCGAACTTAAACGTTGCTCGTCCTCGAGTAACATAAAATCTAAAACAATCACCAAATGAATAATTTCATCTTGTGTGATTGCCTCATCTTCACATCACGATTGTTTCTTCTCTACTCTGTATGACTAAGCATCTCAACTTCCTGAGACCACTGAACACATCTTACCATATCTTCGTTCCCGCGTTCATTTCCCAACATCACTTCCTCTCCACTTTTTCCAACAGCAAGCATGTCGTAGAGTTTCATAAGAGTCCAGAGACACATGTAGAACAACAAGTGTGCACCTGATCTGACACTGGTGTTTTTCAGGATAAAAGCCTTTAGGTGGAAAAGGGAGTGAAGGGTGGTATGGAAGGAAGAAATAAATCTATCCTCTATTTGACTTGATATTTTTATTGTATAATTTGCAATTTCATTTATTGCATTTTTTTTGCGATCTCTCCTCTATTCGACTCGAGATTGCATTTTTGTGTGTGTGCTTTGGCATCTTTTCTTGGTGGTACGCCCCATTAAATTGTGAGGGTATGGAAGAAGTGGATATAAATAGAGATGGCGTGCCACCTCGAACTTAGGGTTTGGCACTATTTTGGCTATTTTTGTTTCTTTTTTATGGATGGAGGGGTAAGAAGATTATAGAAGAAGTGTAGAAGAGAGTTCAGTTCAGAATGCAACTTAATTTACAATTCAGTGCACCGAGTTGTTCTCCTTATCTTACTCTGCTCAAATAATGACTTGTTGAGGATCCAGTGGAGATTCCATGTTATTGTTCCACTAGTCAGTTAGGAAGCACAATGTGTTTGATCCCTCTTAGTTTGACATATACTTTCCATCTTTCTGATCATGATGTTAGGATTCATAAGCTTCACACGGTGATTTCTAACCATTGGCTAGTTTTACAGATTGTCCCCCTTGAGGCTTCGTTTTGAATAAGGAGGGTATAATGATTCAAAACTGCATGGAAAAATGGGATAGCTGGCTAGGTAATGGATTTGATTGAAACAAAAGCATCAAAACTGCATCAAGTTTCTATACAAACTACTTTGAAAACTTAAAATTTTGAAAATTTTGGACAAAAATGCAACGATGGAATCTTAAGTCTAAAATAGACAGGTGTAGGTGGAAAGTAAAGTATGTACCACCCACCCTCCACCCCGAACTTAGAAATTTGCTCATCCCGAGAAAACTCTATATCCGAGATGGAGGGGAAAACTCGTGTTGGTTGGTCCACCAAAAGTGGTTACATTCCTTTCAGCGACGCGTCCTCCATCTAAAATCTCAAAAATGGAAACTGTCAGAACTTAAGATTGCATCTTGCGATGCATTATCTACCGGGTACAAAATTTTCTAATTCAAAACTGAAAAGAAAAACTAAGTTAAAGATCGTGTTGCCTCACAATAAGCGCCTTTGTTTTATGTCATTGGCTCGACTTGATTCCTTCAATTTTCCAGTAGATATGTTGGTTCAGAAAGATTCATTGATACATCAGTGCTAGTATCAGCTGTAGTGAAATGTCTCTTCAAGCATTGACCATTTGCCACAAAATCGCCTAACTTTTCACTCTATAAAACAAAAGCACCATGTGGAAAGATGCTCTTGACAATGTAGGGTCCAAACCAGCAAGAACAGAGTTTCCCTAGGAATAACCTTAGTCTTGAGTTGAATAGTAAAACTTGGTCTCCCACTTGAATGTCCTTCCTTTTTGGATGACCATCGTGCCACAACTTTGTACGTTCTTTATAGATTCTGGCATTCTCATAAGCTATCATCCTTAGTTCATCCAGCTTCTGAAGTTGTAGAATCCGAGCTTGGCCAGCTTTCTTCATGTCAAAATTCAGTTGTTTGATTGCCCACCAAGCTTTGTGTTCAAGTTCAACTGGAAGGTGACATGATTTTCCATAGATGTGTCTGAAGGGTGTTGTTCCAAGAGGAGTTTTGAAAGTAGTTCGGTAGGCCCATAAAGCGTCATTGATTTTCACTGGCCAATCCTTTCGGTTGTGTGCTACTGTCTTTTCCAGGATAGCTTTGAGTTGACGGTTTGAAACCTCTACCTACCCACTTGTTTGCGGGTGGTAGGGGGAAGCTACCTTGTATGTTACACCGTATCTTCTTAACAATGCTTCAAAGCTTCTTTCCAGAAAATGGGAACCTCTGTTGGATATCACAGTGTGTGGGACTCCAAAATAGGGAAATATAATGTCTTTGAACATCTTGATAACTGGTTTGGAATCGCTAGTGACAGTTGGTATGGCCTCTACCCATTTAGAGACATAATCCACTGTGACAAGAATGTAGCAATATCCATGTGAGGATGGGAACGGACCCATGTAGTCCATTCCCCAAACATCAAAAATCTCTACTTCTTGCCATAGCTTAAGTGGCATCTCATCTCTTTTCGTAATGTTACCCGTCCTCTGACACTTGTGACATGATAGAACAAAGTTGTAGGCATCTCTGGATATGTTTGGCCAAAATAAACCACATTGCAAAACTTTCAAAGTAGTTTTCTTAGAACTCATATGGCCTACAACTGGGCCTGAGTGGCATTGCTCTAAAATAAGTTGGGCTTCTTCCTCAGTGATACAACATCTGTAGAGACCATCAGCATAGAGCTTGAAGAGGTACGGTTCGTCCCAGTGATATTTCCTCACATCATGCATGAATTTCTTCAAATCATTACCAGTACACTCAGGGTGGATGACACCGGCAGCAAGGTAGTTCACATAGTCTGAGTACCAATGAGTAGCTTCTGAGACTTTCATAAGCTGGTCATATGGAAGAGAGTCGTTAATTGGGATCTTCTCAGTTTCCAGAGTGTGGATACGACTTAAGTGGTCTGCTACAACATTTTTCGTGCCTCTCTTATCTCTAATCTCAAGATCAAATTCTTACAATAGGATAATCCATCTTATTAGCCTCGATTTTGCATCTTTCTTCTTTAGGAGGTAACGGATAGCAGCATGATTTGTGTAGACAATGACCTTCGAACCAATGAGGTAGGATCTAAACTTGTCAAAGGCATACATGACTACTAGCAGTTCCTTCTCAGTAGTAGCATAATTCCTCTGGGCTTCGTCGACGGTCTTTGATGCATAATAGATGACATGATGTTTCTTCTCTATACATTGGCCCAAAACAGCACCCACAACATAATCACTGGAATCACACATAATTTCCAATGGGTGATCCCAATCTAGAGCTTAGATGATGGGTGTTGTTTTAAGGGAATGCTTTAGATTGTTGAAACTCTTGACACATTCTTCGTCAAAATGGAAATCAGCGTCCTTTAGCAACAAATTTGTCATTGGCTTGGTTATCTTGGAGAAATCCTTTATAAACCATCTGTAAAAACCTGCATGACCAAGGAACGCACAAACCTCTCTTACATTGGTCGGTATAGAGAGTTTAGAGATCACTTCGATCTTGGCCTTGTCCACTTCAATTCCTCGGTTACTGACCCTATGGCCAAGGACAATGCCTTCTTTTACCATAAAGTGACATTTCTCCCAATTTAGCACAAGATGTGCTTCTTCACACTGTTTGAGGATAAGGGAGAGATGCTTCAGGCACGAGTCATATGAATCTCCATATACAGAGAAGTCATCCATAAAAACTTACATAATAGTTTCGGTTAGACCAGCAAATATGGCTGCCATGCAACGTTGGAAAGTTGTAGGCACATTACAGAGCCCAAATGGCATTCTTCTAAAGGCGTATGTTCCAAAGGGGCAAGTAAAAGTTGTTTTATCTTGGTCATCTAGATTTATAGGAATTTTATAGAATCCAGAGTAACTATCGAGATAGAAAAAATATTCCTGGTGAGCCAATCTCTCTAAAACTTGATCTAGAAAAGGCATCGGAAAGTGATCCTTACGAGTTGCTTTATTCAAATTCCTGTAATCGATACACATCCTCCACCCGGTAACTGTTCGAGTGGGGATGAGTTCATTATCTTCATTCCATATCACAGTAGTGCCACCTTTCTTTGGGACAACATGCACCGGACTCACCCATGGTGAGTCAAATATAGGATAAATGATTCCGGTAGTGAGCAATTTGATGACCTCATGGAGGACAACTTCCTTCATATTTGGATTAAGCTTTTTCTGATGTTCAACAGTTGGCTTGTGGTCTTCCACCATAGGGATCTTATGCATGCAAAGTGCTTGACTGACCCCGGTGAGATCACTCATCTTGTAGCCGATAGCTTTCCTTCTCTTTTAATTCTTTCAGGAGTTTATCTTCTTGTTCGGTCGTTAGATCAGAATTTATAATAATTGGACAGACCTTGAGATCATCCAAAAACACGTACTTTAGTCCCTCAGGTAGGGGCTTCATTTCACGGGCTTCTGGCTTCTCGCACGGCTCTTCAGTTGCATTCACAACCTTGAGTTCCTCAAATTTGTCTTTCAGATCTTCTTTGGCAGTGTTGAGGTGAAGAACACAATCTTTAACTTGTTCGTCAATGGATTTGTCAGTTGATGGGTTTGTAAGAGTCACTTCTAAAGGATCATCTTGTTCATACTCCTCTTGTGTGAGGAGTGACATTTTCTCTATGCAATCAATCAAGTAGACTTCTTCTTGCATGCTTGGTCTTCGCATGCTTTCGAAAACTTTAAACTTGAGGGTTTCTTTACCTAGTCTGAGGAGCAAGGTCCCTGCTTCCACATCAATCAAATCTCTTGCAGTGGCAAGGAACGGTCGACCAAAGATAAGAGGGTATCTGGAATCTTCCTTTATGTCCATGATGACAAAGTCACATGGGACATAAGCGTCTTTGCCTACCTTGACTGGGACATCCTCAATGATTCCCAAGGGAAGAGTCATAGAATTGTCTGCAATATGTATGGTCATGCCAGTTGGAAGCAGTTCTGCAAACCCTAGGATCTTGAAAAGGCTAAGTGGCATGATAGAGATGCTAGCACCAAGATCAGCCAATCCCTTATTACATGAAGAGTCACCGATATGGGACGAAATCCCAAAGGATCCTGGATCTTTCTGCTTCTTGGGCATCTTGCTCTGGATGATATCAGAAGTTGTTGTTGCTAACTTGACTATCTTGCATTCTTCAATTATATACTTTCTTGTGAGGAGAGACTTTAAGTATTTTTTCCAGGCTGGTATCTCAGCCAGAGCATCAAGAAAGGGTATATCAACATGAAGCTTCTTCATATCTTCCTTAAACTTATTGAAACAAGTATCGAGCTTTGTTTGCTTTAAACGAGCTGGGAAAGGAGGATGAGGCTTGTACACTAGCACATCTGGATCAGGTGTGTCTTCTGACTCTGCAGTAATTGGTTCCTCCAAACTTACTTTGTCTGTCTTATCAGCAGTTGGTGGTTCCTTCAGTTGAGACTCATGTATTGTAGAGTCTTGGACATTCACAAAGTCATCATCGTTTGTTGCTATTATTGGTATCTTGGTAGGGGTTCAGAGTAGTCTTTCCCGGACCTGGAGGTAACATCCTTCAGTTGTTCAGGATGCTTAGGATTGTTCTCTGGTTGGCCAGTGAAAGCTCCAGTAGGAGGCTTGAGGCTAGCTAAAAGTTGAGCTAGTTGAGATTCAATAGACTTTTGATGGGCTTGCTGGTTTGCTATCACGGTTTGTTGAGACTGCAATATCTTCTCAATGGTTGATAGTTTGTCATCGGGAGAGATGGGGCTGGCTTGTTGCCCTTGTTGTTTCTGTTGATAAGGGACTTAGTTGGGGTTCTGGAATTGAGAATTGTTTTGATACTGGTTGTAGTTTCTATTCTGATAGTTACTCCTAAAGTTCCCTTGATTCTCGAAATTTTGTTGTTGGTTATACTGGAATCCGGGTGGGCCTCATTGTTGATTATTTGAACCAAGTTGTCGTGAGTTTTCCGCTCTTGAAGGCTTTCCATACTGAAAACCTGGGTGGTTTCTATTCTGATTCAGATTATAATATCCTTGACCAGGGATAGTGTTGATGGAATTCAGACTTTCAATTTGACCATTATCTCCTTCGGCACAAGTATTGCCCATAACAACATCATAGAGAATGTTACAAGCTAGAGTTGAATGATCTGTACCTTTACATGCTTCAAAGAACAATGAAGCTGACTTGACTTGTTCTTGTTGTCGAGGGGGCGAACGTCTTCTTTCATATGCGGAAAAAGATGATTCAAGTTGGCCTTGCTTGGCAACTAGAAGTTTAAGAGACTCGGCGATAGACTTGTACTCAGGAGTAGCTTTTTCCATAGCAACCTTCAACACTCCTTACTTACGGGTCTACCCTAGTTAGCTTGGTTTTCAGCTCCAAGAGTGACAACCTTCCATGTGATGTCATAACTCTGACGCATGAAGTTTCCTCCATATGAGGAGTCTAAAAACTTCTTGATATCATCATCCACACCCCTGTAAAAGATTTCGATGAGTTGATTGTTAGGAATGTCATGGTGTGGGCACTTGCGTAGAAGCTCTTTGTATCTTTCCCATGCTTCAACAAGGGATTCTCCAGGGACCCGAGTGAATTGTATTATTTGGCCCCTAATTTCATAGGTGAGAGAAGGAGGATAGAATTTCTCCAAAAAAACATTTTGAAGTTGTTCCCAAGTAGTGATGGGTTCGCATTGTAAGGAGTTATACCAACTCATGGCCCTATCAGAAAGAGAGTATTTGAAAAGACGGAGTCTGATGGCATCGTCTGAGACTCCATTTTGCTTTGTCATAGCACATAGATCTATAAATCTTAGAAGATGTTCCTGACTATCTTCTCCTTTTTTACCATAGAAAGGGCTATTCTGAAGTAGGGTTATCCAATGTGCTCGGATCTCGAAGTTTGGAGCATTGATGGGAGGAGGTTGTACTGGGTGATGAACGTCAGCAGCTTTAGGGATGGAGAATTCTCTAAGGCCTTTTTGTAACTTAGCGTGTTGAGCTGCTACTTGAGATGCTTGGATTTCTTCTTGAACTGCAGCTCGGGCTTCTTGCATAAGCCTATTTCTTTGCGCATTAAGGGCTTGAGCTACCCTTCGAGCAATTTCCTCCTCTTGAGCCATCCTTGCTTGGTTCTCTATGTTCTAATGATGAAAGGTTCTGTCTATCTCAAGGTCAAAGCTAGTAGAGAGTCTGGGACTGTCCAAACGGTGCATACACTAGACTTTGTGGATACCTAGGATGGAAAGATCTTTTGGTAGTAAGATGGATGGAGTAGAAATGAATTCAAGTGGATGATCAATTGTTATCAAAAGGAAAAGTAAAATCCTAGATTAGCCTCAAAAGAACTCGATTTAACTAGTTGATTCTGTTGTCCCCGACAATGGTGCCAGAATTTTACGTGGAATATTTTTTTTGGTACAAAATCTCCTGTGTCTTTTTATATTTTGAGAAAAAGGGGGTGGAAAGGAAAACATAATCAGTGCCTATCAAGCCATTAACTGATTAAAAACTTAGTAGGTGAAGAAACTAGCTGAAAACAGAGCAGAAGAAAGCGCTAAAACTTGTCTGCATAAGAAAACTATTTCTTTAGAAGGAAAAAGGTACTCTGTAACTTAAGCCACTGAGCTTCTATCCCTGTATATTTGTTTTCATGAACACGAAGATTCCTTTCATGCCAGAGAGTATAAAGAATCAGTAAGGCATAAAGATGGGCATCCTTACTCGACCACTTGATCAAATCATCACAGCAGCTCGGAGTAGGACCAAAAGACTGACCTTTTGCCCATAACTCCTTAGAATAGGGACAGTTGAACATAATATGAACAACATCCTCACAATCATTCCTACATAAAAACCACATAGATGAGGCAAAAATTCCCAACTTCATGATATAATCAGTAGTTAATAGTATAAGATGTGCAACCTTCCAAGCATGAATCTGAAAGTTCCTTGGGCTCGCAAACTTCCAAACCCATTTAAAGATCTCAGACCTGCAACCTTTCTCTCTAATATTTTCATATATGAGAGAAAATCTAGGATAAGACACACCCATGAGACTAACAGTATCATTGCCTCCGGAAATGATACAGTTATCCTTTAACATTTTTAGAATAGGATTGTTTCTTCTATTGTGCAGAATATTCCAAGAGCCATCCTTAATGATGTGGCTTAACAAAGCATCATTTGGAACCCTAGGGCTGAGAGCCATCTTAGGACCAATGACATCCATCAAGAACTTGTTACCAGGTAACCAGGGGTAACCCCACTGACTAATAGACTTACCATCACCAACAGAAAACTTGAGATGAGGAATCAGTAATTCTCTAACACGAATCAATTGATTAATGAGCTAGGAATTTGAGCTTTGCACATTAATCAGCCAAACTGAAGTTTTGTGAAAGTACTTCTCATGAACCCAACGAACCCAAAGGTTGTCTTTCTTAGCAGCAAGATTCCAAAGATTAACAATGGAAGCAGATTTAATAGAAGCCCTCATAGAAATGATACTTAATCCCCCTTCATCCTTAGGCAGAATGATATCTTTCCACTTCACAAGATGAACACCACTTTTAGCATCAGAGCATCCCCATAAAAATTTTCTACAAATTTTCTCGATATCTTCAGCTATAGAAAATGGCAGAGGAAAGACAGAAGACCAAGACCTTTGGATGGCCATAATAGTAAACTCAATGAGTTCCAACCGCCCAGCCATGGATAACAAATTAGATTTCCATCCATCCAACCTAGCTTTAATTCTATCCATCAACGGAGCACAAAAATTCTTCTTAAGCTTACCAATAAACAAAGGAACTCCAAGATATCTATGAGGTAGGGATCCTTCATAAATATTAAGGATGGCTTCCATCTCCTTCTTATCCACATTACAACTATAGAAAACTAAACTCTTTAAGGGTTCAAACATAAACCAGTCAAATTATTAAGATCTTCAAATAGAGAACTAATATTCCGGGCATTATGAGCATTAGCTTCAGAGAAAATCATCAAATCATCGGCAAAAATAAGATGAGACACACTAAAATTGGCAGAAGCTCTAAGTGGAGAAATTTTCTTATCATCAATAGCCTGCTTCATCAAAATGGAAAAGCATTGCATAACAATCACAAAGAGGTAGGGGGAAAGAGGATCACCTTGCCTCACTCCATTACTATGACTAAAAGAGTTAAGAGGTTCTCCATTGAAAAGAACTTGATATGAGGTAGTGAAGAAAATCTCCTTGATCCAAACTAACCAGCATTGAGGAAAGTTCATCTTTCTCATAATAAAAAAAAGCGAGTCCCAATTAATGGAATCATAGGCTTTTGTAAGGTCTGCTTTGATACACATTCTAGGACTGCCATGTGTCCTATTGAAGTCATGAATAATTTTGTTGGAAAGCAAGATAGCATCTTTAATGCTTCTACTCTTCACAAAAGCACACCGATTGGGGCTAATAAGAGAGGGAAGCACGACCTGCAACCTATTAGTCAAAATTTTTGAGATAACCTTGTAAATGACGTTGCATAAGGATATAGGATGCCAATTCTTCAGATCCTCAGTACCATTGCCCTTTGCCTCTTTAAGCAATCTTCCAGTTCTGAAAAAGTCAAGAACAACACGAATAATATCATCTTTAATATCTTTCCAACAATGTTTAAAAAACTTGCCATTAAAATTGTCTAGTCCTGGGCTTTTGTTAACATTTAAATTCATGAAGACATCTTCAACCTCCTTAGGAGTAACAAGCTTGTCCAACGACATCTTTTGAACCTCATCTAGATGAGGAAACACCAACTGATTAAGTTTAGAAATATACACTTCCTCATTTTTATTGAAAATATCCCTATAGAAGTTGTACACAAAACCTTTGAGAACATCAGGGTTAGACTCCAAATTGCCATTTATGTTAAGGCATCTGATAGTGTTCCTGTGCCTTCTAGTTCTTAAAGAGGAATAAAAGAACTTAGAGTTCATGTTGCCTTCCTTCAACCATCTAACTTGGGATTTCTGCCTGAGCAAGGACTCATACTGAACATAAGCCTCCTTCGCCTTTTTCCGAGCAATAATAGCATCATGAATGAAACTCACATCAGTAGGATTACTATCAAGAGCATTTTGAATGCGATTTGATTCAGACTCAAGAATTCTGTAATTATCAGCCAGATTACCAGACTCCTTGTTCCACTTAGTAAGAGCAGCTCTAACACTTTTTAGTTTGTTATAAACAATATACATAGGGAAGCCATCAACTCCATTCCTCCATGCGTCAATCACAATATTGTTAAAGTTTTCCTTAGAGCACCAAGCATTGATAAATCTAAAAGGGCTTTTAACAACCCTCCTTTTCCCTAAAGTGAACTCAATAAGTCTATGATCACTCATAGAAGATGGATGAGAAATGGCTTTAGCTTCAGGGCAGCACAATAAGAAAACAGAATTAAACAAAATTCTATCAATCTTAGATATGGCAAAATTACCCCCTTCCTGATGATTATCCCAAGTATAGAAAGATCCATCAGTATCAAGCTTGAATAAACCAGTATAAGTCAAGCAATCATTAAAATCATCCATACATTTTTTTGACGGAGGATCCTTACTAATGCAATCACCATCTCTCCTAACAGCATTGAAATTGCCAATTAGACACCACGAGCAAGTAATAGAATCATAAAGTCATTCAATGTCCTTCCAAAGCTGAGATCTATCATAATCATCATTGTATCCATAGACACCAGTCAAGAGAAAAGACTCATCATCAATAGAAACATTCATATGCACATACTGATCCGATTCTTCAATTTTGGTGATAGTACAGACGTCTTGTCTCCACAAAATAAGAACTCTACCCAACACATGGGACTCATGATTAGAAAACCAAGAGAATCCAGGAAAATACTTGTTAACAAGCTTTTGAATCTTAAGTAACCTAACTTTCATTTTAGATAGAACAATGATATGGGGATTCCTCTTGCTGACCTCCTCCTGGACTTTGAGGATCTTGTTATTAAGACCTCTCACATTCCATACCACGATATTCAAAGAAGAACTATCCATTTGAACAGATTTCATCCAGTACTTCACTGGGCAGATGGCCTTCCCCTAACTTATTGAATCTGTTATTTAGACTGGCCTTTTGGTCCGCAATCTTCTTAGTAGCCTTTGCCTTCTTTTTATTCCTAGAAGCTTTAAATTCAGCTTCCTTTCCTTTGTTAGCTTCAGGAGGCGTATTATCAGGCGTAATGTCGATCACCTCGTCTGTGTTAGACCTTTTACTTTTTTCTTCAAACTCTTTAATAGCCTTCTCAAATGCTTCCCTCTCCTTTTCAGAAATATCCTCTAGCTTATCACTAGAATTCACACCAGAGTCACCTTCATAACCTTCCTCAGATAGGGGTTTATCAGTAATGATGTCCGCATTGATGAGAACAAAACTTTCCGATACATATGTACCTTTCTCTTTAACCATTTTAGGTATCCAAACCTTCTTGACAACTTTCCCACATTCCCCATGTCCGAATAAACCACAAGAGTTACACTTCTCTGGTTTCCACTCATACTCAAAATTGATCGTGTGAGTAGTACCTTCGTCAGAACAAAGTTCCAGCTCCTGCGGAAAACCAAACTCTGCTGGAATTAAAACTTGAAGCCTAGAAAATTCCATCCTCTTGCACTCACTTGTGAGCCTATACATGCACAGAGGAATTCCCAGATAAGATCCAATACGATCAAACATTCATTTATACCACAACTCCAGGGGAATTTTATGAACACAAACCCATATGGGAATATCTGATAGCTTAAATCTCGAGATAATGTCTCTCGATTTCCATCTTAGAAGAACAACCGGCTTCCCTTTGACAGTCCAGATCCCACCTTCCAGAACATCTTCAAGGTCTTGGCTCTCAGAAAATCTAACGATGAAGAAACCATTTCCTCTACCAGTAACCTCTATGTTCCCCGCAATCTTCTAGATCTGAGTAAAGTAGGATTCAAGAGTAGGAAGATGCGGCTTGAAACCCACAATATAACCAGCTAGGCAATTCTTCCACCTTTTCGAGTTCTCATCAGCTTCCTTCTTGGGGTATAGCAGTTTACCTTCCTTTACCGTGATTTCCGTTTTCTCCAATAGAGTATTAGCATTCTTCTTCTTTGGCAAATGGAAGAGTTTGCTCCAGGATTTCCTAGCGAGATTTGGATTGACAGCTTCAACATTGCTTGCCCCAAATAGCACAGGAGGACGGCCTAACACAGAATCGCCATTGGAATCTCCTGCGCCGCCACCTCCGCTTTTCTCCGCCATCACACGGCTGCTTTTTTGACGTGGAATATTATCGCACTAACAAACTCACCCAGGGCTGAAATCCCTAGGTTTTTAACCAAAAGCTTGTGCAATAATACCACCCATAAGAGGATGGGTCTTATCGCAGTATAGTTGAGGATCGAATCCCAAGGGACATCATTTTTAAGAATCTTTTTACTAGTGAATCTAGTTGAATCAAGACTAATATTTAGAACAAAGGTTGGTTTGAGATTAATTAAACTAAATGCGAGGAAAGTAAAAAGTAGGATTAAAAGTTGATTAAAGATTAATGATGGAAATTGTTGGGATGGTCTCGGGTTTTGCCACCACTACACATGCAAACACATCCAATCACAAACATCCGGGCAAGATATAACTATCCAAATAGAGCTACTGCAAAACCCCCCATACAAGCGTCAGGTTCACGTAAGCATCACCATACATATCAGATGTATCGCACCATCCAGATCACATACTTACCACTCTAAAGATACATATATCCAAGTGAAGTAGTGGGGCCCCCTATACGGGCGTCAGGCACATAGAAGTGTCACTGTGGGATAGATGACTCGTCACCTCATGGATCACACACTTATGACTTCAGGGAATCCCTTTCTATTTCTAGTCAGGGAGTCAACTGTGTTAACCGACATTCAAATCCTACATATTGAAGTTCTCGCAAGGTAGGAAAAAAACAAGATAAATGCAAGCAGGTGATCAGTCCACAAGCACACATCGACGATTAACAATGAAATGAAAAGTTATATACAAGCCTTGGAATGTTTAATAAAAGGACATGTAAGCATTGACAGCGGGGCTAGTCCCCACACCCTAATGAAAGGAAACTACTCGCTCATGGTGAGAGAAACAAGAATAACAAGAGAGAGAAGATTCTGCCATGAGCATGGTGAAGAAGGTGATCGCAGTTTGGTGGATAAACGGTCTTCTACACAATGTTGGGACAGATCTAGACAAGGAGGGAAGAACACCACGGCAGACAGGGCAAGTATTCTCTCTCCACCTTCTCTTTCTTCTCGTAGTCCTCGCTCATAGTAGGAGGAGTGGCTCATGGACTTAATAGCGGCGTAGGCACGACATAGATGCAACAGATCTAGATCTGGATCTAGATCTAGATCTAGATCAGGATGGAGTGGCTTGCAGATCTAAGTTTCCACTTCAGATCTGGGTGAACGGGGCACAAGATGACCACAGAGGCAGGATCTTGGCTATGGAGATCGTCTCCTTAGGATCAGGACAGACATGCAGCCTAACGACATCTGGAGATGATGATCCTTTAACAAGACAGGTGGGTGGCCTATTTATAGGCACACTCCACTGACTTACTCTCGCGGTCGCGGTACTGGGTTTCATTGCCACGGTCATGGCCTTGGGAATTGCGATTGTGATTACTCATGCTGCAGTTGCGGAAATGTTGGAGTCACGGGCAATGCTGGAGTCACGGTCGCGATCTTCTGTGGTCGTGGTTCTGTAGGTGGAGGTGTGGTCATGGTCTTCTAGCTTCTCCCGGTCACGGTTATGGAAAATCGTGGTCACAGTCGAAGGTCGTGATCAAGAGGAACTACAGTCGCGGCTGTGGCAGGTCGCGATTAATGGAAGTCGTGGTCGCGATCTACACCATAGGTTTTGGTAAGCATTGATCGCGATCGCAGTCTTTTTCTTCATGACCGCAGTCGCGATCTTTCATGGATCAAACCCACCCCGGGTCGGGGGGAAAAACCGTCCCCTACACCTCCTACACTAGCACACATAGCGCGATGTTGAATCCTACAATGGAGACGAATGGATTGTATCAAAACTCTAAATAATGATATGGAACTGAGAAGCATTGTATATGAGCATATTCAAGGGTTGTATATTAGCATTCAATGCAAAATAGGGCCAAGAATGGCGACTAAAACTAAGATGAATATACATTCATCAACACCCCACCTACATAATCCATTGCTTGAAACCCACCTTAGCCTTCTTGCTTGGCAATGCTAGTGTAGCTTAATCGTCTTTATTTCCCCTAGATAATTGCTTAGTCTTATTAATTAGGGTTAACTTAGATCCTTGCTTGCTTTAGTCTTTAGCTTAGTTCTTAGTTGCCAATTTCCTTTCTAGAGTAGTGTAGATCATCTTGCTCTTGTTTAGTCGATTTCTTAATCTAGTTGCTTAGACCTAACTTTCCTAGGATAATCTAGTTTTTGGAAATTTAGTTTTCATTTTGCCTTTACTTGCTTAGTGTAATCAAACTAAAACCCCTTTTAAACCCTTCAACCCTAGTCTCCTCTTTAGGAACATAGCCAACACTAACTTATCTCTAGTGCCCCCTCTATCCCTGTGGTTCGACCCCCTTTGATCGCCTCTCATCTATGCTATAACATGACCCTATGCGCTTGCGGGAGCATATTTTAGTGTTGTGAGTGAACATAGTTAGGGGAACCTTATAAATTTGAAAGATCATACGTGTGCGCAAATCCCACACCAACATCCTTTTGTATTAACATTATAAACATTCATCTCAAAATCTTTTGTACAAAGACCATTTAGATGTTTGGGCATTGTCATGCAAGATCATATCTTTTGACTGGAGCATCCAAAACTTACTTTATTGATTTATCATCCTTGTCATACAAGATGATCTAAAGTAAATGTTTCTATTTAATGGCATAATGAAATAGCAATTGAACTAAGTCTATTACATTCCCATTGGGTTAAGATAAATTTCAATGCAGCCTAAGCTTCCACAACACTTGATCTGCCTTGTCCATCACTATCCTTCCATGAAGGCATTTACTTCTTATTAGATCATGGACATCAGTATGTTAGATCTTTGTTTGGTATCACATACCAAATTGAAGAAGTGATCAAATTTATCTTATAACATTTATACCTAAAGTGGAGGTTTCAGTGCCTTCCTTCATATTCTTTAGTTCCTCTAACCAAAGTGGACAATTTCTTTTCTAATGTCTAGGCTGGTGACAATCACCTCTTACTTTCTTCACTCCACCTTTTGCTTTGAGATGCTAAATGAATAATTTATAATATGAAGTGTAAATAGGAGAAGATGATTAGCAATGACATTAATGAGAGTATGAAAAGTGATGTGACAATGTGTAATATAAGTGTAAGGAATTAATGTGACATTATTTAGACTTAATAACTTGTTTGGAAAATATTATGTATTTCTTACAAAATAATCTATAAAAATTCTACATGGCAGTAATATGAGGATAATGGAGTTTAAATACAAGTTATTGAGGATTGTGATCTAAATATTGAGAATATTTAGTAAACCCAAATTATGCTTAAAATTCTTAATTAGTAAATGAGAAATACATATGATTTGTACATAGTGTTGAGATATAAAAAAAATTATAATAGTGTAAATATAACGTGACACAAGTAATAGAAAAATAAAGATGATGTAATTTTATAATGGAAATAACGTTAATAAGACAAAATGTTAATTGTATTATATTTGATTAAAAAATATGAATAGTGGAAACCTTAGTAAAACCTGATTTATGAGTAGAGCATGTGAAGTACCATAGATTAGAAGTAGCCACCTAGTTGCTTAGTGTTGTGATATTACATACTCACCCTTCCCTCTTATTGAAAATTCCTGGAAAAAATCCTCTTTGAGGGGTGGAGTGTTATAACATACTGAATCTTGAGTTCATTTTCTATTTAGCCCATTTTCAAGATTTTTATTTCCTTCATTTTTTTTGTCCTTTTTCCTATATTTTATATCTTTTCTATCCTCTTTGGCACAATGCTGAAATTGAGGAATACTTAATGGTTTGAACTATATTTACCCACATTAATTTCAATGAATGGGTTTTTACATAAACATCTCAACTAGAGTGTTAAGTAGAGTTTAATAATGCAAAATGACCATTAATGAGAGAGAATGAATGATTATATTAATTTAGAGATTTTATGGCTTTGTGGGGTGAGAAATAAGAAATGTTATATCTAAATTTATTAAGATAGGTACTAAATATATTTATTAGCCACTTAGCATACAACCAAATACAAAATATGTTAGAAATTAATGTAAAGTTAAATTCCTCACACTTTAACTAGCAAACCCATGAATTTTCATGTCAATTGGTATTTCTCTACCCTCTTAATTAATTAATAAAATATGCAACTCTTATATATATATATATATATAAATGCCTATTCATGGAAAAAGAAAACCCCCTTGACTCCTATTTAGTCTACCTTTAATTTGTTTGACCATTGAATATCAATTGCTTTCACAATTGAATTGGTATTTAAAATCCTAATTATCATAGATTTTTATAGTGGTATTTGATTAGGCAATTAACTATTTCCTAAACCATGTTTTTCCATCATCATAATGCAATATCACATTACTTCCATCCCCTCTATCTAACGTGACATCATGTTCTCCCTTCCGAAATGGGTGTCACCCCAGTGATAACAACAAAAGCCCGTCATCTGACTCCTATATCTTCTCCCTCATTCCTTCCTTTCCACTCACCCTCTTCCCCTAAACCCTAGCCGCCAATGATCCTATAAATGTTCACCCATCTAACATCCACAACTCACGGCAGTTGTTGGTGTTGTAGTTGGCTGACAATGTCTCCTCACCAGTGTCAGTGCTAGAATCATGGGCCACAACACTACATCGATGTCATTAACACCTACCCATCCGACCCTCGATGCCCGGCAACCCCCGACGCTATGTCAGTGTAACTAACACATGCCCATACGACCCTTGACGCCCAACAACCCCCACTGCGTCGGTCACGACGATGCGACGTCGTCAACTTCTGCACACCATCCTCCTCCTTCTCTCCTACGATGACTACCCTGACAGCAACGTCGTTGACTCCTCTCTTGCAACGGTGTCGACCCCTTCTCCTATAGCAACACCATGACAAAATCACGTAACGTGGTGCATCACCCTCACCATAATGGCTCCCCGACACCCCATCTACTCCCCTTGCATCAACCACCAATGACATGATCTCGAAGCTGCCTGCTAGCAATACCCTATCACGAAGCCCCTCTGACATGGCACCCCACTCTCTTCATTCCTTGTTTTCTGCCACATTGACAACAAGAGCACCACCACCCTGAGTTTGATTTCCTTCGCATGATGATGGTTATGCAAGGCTCCATCAGCTGTTGTAGAACCCCTCTATAGAATGGACGTCAAGGACAACTCCTAATCAGCCAGTTGAAAATGGTAAGTAAGTTTATAGTTTAGCCATTTAAACTTGATTAAGATCCTAGATTTGCAAACTTATCTATATCTAAACTTAGCATGGTGGTATAATGCTTCCTTAAGCCTACATGATGTATAATCTTAATACTCACATGTGAAATAGCATATCCCATGTCATGCAACAGATTTGAGTATTAAACCTTAGAATTCACCAATTGTCATTGTGATTATGGGTTGGATGTCTAATTGTCCAGAGGTAATGATAGTATCTTGTACTTGAATCGGTGGCTCACTTTTTCTAAGTAATGGGGAAGAGGAACAAAACATGCCACTAAAAGACTCTACTGAGACAAAGATGGGCTGACAAGAACATAGAGGAGGTAGGATGGGTAGTTGGTCAGATCTAGTATGGGTCGTATGGTGGGAATATATCAGAGTGGTGAAATGAATAAGGGAATTCTATTTTACTAGCCGTAATAGTGTGAAAAGAAGGCCCGGTTCCAAGTTGTTCAGGAATAGAGGCATTGAGTTTCTCAACCCCTTGCTTTAGGATTAGTCAGTTCTATTTCTGGATAGGGGAATGGATATAACTCAGCGGTAGATTGTCACCTTGACGTGGTGGAATTCATCAGTTCGAGCCTGATTATCCCTAAACCCAATGCGAGTTTTTCTATTTTGTTTGTCCCCCGCCATGATCAAACAAAAAAGGCTTGTGGGATTGACGTGATAGGGTAGGGATGGCTATATTACTGAGAGAAAACTATACGGTAATATGAAGTGCATAGATACAAGTTATTCCTTAGAATGAAAGACAATTCTGAATCAGCTTTGTCTACAAACAAGGAAGCTATAAGTAATGCAACTATGAATCTCATCAAGAGTTTGATCCTTACTCAGGATGAACACTGGAGGCATGCTTAACACATGCAAGTCGGATGGGAAGTGGTGTTTCTAGTGGTGGACGGGTGAGTAATGTGTAAGAACCTTCCCTTGGGAGGGGAACAATAACTAGAAATGGTTGCTAATACCCCGTAGGCTGAGGAGCAAAAGGAGGAATCTGCCCGAGGAGGGGCTTGCATCTGACTAGCTAGTTGGTGAGGCAATGGCTTACCAAGGCGATGATCAGTAGTTGGATCGAGAGGATGATCAGCCACACTAGGAATAAGACACGGCCCAGACACCTACGGGAGATAGCAGTGGGGAATTTTTTACAATGGGTGAAAGCCTGACAGAGCAATGTTGCATGGATGTAGAAGGCCCACGAGTCCTTAACTTCTTTTCTCAAAGAAGAAGCAATGATGGTATCTAAGGAATAAGCATTGTCTAACTCTGTGCCATAAGTCACGGTAAGACAGAGGATGCAAGCGTTATCCAAAATGATTGGGCGTAAAGCATCTGTAGGTGGCTTTTCAAGTCTGTCGTCAAATCCCAGGGCTCAACCCTGGACAGATAGTGGAAACTACTAAGCTAGAGTATGGTAAGGGCAGAGGGAATTTTTAGTGGAGCAGTGAAATGCGTAGAGACCGGACATGTATGAGTTGTTTCTTCTTCCTCTATCCCTATCTCATAGGTATAGTGTTTGAATCAATGGAGAACCTTTTCTTCTTTCTGTGTGAATCAATATTATTACATTCAAATTCCTTCCTAATATCTCCCAAGAAAAATCCTGAATTGGATCCAAAATGAACAGGTCGGTGTGAGGTTATCCATGTAGTTTTGCACTCTTTAAATGGGAATCCATTTTATGAAAGATCATGGCTTTCATGCTTTGTTGAGTCGTTTGAGATCCTTTCGATGACCTATGTTGTGTTGAAGGGATATCTATATGATCCGATCGGTTGTGTAAGGCCCGTAGTAGCAACAGAATCAGGGAAAGTATACAGAAAGCTCTTTTCTATTTTCTATTATATTAGTATTAGTTATATTATATTAGTATTAGTTATATTATATTAGTATTAGTTAGTGATCGACATTGTAACAAGATGCACTAGTGTATTTACATTATTAACAGATAATGTACAATCAGAAATCCCTAACAGTACAACATAAATAATGACTCACTCTTGTTTAGAATCATTAGTGAGTGTATTCTTGATTTAATGTATCCTTTACATTAGAAACCATATATAGGTCCATTACATGATAACTATAAATACATATGTATGTAGAGAACACTCTCATCTAAATTGATCCAAGGGAACTTGAAATATGTATAAGAATGCATCTAATTATATTGTCTTCTTATGAATTAAATGGTGTAAAACATAATAATGTGTAAAAGAATATATTTTTATAAACATATATCTAAATAAACATGTTACTTATATCAAAGCATGTGTATATTAGTGAACCTAATAAATATTCATGTGGAATATACTTACACCAATATACATGGTAAGCGTGATATTAGGAATAATATGGATTCACATTATAGAGAGGAAGATGACATCATTAAACCTAAATTGGAAGAAAATATATTATTATTGTCCACATATATATGAATTACTTATGTGACTTATGATGGGTAATTAGAACTAAGATAGATATATAAAGCATCATGTATTCTCTCAACAAAGATTAAAATCATAAACCCTAGCATGACATCAAATGCTCGGGAGTAGGGTAAGAAAAATATAAAAATATAACAAGAATAAATATGTTCACTTTGACTTAGCTAATATAAATAATGTGTTACTAGGATGAAAAGTTGACTTTGTGGACCAAAGTATACTATTCAAGTTAACCTTTATGTGTGAAAAGAGGTATGTGCAATCTAAACCCTATGTTGGGCATTTTGATATCCAACCCTAGTATTTCCAATGAGGCATTGTCTTAGCCTTTATTCTCTTTATTGCCTTCTTGTGACACCTTTACTTCAATTATTTTAGGGTCTTGGACCCCACTTGCAATGTTTTCAATTTATTAAATTTTCCATATAAATTCTTCTAGCATGATGATGAAGATGACTAATTAAATAATGTGGTGTACATGAGTACAAACCACCCATAGTTTGGGCATGAGCCCTGGGGAATGTGACCACTCTCCCCACTTATATATATGTTGTAGGTATTTGGAAATGTGACCACTCTCTCACATATTTGTTTTTGTTGAGTTTAGGTAGGTGTCTCAGCCCTATATTAGCTTAATGTAGTCATATTAAATCATACATGCAACTTTATTATTATCTAACTTGGCATAATTCTTATTTACTTACTTGCCTCATTTTCTTGACCCTCTTAGCATAGTCAACCTATATTATTTACTGCTTTATTTTATAATTGGACTTATTCTTTTATTTGACACATACTTTTATCTCCTCTTACTGGGTGATCCCAACCACCCAGGTTTAGGATCAAAGTACGCAACAGGAGCATGGTGAACCAACCTAACACTAGGAAAAGAAATCCATCCTGTTCTCATGGAGTTACTTGTTAAGTTATTTATTTTTGGAGAAAATTGATGTAGTTGAGTTTCGCTCTACTTAGATCCTTTATTTGTATAAAGTATGTACACCCTTTTAGGAAAAGTTTAATGTACTCTTTATTCAATTGAATATAGTCAAAGTTTTTAACATCCGCTGCTATTAGTTGGATTTGTTTTGCCATTTTAGTAGAGAGGTGATCTCACTTCTTTACAACAACATACCATCTGTAGGAGCCTTCGGGGAATACATATGGTATATCATCCATCCATGCACAGCTTGAAGTCATCCAGAAGACACAACAAAACATGCATCTCGTATAGCAGTACATGTGGTAGGACCAACAACAAATGCATCAATAGGTTAACCATTTGTACTACTACCACCATGTGCAGGAATAGAGAAACCCAGAATGGGTGGACTTTTGGGGTGGTATTTTGGGATGCCAGGAGACCTACCCTCCCCCTCAGGATGCTTATTGGGGATATTACTTACCAGTTCCCTCTAGCCCATCCAAGACCTCCACCTCCTCAGCAACATCAGCCAGACAAGTCTGATCAGCAACTACAGGGAGACATGACCTTTGATTTGCAACACCAGCTATGATCTTCACCCTACTATCCCTAAACTTGTATTTCATGTTGAGGACAACATGGTTCAAAAGTTTGGGGTGCTAGGGCAGTATGCACCACCCTATATTGATCTCTCATTTTGTTTGCACCTGTCTTACCTGATTTTTGGAATTGCTTTCTTTTATCCTTGTTTGTTTAGATTTCTTCTTGTTAGCATTCATTCATACATGTAGTTTAATTTCATACATTTTAGCAAAAATTTTCAAAAAGTTTGCTCTTTTTTCTCTCCATGTCATGCATTGCATTCTCATGCTATTTTTGGTAATTTTTATGTGTTTTAAATTAGGATTTGCTATTTTATGCTTTAAATTCCCTAAATGCAGGTTTAGATGTGATTGATTGCAAAATTGGCACCATTTTGACCAATTTTGCCCAAATGTGAATGTTCTTGCCTAAAAGCATGTTTTCACTTAATCTCCACTATTTGAAATGAAAAGTTTGGTCTTTGAAAAATGCATGTCATTTTCCTAGAGTTTAATGTTATATGGTCTTGATTGTTGACTTTTTACATGTGTGTCACTTCTTTCAATTTTGTGAATGTTTTAGTTGAATTATGAATTGAGAAAGCTATGAACGCTTAGAGCCTATGGAATCATAGGAAATAAATGTGAATATCATGTTTTTCAATCATGTGGTGTGATATCATTTGATGAATTGTTGGATTAGTTTTCATGCAGGAAACCTTATGTTGAGGACTACACTAATGACCCATCTTTGACCTGACTCTTCTCTCACCATATTCATTCCTCTCCGCTCATGAAAGGATGCCTTAGAGCACAAATTTCAGCCTTAGCTACCTCCAAAAAGTTGGGGTGTCCATATCTACATCCCCCTGCTTAACTCTATCCACCATATGCCCTATCTACACCAAGGGAAAAAGAAAAGAAAAGAAGAAAAGAAAAATAAAAAAGAAAATAAAAAGATGCTCCTATTTAAGAGCATCTAAATAAAGAAAATATGAGTGTGTAAAGGCACTCCAAAGAATTTTCCACAATCCTTTCCTCCATTTTCATACCCATTGAGCTAGAAAACACCAAATCTAGCTCACTTTACCCTTTCGACAGCCATGTGGGTCATTTGATGTGGTTTGAGACATAAAATAGAATGTATTAAAGTGAAAAAACACTCCTAGTCATCTTTGATTAATGCCAAAATGAAACAGTTTACCTAGAATGATATGAAGGGCATATTGAAAACTTATGTATTCTATGCTCTATGTTTGAAGTTTGTATGCTCAGTGCTCATTTCATGATTGGTATGTGATAGAGGAGAGGAGAGAGGTGGAACACATGCACTTAGTCACTTTAAGACCATTTAGTCAATAATGATCTTTTGCTATGCATTTGTCATTCTTGTTTATTGAAAGAAATTGAAAAGAGAGATTAAGTTGGAGCATACTTGAGGACAAGTATGTTTTAAGTTTGGGGTGGTGATGCAGCCCTATTTTAGGGCTTCATCCTGTGCTTTTTTGCATGACAATCACATCTAAATAGTTTAGATTACAATTTATTCACCTCAATGTGATCTTTTATAATAAATTCACTTATGTCTCCTTTTGTGTGTATTTTAGGGCACTAATGCATGCATTGATGCATGGGAGAGAGATGAAGGACGTCTATGGGGTCTTACACCCCAAGAATGGATCTATCTCTCCCCTGAGCTTTCCTTGGATGCACAAGAGCAATTCAAAGCAAAAGGAGGACAGATGAAGAAGATAAATTAAAGATCAGAACCAAAAAGCCCCAAAACGGTCGTGGTACATCCACCACAGTCGTGGTAATTTATGCATAAAGAGCTCCAAAATCAACATGGAATGTGCTCAAATTATACTTGAATGAACATGATTGTGGAGCTCAAAACGGTTGTGGTTACTAAAGACCCCACGACCGTGGCCCCTAGAGAGGTCGTGTCTGGCACACTTTACCTCGCCCATGGCCATCACCTCACCTGTGGCAATTTGTGCACTAAGATCCCCAAAATCAATAGAGAATGGGCCCATTTTACACGTGACTGACCATGGTCATGGCCATCACCACGGTTGTGGCCCTTGAAGACCACCTTGCCTGTGGTGTGACCCATGCCCATGGTGAATTGAAGACGCAACGACCTCCAAGTTGCCTCACCCATGGCCTCCTCCTCCAACACAGCTATGATACCCCCTACCCACCACAACCATGGCATCCCACCACAGTCGTGGCCGCTATACATACTTACCATTTCCACTCCACTTCCCACCTTGGTTGTTCCATAGCCCATGATCGTGCCATGCAACCCCCACCACAGTTGTGGCACCTCAACACGGTCGTGGTGACCACCTAACCCTACCTATTTTCACCGTTGTTTTTTCTTACTTTGCCCCTACTTACCCTAGTGCTTCCCTACCACCTATATATAGATAGGTGGCACCCACATCATGGAGGTTACTCTCCCCCAGCTGCCATTACTCCTCCTCACCCTCCCTTGAGCATTCATTGCATTCCCCTTTCATTTATGCTCTCCACCCACCATTTCCACCATAGAAACCTAGTTTTCTAGTTTTTCTACCATAACCCCCTTAATTTCCATGCCCATCATCCACCTTGGAGGAAGGAGGTCACCCTACAACATCTAGGAGGTGAATAAGGAGGGTCTACTTCAATCTCCATGGAGTCCTATCCCCTTCTTCTCATTTCTTTTGCCTTTTCTTTGATTATGTCTAGCTAAGCCCCTAGTGGTGGGCTATTTAGGGTAAAAATGTGACTTTGATACCATGTTGGGGGAGAATAATTTGTAATGAACATGACTACATTCTATGATGATTTCCTTTTCTTCTATCTCATTTTCCATTATCTTACATGTGTGTTTTTCTCTTAAACAGAAATTGCCTGCTTTGTGATCTTTGATGACATTTAGCTTCTAGGAGGAATTATAATGTAAGTAGCAATCTTAGGAATGGTTCCTAGGTCCAATTAGTGGATCCCTAGCTAGCCCCCTTTTGTTCCTACACACATATCCCTCCTACAAGTGAGTGTGAGATCTAAGTAGCTAGTGTAAGTGTGATTAGTGCAATTGCCTAGTGCTTTCTAAAGGCTAGATGACTAGTAGCATGAGGTGAAAAACCCTCATCTCTACTCCCATTCCTACACTTGGTTCTCAATTTCCCTTATACCACTTATCCTAGAAACCTAGTCTTGGCAAGTCCTACTAGAATTACACCTAACCCTAGTTCTCCAAATAGTAGTATAGGGTACATTCTAATATCACTTGCCTTGTTGTTTGGTTTGGTAATATAGATTGAATTGTGATAGTTACATGCCATGTTGACACCCCCCCCAACTAATATCAAATCATATTCCCAAACATCCCACCTACATGATCCATTTCTTGAAACCCACCTTAGCCTTCTAGCTTGTCAATGCTAATGTAGCTTAATTGTCTTTGTTTCACCTAGATAATTGCTTAGTCTTATTAATTAGGGTTAACTTAGATTCTTCCTTGCTTTAGTCTTTAGCTTAGATATTAGTTTCTAATTTCCTTTCTAGAGTAGTGTAGATCATCTTGCTCTTGTTTATTTGATTTCTTAATCTAATTGCTTAGACCTAACTTTCCTAGGATAATCTAGGTTTTGGTAATCTAGTTTTCATTTTGCCTTTACTTGCTTAGTATAATCAAACTAAAACCCTTCAACCCTAATATCCTCTTTAGGAACATAGCCAACTATAACTTAGCTCTAGTGCCCCCTATATCCATTTGGTTCAACCCCCTTTGATTGCCTCTCATCTATGCTATAACATGACCATGTGCGCTTGCGGGAGCATATTTTAGTGTTGTGAGTGAACCTAGTTAGGGGAACCTTATAAATTTGAAAGATCATATGTGCATGCAAAGCCCGCACCAACATCCTTTTGTATTAACATTATAAACATTCATCTCAAAATCTTTCGTACAAAGACTATTTAGTTGTTTGGGAATTATCATGCAAGATCATATCTTTTGACCAGAGCATCCAAAACTTACTTTATTGATTTATCATCCTTGTCATACAAGATGATCTAAAATAAGTGTTTCTGTTTAATGGCATAATGAAATAGCAATTTAATTAGCTCTATTACATGCCCATTGGGTTAAGATAAATTTGAATGTAGCCTAAGCTTCCGCAACACTTTCTCCGCCTTATCCATCTTTATCCTTCCATGAAGGCCTTTACTTCTTATTAGATCGTGGACATTAGTATGTCAGATCTCTGTTTGGTATCACATACCAAATTGAAGAAGTGATCAAATTTATTTTATAACATTTATGCCTAAAGTGGAGGTCTCAGTGCCTTCCTTCATATTCTTTAGTTCCTCTAACCAAAGTGGACAATTTCTTTTCTAATTTCCAGGCTGGTGACAATTGCATCTTACTTTCTGCACTACACCTTTTGCTTTGAGATCTAAAGACTTGGGATTGTGGCTTTCTTTAGAACTCTTCTTAGCTTTGAATTTTACTTTAGAATCCCCCTTTGTCTTGCTAGTAATCATCACAGAGTTGGGCTTGCCTTTCTTCATTTGTGTCTCAATTGTTTTCAACATGCCCAAAAACTATGTCAATGGATCATCAATGTTGGCCACGTTGTAGTTCATGACAAATTGACTATATGACTCTGGCAAAGACTGTAGAATCATGTCAATGGACAACTCTTGACACAAGGGGAATCCCAATCTACCTAGGTTCTCTAGATACCCAAGTAGATTGAGTATGTGAGGACCTATCAGATATCCTTTTGTCATGTTACATTTAAACAATGCCTTAGAGACATTGTATCTCTCTTGTATTGTCTGGTCTTGGTACATGTTCATGAGATGTGTGACCATATCAATCACACCCATATTCTCATGCTGCCTCTAGAACTCATATTTCATGGAGTACAACATCAGACACTTGGCATCCATGATATCTTCACTATGCTTTTTGTAAGCATCCTTGTCAGCCCTTGGTGCATTTTTAGGCGTTTCCTCTGTTTTTGGTGTCTCCAGGACATAGAGCTTGTGCTTTTATGTGAGAATGATTCTCAACGTCATGAACTAGTTGTGTAAGTTTTTCCCAGTTAGTTTGTCCTTCTCAAGGACCGATCGTAGAGAAAAGTGATTGTTGTTTGATACCGTATGATTCTACAAAATAATTTGCAATTTTGTCAAAAACTCATTATTGATTTGATTAAATCTGGGCAATAAAAATGAGGTATTTAATTCAATATCATTTTCATTATTTTGTTCAAATTTACAACCCTCAAGGATCAATCAGAATATTGTAGTGACTTAATTTTCTAATGAGTAAGATCTAAGACAATTCAACTATGATCCGACCAACACTGCAAAACACATTTAATCATCAAGGTAGGCAACTTTTGTGAATTGCTTATGTAGTTCTTGATAGATAATATGCACAACTCCTTTTAATAATAATTTTCATGCCTCTAGTCTTAGACACTTTAAGAATCACCGATTAAACCTGACCGAATAGCCAATGCAATAATAATGCAATCCGCAGAGGCAAAACCTACATTATTACCATCAAACTTCCATAACGTAGATGACACACCACACAGAGGTGTAACCTACACTTAGTCAAAAAATGTTTTCATGTGTATTTATGTTGAAAGCATCTTAGACTTAATATGTTTGATTAAGAGATTATATATATATATAAATATAATCAATTAACGAATTGTGTCTCAAGTATATATTGAATAATTCATGAACAAAAATGTTCATTATATCAAAACAAAATCAGAGGACAAAAATAATTATAGTATGGATATATATATATATATATATATATATGTGTGTGTGTGTGTGTGTGTGTGTGTGTGTGTGTGTATAGAGAGAGAGAGAGAGAGTCACGCTAGAATATGATCGAATGTATAGA
Source organism: Alisma plantago-aquatica (assembly GCA_963693085.1). NCBI lineage: Eukaryota > Viridiplantae > Streptophyta > Magnoliopsida > Alismatales > Alismataceae > Alisma > Alisma plantago-aquatica. Next base: position 1,388,047,837 of record OY856412.1, read on the forward strand.
TCACATGAATACACTCAAGTGTGTTTGCATATCAAGACTATTTCTTGGATAATTTAAACCATTGATATTCACTATCATACTATAAATATGCTAAATACAAATTTTGAGCCCATTTGGATGAGTGTAAGTCGCTCATCCAATGGAAACAAAATCGACGCGTGAAACTAATTTGAAATGCATACTTTTTGAGGTCTTTATATGACCTATAAAATGTCCAAATGTGCTCAAATTTTGGGTATGAGCTATTCACAAGATGTTTAAGAAGATATGAATTCAATTTTTGAAAAAAAAATATTACATCATGACAAACTGCTTATGTGTATTCTACTCTAAATACACTCCAGTGTATTGTAACCTGACTCTCTCTCTCTCTCTCTCTCTATATATATATATATAGTATCCAATCACACCATATATAGTATGTATTGCATACATGCTATATTCACAACATAAACATGCAATATAAAACAAAACGTGATGGTTATGGCCATGTCTACTAATTCTTTCTTAGATCCACAAGGAATTACTACCACCTAGGTCAATCATCACATCACATGTATGAGCCAACTATTGGTATAGATTTGTACTTGCTAATCTGGGTAGATCAGTTCAACCCTTAAAATGGTCATCTCGCCTCTTGGTCGATAGGTTGGTCATCACAGACGGTTGTCTAACCTCATGTCCAACCAATGTTTGGACTCCTTCTAAACGGTCAGTTGGGCTCATCAGGTGGTTATCTAGCTCTATCCTTCTGTCCTCCTGACGGTCGGCACATCTCACAAATTACTTATCTCTTTCAAAAATGATCATCTTCTTCGTCGTAGCAAGAAAAGAAACTATCATATTGCTACTTTATTACATTCTAAAGAGAAACCTCGAGTAACATTTGAGGGGAGAAAAGATAGGAAAGAATTAACTTTGCATTGGGAAGAGAGAGGTAGAGTCTCGACTCATAGATTGAGATAAATAGAAGAAAAAAAATCAAATCATCCAACCACACATAGATATTGGGTATTGTCCATAACTACGCTACACATCCACCATCAAAATCATTTTTAGGGTGACACGTGTAAATTGCATATATATATATATATATATATATATATATATATATATATATATATATATATATATATATATATATATATATATATATATATATATGTGTGTGTGTGTGTGTGTGTGTGTGTGTGTGTGTGTGTATGTGTGGTCTTTGATCAGATATACATATGAAACATTTTAAATATTCTCATCATATGTAATAAATAACTATAAAACCAAAAATTGGATCATATCCATTATCTTAAAACATAGTAAATTGGTGTGGCTCTGATACTACTGTTGGAAAATACAGGCATAGAGTATAGCAGCAGAAATAAAAATTTATCTATCTGTATTTTCATAACAGCAAGATTGTGTCAACAACTATGAAATAGGAAGGATGGTTTAACGATTTATACATTGTCCCAGAGCAAGTCAAGTGAAAAAACTCACTTCAATGCAAATGTCAACTAGTTGTTCTTGGACAGTGGTTGTTCAGCTCCAAGTCATGATGAACAATGCACAGAATAGATTCTGCAATGACTCATGTGGTCTCACCATGGACCGCATGCTGACTTTTCTCTCCTAGAAGCAACCAAAGTACTCATGTCTTCTATTTCCGTACTAGTCACAAACTTGCTATGTTACAACCCCAATTTTTTTGGGTTCTTTTGATGAGAAATGTAATTTCTCCTATTAAAGATATTTGAACAAATAATGATATGATTTGTTTTGAATAAATGGATTTTATTTACAATAGCCTTGTTGGTTGTTTTGTGGGCTTTATTGGCTATTGGGCCCAATAACAAGGAAAAGACAAAGGAAACTCTATTATTAAATGAGTAAATAAGAAAATGGAGAAAAGAAAGATGTAGAAACCTCCAGAAGGCAAAGGAATATTATCCAAAGGTGGATTTTGTGCTTCTTGGGTTCCAAGGAGTCCAATGTTGCAGATATAATGCAATAAGACAAGAAAAGATCGATTAAATATTTCTTTATTAAGAAAGAAATTTGAGACAATGATAAAATATGGGAAATAAGTGAAAAGAGGTATGATTGAGTCATCTTTGGTGGATTTTTGTATCCATAATGTTTCTAATGTTAGAAGGAATTCTAATAAGGAAAATAAAAATAGAGATAAAGACAAATCCTCGAAAAGAGATATTTTAATATAGAAATAAGTAAGATAATGAGAAATAATGGATATAGATGCATCTAGAAGGATAATGAATAACATATGGGCCATGGTGGAGGAGGAGGTTAAAGCTTTAGTTCAAAATCACTTTAGAAACATCTTCACTACCCCTGCGGCGGAGAGGCCAACGAGTTGCAGGTGCATTCCGGGGAACTTCCGACGGCTAACTGAGAGTGAGAAGTGGATGATGGCTATTGAACCAACAGAAGAAGAGGTTCTACAAGTGCTCAAGAGAACCGACCCCAACAAAGCAGCGGGTCCGGACGGAGTCACAGGAAATTTCATGAGGAGATATTGGAAGATCATCGGTAGTTTTGTCATGTTGACAATTACCAAGGTGCTCAGGGGGTGGCTCTACCGAATGAGATTTATAACTCAACCATCGTCTTGATACCAAAAGTTCATCACCCGGAGAGGTGTGATCAACTAAGACCCATATCGCTGAACAATCTATGCCTGAAGATGTGCTCCAAGGTCACGGTGGAATGACTAAAACATTGTATGTCGGACTGGATTTCGCAAGAGCAATCGAGCTTTGTACCTGGACGAAGAATAACCGATAACATTGTTGTTGTTCAGGAGGTCATCCATAGAATGAGGAGGAACAAGGGGGCTAAGACTATGGCTGTGAAAGTGGACCTCTCGAATGCCTATGACATGATGTCATGGGACTTCATGGAAGACACACTGAATCACACAGATATACTTGGGAATCTTAAAGGTTTCATTATGAATACGATCAAATCTGGGAGAACTTCTATTGTTTGGAAGAATACCACTCTACCGGAGTTTAAGGCGACAAGAGGGTTAAGGCAAGGAGACCCATTGTCTCCCTACTTATTCGTGCTCTGCATAGATAGATTAAGTCAGATGATCTGGGAAAGAGTGACGAAGAATGTTTGGCAACCAGTAAAATTATCCACGAAGGGGCCTGTACTAGCACATTTGTGCTTCGCGGATGATATCATATTATTCGCGAGAGCATCAATCACCAAAATAAAAACCATTATAGAATGCTTCAGTGAATTCAGCGTTGCTTCAGGCCAAAAGATATCAGTTGAGAAAATGAGAATACACTTCTCTAGAGGTGTGAAAAATAGAGTGCGTCGAGCCATCTGCAGATTTAGCATATTCATAGAGACTTCCGATCTGGGGAAATACCTTGGGGTGCCACTGTTACATAAGCGGGTTAACAAGGAAACCTATGGGGAAGTGCTCACCAATGTGAACAATAAGGTGGCATCTTGGTCGGCCCGCTTCTTATCTCTGGCAGGTAGGGTTTGTCTAGCGAAGGTGACGCTTACGGAGATGCCTACTTACTTGATGCAAACGGTAGCAGTGCCGGCAGGTTTATGTGACCGGATCGATGGCACTATTAGGAAATTCATTTGGGGGGGGAGGAAGGAAGGAACGACCCCTATCTCTAGTAGCCTGGAGGAAGGTTATCAGTAGCAGAGTCAATGGAGGCCTAGGCGTCAAGACCATGAGAGACTGGAACAAGGCTCTAATGGTAAAGAACTCCTGGGATGTGGCGACGCATAGACCCACGATATGGTGTCAGTTTATGAGCAGTAGATATGAAGCTTACAAGGAAGGAAATAAGCCGAATTTATCCATATTAGCGAAGGCTACCTTGGAAGGCAAAGACTTTATCAACCAGAACTCGCATATACAGTTGGTAACGGGGAGGGACACAAACTTTTGGGATGATATTTGGGTGAGGAACCAAGGGAGGCTGAGAAATACAGCCACCAAGGCCATACCTGATGAACTCCAAGACCTGTAGGTGAGGAGTGTGGTGCTCGACAATGATGGATGGGATGTGAATTTCTTGAAGGAGTGGCTTCCAATTAGCTGTGTAAAAGATATCCTGCGTATTCAGCCACCTAAGAAGCATGTTGGGAAAGATAGTAGAGTCTGGAATCACACTAGCACAGGTAAATTTATGACAAGCTCAGCTTACAAATCTTGTCGACAGGAAGCAGATCTAGTGGTTCAAGGAGAATGGAGGACGATTTGGGACGCCCATACCTCATCTCGGGTGAAGATGCTTATGTGGACCATGTCACATAATGCGATTCTGACGAATAAAAGGAGAAAGGAGAGGCAGATGGCGGAGGATAGCAGGTGCAACATCTGTAAGACACAGGAGGAAGATAGCCTTCACGCTGTTAGAGACTGCAACCATGCCACTGAATGCTGGAAGAACATACTGGGGAACGGGATGCCTCCAAACTTCTTCACTGAACCAAACCTGCATGCATGGATATGAGGGAACCTAAAGAACAAGAAGATTCAAGATAGCTTCATGTACGGCTGCTGGCATATTTGGAAGAACAGAAATGGACAGGTTATGGAGAACAGTCAGCCCAATCAAGTGCACACGACAAGGAATGTAAACCTTGTGCTACGGCTGAATAAACTGGCTTGGGATAGAGGGGAGGACGAACAAGTTAAAGCTCAAAATGAGAAATGGGAGCTACCAAAGGAAGGATGGACCAAAATGAATGTGGATGCGGTGTTCCGGAAGAAAGGAAGCAATTGTGCCCTTGTCGTGAGGGATTGCAGAGGGAGGTGGTTGATGGGGAAGGGAACCAAAGTCACTGCCAAGGATGCCCTGGAAGTGGAAGTGAAAGCCATCATCATTGCGATGGAGGAGGCAGAGAGGTTAGGGTGGGATAAGATGATCGTGGAATCGGACTGCAAGCTTGCTGTCCAACTGCTTCAAGGAGAACAGGTTGAAGCTCCACGGTTCACAGAAGCTCAGGCGGACTGCAAGAGGATGTTGAGGTCAAATTGGTTGCTTGTCCATGTGAGAAGAGATTATAACCAGCTGGCTGATGAGCTAGCCAGCTACCATCAAAAACAAAACCTTGGAGGGAGGTATTACACCTGCCCACCTGAAAGCCTGTATGACTGGTTGATTAGAGATTGTAATGGCAGTAGTACTGCCAAGTTTAATTCAGTTCATGACCTAATCTGTAGTAATAATTTCTTTGATTCGCTCGTAAGAGGAGGACGGGATGAATAAAAACACCTTGTGACTTATAAAAAAAAGAAGGATAATGAGTATCCACTAAAAAGGATTTCGAAATATTAGAGTTTCTTGGGGTCCAAGGAGCCCCAATGGAGAAAAAGAAAGAGAAAATACAAATAATACCAAAATAAGAGGATAATGTGATACATAATTAATCGATTTTGTGGTATTGTTAAAGAGAGATATTTTCTACTATAAGAAAGTATAATTACGTGCCAATGGATTAAAATTCAAGCATAAAGAGAATAAGAGAGAGGATTTTTGAATTCCTAAATATCCAATGAATATGTTTTTTTAAGAAGATGTTTAAGAGAGAGAAATTTTCTTCCTAATGAAGGAACTTGGGTTCCTATTGGGAAATAGACTTGTTAACTCGTGGATAGTCATCTTAGGGCATTGATACCCTCCCCTATATAAGGGTTAGAACCCCTGGTTTGAGTTCAAGAGAGTTCCACGCATCCCTCTCTCTCTTCTCCTTCTTCATTGCATGCAAACCCTAACCAAGAGGAATAGCGCTAACCCTAGGGCAGAAAGGAACTATGGAGTCGTCACGATGGATGACTGATGTCGCATTTTGGAGCGCGGCCATCATCCTTATGCCCTAGCCCATGCACAGCAGTGACACCATGGCTGCAAGGCTGGCCACACGTTGTGGGCTTGGCACCCCAAACCGGCTATCATGGCCATGATCCAGTAGCATCCTCACGTCCACAGGGGCACGACGGAGGTGGGCGAGCAATCCCTGGTGGCTGTCAAGGTCTGGGAAGGAGAAGCCGAGCCATGTACGACCCCTAACCTAGTGGCAGCAGAAGGATTTTGTGAGGAAGAAGAAGACCAGGACATTGGACCGTTTTGCCCCTCTGTGGGTTAAAGAGCCAACCACTTAAATGAGGGCAATAGTGTCATTGTGTTATGTTTTTAAGCGGTTGTGTTGCATGGGAAAGAGATGATGTGGCAGCTTGTTATTGGTCCAAGTAAGTAAATCTTGCGAAATTCGTATCTTTTTATTGGTACCTTGGATCGATACATGTAATATATTAATTTTGCTCAGAAAAATGCGAGAAATCCATTAAAAATATATTTAGAAGCTAATTACTCTTGAAATTTGAAAAGAATTGGAAGTTATCAACTTTAATGCATTAATGATTAAGAAACCCTAATTTGAGATGATTAAGGTATTGAGAAGGGTTATATGGATGATTAAAGTTGATATTAACCTGATTATTATAAAAGATACATCAAGATTTAAAAGGATGAACTTTACATGTAACTGGATTAATTTAGGGTTCCATGTGCATAAATGAGCTTTAATGGGCCTTGAAACCCTACTATTAGTAATTGTGACTCTTAATGGCTTTAATTGTTCAAATTCATGAATAAGGCTGAGATATGATGGTTCATAGCTATTTTGAGTATAAAAGTTCCTAATTGTGGATAAATACCCTTAATATGGTAATTAGGGTTTTCTAATGGATAAAGGTGGAATTAATGATAAATAGAGTTCATATGTGAATTAGACCATAACGAACTATGAATTGTTAATTTGAAAGGAACCAAAGATGATAATTGGGCCTAATGATCTTGTCATGAATTAAAAGGATAAAAATGGTAGTTTTAATGTAAAAGGGGCATAATAGACTTATTTAACATTGAATTATATGTTGTTAAAAGGTAACCTTAATATCTTTCATGAGTAGTAGATGAGATTATTAGGGTTTGTGAGTAATTGTATAAAATTAGGGTTTAAAATAGTAAAAATGAAGTGAAACCCTAATTGCAATGGAAACCCTAAAAGTGGACTAGAAACTCTAGGAAGCGAGCTAGGTTTAATAGACCTTGATGGCCTAATTGATGATAGGAAATTTGGATGCATATTTCAGGATCATCTTGTATGCTTGCTTGTTTACTGGATTTCTTGCTTAGTTGGATTATTTCTACACTCAAGTCAGCCTGACAGGTATGTGGCTAATTATGGTTAATCACATTAGTTTTCCCAAAGTTTTTTTAGATGATTCATCACATTTAATGCAACCTATCAGTTTGGATGTTCATACTTGCAAACCATAAAGTCACTATGATTATCACAATAATACTATAAGTGTGTATTCTCGCACCTACATGCCACCCTGATGGATGATGCCAAAAGGTCAAGCCCAGGAGGGAAGACCCATGGGTACCATTAGTGGTGACCCCAGACACCAAGCTCGGGATTGAGAAGGTGGTCTTTATTGAATGACTAATGGGCACTATGAGAGGTGACCCCAGGCACCAAGCTCGGGATTGAGAAGGTGGCCTTAAGTCATTGGCAAAAGAGAAACCCTAAAGAGGGCATGCCAGGGTTAGGGCAAAAGCGGTGGAGAATGTCACATTGAAAGTGTAAATTGGCTTGTAAATTAACTTGATTGTGATATTTAGATTGTTAGCAATATTTGCGAAATTTTGGCTGTCGCCACATACCGACATATTCATTTATGCTGACCAACATTTTGTTTGTCAGTGTTTTAGGTACACGGTTGAAAAGGACAAATAGTAAAGTGGCAGATGTGGAATTGAATAAGAATTAAAGTACAAAGGAGGATTAGTTAGAATAGAGTCCAGATGTGGATAGAAGTTAGATATCCAAGTTTTTAAAAAAGGTATGCAAAGTTTTATTTTATACCAGCTTTCAGTTTAGTTTGGTAGAATTTTATAATTATTATTGATAATTTTTTGAACCTTTGATTCGATTTATTGGGATAACAACTCTGACCTCTTGGTCTCCCTTAAGTGGGGTTTACTGGGAGGCAGGGTCATTACATGCTCTCCCACCAACAATGATTCTCAGTTATTCTCTCCCTTACTATCCCTCCCCAATCAGGTATGACTTTCTTGAGCTCTCTTGGTTACCACAACAACAAAAGACAATAATTGTCAGAGAAATTGATTCTCAAATGTTGTTCTTATTATTATATCTTGGGAATCCCCTAGTACCCCTATATTTATATACGGGGTTTGGGTCAAGGTTCCCAGCCGACATAAAATCTGAGTTGGAGTGGAAGGGACCGGAAGATCTAGAATTTTTGCAACCTGCGACCATGGAAACAGCCATCTGGTGACCCAGATGGTCATCTAGTCCCATGAGACGGTAATTTGCGACTGTGAGACGGTCGTTTGGTAGTTCCCCAATTGCAAACGAATTTGGCAATTTGATTCCAATTATTACATATTAATTCCTTATACCACAAGTAATATGCAATCAAGTAAGTTCAAAAAACATCTAGAACCTTCATTTGGCCCCAACCAGACCATCTCACCCATGTGAGATGCATGTCCCATTCAGCCAGACAATCGTCTGGTGAATCTGAGCTGAACCGATTATTTAACAGGTTCGATTCATATGACATAAATTAGTCAATATGATATTTAATTAGCTTGAGAACCCAAATGATTGTCTCAACACTTGAGATCTGGTCTGGCTGTCCAAACGGCCGTCTCAACACTTGAGATGGTCGTTTGGCAGTTCTGTCAGTCAATCTTTTGATTTGTTGTGTGACTTGAATGCTTGAATGCTTTAGTAATCAATCCAATCATCATTCAAGATAAAAATCCTCTTCTAGATGAGTTCCTATGTGTGTGGCCTTATGACATCACAAGCAGAGAGTGGTGTCTAGTTGCACATCAGTGTTACGTAAGTGAATGGAAAGTTGGAGAACAACTTCAACCTACAATCTGTGTAAGGTGTTGCAATGATTGTATAATTCCTTTGTCTCTGATACCTAGGATGAACTTGAGGCATGGAATCATCATCCTCTCAACATTCAATCCATGTTTCTTGAACCAAGAGAAAACTGTCTAGGATAATGTAACCTTAATATCATATATTGATTCACATGTGCATGCACATGCGTTTCTCAATCTCACTTATCAAGTGGTCAGGATATGATACTCCAATAGGAGGGTCAAATCCCATATATATCACTCACAGTCTATCCCCATGTGTCGAAGTCACCCAATCATCACCTTTATAACAATCCATGTTTCAAGAATGTGTTTGATGATGTCAAAGTGTACCCAACGACATGTATAGTGCATTGATTTTAGGCCTAAGAATCACAATCAACATCTTCACTATGAGAGATGACTATTACCACAAATTATGGTTTCCATGTGTCACTCTTAAGGTGGGTATGTCTATTACATTGTTGTTTAACATGTATCGGTGTGCTTAGTTTGATACAGCCATATCATGACTAATGAGATTCTGTCATCAACCAACCCACACTCTGATCTTATGTGTTATTGTTGTCTATCAATCTTTCACAATAACAAATGATTAGGGACATAATGAGAATATGTATATGTACTCTTAACAATTGTTTGATCTCATTTTTCCAAGGAAAATACTTGAAGACATACATCATTGAGTAATATTATTCTCTAGACATTCATAATGTTTTCTCATTATCTTATGACTGAATGAAACATAATCAATTGGAAGCTTGACTTTATTATTAATCAAAAAAATTATGGTTTATGACATGTCAATCATCACATGATTGAGTCTCTGAGCATACCTTACCAACACCATTTGGGAACCAACCCTTAATGGGAATCTCTCAACCAAAATGGCTAAAAGAATATGTAGCCCGAGCACCCTTATTTCAATCATCTTTATTTTTGAGAAATACTGATGAATACGGAAACATTCACTTGTAATCTCCTACATGTTGTGGTCCTTGTAGACTCAAGGATACGTTACTACTCCATCCCCATCACCTCGATTTGTGAATGTTGGTTGGAGAGGGAGATAGAAATGCTCAACCACCTCTTCCTCAAAGATGAGGTGGCCAGGTTCCTTTGAGACAAGGACGATGAGCTTCTGGAGTTCACCATCCCTATGGGTGTGAATACTAGATCAACCCTTCACAGATTCCGATCAAAGGCTAATAAGAAATCTATGGGGAGCTTTTTGACCGACATCTTACCCAACTTCAGTGCTTGGTGATCTGGGTGCACTGCTGTAAGAGGTGCTTCGAAGGAAACATACAACACCTGACCTCAAGTGGGAAAGAGTCAAGAAGATGGCCATCCTCGCCTGCAAGGATAAAATCTTTGAGAATAGATACCTTGTAGGAAAACCACATGCTTCTCCATGAATTCTCCCCTCACCGAACTTTGTCCTTTCAGACCAAGGTTATCAGTTGGAGTCCAGTCATAAGACCAAAGCTTAAACTCAATTTGAGCTTTTGTCCCTTCTAGAGGGAAAGTGGGAAGCCGCAATGGGAGGTCTGATCAGGAATGATGCAGTCTCATGCATTCTGGCTTTCACTTCCAGGATGGGGAGTTCCATCGAGATCGAGCTAGGGATCCAGGTTCTCCTCTACGCATGCAACCTCTCCACGGTCACAGGGCCTCAATCGATAAATCATAGAGATTGACATCCCATACATCCACAACATTGCTAATGGTAAAAGAAAAATACCCTAGAGGTGGAGAAACAAAACAAAAGTTGTTGGGGACTTCATCAGAGAGGGGAGGAGAACATGCTCACTCATCCCCAAGGAGATTAACAATGTTGCATCAGCCTGGACGGAACATGCCCAGAAGCATAGAATAGTTCTAGAATACTCAGAGCATAACTTTTCTCAAACGATACAGAAGCACATCTAGAGAGACAAGGCATGGGGCGGATGTACCCAACATATATGAATATACAATACATAGTGATTCATCGCACACATGTTTATACAAGAGCTCATAGGACTTTTTAGATATTTACATGACTTATAGAGTTTTCTTTATGGTGGCTACAGTCCCCCCGTATGGCATGCAGGCACATTCCGCAGTGCTTTTTGATTGTGTGAGGAACGAGATGAATGAAGATCTCCCTGATTCTAATTAAAAAAAAAGTGTTTTACAAATAAATGAATCACCTACTACATACAACCTGGTACCACGATGAGCAGACGACCTCAACGCAAACCAATCCCGAGTATGTCGTCTATTTGGTCGTTCTCACCAAACTTTTAACATAGCTGGAATGAAGCATGTGAGCCCCACAAAAAAGGGTGGCAATGTTTCCTGTTTAAGAGCAGCATCAACGGACAGTAGGTGGTCCAGCCCCGACGTCCAGCCAATTTGGCCGCAATCCATTTCAGATGAGAAGCAAACAATGCATCACATGATAGACTTGTTGTGCAAGGACAAATAGTGAATTGAAAATACAGAAGCAATGATGGCAAACTAGCGTTCTGCTGCCCGACTACAAACTACCGGAAAATGATACATAGAACAGAAACAAAATTAGAAAAGAGACTTTTTTTATATTATGTTGTATAACAACAAATTTGAAGGAAAAAATAATAACTTTTTTCTTTCATTTTGTTGTTATGCACACTTAATACCAAAAAGAGTCTCATTTCTAGTCCCGTTTTAGTCAATATAACAAACCTCTAAAGTGCTTAAGTCTAAACAAACTGAATTAAAAAGGAACTAGTTGGTGGATTCATCAAAGAATCTTCATACGGACACAAAATAATAATAAAATGACTTACCCGCCTTAGTTTTGCCTCAATTACATTGAGCAATTGTCATCACTAAAAAGGGAACCAAGTTTTCTATAACGGCTTGTTGTTCCGATAGAGTACCACATATATCTTCATTAGACATTCAGTTGCAGTTAGATAATGTTGTTAATTTTGAATTTACGTCGTTATATGCAACAACAATAGGTGCAATTAAGTTTACAGTTTAGGCTGATTCAGATAAGAAAACGTAGAATAAATCAATGCAGGAGAACAAAAATAAATAAGATCAGGAATCAAATCAAGTCGTTCATTGAAAAAGGAATGTGATATATTTAAAGAAATCAGTGTCTTGCAACTCTTCTTGATAGACATCGATCTCCTAGTCAACACACACACGAATTTCTAGAAAAGATCGTCTCGCTCTTTTTGACGACGAATGATGCAGATGAACCAGTTGCATTACCAGTGCAGCTTAGCGATCGTAGGAACCACCGTCTGACAGGTTGTGTTTTGAAAGGGAGAGGATGGACAAACTCACTACGTCCAGGAGAAGATCTCCACGTAACACCATAGAAGTGACGGCTGTAGAAGACTCTGACTGTAGAGTTTGCCAAATACGAACTTGAACGTTGATGATTGTATGTTCAAAAGATATGTTTAACCCTAATGACCAAATACTTATTTATAGCCTTACACGCCCTAATCATATTTTTGTTAAGACGCGACTACTCGATCTCTCTTGTATACATTACAGAAAAATTTGTAAAAGACATTTTCCGGTTAGGACTAATAAATTTGATTAGAAAATAAATAAATAATTAAATTAATAATTAATTTTGTAGGTGTATCTTAGCGTAAAAAGAAGATGGAAGACATTCTCCACAATCCACAATCCCGAGCCCGAGCCCGGTTCGATGAGGTGTGGCGCGCGTGCGCATATTTGTTATGGTCACCATACCCACCAAGGAGGTGAGCATACCCTCTCCTAAGACCCTTGGACACAAGAGTTACATGTGATCCTACATATAAGGAACACAAAAATTTTAGGAGTAAGCAATGTGGGATAAAACTTCTTTCTCATTTACACTGGAGACAAAACTATTTTTCTCTCGTATACTAACTACACTACATTGGACTTAACCCATGCTACACACATGACTAACAACCATATATCTAACAGATAATACTTCCTTCTTCTTCCAAATATGTATAATTAAGATGACTTCAAAATAAGGAATTTGATCCCACCACAAAGACACCCTCATTCCCTTCATGCATGACGGTCGTAATAACAAAGCTCCTCATTTTTATGAATAAGTCTCATATTGTAGAGTTGATACGAGTTCTAACTTGCATAATCCAATCCAAGTTCATGAGTCGAGTTGAAAATTTTTTTACTCTAATTTTTATACTAGGCCGGGTCAAGGCCATGGTAAACCCATACATGAAAATGTTGCATGTGTTAACCGGAACGAACGTATCATGAATGTGTGATACTAAGACTATTTTCGACACTACGCGTACAAGCTTTGTAGTGTGTCGAAGGAGCATAGACCTTCGGAAGGAGGTTTCCTTATTTAAATAAACATATTAGACCACAAATATGAATATTTATGCATCGAATTAATCAAATTTGAATCCAAAATGGGGAACCAAAATCAGACTAAATTAAAGTACTTCATTAATCCAATTTGGGGCCCAATTTTTCTTTTGTGTCACAAATTGCACTAAGCAGTCACCTCACAATTAGGTCACTGTATTTATAACTCTAGATGTGTCAAGATAATATACTTAATAACTCAAAACAAGCTACCATTGAAGACGGAAACTCAGAGGCACAATAGCCAAATTCATCACAATAGTTAACGGTTCACGACAGTCAATGATCACAGTCCTTTCTGCATGTCCCATTTACTTCGATTGTCTGTCTCTTCATATGCCCAATATATTCTCCTCACCAAATTCTACTCGAGGAACTCTGTATAACTAATCCCATGTATCTTGTTGTAATTCAAGAGATGATTAAGTGAATGCAATACCTTTCACTCTCGCTGCTTCCACTTTAACATGGTATCAGAGCCTCTCTAACCATCCTCTGTTCTTCTCTTCTTGCCTTGAACCCAATCTCTCTGACCAGACTTTCCCTTTCCTCACTACAACTGCTTGTTCCGATGGCGACATAAACCTCAGCTTCCTCCACCTCTATCTATCCTTATCATGTTATCCTGAACATTTCTAACTTCTTGACAATCAAACTCAACCCTGACAACTACCTCCTATGGGAATCTCAAGTAAAGAACCTAGCTGAGTCTTGCTATATCGAAGGCTTCCTTGATGGCAGTGAAGTTGCTCCCTCTCATCTCATTCCTGATAGTGATGGTCTACCATATGCCAATCCAAGGCACAAAGCATGGACTCAAATGGATCGCCTCCATAAAGGATGGATATCGAGCTCACTAATTGAAGAAGTGATGGGTAATATCATTGGATGCACTACATCTCATGAAGTATGGTCAACTTTAACAAAGAAATTCTCAGAATCATCCCAATCCAGAGAATTTGAACTCAAGTGTCAGTTGTAAACCTTCACCAAAGGGTCTGACTCTCTTTCAGGCTATCTCCAGAAGCTCAAGACTCTCTGTGACAAGCTCAGTGCAATAGGCTATGTTGTTAGTGATCAAGAGAAGGTCTTTACCCTCTTGAATGACCTGGATGGTAATGAATATGAGGGCTTTTTTGTTTCAATGTTGAAATCACCCATTCCTTCATAAGATGATCTCATTCCACTCCTATAAACTTTGAAAGATGAAGATCATGGAGGTCCTCACCTTCCCCTCTTGTTGTGCTCTACACCAACAAAACCAGAGCAGCTAACCACATCAACTTTAACCGACAACAATTTTACAACCACACCAACTACTCTGGTTGTGGTCATTCTTCTGCCCGAGGAAGAGGATGACATCAATCCAATAGCTTTGTCCAAGGCATTCTCGGCATTGTTGGGTTTTAGGGGAGGCAGAGAAGGCAGCGGAAACAAAAATTTTCTCCTCCCCAAACCCAGAACAAGGAAACACGTCAACGTCTATACAATAGGAAGGGATGGTTTGTGGAATCATACCTTGTCCCGAGGCTTGCTCGACGACAATACCTCGCAGCTTGTGCGGTCTTCACCTCCAGTCTTGGACAGTGACTATGTAGCTCCTGGTCGCACCGGGACTGACGACTCCTGGTCTCATCGGGACTGTCGGGATTGACAGCTATCCTCTGAGCGGCAGAAATCTCCCGCCTCTGAAGTAGTCCACATGGACCACCTAGAACTCCAATCTCCTTGTCCCACTAGGAATTAGAAGGAGTCGCACCCTCCTGTCAGCGTACTAGTCACTGACACACTCTCCTGCCACCAGTCACTTTCTACAGTTGTCTTTCCCTTGCTGTGCCTCCCTTATCGGGTAGTGCTTGCTTGGGCTCTCTCAGTTACCAAAACCAAAGAGAACGACAACTTTCCAAAGCAACTGGTTGCACTGAGTTGTACTTTGAGAAGCCCCCAAAACCCCTATATATAGGAGGGTTATGGGACAGAGTTCTCTATCCCGGGCAATGCGGGACTAAAGCAGGAGTAGAAGGGTTCGAGATTTTCCACAAAAACAACCAATTGCGCAACCTAAACTGATCGTTTCATTTCTGAAATGGTCGGTTGGGGACCTGAGCCGGTCGGTTGACATCTCAACTGATCGGTTGGGACCCATGAAATGGTCGGTTCACTTCTAAACCGGTCGGTTCGTGGTCGTGGTCAGTTCTCGATTGACTTTTCCTCTTTTGTTTCAAATTGGTACCAAATACCAATCCTTGTTCCAATCAAATTGGGCAAGTGAAATGAAAAGCAATTTCTCACCAACCTGACTTTCCCAACTTGCTCGGTTGGACCAGTTGAACCAATCATTTCAATACTTGAAGCGATTGTTTCACCCTGTCCATCAGCCGATCGACTCACCATCTGAGCCGATTGGTTCACCAAGCTCAGCCGATCGGTTCATCACATGAGCCGATCGGTGGGGAGTGCAGATTGTGCAGAATCAGTCAATTGTAGTTTCAATGAATCTGATACTCCAATCACTGTGTCTAACACCTTGAACATTATGACATTGAGCTATTAATTAATTGAGTGTTTAATTGAACTACTAAACTCCTTTAGTAATCAATCTAAACATTGTTTGTGGACAAAACTCCTCTTCCATATTAAATCCTATGTGTGTGACCCTGCAGATCCAATTCATGTTGGCAGTGATAGTCCATAACACTTATGACTTCACAAGCAAAGAGCGGTGCCTCGTCACACATCAGTGCTACCCAAGTGAAATAGAAAGTTGAAGAACAACTTTCAATCCTACAATCCGTGAATGGTGTTACAGTGAATGTATAATTCCTTTGTCACTGATATCTCGAATGAACTCTAGGCATGGAACAGTCATCCTGTCAACGTTCATTCACTTTCTTGATTTCAGAGTAGATTGGAAAAGATATGTATGACATTAATATCACATACTGATTCACACATGTGTGCACGCCTTTCTCAATCCTACTCATCAAGTGGCCATGGATATCAAACTCCCTCAGGAAGGACAAATCCCATATCTATCACTCACCCCTCAAAAGCCCCATGTGTCAAAGCCACCCAATCATCACATTTATAACAACCCATGTTTCAGGACTGTGTTTGATGATGTCAAAGTGTGCCCAACGACATGTGTTGAGTGTAGTGATTTCCGGTCAAAGAATCACACTCACCACCATCACTGTGATTACTGACTGTGACTACCATGTCATGGTTCCATGTGTCAAACTCACGGTGGGTCTGTCCGGTACACTTGTTCTCTAACAAGTACATATGTGTTTGGTTTGATATCTCTATATCATGACTAATGAGATTCTGTCATCAACCAACACCACAGTCTAATCTTGTGTGTCATTGCTGTCTATCTACCTTCCACAATGACATCCGACTAGGGACATAATGAGAATGTACAAACTCTTAGCATCTGTATGATCTCATTGTTCAGGTCCTCAACCTGAAAGCATAAGTCATTGAGTACTGTCATTCTCTAGACATTCAATCTGTTCTATCACTATCTTATATGACTGAACCAGAAAGAATCGGAAGCTTGCCTTTGATGTTTATCAAATCAATCTTAATGTATCCCACCAATCATCCCATGATTATCTCTCAGGGCATACATACCAACAGACTCCCACTTGCACTGCGAGCCAATCACCCTTGAATCATATTCATAGTGATCTTCAAACATGTCCCACATGTTACTCTGCTCTAGTGCGATCATAGTGAGTAATGGCAACACATTGCCAAAGTCAGTATAAATTGCATGTCTCTCATCTCTTCGTTGTACGTCATACGTATGAGATGGAGTTGCCGTAATATGCGATCTAGTATTCCTTTGCTAACCTTTAGCCACATTGCATGATCAAGGATTCCATACTTGTCATCAATGAGCGGAATATCTATAAGTTCATCTCATGAACTTCCAGATCCATATAGTATCCACTGCTATTCTCTAACACATAGATACTCGGCATTTCCTTTTTAAATGGTTTTATTGGAACACTTCCAATTATCAACAATCTTTCACTTTTATATATCCTATATATATTTTGCGATTAATTTTCTGTCCCTTTTCTGGAAGTTTGCATCAGTGTAACTCTTTACAGTGAACTCTTCCTTATTTCTATAGAACTAGTACTTCCCAAGTACTTATCAAGTTCTCATGGTATTCCAGTAACCCTTACTGGAAGTAGACAGACATCCACTCGTCATGTCTCACATATGAGTTATCAGGATGAGCACATCATATTGCCATGTCCTACATACAAGATGATGAATGCATTTTATTCTTGCCATGTCGATACATGCAAGAAAATGGGATGATTACATGCATGATAGATCCATATCTATTCTTAGTGTTCCCATTCTTCATAAGAATTGGACACTTGGCCTTGGGATACTAACTCCATGTAACATGGACAAGTTTTCTCCCACTGAATCTGTGCATACTGAACCCTTCAGTACAGATTGCCAATGTATGCTTTCTCTTTTCAGGTCAAGAGGTTTTCGAGAACTATCTCTATAGATCTATATTCCTATCACATAGGAAACATCTCTATCTTCCTTAAAGATAATTTCCACTTTTGGATTTCCATTCTAGAACATTTCCATTTCACATGAACATGTGTAATGTGAATACGCTCCCGCTAAATCACAGATCCTTCTTTGTCTTTGACATATCAGTCAAACCCTTTGACTATATCATCAAAGTAAAGATCCAATTTTGAGTTGCTTGTACTCAATCAATCACATTGATTAGTCCATTGTAACTTATAGACTTCATTTGCATTAGTGGATTCATAAACCTTATAGGTTGTGTCACATACACATCCTTGTTTTATTCCTCATAGGAATGCGGTTTTAGTGTCCATATGCCAAATGTCTTAGTCATTAAGTTGCAATCAACAAGCATCATCCTTCTCAAAATGTTATCCATGTGTCTTAACACTTAGACTTATTTGCACTTATGGATTTTATTCCAATAGGTGCTACCATCAAGGTCATACCTTATGGTTCACATGGAATTCATTAGGATGTAATAGTCATAAACCATAACTCAAGATTCAGTTCCTCATATTCATCTGGATAGTTGACTCATCACATGAACAACTCATCACATAGATAATTGAGGTGTATCTATTAAGGATATAAGAACTCACAACTCCTTGTGATTCTTAATGTCCTTTATTAGTGTGGGGTATTCTTTTATTAAGAAGAATTTAGTTATTTGATAATCATTCTCTAACTCCTTAGAGTATGATTCCTTCTTGATTTAGACATCACCATGCCTTAATCATGAGTTCACTATGATACACTATCATAGTCACTCATAAGGATCTCAAACATTTGTCCAAGTATTTCATTCATTGATCTCATCAAGAATTAACACTTTACCAAATTTGCACTTTATCTATGATAATCTTGAACACTTTCAGATATTCATATTGGTATTTCTCTAAACACCATTTGAAGTATTAGCATTTGTTCCAATAGGTATGTAAATACATCACATATATCATACCTAATAGGATAATCATTCTCCCATTACCATTAGTGAAGATTGATTAATCATGTCCAAGATATTCATGTCTCTTACTGGTTCTCTAACCAAAAGAATCTAGATTTATCCATCACATGGACACTAGAAATGAATTTCTCATGATTGATGCTAATTTGATTGTTTGAGTTATCTATAACTTTTAGGTATCATTTTATCTTATGCATATCAAATACCACAAGATAAACAAGGCATTGCCACAAAGATCATATCTTTAGAAGTTGAAACATCTCTTTATTGATTGCCATCATTGTCATACAATATGCAAAAATAAAGTGCTTCTATCTATTGGAAAATATGAAATAGCAGTTCATAACTGTATTACATGCCTTTTAGGCTGAAAATAAACTAAAGTACTCCTATCTATGGCAGAAACACTTGCCCCATTTATTGAGTGATTTACACTTTACATCTTGGTATCATATACCTCAAAAGTGTTATAAGTTTACTTTCATGACACCTTTAAGTAGAGACGTCTGTCGCCTCCTTCTTCTTTTGTTCTTCCAAATAGAGAGGACAATTCCTTTTCCAATGTCCTGGCTTTTGACAATGGTGGCAATTGACTTTCTTAGTCATGCCTCCCTTGGCCTTGAAAGTTGAAGACGACTTGGGCTGCAGGCTAGCATCAGAACCTTTCTTAGCTTTGCCCTTGCCCTTATACTTGGACTTGCCTTTCTTTCTTGTGATCACCATCACAGACTTAGGCTTGTCCTTCTTCATCTGTGTCTCGGCTGTCCTCAACATGCCCAACAACTCTGACAATGGCCTATCAAAGTTGTTCATGTTGTAGTTCATCACAAACTGACTGTAGGATTCTAGCAACGATTACAGTATCACGTCAGTAGCCAACTCTTGGCTTAGTGGAAATCCCAGTCTTGTCAGGTTCTCCACATACCCAATCATCTTGAGTGTGTGAGGACCAACTGGATCTCCTTCTGTCATGACACACTTGAACAGTGCCCTTGAGACATCATATCTCTCTTGTCGTGCTTGATCTTCATACATGTTTCTGAGATGTTGAATCATCTCAATGACACACATGTTCTCATGTTGTCTCTGCAACTCGTGGTTCATAGAGTACAACATCAAGCACTTTGCATCAATGGCATCATCAGAATGCTTCTTGTAAGCATCCCTTTCTGCCTTTGGTGCATTAGGATTAGGTTCCTCTGGAATTGGAGTATCTAGGACATGTAGCTTTCGCTCTTGAGTGAGAACAATTATCAATGTCCTATACCAGTCGTGGAAGTTTGTCCCAATTAGCTTGTCCTTTTCAAGGATCGATCGCAAAGAAAAGTGATTGTTGTTTGTTGTCATTTGTACTACAAAAGGAAATATGCAATTTTAGTCCAAAAACTCATTTTTGACTTATTTGATTGATTTGAAAAGTTGACGATATAATTAGGCCTTTAATTAATTATCGCTCCCACTATTTTAGTTCAAATTGATAGCCCTCACCATCAATTCAGAAGATTGCAGCGTACAACCTTCTAGTAGGCAAGATCCTAAAATCCTCTAAGTCATGGACCATCTTGGGCTGTCACCCACAACTTAGATCTCTCAAGTAGGCAACTCTTTCCAATTGTATCATATGCAACTCTTGATAAGATGCCATATGCAACTCCTTGCCATGATCATCTCCATGCCTCAAGGTGCTAGATCCTATCTAGGTCACCTTGTTAAGTCTGACCCAAAGCCAACACGATGAATATGCACCCTGCTTGGGCAGACCCACATATCCATCCTTCACGCTGCCACGAGATAGATGGTACACCACACTTGGGCGTTCCCACACTTCGTCGATCAAGCTTTTCACGTGTTTCACATTTGGAAGGCATCTAAAACTTAATATTTAATGAGGGATTTGGTTTTATATGCATATACATATCCAATCACCACAATATATAGTACATATCATATACATGCTTTATCCCACAGAAAACATGTGAAACGATAAAAGTGATGATTATGGCCATCCTAATGTCATTCCTCAAGCCAAGAGGAATCACGGTCATCTAGGTCTACATCACATGCAACATGTATAAGATGAACTCTATGCCTTGCCTTTCTGGGTTTGATCAACTCATCACATGACTGATCGGCTCGCCATCAGGCCGGTCGGCTGGGTGCCACCAGCCGATCGGTTGGCTCCTCCAACCGATCGGTTTGCCTGGTCATCGTGCATCTCATCATGGCCGCCACCCGCTCGTCTCGCCCCTCGAACCGGTCATCAACCGATCGGCTCACTCCTTGAACCGATCATCTCGAACATCAACCGATCGGTTCACGCCTTGAACCAGTCGTCTCAGCTGTCGTCAGGATGTCCTCTGTTCTTTTACATAACAGGAAATAAAATTCTATCCTATTTTACATTGTAAAAGGAGAAACCTCAAGTTACATTCAAGGGGAGCAAAGGTAGGAAAGAAATCTCGAATTATTTCAAATTACATCAGGAATAGGAGAAAGGGAATCGGTGCGTAGACCCAGATGCAAGCAACCACATACAAACCATACACAGATAGGGTTTATTGGCCATAACCACGCTATACATCCACCACAAAACTCATTTAAGGGCGACGTGTATCGAGTGCGTTCATATTACATATCATATATGTATATTGGGATTTGTGGATTTAGGATTGGACATGCATAAATCCAAATTTATTCGCATCGTATGCAATAAATAAAGGAGACCAACCAAAATCGATCATATCGATAATCCTAAAGTATAGAGCAGTTGAAGTGGCTCTGATACCACTGTTGGGTTTTAGGGGAGGCAGAGAAGGCAGCGGAAACAAAAATTTTCTCCTCCCCAAACCCAGAACAAGGAAACGCGTCAACGTTTATACAATAGGAAGGGATGGTTTGTGGAATCATACCTTGTCCCGAGGCTTGCTCAGCGACAATACCTCACGGCTTACGCAGTCTTCACCTCCGGTCTTGGACGGTGTCTGTGCAGCTCCTGGTCGTACCTAGACTAATGACTCCTGGTCTCACCGGGACTGTCGGGATTGACAGTTGTCCTCCGAGCGGCAGAAATCTCCCGCCTGTGAAGTAGTCCACACGGACCACCTGGAACTCCAATCTCCTTGTCCCACAAGGAATTGTAAGGAGTCGCACCCTCTTGTTGACGCCCTAGTCACTGACACACTCTCCTACCACCAGTCGCTTTCTGTAGTTGTCTTTCCCTTGTTGTGCCTCCCTTATCAGGTAGCACTTGATCGGGCTCTCTCGGTTACCAAAACCAAAGAAAACGACAACTTTCCAGAGCAAATGGTTGCACTGAGTTGTACTTTGAGAAGCCCCAATACCCCTATATATAGGAGGGTCATGGAACAGGGTTTGTAACATCCCTGACCTGGGTTATGAATTAACCCTAGGTGTTTTGCCTAAGATATGTAATTAAATCCTTATGATTATCTTTTGGCATGTAATTAAGTTCCTAAGGAACATACATTTTCGTTTCTGTCCTTTTTAAACAATGATTGTAGTATTGTTTGGTAATACAGGGACCTATGTGCAAGTTACCCAATTAGAGGGGTTAACTTGCAAATTACACAGGTTAAGATGTTCCTCTAATAAAGAGACATCATATGAAGGAATATGATGAGGTATGATGGATTTCCCAAGTCTGGGCACCAAGGTGCAGCTTGTGGAGCAATCCTTGTGCTTAAACCCTAATTTTGGTGTAAAGTACAATTTACCCAAAATGTGGGGTGCAACTTGTGCTATATACCTTCTATTATATCTTTTATGACTCTTTACATCAATTAGAGAAGAAATTATGAGAGGGGCGCTTCAATTAAATAATTAGATAAGAAGGATGACCTTTGTAGTGAAAATACTTAGTATGAGTAAGAAGACCCTTCATATATGTACCTTAGTATGCATGTTGGTTTTATCTACCCTTAGATCTTGAGTTTTTTTGAGCTTTGCATAAGATTACCATGATTGGACGTGCCTTAAAAAGAATAAGGGACTTAGATGAGAAATCTATGGTTTAGAGGTCCTTATGGTGGAAAATAACCTAAAGTATATAAGCCTAGTTCCTTGTAAAACAACCAAATGTATTCTCTTCACTTCCTCACTTCTCATCTTTCTCAACCGACCAAGGCAAAGCTCTGGAGCTCAGGGAAATGACCAACCTGGTCTAAGGTAAGAAAGCACCATCTTCTAGCTTGAATTCATGGGGGAAATTCTTGTATAAGGTTGATTTCATGGTTAATTCACTTAGTTTTCTCTTCCTAGTCGATCCTTCTCAACCTTTCTTGAAGAAACAACCTTGGATGACCTGTGGAGCTCTAGCCACCATTAAAGTCTCGAAGCTTGGAAGCTTGGAGCTCTAGGAACAACGTTTGAGGTGGGTTTTATAACTCTACACCTTGCTTTGTTATACATACTTTTATTCTTGCAAATAATAGTTAGTTCTTCTTCTTCCCCGTCTTTCTTTGCACTCTTGCAAGCATTTTCGTGAAGAATAGATCTTGGTTTCAAGGTTGAAGATGAAGGGCGTTAATACCTATGTTGGTCCTTATCCAACTTTATCAAATGGGTTCAACTCGTTTCACCTCAAATGGGTTCAACTCGTTTCACCTCAAATGGGTTCAACCCGTTTCACCTCAAATGGGTTCAACTTGTTTCACCTCAAATGGGTTCAACTCGTTTCACCTCAAATGGGTTCAACTCGTTTCACCTCAAATGGGTTCAACTCGTTTCACCTCAAATGAGTTCAACTCAGTTCACCTCAAATGGGTTCAACTCGTTTCACCTCAAATGGGTTCAACTCGTTTCACCTCAAATGGGTTCAACTCGTTTCACCTCTAATGGGTCACACTCGTTTCAATCCAAATGGGTTACTGTGACGACCCCAATTTCTACATACTTTCCTTAGTGACACATACAGATATGCGTGCACTCATATCTATAAATGTCAAAAGGGAAAATAATAGAAATCAAGATAGCCAACTAAAATCAGAGATAAGCCAAGATCAAGTTCACATCATAGCAAATAGCCACACAACATTTCATTCAATAATGAAAGATAAAGTCATACATATTGCTACCGGAGAAAGAAGAAGAATAAATCTATGATTATTACATTGGATCTCAATCATCCTCAACATAAGCTAGGGGAAAGAAATAAACTAACATCTAGCAAGAAAGAGATAAGAGGAATAGGTCTATCTAATAAATCCTCCATGCTTATTATTTGTGCCTTCAGGTACTTTGAATATGCATTGTACTTTGATCATCAATTGATCCTTGCACCTAGAAAATACGAGAAACAAATACATCAACAAAGTTGGTATGTGGAGTAAAATCTATACTATGCTGGCATATAAAATACTCGAATTGAAGAAGAAGAAAGAAAACGTTATTTAAAGGCAGAAAATCAGGTAATCCCAAGTTATTAGCCTCATTTATAGTGAACATGCATTACTATGGTGGACTTAGCACATAATTGCATAAATAGTGGGCCCTTCCCCGTGTACCTTGTACTCTAGGGATCTCCCTGTATACCATGTACTCTAGGGAGGTGCTAGTCAACATTAAAGCTTTCCCTCTCTAATAGGGAGTTTAATGAGCACCACTAGTAACTACATTTCACTTATATTCAATTATGTTCTTTTATGTTCAAGGCGGTAAATCATCAATTAATCATATATCAACATCCATCAATGTATATCAATTTCATGCAAACAATTACATATACTTAACATCCAGCAAAAACTAGTCATATAATTATATCCACGTACCTCTAATTCTCATATCTGAATTCCACAAGTCCTAAGTTAGGAGGAAGATAGTAGATCACCCTGAAATGTAAACAAAACCCTAAGTTACTATGGATTCTCATTATTCCACATTAGGGTTTCTTATTAGGGTTTAGGTCATTTGGGGTGTCACTTGGGATACATAGGGTTCCGAGTTGGGGTCTGAGATTAGAGTCATCCAGGTTATTAAAAGGACATTTCAGTTATTAGGGTTTTCATAAATTGTACATAATAATCATGATGAGGTGAGAAAAACTAGAAATTAGGGTTCTTCTCGATTATTAAATCAACTATCTTCCTTAAGTAGGATTTCGAGTAATATTATGACCAAGATCATAATTAGGATTTAAAATATTCCCAAGACAGAAATAAAATCAGTTATAACCATTATTTCACAAAACAATGTATTAAAAGGTCATTAGTGATGGTTGGCCATATTTTCCAAAAAGGGTTCAGATCCAGGTCATGATTATATTTTATTTAGATAGCTTGTATTTTTCTGATGAAAATGGTATATTGGTCCGATATTTCTTGATATCCTACTTAAGGAAGATAGTTGGTTTAATAATCAAGAAGAATCCTAATTTCTAGTTTTTCTCACCTCATCATGATTATTATGTACAATTTATGAAAACCCTAATAACTGAAATGTCTATTTGTAACGCCCGGGCCCACTACCCAAGTCTCTAGTAGAGTTTCAGGAATGACGACTGGCCCCACAGACCACCACTAGCCTTAACTGCGTGCTTTGTCCTCATGCATGTGCAAGCCGGGGTCAACTTCCCGACTGGTCACCCATCCTAGTACTACTTCAACCTGAGCACGCTTAACTATGGAGTTCTTTAGTGATGGGCTCCTAGAAAAGGAGGTGCACCTTGGTGATATGGGTAGTCCAATCATTCCTTTTAAGATCATGTTATCCAAGGCCTCAATCCTGGGATGTTACAATCTCCCCCACTTAGACTCTTGACGTCCTCGTCAAGGCTCAACTATATGGCCTCATAATCTGACCCCATTTCAGTGCAGACCCACAATGGCCCATGGACACCCAGCTCCCGTCCACGGCTACCGGCGCAAGGGCGGCTCCATCTCGTCTCTACGGATAGCCCTTTCCAACTTTCCTGGACCGCACGGCTCAAGACTGGCATGCCACATGCCCATGTGGGCCCCACCTACTGGAGGGGTTATGGCTCTGATACCATTTGTAACGCCCGGGCCCACTGCCCAAGTCTCTAGTAGAGTTTCAGGAATGACGAATGGCCCCACAGACCACCACTAGCCTTAACTGTGTGCTTTGTCCTCATGCACGTGCAAGCTGGGGTCAACTTCCCGACTGGTCACCCATCCTAGTACTACTCCAAGCTGAGCACGCTTAACTATGGAGTTCTTTAGTGATGGGCTCCCGGAAAAGGAGGTGCACCTTGGTGATATGGGTAGTCCAATCATTCCTTTTAAGATCATGTTATCCAAGGCCTCAATCCTGGGATGTTACAGTTACACTCGTTTCAACCCAAATGGGTCACGCTCGTTTCAACTGAAATGGGTCACACTCATTTCAATCCAAACGGGTTCACACTCGTTTCAACTGAAATGGGTCACACTCATTTCAATCCAAACGGGTTCACACTCGTTTCAGGGTTCTCTATCCCGGGCAATGCGGGACTAAAGCAGGAGTAGAAAGGTTCGAGATTTTCCACAAAAACAACCAATTGCGCAACCTGAACCGATCGTTTCATTTCTGAAACGGTCGGTTGGGGACCTAAGCCGGTCGGTTGACATCTCAACCGATCGGTTGGGACCCATGAAACGGTCGGTTCACTTCTGAACCGGTCGGTTCGTGGTCCTGGTCAGTTCCCGATTGACTTTTCCTCTTTTGTTTCGAATTGGTACCAAATACCAATCCTTGTTCCAATCAAATTGGGCAAGTGAAACGAAAAGCAATTTCTCACCAACCTGACTTTCCCAACTTGCTCGGTTGGACTAGTTGAACCGATCGTTTCAACACTTGAAGCGATTGTTTCACCCTATCCATCAGCCGATCGACTCACCATCTGAGCCGATCGGTTCACCAAGCTCAGTCGATCGGTTCATCACATGAACCAATTGGTTGGGAGTGCAGATTGTGCAGAATCAGTCAATTGCAGTTTCAATCAATCCGATACTCCAATCAATGTGTCCAACACCTTGAACATTATGACATTGAGATATCAATTAATTGAGTGTTTAATTGAACTACTAAACTCCTTTAGTAATCAATCTATAACACTTATGACTTCACAAGCAAAGAGCGATGCCTAGTCACACATCAGTTCTACCCAAGTGAAATAGAAAGTTGAAGAACAACTTTCAATCCTACAATCCGTGAATGGTGTTATAGTGAATGTATAATTCTTTTGTCACTGATATCTCGAATGAACTCGAGGCATGGAACAATCATCCTGTCAACGTTCATTCACTTTCTTGATTTCAGAGTAGATTGGAAGAGATATGTATGACATCAATATCACATAATGATTTACACATGCGTGCACGCCTTTCTCAATCCTACTCATCAAGTGGCCATGGATATCAAACTCCCTCAGGAAGGACAAATCCCATATCTATCACTCACCCCTCAAAAGCCCCATGTGTCAAAGCCACCCAATCATCACCTTTATAACAACCCATGTTTCAGGACTGCGTTTGATGATGTCAAAGTGTGCCCAATGACATGTGTTGAGTGTAGTGATTTCAGGTCAAAGAATCACACTCACCACCATCACTGTGAGTACTGATTGTGACTACCATGTCATGGTTCCATGTGTCAAACTCACGGTGGGTCTGTCCAGTATACTTGTTCTCTAACAAGTACCTATGTGTTTGGTTTGATATCTCTATATCATGACTAATGAGATTTTGTCATCAACCAACACCACAATCTAGTCTTGTGTGTCATTGCTGTCTATCTACCTTCCACAATGACATCTGACTAGTGACATAATGAGAATGTACAAACTCTTAGCATACGTATGATCCCATCGTTCAGGTCCTCAACCTGAAAGCATACGTCATTGAGTACTGTAATTCTCTAGACATTCAATCTATTCTATCACTATCTCATATGACTGAACCAGAAAGAATTGGAATCTTGCATTTGATGTTTATCAAATCAATCTTAATGTATCCCACCAATCATCCAATGATTGGCTCTCAGGGCATACATACCAATAGGTAGTGGACCGGGGAACCACACCACTCAGTTTAATCCTCAAAGTAGAGGATCTACCACCTCTACCAACACCAATAACATCCAATATAACTCCTCACCTCTTGTCTGTCAAATTTGTGACAAATGAGGGCATAAAACTCTGAGGTGATGGCACTGGTATGATAAAAACTTTCAAAACCAATTTGTGCCCTCCTCTCTTATAGAAAACACGAGTGCTACCCTCACCGCCCTTTGCCTTCATGAGGTTGATCCTTCAGGTTGGCACCTAGACTCTGGGGCTATGGATCATATAGCTCAAATCTCATATACCCTTCACAATCTCCGCATATATAAAATATCAAGTATGATCATGGTTGGGAATGGTAATTTTCTTCCCGTTTCTAATACTGGTGACACTTACATACAAAGCCTTACCCATATCCCATTGAATGATGTTCTTGTAGTTCCTAAGATCAAGAGAGATCTCATCTCAGTTTCAAAGTTGACATCTATGTTGCCTTGCTATGTAATCTTCACTGAGAACTCTATTTTTATGAAGGACATCAAGACTCATCAAGTCCTCAGGAAATATGCAGTGATGGAATGTACCTCCTGTCCTCATCTATCTCAAGGATTTTCTTCTGAAATCACTATTTGAAGGCCTCTAGTGAAGTGTGACATCACAGACTTGGCCACCCCAGTCAAACTATTCTTCAACATCTTCTTCAAAAAGGGATCATTGCATAAACTTCCAATTTTAATACAATTTATAACAGCTGTCAGCTGAGCAAGAGTAAGCGGTTTCCTGCTCAACACAGACATTCCAAGGCACTCCATCTATTTGAAATGTTACATTGTGACGTCTGGGGTAAGGCACCTATGCCTTCAACCCATAATTACCTTTACTATGTTATGCTTACCGACGATTACTCTCAGTTTAGTTGGTTTTTTCCTATGAAGAACATGAGTGATTTCTATCTTATTTTTATCTCCTTCTGCAATATGATCAAAACAAAGTATAGATTGAATGTCAAAGGGTTAAGAGTGATGGAGGTGGTGAATTTCTTAATCATCCACTTCGATAGTTCCTATCTGATTCAGGCATTGTTCACCGCATCTCATGCCCACACGATCCTTCTTAGAATGGTATTGTGGAATGAAAACATTGCCATGTTACTGAACTAGGGTTTGCAATGATGTTTGAAGACCACTTACCAAGTCACACTGGGTAGAAGCTTTCTCCACCACCGTGTATCTCATTAACATACTTCCCACACCTCTCCTACACATGAAAACTTACTTTGAGGTTCTCCACAACAAAAAACCCTCCTACACCCATCTTTGCACCTTTAGAAGTCTCTGCTACCCCTACCTACGCAACTACACCAATGAAAAACTTGATCCCCGCTCTTTACCTTGTGTGTTCATGGGATACATCACTCATCACAGGGGATATACATGTCTACACATCCCATCCCAACACCTCTATATCTCCAAACATGCCATTTTTAATGAGGAAGTTTTCCCTTTGCTCCATCCACCTCCTCATCCACCTTGAACAATGACACCTCCCCTATTCTACCTTTCTCGATGTTGAAGATGACAGTGAAGATCGACCTCCTCGACAGCCTATTCCATACACCCCTAACCCTACCGCCTCTCCTTCCAACTCTCCCCTCAATGTTTCCTACAACCAAGTTACCTTAGTTGATCATCCTACTTCTAATTTTCACATTTTTCCCAAGCCAGATTCCCACTCTACGGGTCTCTCATCACCACTAGATCCCCACTTTTCCATGCACCAAGGTGATTCCTATACCAGTACAAATTTGGAGTCTAGTCCTCTTCCCATCCTTCTAGAGATAGTCATTCCATGATCCCCCAAGGAAAAAGTGGTGTACAAAAACCCAATCTCAAATACGCTCTTAACTCCACACTACTACCTTTCACTCCTCGAATAGTTACCCATGCCTTTTGTCACCCTGGTTGGAACCAAGCCATGTCCACTGAACTTCAGGCCCTTCGTCAAAATCAAACATAGACTCTCGTTGCAAGAGACCCGCAAATGAATGTTATTGGGTGTCGTTGGGTCTTCAAGACCAAACTGAATCCCAATGACACTTTGGACCGGCTCAAGGCTCGTCTAGTTGCAAAAGGGTATCAACAAGAACAAGGCATAGAGTACAGTGAAACCTTCAGCCCAGTTGTGAAGGCTTCTACAATCAAAATTGTATTGTCAATTGTGGTTTCTAGAGGTTGGGCCATTCAACAACTTGATGTATGCAACGCCTTCCTCAATGGCACACTTGACATTGTTTTTTATATAGAACAACCTCTAGGATTCGTGGATGCTACACTTCCTCATCATGCCTGTAAACTTCAAAAAGTGCTCTATGGACTCAAACAGGCTCCTCGATCCTAGTATCATCACATTCATACCTTCCTCTCTGAACTAGGATTCCACTCTTGTACTACAGACTCTTTCCTCTTTATTCTTTCCAACCAAAACACACTGATATACCTCCTTATCCACATAGACAACATACTTATTACTGGAAACTCACCCATGATCATTGAACACGTCATCATCAAACTTGAATCAGAGTTTTCCCTCCAAAATCTTGGGTCTGCTCACTACTTTCTTGGCATCCAAGTTGAACACAACCCTCTTGGTCTCCTCCTTCATCAAAACAAGTATGCCCTCGACATCCTGACCTGAGAAAACATGCTATACTACTAGCCTATCTCAACTCCAATATGCACTTCTTTTCTTCGCGACTCTCTTCGCTAGCCTCGTGAACCCTTCACTGACACTAGTTCCTATCGTTGTATAGTCAGATCTCTCCAGTATATCACCTTAACACGGCCGAACATCACCTATGGTATTAACCTCACCTACCAATTTCTTCATTGTCCTACTACCACTCATCTCCACTAAGTTAAGTGTATCTTACGATATATCAAAGGCACTGTCTCTATGGGTATTCAGATCTTTTGTGAATCCTCCCTCCCAATTACTGGTTTTTGTGATGTTGACTGGGCCGACTGCCCCCTCACTAGGCGCATCACGAGTGGGTATTGCATCTCCCTGGGACTAACGTGCATGTCTTGGTCCTCCAAGAAGCTGCCCACTGTCTCCAAATCCAATGTCAAGGCTGAATACCGATCTTTGTTGCTCACTACAGCTGAACTAACATGGTTCTCCAAACTCCTCCAAGAACTTCACTTAGAACATCAATAGCCGGCGACTCTTTACAGTGATAACCTCAGTGCTCTCTTTCTCGCATCCAACCCGGTTCTTCATGCCAGAACTAAGCACGTTGAACTGGACTACCACTTTGTGTGGGAAAAGGTTGCACTTGGCCACATACTCACCAAGTTCATCTCCTCCAAAGACCAACTTGTTGACGTCTTCACCAAAGCTCTGCACAAGACCCATTTTCGGGCTCTCGTTCTCAAGTTGGGCCTACAATTCTGTCAGTCACAACTTACCGGGGGGTATCAAGATAATATACTTAATAACTCAAAACAAGCCACCATTGAAGACGAAGACTCAGAGACACAACAATCAAATACATCACAATAGTTAATGGTTCACGACAGTCAATGATCACAGTCCTTTCCGCATGTCCCATTTACTTCGTATGTCGGTCTCTTCATATGCCCAATATCTTCTCCTCACCAAATGCTACTCGAGGAACTCTGTATAACTAAACCAGTGTATCTTATTGTAATTCAAGAGACGATTAAGTGAATGCAATACCCTTCACTCCTGCTACTTCCACTTTAACAACATGGTCGCATTCCAAATTGGAGTCTTGGATCCCGATCTCATGCCACACGTAGGTTCAAGGTACAATTATCATCTGTTGGAACTGGGGTGGCTAACATTTGGAAACCGAAAAATCGTGGTTATAGTTTAGTCTTGTAACCCGAGCTTAGTGGTAGGCCAGGTTTTGGATGAGATTTAAATGTGTACTGTGGGTATGTCAATTTATGTAATTCAAAACAGGAAACAAAACTTGTTAACTACACCTAACACGCATCAGCATGTCAGTCCACAAAACACTTTCATAAATTGCGAAAATCAAGCCTACTTTATTAAATATTGTTCATAGTCACTGAGTGACACCAATTCGTACACCTTTTTCAATAAATATAACACAACTTTAGTCATGATTTGCTTTAGTATAAAATGACATTTTAAGACATATTACATGGCAGTAGACTAGATGAAAACGGTGTATAACAACTTCCAAATAAGGGGGAACTCATGTGCGCCCGGGGGCCAATCCCACAAATCGGTCGTCTATTAGCTGTTCCCAGTGAAGCTTGGAACACATAGGAATAAAATAAGAGGGGACCACTAAACAAGGATAGGATGTTCTAGGTATATCAATCCCACCCAAACTTGGCTCCAACTCGTCATTGGTTGGAAAAAAAATAAAAGGTCTTGATACGTTCGCATGCAGAGAAAGGTCTTGATACTTTGGTCCCTGTTTGGGAACGGACTGGGATTTCGTAGTCTGGACTGGATTAGACTGGGTTAGTCAGGATTCAGTCTGATTCTGTTTGGCAACCCAGCCTGATTCTGTTTGGCAACACAGTCTGATTCTGGTCAGCTGGTCTGGTTTGAGTCTGATTGTAGTCTGGTTCTGTTTGGCTACTAGACTGGATTCAGTCTGGTTCTGTTTGGCTACTAGTCAGTATCTGCTGATTCTGTGCTGATGTTGTACAACTGTTTTAACAAGAATAAGTATGTGCAGTTTTGTTGCCGCTTTTAAGCAGAAGTTGGCTGAAGTGTATTATATTAAATAACAATTACATAATTTAATTAATGTATTTAAATTAAATAGTAGCAAAGGTGTGTAGCATGTCTGTAGCAGAACGTAATACCACATAAATTAAAAGATAATATATTGTTGGTTCTCGGGCGAATACATATGTAACATAGAAAATGAAACGAGAGCTCTGCCCTGGACCTAGACAACGACATAGTAACACAATCTAAGCTGGTGATGAAGCAGGCAACTTCATGCCTCGTAGTTCTTCATGGCCTCGTCGTACTCTTCCCACGACACCGCACAGGGTTCGTCCAACACCTGATTTGTTTCCTGTTTGCTGGCGTCTTTTGGCCAGTCGAACAGCAACGGCAGATGGTGCGTAGGAGGAAACAAGGCTCGATACATTTGGGCCCTCATTTGGCTTGTTCCTTCGGCTCTCTCATTTTGGCCCTCATCGCGTGGAGGCTCGCAACATAGTTTTTTGCAAACAAGATTTTCTTTTACATATTTTTTAATCTTCGACGGAGACATCACTATTTTTTCAAATTCTGTCTTTGCCTTTGACCGTGACCGCGACCGTGACCGCGATGATGACATCTATAGTTAATAAATCAAATTTTAGTATTAGCAAATATCAATAATATAAAGATAACTGTGACAATATTGAATAAAAATAAATGCTGCAAACAAACTTAGCTACAAACAAGTAAGAAAGTGATTTATGCATTCAATACATAAACAAAAAGGTCCAAACAAACTTAGTTGCATACAAATAAATGTTGCGAGGTAAACAAAAACAACTACAAACTATGACAATATTCAGTCATCATTGTTATTAGGGTATTGAGCAACGCCAGGTGGGTAAATGCGACGAGTAGTCATGAAGTTGCGTTGCATGGCCAATGGCGGGGGAGGCAATACATCTCCCAAAATAAAAAGATTGTCTGTTATGAACTCTCTCCTTATGTGTTGCCACCTCATCTGCAACTCAGTCAAAGTTATGGGCTCCCCAGTTATGTTTCGGAAGTGACGCCATGCCTCCATCCAAGCCTGTGTAGTATATACTCCATTAACACATCTCCCCAAATCATATTGGTTTCTCATCATACCTCTGAGAACCATATCAAGCTCCCTACACCACATAAAGGAAGGCGTCCTTTGAGGCCCAGCCATATTACAGATTATGTAAGTAATATGTTTTAGATGTAAGTGTGTATCGTATAATTAAGGGAATATAAAATGCATATTCAATGTTAGCTATCATTTATCAACATAATGGTGAAAAAACATACACCCTTCATAAAACATACAACAACATTATGATGAATAATGGTGAACATCATTTTTAAAGTAAAACAGATTCAGCTACATTCGATAGATATAAATTGTCTTAGTGGGCAGGCACCCATAACAAGTCTGTAATGTTATATAAACAAAATAAAGACAATACACAAAATAAAAAACTAATAATTGTTTGTTGATGCAACAGATTCAACATTACTTGATGAAGAAGAGTCCCCAATAGGGACATTCACATCAGTTTCTTCATCACTAGACGAGATTAAGATTGGTGGTTGGTGGCAGTCTCTGACAAACAGGGCATCAGCCGAGTCTGAAGTAGATGATATATAACCCTCTGGTCTCGGGTAAATATACCTAAGCAATTCAGAGTTGTCCCCATCACCATGAATCCACAAATAAAAGCTTGTAGGGCGAGTGTCGTCCTTGGGTTTTGGTTGTAGGGTCACAGTCCATTCTGGTTTGGCTTTTAGTTTGTCCAACATTTCAGCCCAACCTTCATCCATGATTAAATATTTACCTTTCTTATTCCACATTCTTTCTTCAGGTGTAGACCACCTGATCTGTACATCAAAGTTGATTCTGCCTACCCCCACCATAGCATAGCCAGAAGTTATCTTAAATGGCTCGCACATCCATGTTAGGGGAAGGGAGACGCGTCTCATAAACTCCCTGTTTGAGAGATCATACTCCTTTACAGGGAAATGAGATCCCATGTTAACTGTAATAAACAATAAGAACAAGAACAACAAGAAGATAAGAAGAAGAACAGAAGACGAAAAATAACAAGAAGATACGAAGAACAAAAATAACAAGAAGATAAGAAGAACAAAAATAACAAGAAGAACAATAATAACTCTTATGTTCACCTAAGTTAAAAACAGCGAATGCTGGACAATGTAAATCGACACACCAAACTAAATGTAGTTCTCTGCCATTAAACTTTATGGCGTCACCGTGGGTGAAGGAATGTCTAAAAGAAGACTACATTCTTCCTCCAGACTGGCAACGTAGCGTTCTACAGCGTCATGCTCATACTTTTTTTGGGTGTATATATCATCGTAGTTGTGATGAATTTCAACACAGTCCTTCATGTTCATTGCCTGGCCCCACACTGACTTGCACTCGACAGTTAGTAACATAATCTCAGCTTTTAAAGAATCAATTGTTGGGGGGAGATCGACTGCCCAACGGAAGTATCTGCACCGATCCTTTCCCTACAATGTATAATAAAATTTAATGAATGACAAAGAATGTGCAGCATACACAACGACAACCTATTATGTATGTATTTACTACTGCACCTCACGAGAAGGATATATGTAATACATTTCGCCCGGCCTTTCACTAAGAATGCCAAAATCATACAACCCTGCATCCTCTGTGTTAAGCCGTAAGGCTGCATCTAACCCACAATCACACCTCGGAACTCCAGATGGATCCATTGACATCTAAAACATAATTGAGGATTAGTAAAAACATTGTCGGATTCTGAACATAGATTTCAAATACAACTTTCCGAACATAAAATAGGCCTAAAAGTGCTTGTTCTACATCTATGATGTATTGTATCCGTCCTCATTTGAAGAGTCGTTACTGCTCGTGATGTGAAGTAGTTGTCGAAGATGTTGGCACCTCTCACGTAGAGTGGTAATACCTTGTTCAAGCCTATCGATGTCTGCTCTTGTCGAACTGACAAAGTCACATTGTTCAGACCATAGCTTGCGTTCGTTGCAGGCATATGCAAGTTGTGTTAGCATAGCATCCCTAACTGCAGTAAGTGTGGCAACTGTGGGTGGTACACGCTGCGCAGGCAATCTCATCTGACATCTGTTCGAAACAAGCCCCCTACCACATGTAAAATACGGTCTGTGGGGGTTGTTGTTTTCAAAACGTCCATTTGTCGCTTCCGCTTCATCCATATACACACGTACAGTGCATTGAAGGCCGCATGTACAGCAAGGCATTCCATTCTCCATTTCAAGACAACCTACCGATTCATTATGTCATGTATATTATTAGGATCCGGAAAAAAGTTTGAAAAAAATACAACTGTTGAGTTGTTTGTTGGAAAAAAGTTTGACTATTACAGATACAATTGTAAGTCAACGGGCATCCCATAGCAAATTAGAAATGGATTCACGTAAACGCTCGCCCTCCCTTGAATCGGCCTGAGTTGTTTGTTGGAGGGAACTCAGGTCAACCCCAACAGGGGGAACGGCAGATGTTGAAATGTCATCTGGGAGTTCGTCCATTATACTGTCGCCATCATGTTGGCGGCGTATGAAATTGTGGAGGATACAACAAGCCATTACGAGGCGACACTGCGAATGTATGGGAAATGTCGCCCCCTTTTTAAGGTAGGCAAACCGCCGCTTCAGCACCCCAAATGCTCTTTCTACAACATTACGTAATTGTGCGTGGCGGTGGTTGAACATCTCCTTCTTGCTGGTGTAGGCATGTCTGTTTCCTCGATACTCAGAAATATGGTAAGCTGTGTTGCGATACGGTGCAAGGAATTGCCGAGTGTTGGCATACCCTGCATCTACTAGGTAAAACTTTTCCGGCGGAACTTTAAACCCGCCTGTGGTCGTCGCTGACTGTAGGACCCGTTGGTCAGCAGCTGATCCCTCCCACCCAGTTAGGACATATGTAAACTCCATGGAGAAGTCAACTACAGCCAAGACATTAAGAGAGACATTTCCTTTTCTGTCTCGGTAGCGATTTTGCTTGTCTCGTTTAACCAAGACGGGGATGTGTGTTCCGTCAATTGCCCCGATGGCATTCTATAACAGCAAAATAGGTTGTCAACATACAAAATAATTGCAAATGATTAAATATTGTAGGGGCTAACTATTACCTTGAAGTAAGGGTAGAACCTTGGGGTCTCCAATATACGAGAATGTGTTGTCGTGCATGTCGCTGCAGTTTGCATGACAATGTACTCATTGGACAACGAACACACAGCGTCCAAGACTTCGTTGAACTTCCTACTTATGGTCTCACCAGAGTGAATGTAGTCCTCAGCCAAAGCACGATTTGTATGTCCATGGCCAACCATTTGTAGGAAGTAGCACACAGCCTCAACCGAACTGACTCCTCTAGTGCTTCGTAACAAGGCGCGACTCTCAAGCTTGTCCACAAGGGCCAATATAGAATGTGTTCTCATTCGATATAGGTCATAAGCCCTTTGTTCATGACCGTTTAAAATTTCTAAGACCTTCTGGTGGCCACTCCTAATGCTAACTGACCTAGGTATTGTAGGTGGTATGTCGGAAATGTCGTCAATGATGGAGTTTGCTATGGCCTCAGCTATTGTATCAGCAATGTGATTAGCTGGACCAGACAATGTATGTAGAATGTGCGTGAGAAGGCCAGGTGTTTCTGTTTGGTCAGTGGTTGACATTATGCCTACAAGTGGAAGCATAGCAACGTTGTCATGGCAAGGACAAGGAAAATAACTAGGCTACAGTCATATGTAATTGTGGACACATAAAATAATGGCTTCCAGGATACATAGCGAAATAGATTGATCGCAAAATACAACCATGGCAGTGAAATAAAATATTACAACAGTTAATCAATAATGTCTGGACGGGAATAAAAATATTACAACAATTCAGCAAATAAGATTAAGCCCAACGAAAATGTTTGGATGGGAAATAGATTATTACAACAACGCAAGAACTTTCTACTGATTTGATGAGTTAAATGCCTGGCTGTTAAAGTTTGTTGATCCAGAAGGGCCAGCATCATTGGACGAAGGAAAAAATGGACGGTGAGATGACGCAAACGACGATGCCATACTTGGTCTGTTGCTGAAGTTGGGTGTTTGGGATTGCGGGAAAAATGCATGGTGAGATGGCATAAACAAGGATGGCATTGAAGGTGTTGGTGTTGCATTGGCAGCTTGGAACGAGGATGGCATTGAAGGTGTTGTTGTTGCATTGGCAGCTTGGGACCTTTCCCAAAGGTCTTGCAACCATATGGTTATCTTTTGAGGTGTGTCTATAAGGCTGAGGTAGATGGAGCGGTTTGTTGAGTCCTTGATGGCGTTCACAAGTGTTGTAAACACAGGAGTGGGGGCATCTGGGTAAGTGTCTTGGAAATGTTGTAAGATGGTTGTAAATTCTTTCTTTTCAAAGGATCTAGTTGCCACACCACTGCCTAACTCGTGAACCTTTGCATAAACCTGTGTGAATTCAGATAACACTTCATTTGATAACCCACATCGGTCTTGAGGCATTGATGGCCGCTTCTTGCGCCTAATGATAGGAGGCCTCCCGCCACCACTCTGTGTATCTGTTCCGCCTCCCCTGGTTTCTCCCTCGCTTTGCATCCCAAATGCGCCCATATTAGGTTCCCCAGCTTGGCTTCCAGTGTTCATGGGTGTGTCTGGGGCATCTAAGTCGACAGCGATATCATCCTCGGAGGCAACGTCAGAAGGGATATGTGTGTCCGTTGAAGACATTGCATGATGTCCTATAGCAATGTTCCTCCCCGCCATCATCTCGATGTCATAGTAGTGGGGAAACGGCTTTTTAAGCAACCTAGCAAGGTCCTTGTTTGCCTAAGTAAAAAAAAATGTTTATTATGAAATTAAAATGCTAATGGATGACATATTTTTTAAATTAACGGACTGGTTACTGGATATACCGCAAGGCTCTCCCTCCATTCAGGGTTGTCGGGCAGCGTTGGCTTATGCCTTGTGTCATCCCATCCAACGCCGCTCTTATTCGTCACAAGCTTCAAAGCGGCATAGTCCCTCCTCAAGTTCTTCCACTGAGTTTTCAGCTGGTCTGTATTGCAGGCCGTCTTCCCCATCCTATTTTGCATTTCCACAGTTGCCTCCCTCCAAGCCTCCCTAGTGAAATGACCATCGACACACTTGCCTAGGTCATATTGTCTGCGCAATGCAGATACTAGAGCGGCATCAGAGTCTCTTTGCCAAACAATACGAAACTTGGGGTCAGCGGAAGACATACCCCCGTAGGTGCTGCAATATATTATGATACACAAATCGTTATATCGTTTATCTTTTCAGATAAAGTATTTACTTAGATAGTGTCGTCTAAGCTGTAATGACACTACGAAATTACCTTGTTCATCAGTTGCATATAATTTCTGTATATTAGTTCCAATAAAATAAAAAATGATCTGAAGGCGTGTTATATAAGTTTTAGGTCTGAAGCCGTGTTATATAAATTTTAGGTTAAACATCCATAAAAAAGAATTCCAAACTTTTCAGTAAGAAATGAAGAACCCGCATCTTCTGTTATAAGGTCTTCAGATCTAATATTGGCACTCCAGCAACCATAAAAAATAATTCAAAACAAAGCAAGCTGGAACAGTGTATTAATGAGAGCATTATACTAGTTCCCCACTTATTCAATAATCCCATGAATATTGATTAACAAATTTCAACAAACCAATGTCCTGTTTCTGCAAAAGAGGCTATTTAGAGCATTGGTAAATATAAAATATCTGCAAAAGAGGCAATTTAGAAGACAGAGAAGAGAACCAAGTATAATATGTAGGAAGAGTGGTGACAAGTAAGATGATCATATTTAGGGAAAGAGGAAGTGAACCTAGTAGTGAATTAGATGATTTTACACCGACTTCTCAATTTGTCTCAGAGTGGAAATGATGGACTCAATTTCAAAGTATAAAATATATTATCTGATCCTAAATTCAGACACATGCTAGGTATTATCATAGATTAAATCAGAAGATTAAATTGTTCCCCCTTATTACAACAATGAAGACCTGTAATACAGACCTAGGTATTCTATACAAAAACACTCTCTACCTTCTCAATTTGTCTCAGACCTGTAATACAGACCTAGGTATTCTATACAACAATGAAGACCTGTAATCAGTTAGTACAATTATTTTTTCGACAATAATATCAACCAAAAAGGGAGACAAAGAAGGAACTTTGGCCTAGATATGAAACAAAAAGGTTGTATTATAGCAATACAAACATATTTGTTATATGAGTTGAAACAGAGGAAGTTGGGTCAAGAAAATCATTTATTTTATAGACCTAGGTATTCTAAACAGAAACAGTAGTTTTTACAGACCTAGAAAATTTGATATCCAAGGCCTAACTCCTGAATCAATTTCTTAGCTTCATGATGAGAACATGGGAATGTGACCAAATGTGGAATGGGCATCCAATATAAGTGCTCAATCTGAACGTTATGCAACATGTAGATATTGGAAATGAAAAATTATCAAAACTGATCATGTTATCAATGAAAAATGTTGATATTTATCAATGAAAAATGTAGATATTGGACTCTACAAAGCAGATATTTATCAATGAAAAATGTAGATATTGGAAATGAAAAATTATCAAAACTTATCATCTTATCTTAGTGCACAGGAGTTCATTAGGGCTATTCACACACATGTAAACCCCATTTTCCATTTCCACATATTTCATCCATCAATCAAAAGTATATATTGATGAACTAACCCACTTGATTCAATCCCTCAACAAAATCCCTAAACACGGATATGACCACCCCATATTGATCCATATGTATATAATAGTCCATTTTAGAATACCTAAAAGGGGACTCTATTTGGAGGTGTAAAATCTCTCAATCTGCTTCTTGGGTCTGGAAGCATATCCTTTACCTCATAAAAGACATTGTGGATGATATTTCTTTTTCTGTGGGGAATGGGTTATATATCAAAGTGTGGAGAGACCCTTGGTGGGGGGGGTCGTTATCTGGATGAGGTGCTTGGCAGCAAGGCTGTGATGAAGTTGGGCATGGGGAAATATGCTACTTTTCATAAGTTGTTCAATGGGGATGATTGGATTAAGTCTGATTCTAGACATATTAATGATGTTCTGCAGGTTATTAAGGAGAAGATTTGTCCTGTTTATGGGAAGGATGATTGCATTTTTCTGAAAGGGAAAGAGATTCACAAGTTTAAGGAGGCGTGGAATGCTATTAGGGTGATTAAGCCTATACCCTCCTGGTCTTTGGGGAGAAAGGAATGGGAGGATTTTCCTTGATGTTAGTTTATGTGCAGATAGAAAATGGAGGAGGATTAGAAAAGACATTGAAACCTTAAATGTATAGTTCTCTTTCTGTTTCTTGTCTTTGTTTGGTTTTGATCCACTTTGGATTGAACCCTAGCTTGTATATATCTTACAAAAATCTATAAAAAGGAGTCCCACGCTTTCCCGATAAAAAAAAAAAACAGTCCATTTTAGAAAGATTAAACAATACATTATATAATTCATTCTAATACAATTCAAATATGATTCTAGACATGTCAATTCAATTCCCAAGCATATCACACAGTGGCCTAATTTTTAGGCAATATTCACATTAAATTGCATAGTCATTTATCCATAGAATTTTATATGGAACATTAATCAATATATCAGGAACATATCAACTTCAGTTCAATGAGGAATATTCAAAATTAGTACCTAATATCTTTTAAATCAATACCCAATCACATACAAATACAATAAACATTTCTAGTTATTTTAACGAGATAGAATTAGGCTTTTGACATGAATAAAAATGTTAAGATGATGATAAACACTCACTTAAGCTGAGAAGAACCTTACAAATGTAGGTTAAACTCTAAATTTCTAGAAATGTAATCAAACTCTAGAAACTGAATCCATTTCTTCCTCCTCTCAGCTCAAAAACCCTACAAATGGAGATTAGGAGACAAACCATACGAGGGATGGCATATTGACATGTGAGATAAGACTCACTATGAAAGGCTATTCTATGAAGCTAAACCCCATACGAAGGTCAAAATCTCCACCACTTTCTCTTCTCAAACCCCTAGCTCTCTTCTCTATCTAGGATTTCATTTATCTACAACCAATCATGAGGTATGAGATCTCCTTGGTTGATAGGTTACACTTTATTTTTTTCAACAAATTTTTCTATCATAAAGCATTTTACTGAAAATCATCTACTGAATAGGTCAATCTCATCTAAAAATTATCAAAACTTATCATGAAGACCTGTAATCATTTATTACAGTTATTTTTTCGACAATAATATCAACCAAAAAGGGAGAGAAAGAACGAACTTTGGCCTAGATATTCTAGCAATACAAACATATTTGTTATAAGAGTTGAAACAGAGGAAGTTGGGTCAATAAAATCATTTATTTTACAGACCTAGGTATTCTATACAGAAACAGTAGTTTTTACAGACCTAGAAATACATGGGAATGTGACCAAATGTGGAATGTTCATTCAATTTATAGAGCAGAACTAGACAATAGCTTTGCAAACAGATTCCAAACAGATTCCACGGATGAAAAATAGTATGATCCACGGATGAAAACTAGTATGATCCACGGATGCAAACAGATTTCAAACATCATTTTATCAATGTAAAACACACACAGGGGATCCAACACACACCATGGAACACGGGGAACCCCTTTGCATAATGATTCAGTACACAAATAGGCCTAACCCCTTTTGCATAATCATTCAGTACAAAAAATAGGCCTAACTATTCATCATGACGAACCTATTCAGAAGTGGATAATCCCCAGCAGCAACTTCGGAAGAGCCGGGATGAGCAGCAGCACCGCCGGAGCAGGGACGAAGACGACAGCGACCAGCACCGCCGGAGCAGGGACGAAGACGACGGCGAGCAGCACCGCCGGAGCAGGGACGAAGACGACAGCGAGCAGCAACTCCAGCGAGCGAGCAGGGACGAACACCAGCTTCCTCCAAGATGCGTAGGTGGATGTGAAGCAGCTCGATGCACAAGGCGACCAATATGTAGGAACACGGACACTGCTTGCCCTTGCTAGGGTTTGTCCTGTGCGTCGACAAGATGGGACGATGGCTGAATCAGGTGGACGGTGCAGACAATGGTGCTCAGAAGGACAGGATAGGGCACTGGGGTACCTTGCCTTTGCAGGATGTAGCCGCCCTAGTAGCCTGGCGGTCGCAGATCGCTGCATTGACTCCTCACTAGGCGGCAGACGCTCCGCCCGACGACTGCTGCCCTCCATCCGCGAGCTGCTCGAGGTATCGCTTTAACTCACGGACCCACGGACCCAACACTGAGCCGGCAGAAGGAGAGGCAAACAACCAGAGCAAAGGAGAGGGGCGAGAGGGAGAGGGCCAAGAGGAAGAGGGAGGCGCGCGAGTGAGAGGGAGAGTCGGGGTCGAAGGGGGTGTCGGGGGGCGTAAACCGGACTGGGATTTGCAATCCCGCCTAGGCCAGGACTGGATTAGTCCGGATTATGGGATTCCGTTATCCCAAAACGGTGGTCCAATGGGGTTGCGTACCAAACAGATTTTTGGCCCAAACCGGACCGGGTTACGCCGACCTGGCGCAAAACGACACTGCCTAATCCGGACTCAGTCCGTTCCCAAACAGGGGCTTGGGGTTTGCAGATTGTGATTTAAAGGAAAAAGACAAAACGTGCTTCTGCAGTGGTGAAAGATCACTGTCATAATAATTTACATTGAAGTGGAAGACAAGCGGACAACAAGTTGCGCCACTAGTCCTTTCTAGATTACAAAACCAACTCTTTGAAACCCTACACATACATTTGGGGTCATAATATTACTATTCATCACTTTTTGGACCCTCTTCAGGAACTCCACAACATCTGGTGCTGAAAAATCAAAAGTATCAAATTGAAAGGGGATAAAGGTGTATTGATTGTCAATATACACTTTCTTATACTTGATCACTTTAGTTGAGACTACTTTAAGAGCTGCATGTCCTGTTATAAAGGCACCACTCTTTAATCTAACTAGTAGAGAAACTAATGTCAAAACTACACACCCGTGTTTCCCTCCGACCCTTTAAAAAATCAAAACATCCGCAGGTCTAAGTATCGACTGGCCCAATCTAGAAGAGGCTGACAGTCCGCTTAATTTTTCTTTTATTTTCAGGCATCTTTCTTGTTTTGTACTTTGTTTCGCCGTCCATATTGTGATGGGGCGTCTCATTCGCATACATATGCAACGAGTACATTCTTCTACTTACTCACCTGGGCTCCATGCTGTATGAATCCCTGATTTTCGTTTGTCGCGTTCCAACTATGGCACTATTTGGTTGGGCAGTAAATCAACCGGTGGGGTTCCCAAGTATGCATGATTTTCAACTAATAATATTTGGTAGTGCAGCAGGAAAATAAACTTCGCCTTTTTGTTTAATTATACAGAAATCTGCTTGGAACGAGCTGCCTTCTATTTAGACGCAGTTCATTCCTATACTTGATAGCTGGACAAAAATGTACATGATATTTAGAAAAAAAAGAAGTCAGATATGCAGCATGTCCAAAACTGCATGATACCAAACAAAAACAAATCAACAGGTATACTTTCAAGGTC
Organism: Alisma plantago-aquatica; assembly: GCA_963693085.1. Classification (NCBI taxonomy): domain Eukaryota; kingdom Viridiplantae; phylum Streptophyta; class Magnoliopsida; order Alismatales; family Alismataceae; genus Alisma; species Alisma plantago-aquatica. Next base: position 1,388,092,189 of record OY856412.1, read on the forward strand.
ACACAACCAAACCGTTCCTCCTACAATCTATTTTTCAATTTTTACGATTCCTGTTCTAAAATTCATCCATGGAAAATAAATCACACACAACCAAATTAGCCCTATATGTAGTTTGTATGTAATTTAGTTTTTCGTCAAAGAAATCCAAAAGAAAAATTAAATCATGTCGTTGTATTAATTTTGAGTATTATACATTTCATTCTTCATTAGACAACATAAAAGTCTGAAACTCAAATTCTGGAAACTTATTCAACGGCAGAGTTTGCCGATTCACGCAAAAAGCACCATTTATGCAAAATAATTATGGTATTAGTCAAAGCTAACCGAGTTCAACTGAAAAATTAATACGATAGCGATCATTTTGAACTGTGTTAGTACAGTCTGATTTTACCGAGGAAAAATCTCTCTTTGTGCCATATGTTAGAAATTTCTCTTTTTGTTGTTTAAAAATAAAAAATATGATATTATACTACTTTCTTATAATCTAGATCATGTGTAACAATTAAAAATCAATAGAATCCACCATCATAATCACGTAGGCTATTCAATTAGAAAATGTTTAATAGAGTTGCATAAAAATGTGTTAGTTTCTATCCGAAGTTTGAAAATTGATATTGAGTGGTTATTTTGACTAAAATTGTGCTAGTGTGATATAATTTTACTAGGGAGCTATTAAAAAAACAAATTGTTTCATAATGATTTTTTTGTTAATATTTTTGTCAAATGTTTGAACATGTCTTTTACTACTCAGAAAAAATTATGACATCTTATTATCTCCTTATTATTCAGAACATGTGCAACAATTAACAGTCAATGGAATCCTCTTCAGACGATTTGTCTGGAAAATAATACTAAATTCATCATTTTTACTAAAATCATGGTAATGGAGTATAAATTTACTAAAAAAATTAAAACAATTATTCTCCAACGGATTTTTTTTCTTAATATTAATTGTTGTCATTGGCTAAAAATTTATCTTCTTCTTTCTTGGAAAAATTGATGACATCACATTGCTTCCTTATTGTCTAGAATATGTAAAATATTCAAGAATCAATGAAGTCCACCATACTAACTAAGTAGATAATTCAATTTAAAGAATGTATACTAGAGTTGCATTAAAGTGTCACTTTTCATCCAGAGATTGAAAAATATCTTCACTAGAACTATGCCACTAGAATATGATTTTAGTGAGGAAGTTGTTTTTTAAACAAATTGTGTCTGAATGTTTTTTTTCTTAATGTTTTTTTCATTTGCTAGAAACCTTTCTTTTCGTTGCAAGAAAAAGTTATGACATCACGTTACTTCCTAGTTATTCAAAACATGCATAATAATTACAAATTAATAAGTCAAAGTCATTAAGAAGACAATTCAATTAGAAAAATATTTATTAGATTTGCGCTAAAAAATGCCACTTCTGTTTAGAGATCGGAAAAAAATACTGGAGAGGTAATTTTTAAAAAATATTGATGTTATTGATGACATTTTTTTTAATTTGTATCATAATGTTTTCTCCCTTGATGTTTTTGTCATCCTCTACAAAATCAGGTTTATCCCTTTCACAAAGGGGAGCTTCGTCGTCGGCACACAAAGAAACCTTTCGACAGAAATTAGGTGTTGCACGCAATCACAGACGGAAGTTGACTGCACCTTGGTTTTCTCCTATGCATATTTCACAAAAGTCGAGTTCACCACCAAGGTCATTTGAAAGAGAACATGAAGAAAGAGTATAAATCTGTCATAAAATCTAGAACAAAAAACCTAAATAACATGTTTAGCTATTTTAAATACCAAACTAGTACATTTCAAATCTTAATTCCTCATGTAGTATGTTTGAAGGAAAAAATGTCACAACGTATTCACCCCTGCCATGACAATGCATCCGGGCGGGTGACACATTGATCTCCCGCAGGAGCAATATATCTCCAATGAGGACACATTACTTTTTTTATATATTTTTTAAAATATGATACGATGTAATGAGTTACGTATTGTATTTATTTCATTTTTAGTAAGCATATTAGTTATAAAAAATATCAGTATTTAGTGGTATAATCTAGAATGAGTAACGGTAATAAGATATAATACTTACTGATACATAATACTAAAATTAGAAATAAAAATATATAAAAATGATTGACACAATAGTAAGGGCTAGTTTGGTTGGGTGTAGTAGGGTGCAGTTGTGTGAATTCGCAATGTAAAAATGTACATTAAATACACACTTTGTCATCCGGCTACACCCTACCAAACAGGCCCTAAAACAAAAATATAAGTAAAATATTAAACCAATACATACAAAATATATAATAATTTATATAAAAATATAATATTAAACAAATAATATAGTCATGATATTACATATATAAAATAAAAGAACATATTTCATTGTTTATTACTAATATGTATCATATCTTTTGTTTCAGTTGTAAGTATCTTTTACTAATACAATTATTAATGAAATAAATTATTCATTAATAATATATATCATATTCAATTATTTTTCACTACTCTTCTTTTATCTTTAATTCTACTTCAATAAGGTTACATATTATTAATAAAATACAAGTATTTAATAATATGTATTTTATTATGTCATTAACAATGTATTTAATTATTTCATTAACAATTGTATATTATTAATAATATGTATTATACCTTAATGAAATACAACCGATGATAAAATATTATTAACGAAATATAATTAAATATATGGTTATATTATTAATGGACAATTGTATTTTATTAATATCTGTTTAAAAAATAATACAACACAATTATAAGAAAATACATGATACATATTAGTAATGAGCAAGTGTATTTTTTAATCTTATTTTATGTATCTAATATCATTATTGTATTATAATTATATTTATGTTTTGATTAAAGTAATCTATTAATTATTTTATATATATATATATTGGTTTAATATTTTAACTATACTTTTTATTTTACTATTGTATCAATCATTTACATATATTATATTATTATTATTATTATTATTAGTATTATTATTATTTTAATGTTGTGTATTAATAACTATTACATCTTATCACTTTTACTTATTTGAAATCATTATAAAAAAATCTATATATTTTTTACTTATTGTACTTATTGGAAAATCAAACACATGTGATGCATACATCTTTACATGGTATTATAATTCAAAAAAGAACATAAAAATGTAAAAAAAAATAATGGCACCCGCTGGGCTGTATTGCTCATGTGGGAGAGCGATGTGTCGCCCGCGAAGATGCATTATCCTTGCACATACAATACCTCCCCAATTGTGACATATTAGCCAATGAAGATGTCATACTGGGAATTAATATCTGAAATATTTTATTTTAATATTAAAAATAGCTAATATGCTATTTTTATTTTTTTGTCCTATCATCTACTATCTAGAGATAAATAACAAAAAACAGTTGTTCTGGTGAAGAGGACGAACAAGATCATAGTGGTGGGGACTATTGTGGGAATGAGGGCTTCGGGCAGGAGGCTGGCTCTTTGGAATGGACTCTCTTCCATCTTTGTTTGGGCTACAGGACAGAGATCGTGTGAGGCTAAGGATCCTTCTTGGTCGTTTTTGTGTGTGGTGTGTTGGGGGTGTGTTATCGCCGGCAGGCAACAAAAAAATCAGGTGCTTTGTTGAAGACCTTGGCTGTGGTTGGCTTCTGATGTAATTTGCAGGAATGCATTATTGATAACTATCGTAGTGAATGATTGGAGCATAACTAAGTCTTTTTTTGTATGTTTGTTTGCTAATCGTTCTTATGCCAATTAACAACATCATCTTCATCTGCATTTCACAATCGCAATAGTAGCTTCTCTCTCAATAGAAATTAAAACCCAACAGCCCATCTACATGTTCCGTTTTGTATTCGCCTGGTCTAGGAACACTAACCGTGTGTTTAGGGATGTTTGTCATCCGTCGTACCAGTTCCGGACCAATAACAAAATGGATGCTTCTATTATCATCCATTATTACCAAGATGCTAGCTAGATACAGGGAGTCTGTCGAAGTTGCAGCCCTAAATATCAACGTTGACCGAAACCTACCAATGTTTAGTAGTAGGGGTGAGTAGAATTTGGTTAATTATCAATTAACCGAACGGTTGAAATTGAATGATTATTATTTTTTTGGACAATTTGGTTAATTATACCAATTTGATTAATTATATCAATTTTTGTTAATTTATTTTAGTTAATTTGTTAGTTAAAAATATTTTCTATTTATTTAACCAAATTAACTGAATTGTCACAATTCATTCAAAAAAATTATCGTACATATATAGTTGTACTTTTATTTTAGAAAACTTCTACATTTATATTGTAATTAAGTTTTGATGAATTACATAGTGTTAAATTTATATGCAATACTACTATACTATAATGTAATATTGATTCAAAATTTTATGAATTTTTCATACAATATTATTTAAAGAGTGTTATTTTAGTCAACAAATAAACCATTAATAAATTAACTATAACCGAAATTTACAAACACTAATTCAATTAGATTAATAGCTAAAATTTCAAACTACAAATTAATCATTTAACCGAACACAATTAATTATAACCAACCGAATTAATCGAAATAGTAGAATTTGAAAAAAGCGTGAAACATGGCTGGAGCCGCTACCACTTCTGCAATTGGAGCACCTACGCCGTCCAATATTTCTGGCGACACAAAGGGCATGTTTGGTTACTTGGATTTTGCCGTATTGGATTGTATTTTGGACTCCAGTTCATCAAATTTTATGTTTGGTTTGCAGGATTGGACAAATGAGGCTAATCCCGAGATTTTCAGACATAATAGGAATCCCGCATTTTGGTCTCCATCAAAATTCTCCCGGACGCCAAAATCCATCATGGACAAGATCAGTGTTCAGGAAATCGGCCCGTGCGGCCGCATATGCGGCCGAATAATCGGTTCGGTCAGTGGGCCGCTGCGCATATCCTGAATCGCCCATCCAAGCGGGCTCAGCCCGATTAAACAGCAAAAGTGCCGCATATGCGGCCGAATAATCGGCGCTTTTCAAATAAGGATCGTTTTTTTAACTCTCTGGCTCTTATACCCTGGCGGGCCAAATAAACCTCGCGGGCCAAATAAACCTCGCACATGATGTTTCCGCAGACGCTCCCCGATGCCCTAGCTGCGGCGATCCTTGCTGGTGGAGTCTGGACTTCTAGACGGTGGTGCTGGCTTCCCTCAAGGTGCGTCGACTTCCGTCAAGGTGTGCCGGCTTCCGTCAAGGTGCGCCGGCTTCCCTGAAGCAGTGTGGCGGCTCTCCCAGCTCTCCCTCAAGTGTGGAACCTCTCTTTTGATAGCTTGGACGACGGCTTCCCTGAGTTCCCTCAAGCACTGCGGCGCCTCTCAAGCTTGGTCGGGCCTTCTTCAACCTTGGACGGCGACTCACAGGTAAGTAATTGTTCTATTTTGGGGTTAATCAATTCAGTAGCCCTTTCCCCTCTGTTGGCCAAGGAGCTGCCGCACACCCCTCTGCCGCACACCCCTCTGTTGGCCAAGGACCTGAAGCCGCTCCTCATCATTTCACATAGTACTATCTTACTTACAATGAGGTTTCTTTTTCTGTTGTATAGTCGTGATTTGCTTTTCAGTAACCAGGGGTTAACAACTAATCTTTTCTTTCCTCTCAACGTGGGAGCAGTGCATATAAAATTTTCTGATGCTTCAGAAGATGTCTAGTAGATATGTCTAGTCATCTATTTTTAAGTTCTTTCCCGGGTTTTCAAACTCCACTTTCTTGTGCCATTATAAATCGGTTTCTTTTTTCCGTTTCTATTCTGTAAGTTCTGTTTTAGCTTTATTTAGTGCCGTTGTTCCCCTCTGGTGATTGGATGGGCAGCTTTGTTGTTGTTGGAGTTGGTCTTACATGAGCGGATTTTTCCGTTCGAAGCTTCTGGAGAAGGTTTTGATTTTTTTTGTGCTCTGCGTTCTAAGCTTATTTAGCCCTTCATCGTTATTATCGGGTACTACTACCACTGATAGCTGCCTTTTCTTATCACATGTGTTGCCAGTATTTCTGTATGCTGTTTTATAACAAGTTTTTGAATTGAATGATGGAGATTTAGCATCGGGCCCCTGACACCTTGCTGAACATCAACATGACTCTGTCCCAATTCGTTGCCATTAGCATTTGCAAGATTCTTCACCTGCAATAGTCTGATTCTGCAGAATTTATACTAGTCATTAGTCATTACCCTGTTGATGGAACATGAGAAGTTTAATCTATATTCTTGTCATTAACTAAGGTAAATTATTTCTTGATAGACTAATGACAAGCTAATTATTTGTATCTGTACACCAACTATTTATCCAAAAGTTCTGTTATGCATTGTACTTGTGCTTGAAACAGTTCCTGCCATTATGATTCTATTTTTGTATCTGTTTGGAAACCATACTATTGCCATTATGAATCATGAGATAATTTGGGTTATTTCTCTCTCATATTAGTTTGGAAGTGTCTCTTACTCTCATGTGAGTACTCTATTTGTTATCTGTGTTGGATTAGTGAAGAAAACACACAAGTATTCATGCTGTTATTTTTATGTGAGTACTCATGCTGTTATTTTTATGATCTATGAGCTTATTTCAGTTCATTCTTTGGTTGTGTACTCTATCTAGAATGACAAGAATAGGAAAATATACTCTATCTGGAATGACAAGAATAGGAAAATATCTATGTACATAACTACATATAGTTTTTCATTGGTTTGTTTGTTTGATTTCTTTTGTTTATTGTCTCCAGAGCAATCATGGAGAGTCTTGGGTCAGCCTCAATAGGTATTAACACCCAATCAAACACACCCCAGTCGCGTCTAATTCCACCTGGGTCAACTGATCCAGCATGGAAATATGGCTTCCTCAAAGATAAAGCCAATTCTAGCTGGGTTGTTTGTTCTTTATGCGGGAAGGAGATCAAGGGGGGTGTGAATCGCCTGAAGCAACACTTAGCTCACATAAAGGGCAATGTATCTGCATGCCCTGAAGTGGACAATGAAATCAAACAGGAGATCAGGCAGAACATGGAGGAAATACGCAAAAAGAAGGATGAAAAGTCAAAAGGGACTGCAGTTGTGCGAGAAGAAGTTGACATTGCAATGGCTAAGGTGAATGATATTGATGGGCATCGCACCGTTCCTAGCTCAGATTCTTCAATGCTCCAAGTAGGGATCAAGGAGTCTATAGATAAAAAACAAAGAGAGCGGGTGAATCAATATATTGCTAGGTGGGTCTATCGGTGTGGAATTTCTTTTAATGCAATTTGCAACAATTCATTTTTATCAATGTGCCAGGCGATTGGGCAATATGGAAAGAACCTCAAGCCCCCTTCTTACTATGAGGTGAGTGAGTCTTTGTTGAAAGTGGAGGTTGAGAAGACAAGAAATGATTTGCAACCTCAAAGAGAAATGTGGAGGAGATATGGGTGCACCATTATGACAGATGCTTGGAGTGATAGGAGAAGCAGGAGCTTGATGAATCTTCTTGTGAATTGTGAATTAGGCACTTGCTTTCTAAAGGCAATTGACGCCTCTGCTGAGTCTCACACAGGGGAATACATTATGTCTTTTGTTGATGGATGCATTCAAGAGGTTGGCTCAGAGAATGTGATTCAAATTGTTACAGATAATGCTTCTGCAAATGTATCAGCGGGTAGAATGTTGGAGGATAAGTATCCTCACATTTTCTGGACTTCTTGTGCGGCTTATGTCATTGATTTGATACTTGAGGAATTTGGCAAAGAGCAAAGAATTAAGGCTGTCATAAAGAAGGCAAGGGAACTGATTTGCTTCATTTATTCTCACACAAAAACCTTGAGTTTGATGCGCAAATTCACTAAAAAGGGGGAAATTTTAAGACCTGGAGTAACCAGGTTTGCTACTTCTTTCTTGACATTGCAAAGTCTGGCTGAGAAGAAAGACAAGTTGAGGCTTATGTTCACATATGATGAATGGGGCCAATGCAAGTGGTCCAAAACAAGAGCAGGTATCAAAGCTACATCAACGGTCTTGGCTCCAACTTTTTGGAATCAAGTTTCATTAGCCATCAAAGTGTGTACACCTTTGATATACTTGTTGAGAGTTGTTGATGGTGATAAGAAGCCTTCAATGGGATTTGTATATGGTGGATTAGAAGCTGCTAAACAAGAGATCATGGCCCTCTTTAAGGGAGTTGAAGTCACCTATAGACCATTCATCAATGCCATTCTCATCAAAACTAAAGATAGATTAGATGGTCCCCTTCACAAGGCTGCCTACTACCTGAACCCGTATTACTTCTACAAACATCAAGATGAGATTGAAAAACATCCAGATTTAATGGATAGCTTGATTAGGTGCATTATGACATTTTTCCCAGATGTTGCTGTTCAGGACAAGATTACCAGGACAGAGTTGAGTTCCTATATGATGAAGCTAGGCTCATTTGGAAAGACATTAGCTTTGAGACAGTGTTTGGTCAATGATGATGAGTACAAACCAGGTATATAAAGTTATAAACCTTACTTTATTTTGATTATTAGGATAATGATGAAATGCTTCTAAACTAACTATTATATATATATGTGTGTGTATGTAGCTATGTGGTGGCGTCTACATGGTGGAGCAGCACCACATTTGTAAGAAATGGCCATCAAAATTCTCAGCCTAACTTCCTCCTCCTCTGGATGTGAGAGGAATTGGAGTACTTTTGAAGGGGTACTTGACTACTTATATATTAGCTCAATTGATTACTTTCAAATATCCATATTATTCCCCTCTAAGTAGTCCAAGCTTTGAAATGGCAGATTCACACTAAGAAGAGGAATAAACTTGAGGTCAAACGACTTAATGACTTGGTCTATGTCCAGTTTAATGCCAAGCTACAAGAGCAACGGGAAAGGAAGTTCAAAGAGCCTCTTCTAACAAGTGATAGAACACATGCCATGGAGTGGATAGGAGATGATACAATAGAAAATGATGAGGTCCCTGGCGGAGATGGACTTACACGGGGTAATGTAGCAGCTACAACAGGAGTTGTTGATGTTCTCCAAGCTAGGGCTACTCGTGCACAAACACGTGCTGTTGTAGGAGCTTCTACTTCTATATCAGTGCCCCAGATTGATGAAGACGATATTCTAGAGGAGTTGTCTACTGATGATGAAGATGAGCATGTTTTTACTGAGTTTGAGGATGAAGATGGCTACATTGATTAGATTTGTATTGATAAACTTGTGTTGATTGTTGATGTACTACTTTGTGATTTGGACATGAGTTGCTTGGTTATTTGGTGCTTGTTGTTTACTTGGTATGAACCTTTTGGGATATGTTATTTAAATTATTTTCATCTTCAATCATGCTTATTTCTTAGTTAATATTCAAATGAAATTTCATTTTTTGTTATATCCCCAGTTATGATTGTTCCCTTTATATATCGAATTATATATGGTCAATATATAAATTTATGTAAATATATAATAAATTTATAAAAAATATCCAAAACCGCATATACTCCCGCATACCGTATATACTCTATTCGGTACCATGTCCGCCCGTACACCGATTACCGCTTTTCAGAATACTGGACAAGATGGTAGTTACGAAAAAAAATCTCACACTTACAAAATCCAGAAAACCAAACATAAAATTTTACTTTGCGGAATTTTGAGAATGCAGCATTTCAATAATGTAGGATGGACTAAATACATGATTTCAGTAAATCCTGCTAACCAAACGTGCCCAAAGTTGTGACGGGATCGAATGACTCTTTGGCAAATATTTTTTTTAATGATAGACGACGATTCTTTAACGAATCCCCAACTTCTTTTATTTTATTTTATATTCAGTTTGTTTCGTGATTTGTGCTTCTTGTAATTTACAAGTAGGTTTGCTGTCACATCTATATTATATAAGAGAGCCTGTGCGGGGTTGTCCATGCAATATTCACACTCATTTTTCTAAATTACTAACAAGTGCTTTGTTGCATACAGATAAGTTCGTTCTGGATCGCAGTGCAATTTTTACAGTAACTTCATTATTTCAGAGGAAAAACTTACGAAGGGCATGTTACCACCGCAAATTACCCAACAATCGTTACTGTCTCCGTGGCGACCTACCTTGCCGTTAGGGCTGTAAATGGACATGGGTATACCCGCATACCCTCAAACCCATACCCTCTAAACCCGTCATGGGTATAAGTTTTTATAACCATATAACTGCTTACCCTTATACCCACGTATCCGCCTCTTATTGGGTAAGGTTATGGTTATGTATGTACCCATACCCTGTATACCCATTTACCTATTTAAATATATTTTTATATACAAAATTTATACTAGAATGTAATGGTGCATATTTTAGCACTCAAAATTTATAAGTATACATATCTTAAAATAGTAAAAGTTTATATTAGAATGTAATGATCCATATTCCAAGCAAGCCAACATGATGTCTAAGATCAATTGTTGACTTTATTATTCTATTAATACTATAGTCAAACTCTGTAATATTCCCCACTAGAGCCAACAGTCATCATTTCTTTTTATATTTTGATTTAGTTGTATCAACATGTTACTCTTGGTTGTCCATTATACAAGGACATATTATATACTTATCAACTGTTATATGCACACGATATATAATGTATTTGATGTCATACTAGTATCGATATCGCCTAATTTGTCCGGTGTTTGTTATACCCAAAGTTTATATTGTGTTATTGTAGCAAGTCTATTCATAACCATATACCCAGTTACCCATCCAATACCCATTGGTTATGTGGGTATGGGTATGGTGCGTGTATATCTTTTGAAAAAGTGGGTATATACCCATACCCATATCCGCTTAGCTAAATGGTTAAAGTTATGGATATGACCATAACTGCACCATATCCTACCCATTTACACCCCTACTTACCGTGCGGTAGGGTTTTCCAAGGGAGTGAGTTGTGTCTGGCGTTTTGTGACAGGCTTCACCGGAAGCAGTGGGGCCAGATCAGTAGTTTATAGGTACGTCCTGATAGAGGCCCCAAAAGATCCACTCCAAAAGACATGTCCAACCGACGCCCACAGCGGACCCATAGTAATTGGCGCAAACTTATACACCATGGGCCTTCTCCGGACTGGCTTGAAATCACTCACTCGGGCCTTAAGTGGGCTGAAAACTCTAATACCAATTGAATGAGGCCCCAAAGCCCAAAGGATGCAGGACACATGACCAATCGGGGGAGTGCCTTGACTATATTAGCCCTCTCTACGTGAACATACCGCCGCCCATACAGCCGAGGTGGGATTATCGGGTCCGTAACACATCCACCTTTGTTACTCTATCACCATATTCGCCGCTGTCATCTGGTTTTGGATTCCCTTTTCATCCGCGACCATTGATCGTTGCTTCGGCCAGCCGTTCTCGCGGAACAGCACAAACGCCGTGAAACCCTACCCATAAAACTCCCGCACTCAAGGCGCTACGCTCCAATCATTTGCCTTGCAGCTCGGCTGCCAGTGGTGTTGTGCAGAGTTCTCCGTTCCGGCTCGGTTGCTCCGCCCTTCTTTATCGATCGCATCAGGTAGCCCGAACACACTCTGTTTCCCATTTACATCAATTGGACGCCCCACCTAATGGCCGGAGAGTCTACTTCGAGATGCTCGTGATTTTTTTCATTGCAACGCCGTTGATCTGCTTCGACTGTTCGTACTGCAGTTGCATTTGCTCGACCTTCCTCGATCTTGACCGGGATCGTTTTATTTCTGAGATTTACATATCCTGGGGTTTGAATTTCTAAATTTATATGGATTTTTTCCTTTTATCGTTACTGCTCGCTATAATTGATCTGTGATTTGCTGGTAACGAGTGAAGCAAGTGATTGCATCCGTCGTTCTATCTCCTTTTTTTTGCTTTAATTGGTAGATGTTGTTTGGAAATTTCGTAGCCTACATCTAGGCAAGCGACTTTATAAGCTTGTCGGGTATGTAGGGAAAGTTCTTTTCCCGTTAATATCATGCAAAGTGCTGCTCGTCTTTCTGAATTTGAAACATCTGTACCATCAACAATGTGTGTTTCCCCTGCCAGTCTTAAACTTCTTCTGGAATCTAATGTACTTATGCAAGAGATTTCGTTTATTATTGTATTACCTTGGTTAGCTTGGATTGATCTGAACTCTACTTGATCTTGCCGTGTTTTATGTTCTGATACTGGTACGTCTTTTTTTTCCAATATCATAAGAAAAGGATACTGTCTTTAGGTATGCTTTTTAATTTAAAAATTTAACTTCTGTTGTTATAATTGTTTCTATGTACTTTATTCCTATATAATCATTTTAGAAAATTGTATATGCAAAATCATCATTATTTTTTAAAATATTAAATAGTAATTATCTAAGTATAATTTCCAAACTTCATGTGAGATGGATACTTTAAAATTCATATACGCCTTTTCTTCTTAAGAGAATATTCATATCACTCTTTACAACCAATTAGCTTTGCTGAAATTTAGATGTTAAAAAGTTCACAAATGATGATGCCATACAAACACTCATACTAAGAAAATGAAAATATAACCTTCTGTACCAAATTTTCATATTTGTTACAGTTTCTCTAGCAAAAATTAAGAAGTAAGCTCCACATCATTTCGTATATACAACAATAAAAGATGATGAATATGTCTTCATCATCTAAACACATACTGACCAACATAATCATTATACATCTCATATCAAATAGAATACAGTCTTAATTCTGCTCCAGCTAGCCACTGACTTACCAATTAAGAGTCGAATTGTGAATGTGGAAGAATGTTGACGTCCATTGCTACTGTTTTGACAGATCATGTGAGTGACAACACAACATCACTGAAGAATCTGATTCTATATTCACTTTACAAACTTTTCAATTAGGTTTTTCAATATGAAAATCTGACCTGCTTCCTTATATTCAATTCAGCCATGCAGTTTACCTACTATTGCTGTAACTAGCACTGTTATGAACCATACCTGGCTCTCTTATATGATTTATTCATCCATATGCATTCCTATCAATATTGGAATCGCTACTTCCACTTCTACACTTCATGTATTACTCATACTTATGAGCACGTTGACTGCTTACTTTGATAGACTAATGACGCATTACTATTTTTCATATGTTACATTTTAATTATTATGAATATTTATTTCAATTGAAAATTCATTGCTTCTTTTTTACCAATCATAACATTCTAACAACTACTACAAACTGAAGAACGAATTTCAAATTTCTAGGAAAGAAAATGGCTATCACCATCAGCTGCATCAGATGCCTTGGCCATATGAGAAGTACGGAGTCAACTACAAGTGTAAGTTTACATATTATCCTATCAATATGTAAAAACTAATTGCTTACTAATCCGTTCATGTATATCAATGACATTTACCCTTACATACCCATTCTAGCTATACTTAGCATACCATTAGTTTGTCATATACTTTATGTATAACTCATTCTTAGAGCATTTAGTTTATTTCATAACAATTAATTTGACACTGCTATCAGTTCAGTCTACATGTAAATACTCCTTGGTGATTCAAATAAAGAATATAATTGGTTAATTATCTCGCTCTCTATATAAGTTACACAAAGCTAACAATGTAATTGTTTCAAATGATTAGATTGTGTCGAACATTACTGCATATAGTTTAAATTGTATTTATGATTAATAAATCGTTAGCCATTATTTAACTCAAACAATCAGCAGCTCAATTGTACTATTGGTTACACAACGACTGTCTTCATCAACTAAACACATACCGACCAACATAATCATTATCCATGTCATATCAAACATAATACAGTCTTATTTCTGCTCCAACTAGCCACTGTCTTACCGATTAAGAGTCGAATTGTGAATATGGAAGAATGTTGACGTCCATTGCTGCTGTTTTGACAGTTCATGTGAGCCTGGCTTTCTTATATGATTTATTCAGACATATGCATTCCCATCACTATTGCAATTGCTACTTCCACTTCTACACTTCATGTTATATCAAAGTAACAAATTGCTACACAATTCTGATTATGAATGTGGCCATATCCAACACTTTTAAATTGCTTAATCTTGTATACTAATTTTATTGATTTTTTGAATTTCGAGGTGAATTCTATCAAATTCAAAAGAACCATGGCTTTCATTTCTTGAATGGCGTGATTTAACATAAATAAGAATCTGACATATGACTCCCCTTAGTTTTCACTCTGCTACTTGTATTACTCATATTTATAGGGACACGAAATGATTACTTTATTAGAGAAGTAACATTCAGATCTAAATGGATTCTATTTAGCACAGAAATTGAAAATAAAAAACACTAACTTTGATCGATATGAATTAGTCTTTCGTACTACAACTATAGAAAATTATTGGGGTTACTCTGTATGACTCCCTCCTTAGTTTTCACTCTACCATTTGTATTACTCATACATATGGGCATGTTGACTGCTTATTTTGATAGACTGCTAACGCATTACTATTTTTCACCTGTTACATTTTAATTATTATGAATAGATATTTCAATTGAAAATTCATTGCTTCTTTTTTACCAATCATATTCTAGCAACTACTACAAACTGAAGAACGAATTTCAAAAATCTAGGAAAGAAAATAGCTATCACCATCAGATGCCCTGGCCATATGAGAAATACGGGGTCAACTACAAGTGTAAGTTTACATATTATCCTATCAATATGTAAAAACGAATTGCTTTCTAATCCGTTCATATATATCAATGGCATTCACCCTTACATACCCATTTTAGCTATGCTTAGCAAATGCTCAGTGCACAAGCTTCTGATCTCCTATTACTCATTCAACCAGGTCTGTATCATCACGCCTCAATAGCACCAAAGTTGCTTCCTTGACTACTTAGAAAGATCCTCCAAACTTGCATTGGCGTCTAAAAATATCTAGCCTTGTACTTTACATACGCCTAGGAAATTGACCTGATCTCTATCTTATTTGGTCAACTATAACATGTACACGAGTAAGGCTGGTCTATTAGAGAGACACTAAACTCATACTATTGTTCTATTAAATTCTGTTTGGCTGCGTAGTGTAAGGTCTATTCAGTTCTTTGAAAAGTGATCTATCCTAAATTGAATGCATATTCTGTGTTATATGATTCTGTTCACTTCCTACTGCTGTTCAAATCAAGCATTAGTTACATTAATTACACATGCTTAGCTTAAGACAGTTATAGTTACGTCTCTTTAGTTGCTACTGCTGTTCACTTGACCCCAGCCAATATAGAATCAAGCATTTATAGTTACGTCTCTTTAATTGAAAGCAAAGCTAGTAGTGAAAACGGCCCGGCCCTGCCCTGCCCTGTCCTTCTTTCTTGCACACCAGTCACACCAGACAGTATAGTAGTACACTGCTCCAGTGGGGGCAAAAATTGGCGTGCTTTCTATTAAAAAATTGAATGCATATTCTGTGTTATATAATTTTGTTCACTTGCTACTTCTGTTCCTTAGTCTTATGGGTTACATTAATTATATCCACCTATTAAGGTTTAGTATAGAAACTATGTTAGGGCATTACAAATTTTCCTATAATGTACCCGTTCATAATATAACCATTATGGTGTACTTAGGTACTGTAAAATTATTACTGCTACCCATTGCTAATAAGTTCTCTTCCATTATAAAATATAAACCATAGCTAAATATACTTCACTCAGCTAAAAATGTCTTCTCAACCATTTATATATCCTAATGTTGCAGGTAACGATCTTCGTTAACATTCTAACTTCGCCAAAGCTCAAAGTTAACATTGATGACAGAAGACGCTAAAGATCTTTTTTTGGGAACTTAAATGTACTAATCTCTTTGTTTTGTAAAATAACTACCACATTTTCAGTTGTTGCATCAAAGGTTGTAAAAACACAAGTATTATGCACATATAGTATTCTATTTGAAAATATGGACTATAATGCCATTCTATTTCTGATCTGTTATATATAGCAAGCTACTGTTTGATCAAAACATATTTTACATGTAGATAAGTTTAATCAAAATCCTGTCCTATTGCATCTGAGCCCGTGCATAGCACGGGTTCACAGCTAGTGTAGTATGAAGACACATGTTTATTTTTCCTTTATATCACCCGAGATCAATCATGGCCAAGCTGGGTTGGAAGTATATTCCAGACTGGCCCACCTCCTGCCACTGTCGATCTGCTATTAAACCGGGAGGAAACATTCATTATCCCCACGTTCTAAGTTGTATGTACTTGATGATTTATTTATTGTGGTAGAACAAGATTGTGCGTGTCGCCGCATCTGAATGAGACTATGAATTAAAGGAGGCAGTCGTGCTTGCTGACCAAAAAAATTTCACACACTAAAAGGCATTGAGAGTGAGCTTTTTTAAGCCCAGCACCTTTCGAGAACGAAGCAAAAATTGGGCGTGTGAATGAGTAATAAGGAGGCACTTCGTTTAGGAAGCGAAAATTGGGCGTGTGAATGAGTAATAAGGAGGCTCTTCGTTTAGGAATCTATACTATATATGAAAGTGCGTGGAGGGGGCTCCATGCAATATTTGCAGACATTTTCTGAAATTACAATGTCATCCTTACAAGTTATAATCTGTAATTTATAAGCGACTCAAAGGTCGGTCATGTACTCTATTGTTCCCTTCGCTTGTTACCCGTCTCTACTCGATTGTTTCCGTTGCTTTTTACCCGACTGCCTTTACAGGAGAAACGGGAACATGGCGGTTCCATAGGGCGATTGGAGCATACCTTGTGGCTGGTACCATCATCGTTAGTTAAATTATTTTCCTCTCTTGATTTTCTTTATCCTCCGCATTCATCCTTTGTTTTTCTTCATCCTCGAGTACGCCGCCGGCCTGGCGGCTGTCAATTCGGCCCCGTCATTCCCAAAGTCGGCCTCTTTGTCCTCGTCGATCCTCCACACGACGGCGCTACGGCTCCTCTGAACCCCGTCGGGGCCGACGGCGGCCGGGAGGACACGCGTGGCCAGCATGCTCTGTGACGTGACTCTGATGAGCTTGATGTGGTCGTCCTCGGAAGAGCGGGACCTGGTGCTGTAGGAGCGCGGGATGGGCGGGTAGGCTGCCCCTATGGAGAACCCACCGGCCATGGCGACGCTCATTCTTTGCTTTACCGCGGTACACCAGTATCATTTCCGAGCGTTGGCGTGTAATCTTAACAAGATATAATTACATAGGCGGTGACCTCGTTGGATTGTACCAGTAGACGATAAATTATCTGTGAGTATGGATTTGCTTCGAACTTTTGTTCTGTAACCAGACCTCGACTTGACTTCGGTGCATACATAGCTAATTTTAATTCATAAGGACTTCGAAGTTCTTACTATTCATTAGGTACTTCGTAGTATATAAATTCTCAAGAACCAAGACGCCGTCTCTGAATCTTCCGACCCCTTTCCTTATTTGGTGCGGCTCCTTTGCATCGTGCAGGTTTGTTCACATCTGATCGTTGCTCATATTTTTTCTGTGGTAAGCTTCTGCATATCCACATACTCTTTTTCCAGGAACATCTTCCTTGGCTCTTTTAATTTCTGTTTTTCTCAATTCCTACTCCAGGGAACAAAATCTCTATATTGTGCTCCAGCCACGTTCTGCTGACTATAACCTAGGAGAAAAGGTTTTTCGAGTGCCGCTGCCGGAAGAACAGGCAGATTCAGACCTACGTTGTGTTCAGTACATGGTGAAAATGAGAATGAGGGTGTTCTGGGGAGCAAACTCTTTACAATGTGCTCCAGCTATTGGCATTATTCTTCGTTTCCAAATATGATTCTTATACCATCAGTTTTAAGTCCGTAATTTTTTCTATTTTTTAATTTTTTTTCCCGACCTTGATTACAACGTTCTTTCTGCCGATCAATTTTTTTGTTTCTCCCTTCTTCAAGTTATGCTAGATGCAACCTGTAACCATCCATTAGTCAATATTGTTTTTGAAACATGGGAACTAAATATATCATCTCATAGACCCATCCGTGGGTACCAGTAGACGATAAATTAGCTGTCGATATGGATTTACTTCGAACTTTTACTCTGTAACTAGACCTCAACCTCACTTCTGTGCATACATTGCTAAAAAAAATTTCGTCGTGCCAGTCACAACTGTCTCGCAAGTTGCTTTATTCATCTCGGATGTCAGATTATTGTTGTTTTGTCTCCAGAAATTGAGGCTTGGATAATAATGATTATATACAGAAAAAACACAAATATGTGTACAACATATAAAATTCAAGACTCGCCAATAGAAATTTTTATTAACATCATGCTGAATCTATAAACTAGACGATACCTATGTCCATTCATTCTTTGCTTTTATGAAAAATAATCTAGGTCCTTCAAGACCGCACTTAATGTCATTTAAGTTATCCATATTGTAAATCTGATTGTTGTAAATCTAATTCTATTTTGTACATGGTATCAGATGAACTGCACTACTCCGCACTTTCTGTATATAACAACATCAACTGCAATGAAAGAAGATAATACAAGGAACTTGTCAGGAAGAATCTAATGAGGCAAAGCAATGTCAACACCTCCAGGAACACTCCTACTAATCAACTATAAAATCTATGTTGCCCAATTTTGGCTTGTAAAAAACTTCACTGTCTGTATATATCTGTTTCACACTTATAGTAAAAGTTAGCACAAAATATAGTTCTTTGATCCTAAGTGTTCACTATTTTACGGCCCGTTTGAAAGTATTCCAATGAACTTCGTGTTTGCACGAGGTATTATGAGAACTATAGAGCGGAATTCAACTAAAAAAGAGAAAAGACAGAACGTTGTATTAAAAGCCGTCGGGGAGAAGCCAACGAAATGACGTTCCCCTGTTTCTGTTTTCTACTTGATAATCCTCATTTCTATTTCACTATATACATGCCATGGCCTTTGGCCCCCACAGGTAAAATTTTAGAAATATTTTAATTATATTCCATGACCTTTAGCCATGTTTTAATTACTTCCAAGCTCGTGCAACGCACGAGTTTATGCCTAGTTGGAGTAGAAAATAGACGGGACAGAGATCGAGGGACTGATGATACGTGGATGGATGATGATAACAAAGTTTTTGTTCTTCGTTGTGTTGCTACTGTTTTTCTTTTGTTTACTTCCATATTGTTTGTACCTAAAATGTTTTTTTTATAAAAAGCTAAAGCACTCAAATAAAATTATACATGATGTGTGGACGAAATTACATATAATGACACCTTATACCGTACACGTTGTGTTTCACTTGGTCTGATGAAAAAACTTTTTTCAATTAAGTTAATTGGATCCACTCAATTAAGTTAATTGGATCCACTGACTAAATCATTATATATATATATATATATATATATATATATATATATATATATATATATATATAGATGGGTGACAATTGGGCTTGGATGAGAGGGTTTTATTTTGGATCATTTCGGGTCAATACTTTTTGGTCAAATTCTAAACTTGTAAAAGATCCTAACCCGACACGCAAACAATTTCATATCAATCAAGTCTGACCGTAAATTCAATATCAAGAGAATAGTTTAAAAAAAAATGTATGATTTGTCTGATCATTGTTAACGTCTGAGTGTAATTAACAAATTTCATTGTGATACTTACAATGTGATAGAGAAACACATATAAAGCCTATTATAATTTGTTCAAGAGTTCTAAACACAAATTCATAACATGGTTACAATTAATAAATCCTACAATTCAACATAAAACCATCAAAATTGTCAAAATAAATTTCATGATTGATGAATTAGAAATTACTAAGCCATTGGATGTTTAAAATATAGAAAATATTATTCTGAATTTCAGATCAAATCGGGTCTAAAGACAAACTCAGACATGACCCTAAATTATTCTGGATTCTTTGTTTTTTTTAAATAGATATAGCAGTATCTGATATCCGAGTTAGAAAATTCAAATTGAAATTCGATATATGAAATCCAATACGAAACTGAATAATTTTAAATTTGTATTCAAAATTCCATACTCAATTTGAAATTGAATGTGTAGATTTCACAAATCCATTTACATACCTGGAATCTGGTCGCAGACCTATTACATGTCAAACTTCAACGCTATATCATGGATCACATTACTCGCCATACAAATGTTACTAGAACTTCCCGACGCGACGCGTAAACTTTTGTTGGCCCCCCTATGCAGGGCCGGCCCATTGGGGCCAACCTGGGCGACGGCCAGGGGCCCATGATTTTTTTTTCTTCTAATACACACATTTGTAAATGGAACGAGATTGATTTGATATAACTTGTTAGGAAAAGACCGGAAGGTCTGGAAAGATTTTCCAAGCTAAAGTTATTGAAAAACTATCTTAGTTCATCAATGTCTCAAGAAAGATTGAACGGTTTGACAATGTTATGCATTGAGAAGGATATGTTGGAAAATATTGATATTGACACTGTTATTCAAGATCTTGCATCTGGAAAGGCTCGAAGAAGTCATTTTATATGATGACTGAAGCTCGATAAGGAGATATCTATATTTAATTTTTATGATTCTTTTTAGTTTGATTTGTAAGAACATGTTCTATTTTTTTATATGACAGTTTTGACAATTATGACTAAACTCGTGTTTATTTAAATTTGTTAAATAAGAATATATAAAGGGCCCATTTTTTATCTTCGCACCAGGGCCTCTAGAATATTTGCAACGGCCCTGCCCCTATGGAATAGCAACGGCACTCATGGTACAACCCAATCGAGTGCCTACGATATCTTCTTTCTCATTTCACACGGGCTCGACAGCTGCTCGCTGGAAAGGGAGACCACCGCCTTTTAGTGGTCCCATGCGTATCGATTTGAGTTGGGAGGGATGGTGTGCAACTCTTACCAATTAGTTAATCATTTACTACAGACAAGCTGGATGGTTGGGCCACAACAACGCAAATTAATTCCAACAATGTTGTCTTATTGGCCACTCTCAGCACAATTCGGCAACAATCCATTTTGGATAAGAAGCAAAGAAAAAAGCAAACAATGCGTCACATGTTAAGCACAATTAGTGAATTGAAAATATATAGAATCCATAATGGCAAACTAGTACTTTACAGCCCCACTACAGAGTACAAGTAACGAACTCGTTGGCGGATTCATCACAAAATCGCCATCTCACGTTTTAAAACAAACAAAATCTTGACCTGCTCACCCATTCGTCTGTCAAGCAATGTAGGCCATAAAACACAAATAATATATCGTAAAATGTGGGTATTGAATCTCAAAAGTAGAGTATTGTACTGAAAGATAAACTATACTATAAATATGAGAGTATTAATGTTTTGGGTAAAGTATTCTTTAGCACTTTTTCATACTTTCTTCTATTTTTTTATTTTTTTTAAAGTATGTCAACATTAATATTGTTAGAAACTACATTTGTGATGAATCTAATCATTTTTTTTAAATAAAATGTCACTTACAATCAAAAGTTATGACAAAATATGTTTTTATCTCTTCTTTTTTACTTCTTTTGTTTTTTGTGCCACTTCAACAATTGACCCGACTTTCCACAACAGAGTGGATGATCAAAAGGTGCGGATAGCCTAACTCATAAATAAATCATGGACCATAAATGATCTAATGCGACATGGAACCTCCTCGTATAACTCTATTGGTGGTTTAATCTAAGTATAAAATAACATATGAGGCAGAAGAATAGCAACTTGCTTATTATCCTCTTTCATCTCTGATTCATACGCCTAACCTTGGCCTCGATCTCGAAAGCTGCCGCTGGCTTGAAATGATCATTGGCCTTTTTGGTGGGTCCTCTCCTTCTGCAGTCCCACTAGCAGGACTGCCACCTTAGTCCCTTATTCACACACGTGGCGACGCGCAACCTTGGTCTCACCTGTGTCCAAGTCTTACGTCCAAAAATAGATCATTTACCACATCCAGATCTCTATACTATATATGAATTCGGGTAGATTAGACACAGACACTTCTTCATGGTTGATGTCACCTTTACTATCTAACTCTGGCCATAAATGGATGGATGGACCATCGCGTGAGGGGCCACAAAGCGGGGAAGGAAATGATCCCGATTTGTAGGAGCAGAAGCTGCTGCAGGATGTGGGACATACATATGCATCACATTTTTATTAAATGAAACTGGAGATGTGTATTCGTCTCTTCTCCCATTCGGCAAAAGGGTTCCCTTAACTTACAAAAAAAGCCCTCCGCGGTACTCCTAAGATTTGTTGTTCCTGATTATATGGCCATGTTTGGTTGGCAGGAAAGGATTGTAATGGGATATGTGAAAGGTTAGGATAGGATGGAATTGGTAAAGGTTAGGTTGTCTGATGTCCTTTCTCATGTTTGGATGTACACAGGATAGTATGGTTTTCAACATTGTCTTTACGGTCATCTTCTATCCATTCATGAACAGCGACCTCCATGTTTTCAACTTCAGCCGAACAACAAGATATAGAATCTGTTATTTGAATAAGAGAACGGAACATGTACCACCATTGACTTGGCGGCACAGATTTGAACAAATCAATATAAAATATCAATTGATCCTCTCTAACATATCACCAGAAAATAGGGAACAGCGGTTACGGCGGTGATAGTTCTTTACAGATTGTGAGTTCTGCATACAGGTATGCCAAATCGATTCGGAAACGAGAATGTGAGAATGTGAAGATGGTAGTGTTGTGGGGGTACTCAGACATCGTATGTGACGGAGCAAGAGTCGTCTCTCTGGGAGGGTCGCTAGAACATCTGTGCGGAAGGGAGGTGGATGTATAGGCCAATGGGGGACTGCAGCAGATTCTGTAAATAAGGAAGGCAGAGGGCATGAGGTGATCACAGCGAAGAATTTTCAAGAAGCATCGTTGACGGAAAACAACCGCATCGCACGAAACTAAGTTTCTGACGAAAGGGCGAGAGTATTTTATCGGGAGCGAGGAGATATCCCGAGCAATACCTGGGTAGGGTCCGGAACTCAAAAGTCCTGGCTATTTAGGATTCCAATGACGTTGGTTACCCATCCCAATATGACTTTTTCAGAACCAAACGTAGGATCAAGTTTCCAGTAGGATTGGGTGTTCCATCCTTCTTTCTATACCGCGAACCAAACACGCCCTATGAGGACTACGCTGCTCCTTATGTTATCCAATGTCATAGTTGTTGATCTTTTAATCACAATTCTTTGATCGTAACTCTCCTAATAAGTGTATGCAGACAATACTAAGAGCAGTGTACTCCTATTTAAATTAAGGAAAATTATATACAGCCCCGAAACGAGATCAGAAATGAACACTAATTTTGTCCTCTAGTAATTTGTTGTTGCTGGTAGTTTGCACGCTGCTCCGTTTGCTGCTAGGGCGCTGCCCAAAACACGATACGACTACTGTTGGCTGAATAAAAGGATGAGTACCTGGATGTAGAGAGAGAGTAAGAGAGAAAAGACTGCACAGAGAAGGAGTTGTTGTAAGGAGAGAGAAAATCAAGAAAATATGTTTATTTTGCTAATAACTTTCAAATCGTTATACATTTTTTTAAAAAATAAAAACGGTTATATTCCTTATTAAAAATACATATTATTAAGATTAATGTCAAGTTTTTTTGAAAAATCATGCAATCTAAAATAAGAGAGATGAAGGAAGTAGCATCATTAACTTATTTCTTTAATCAATTTATTATTTCTGATGGCTGCAAAAAGAGATTGAGTGAGAATGAGAATTGGAGAGAGGAGTTGCGGAAATGAGAGACAAAAATTAGGAGAGATATGTTTATTTTGCTAATAACTTCCAACCCGTAACGTATTTTTAAACGAAATAAAAATTGTTAGATTTCTGATGAAAAATGCATTCTAATAAGACTAATGTTGATTTTTTTTGAAAAATACATTCTAATAAGACTATTGTCGATATTATCTCTGATTCGATGTTTAATAATTTGTGTTGTTATCTTGGACCCAATATTTTTTTTATAAGATAGAGAAAATATGAATAATTTGAGGGAGGCTGTGTCATTAATTTGTTACATATGGTGTAGTGTTTGTTGTTCCTATTCCATTGTGTAATTATCATTTGTTTAATATTAAAAAAATATGAGGAAGAGGAATGAAGTAGTGTCATAAATTTGGATGAGAGAAAAATTAAAACTATTTTCTATATGTCTCTCTCTTAAAAAATAAAAAATTGTACAAGAGATGACAAAAATTTGTTTGGGGATAACAACAAATTGACCCAACTATAATAACTAATTTAAATAATTAAGTACATCACTTCTCTCCTATGACAACAAGTAGGACCAAAAGATAACAATAAATTTAGATTAGAAATAACAACAAACTAAACTAAAAATAACAATGATTGAACCAAAGATAACAACTAACTTTAATAAAATTAATTGCACTACTTCTCTCCTATTCATCGTATTTTCTCTCTCTTAAACAAAACAAATTGGACCAGTAAAAACAATAATTTAGATTGAAGATAACAACATATTGAACTAAAAGATAACATCAAACTGGAACTTAGAATAGCTAAATTTTTAAAAAATATTACTTCCCTCTTATTCATTATATTTTCTCTCTCTTAGAAATAACAATTACACTATAGATAACAACAAATTAGATCAGAGATAATAACTTGAGGTAACAAAAAAACTGACTAGAGATAACAACTAATTTTAAGAAAAAACTTATACAACTGGATAATAGAAAAGTTGGCTATAGATAACAAAGATTTTGCCTAGAGATAACAAATAATTCGAATAGAGATGACAAAGAATTTTAGCAGAAATATAAAAAGACTTTGACTAGAGATAATAAAAAAATTGACTAGAGATAAAAACTAATTTTAAGAAAAAATATACTAACTAGATAAAAAAAATTAATTAGAGATGATAAAACCTTGCCTAGAGATTGAAAATACTTTGACTAGAGATAACAAAAAGTTTGACTAGAGATAATAACTTATGTTAAGAAATAAATTTATTAATTGGATAACAAAAAATTGAATAGAGATAATAAAAACTTTACTTAGAGATAACAAATAATTTGCCTCGAGATAACAACTAATTTTAAGAAATAATTTTACTAACTGGGTAACAAAAAATTGACTAGAGATAACAAAAATTTTCACCGTGCACTTACAACTCGTTGAACTCATTTTCGCTCCAACCAAACGAGCCCTTATCACAGTTAGCCCTATAGGGAGGCGGGATGAATGAGCCTCCTATTTATTTTAAAAAAAAAAGCTTGATACGATTGCTCACATGGCTTTTCAATTAAAAAAAAGGATTCCTCACATGGTTGATGTTTTGTGCAAGGGCAAATAGTAAATTGAACATGTAGAAGTAATGATGACAAACTAACGCTTTGCAGCCCCGCTACAGAGTGCGAAATACAATTAACAAACAAATTGGCCAATTCGTCATCCCACATTCATGAATCTTGATGCCAGACTTCCTGGAGTGGGTCTGATAGGCTGCGTCGACAAACACTAGCGTCTAACAATCAGTCGATGGGCGAACCGATCTCTATACATGTTTTCTAGTGCGATTCAACCTAGGTTGTAGCCCCAGAATGGAATTTGTGTGTTCTTGAATGAATTTTGAGAGCACAATGGCTGGTTTGTCGGAGTCTCCGTGCGTGATTTCGTACCGATTTCTCCATAGCATCCAACAGTCGACACAATGGATCATTCTTTGTTTGAGGCTCAGTGTTGTGGAAATCAATAAATAGAGCCATTTGCTTTCTGGGATGGTGTAGAAGTCATGTGGCATGGTGAGAAGAAGCCAGACTTCCTTCGCAATGGGGCAGTCCCTTAGAGAATGTAAGATGGACTCCTGGCCATTATTACAGGAAGATGCATCATGTGCATGGGTCGCCATGGATACACATCGTCTGCTTAGGAAGTGGAAGCTAATGGGATTCTGATGGCAGCTGAGCTGTGTCAAGTCAATGGCTGGTCCTCACCAATTATCTTCTTTGACGCCTCCACTGCGATCAAGACGTTGCAACAGAAGGAATGGCCCGCCAGCAACCTCATTCCTCACCGGAGAAGATATGCCTCCCTTTTGCTGGCTTGTCCCAGCATACAATTGCAACACATCCCTCGTAGACGGCATTGCAAAACACACCCTGTTTTCCTTTTCTGCACATCACTTCTTTAGCATTAAGCCTCCTTGGCTTTCCAAGGAGGTAAACATTTCGTCAACTCAATTTTGGCGAGCGGGATGAATAACTAATCTCTATAGGTTCCCAAAAAAAAATTCACCACTTCTGTATTCAACTATAGGGCATGTTTGGTAGAGTATAATCGGACGACAAAGTGTGTGCTTGAGGTACATTTCTATATTGAGAACTCACTAAACTACACCCCTACAGCCAACCAAACTAGTCTTATGTCAAACACGTATCAACTACTCCATAAAGATAACAACCCTCATCCACATCATGAATGGCTGCGATTATTACAAAGTTCCTCACTTTTAGGGATAATCCCCATATTGCGTTGGCCGATCCGACATCAGTCCCAACTTGTTTAAATAACAAGCCGGGCTGAAAATTTTGACTCTTAATTTTTTTTCAGAAGGGTCAAGAAGAGTATGGTAGACTCAGACATAAAAACCAAGTATGTACACGTAATTGATGATTAATTTTGACTCAAATATAAAACCTTGACTCTAATATTTTTTTCAGCTGAAAATCCGGACTCTAATTTTTATTCGGTTGTGAAGCCCGTCAAAACATGGCGAGTTAAGTATGATGATTGAAAACCACATGTGCCTGAAATGACATGCATCGTGACACCGTAATCGATAACATTTACTGCTTTTAACACATGGGTCACCAGTACTCTCAATCACTCGAGCTAAACGAAGCCTTAAGTTCTTCAACGAACTCGTTGAGCATTAAGTTTTCTTATATGTCTAGCAATTATATGTGAATATATAGTGATCAGTCGGTTGATACCGTTAACTAAGTAAGGTATCTTTTCAACTAACAATTCAAAAACCCGACATATGCACGTATCGTATTTCAATGTGTACTTCTTTCATAAGAAAAAATAAAATTCACTATCATACAACATATGAATAATTTTATTTGTGGTTTAACCTACTAGTATAAAATAACATCTTATGTTGAAGAATAGCAACTTGATCATTTATAATCCTCTTTGCAAAATAGGATGTTAAGTCATATGTGAATGAAATTAATCATTCATTGCCGTGTGTAGAGATGTATGTCCAAATATAAATACATTAAAGTAATCTTTTTATTGCCATTGATTTTAAAGATATGTTATATAGATCTATTTTAGAACCCATAACAGAACTCAACTCATTCTTCACTATATATGTTTGATGAGTGGGATTCTATTTTGTTTCTTAATTTTAAGATGAAACCTTAATTGGATTATACGTTAAATCGCACCTTTTTCACCTTTCTCCTCAAGTTTCTCGCCTACATGGGGAATACCAGAAAATCCCCCGGCTACCGCCGACGACTGCAATTTGCCCAAATAACGCCCGACCGCTCCTGCGAGGGGTACAACTTAGTACTTACGTAGCAGAGCTGCATAGGCGTCTTCGTAGCAGAGCTGCAGAGGCGTCTGCAGACTGCAGCAGCCTGGAGCGGGGACCACTCAATCGTCTGGGTGCAGTGTTCAACCCACTCCCGTCCGCCTGGCCCTTCTTCAGTTCCGGTCCGTCTCACTACACTGAACCAGGCAATCATCACAACAACCACCTGACCGCTGATCCTACGCCTGGATGGACACCGTCTCTCTCTCTCTCTCTCTCTCTCTCTCTCTCTCTCTACCTTCCTCCCATATCCACAGGCCCGATCGCCCCTACGATGGCTAACAGGCGAAGGCTACTACTGCTCACGCCAGCATGCTTAGCGCGGCTGGCCTGGCACCACCCCACGATGGATCTGCAGCTTGCTTGCCTCCTGTCCCCCGTTTTCATCTTCCTCATCCTCTTCTTTAAGAATATATATAAATCTGCAGACAACCTAGATGGCTGGCTCACCGCAACGCAAATCAATTCACCCTTGCCCTCTTATTGGCCTTCTCCACCTGAGCCCACTTGACCTAAACTCATGTACTGAATAATCCGACTCACACTAACTCATTCCATATAATTTATATACATAGATTATCTATTGGAATAAAATGTCCGTATCCTAATCATGATAAGCTGAAAACTCCAAACAATAAGCTGAAAACTCCAAAACACTATTGAATGTTATTTAATATTATCTCATACACAAGCGAGATATATTTATACACACGTCTGATATAGATAAAATTCCTTATCATCTACGTGATTCAATCTAGTTAAGAAGTTTTAAGTGTGTCATTAACTTTTTTCGGTTGGTACATATATGTCGCACACATCACACGATACACACTTCCCGAATTCTGCTAGTAAAATAATATGTAACCACATGAGTTAATCATAGGCCTCCAACCCTAGTCATGCATCAAAATAATACGTATCACTATTAGGGTCTAATAAAATTAGACCCGCCCTGATCAATGCGACCCGATGAAAGTGGATTTAAGTCTTGAGTTTTTTTTTATCTAACTTGAATTGATCTCGAAGATTCTGTTTTTCTTTTTGTCAGGCCCGGGTCTCCAATTGTCGACTCATCATATTCAATTGTAGTATTAATACTTACACTTCAACATTTCATCACATTTACAATATTATATACAAGTTGTAGATTTATCACTCATGCTCGTATTAAGATTAAACTTCTAGGGTTTTCGAGAAGTCATATTTAGTTCAACATATCATACAAATCATATCATTCAGTAATTGCATCATGATGCACATGGGTATTCATTAGAGCTATTGACACACATGGAAACCCTAATTTCTATTACCACATATTTTATCCATCAATCATAAGTATACATTGATTATTTAAATCATTTGATTCAATCTCTCAACACAAACCCTAAACAGGGAACATCGCCAACTCATACTGATTTTTATGTATACATATCATATTCAATTTCAGTAAGACTCAACAAAAAACTTGTATAATTCACTCTAATACAATTCAAATATGATTCTAGACATGTCAATTCAATTCCCAAGCATATGCCACATTGGGCTAATTTTTAGGCAATATTCACATCAAATAGCATAGCGATGTATCCATAGAGTTTTCCATGGAACATCAATCAATATATCAGGAACTTAGAGAGTTCCATTTAATAAGAAATAATCGAAATCACTAGAATTTGATTCCCTAATATCTTTCCCAATCAATACCCAATCACATATATATACAAGAAAGGTTTCTAAACATTTTAGTCGGATAGAATTAGGCTTTCAACATGAATACATAGCTTAAGAGGGAGTCAAAACACTCACCTAAATTGACAAGATGCTTAAAATTGTAGGTCAAACTCTGAATTTTAAAAATCCCAAACTCTAGAAAATGAATCCATTTATTCCTCCTTCCAACTAGGAAACCCTGGAAACGGAGATTAGGAGAGAAAGAGTGAGAAAAGGGGAAGATTTGATATTATTTTGAACCACATTAGAGGAAAGAGGAATCTTGACATGTGAGAGAATATTCACCATGAAAGACTATGCAAAGAAGTGAAACTTACTTGATTTCATCATATCTCGAATAGCAAAACCCTAGATCATCAAATTTCACCACTTTCTCCTCTCTAGCATTTCATTTCTCTAGATTGAATCACAAATTATTTGATATCCTAGTGTGTTAGACTGATCATATAGAGCAATTCAGGTGCTTGGGTAATTTGCACATTGGCCCCTTACTATGCTTCCTCTTATTTCAGCTGAATTTTCTGTAATTAAAATGTTAATGTAAATTATTTACTTTAGAGGTCAAACTTCCTCCAAAAATTATGAAAAATTAGAATATTGTTTATAATTTCATTTAAATTAGAGTTGCATATAAAATATTAAGAATCATTTCGTACACCACTATACTTATCAAATTTTGTATTCATATGCCATCAAAACCCTAATTTTGACTGATTAGGGTTTTTCAATTCTTAAATCCTAATTAAATGAATCAAAGTATGATTAAATATTCTCATTAGATTTAAGACATTAAAATTAAACTAACATCATTGATCAAGTTTTAAACAATGCTCAATCTGGTTAAGCATACAATCATCCAAATAAACCCTAATTAGATGACTAATTTGAAAATGGGTCATTACAGAAGTAGTGGGTTACAAAGAGGGAGGTAGTAGGGAAGTAGTAGAAAGATTGGGAAAAGGAAAATAAGAGGGAGGGGAATAATGGGGAAAAAGGAATGAAGGAGGAGGCAAGTCGTATAAAGAGAGAGATGGGAGACAATAAGAGGGGAGTGGGAATTAGTAGGAAAAAAGAATTGACTGAGGTGGAAAGTAGTACAAAAGAGAGAAAGAACATAGTAAGAGGGAGGATGGATTTAGTGGGGAAAAGGAGGGAGAGGGAATGCAGAGGGAAGAGAGGCAAATACAAATATAGGAGGGGGGAGGAAATTAGTGTAAAGAAAGATTAAAAAAATAGGAGGCACGTGAGTAGTAGGAAAGATAGAGAAACATGCTACATGGAGTAGGGGAGTCATGAAAAGAGAGAGAAAAATAGAAAGAGGAAGGAGGGAAACTATGGGAAGAAAGATAAAGAGAGGGAGGGAATAAAGAAGTAGTTGGAAGAGAGATAAATAAAAAAAGAGGGTGGATGAGGGAAGTAGTGGGAAAGATAGAGAAAAATAAGAGAGGGAGGGGGAAGTAGTTGGAAGAGAGAGAGAGAAGGGTGAAAGATAGGAGAGAGAGAAGTAGGAAGATGGAGATCAAAGTAGTGTGAAAAGATAGAAAGAGAAAATAAGAGGAATGAGGGAAGTAATGGAAAATAACACATTAGTATGCAATGGAAAATATATGTTAACACACAAAAAAAAATTGCAACATAAATAGAAAGAGGGGAGAGGGAATTAATGGGAAGAGAGTGAAAGACAAAAATAAGAGGGAGGGATGGTAAATTATTATATGATCAAAAATACTATATCACATGTAAACACAATATTTACAATATGTTATACAAATATAACACATTACACATATATGTTATTTACAACAACACATGACTATAAACAAGGATAATGATAAATGGAAGGGACGTATGAAAAAGGATGAGGGTGGTAGGGATGATGAATCAAAGGAAGAGTGAGGTGATGATGACATATTGTGAGAAAATTAGGTGAGCATGTTAATAACACATTATTGTACATCAGAAATGTATTTTTTTAAGAAAAAACACATTATAAATACATGAAAGATAGAGTTAAGGGCATATCATAAATAAGGAAGATATTGTTTAATACAACACATATTCATAAAAAAAAGAGGAAGGTAGTGGGAACACAATTTTTTATTTAAAAAAGCATTAATGAAATGCAATATTGAATATATATTTTACACAAATAACAAAGTATTTACTATAAAAAATAAAAAATGTGCATAAAATATGTATATACAAATAACGTATATTAATATGATACACAACTTGTCTAGGTGAGTACAAGTTTCTATGGGTACATCACGTTAAACCACAAGAAACACATCAAATGTGTATATATATGCAATTTTGATAAACAATGCATTAGTTCAATAAAAATAAAATAAATTACACCTATAAATTCTCATATAAAATCCCAATAGAATAACACATTGTTTTATCTTGATTTTCTAGTTAGTAATGTGAAAAAAATCATTAAGCGCAATGCTGTATTGTATTTTAACGGTGATGTTTTTCATCAATAATCAATACACTATCTCTCGTTTAATGTTTCGTTTCCTGATTCCCTTTACTTGTTTCCTCTCTCCTATGTACTTTCCTCCCTTCATCCCATAAAATGAGTGAGATGTCTCAATTTCTCCTTCTCCCTTTCCCACTTTCTCCTCTCTTTTATTTCTCTCTCCCACCCGGTCCCTCTGATAACACCCAAATTTAGGCATTTATGCTAAGCGTTTATTTATGGTTTTGTGTCATTATAGCCTTAGTATACCCAAAATAACCCTAGATTCTTATCTTTTAGTAGTTTGTATCTTTTCATAGATAAAGTCACTCAACTAGTCAATTTTAGGACTTGCAGGCACCGAACCTGAAAATACATCTATCCTCTAAGATTTTTTCCCGACACATAGTTTTTACAACAACTAGGCTTCCATCCATCACGACCGCAACCGTGGTGAGCAGGACCGCGACCGAGACATCAACCTCGACCCCGTGACTCGAACCGACACCACGATTGTAGGGACGACCGCGACCACGGCATACACCGCGACTGCGACCGTGGCAAGCAGGACCGCGACCGTGGGGATCCCCTCGATCGAGTCATCTACCACGACCGTGGATATTACCTCGACCGTAGTGCATCCGCGACTGCGGGTCTGTCTTCACCTATAAATACCTACCACTCACGACTAGGAGAGGGGTTCCCAAATTGAGAGTTCTAGGTTCCATGATTAGAGGTTCCCAGAGCCTTGTGGGAGAGTTTGAAGGACCTGGAAAGGCTGAAGTACGTGTTCTACGCCTGCCTCTTCAGTTAGCCCCCATCTGCCATCACACTCCATCTTTGTTCGTCCATTTCTCACCATCTCCAACCATCTTCCACATCCATACATCCACCAAGCTGTTGTTTGGGGCGGAATCAAGGAGAAAGGAGGTCAAGGAGTTCATAAGATCAAAGAGGATGACTCAAAGATGAGATCCAGCCCATACAGAGGCTAAGGAGTGAGAGCCACCTCCCCCCTACAGGATAAATCTCATCTTCTTCTCCTTTCTTCTATGGTTCTCCTTTATTTATGTACAAATGATGTTTTTCCATCTTTGTTCGGTGCCAACTATGCTTGTCCACGGCTAGTTGAACTCCTTCTTGTCTATATAGCCTATTTTGGGCATGTTTATGTACTTTTACCTTAAGCAAGTAGTTTTAATCCATATCTAGTATATTTTATGTTCTATCTTCTCTTTGTGGTTATGATTGCTAGTTTGGTTGATCTCCTTCTTGCTTGAGCTTATATTTCAACCTATATCAAGAGATTCGTTATAGAAATAGATATGAGAAGGTGGTTTGGATCGGAATTTGAAAGGAGGATGGTTCAAGGTGATATGTGCAGAACTATAGATCTGGGCTCGGTTGGCCCCACTACATGGTTCTTCCCATATCATAGATGTTCCTAGCATCTTAGAATATTCTAGACCTGAGAGGGTATCTAGAATATTCTATGGTGCTGATTGGTCATCCTCGAAAGAGGTTTCACATCATTGATGGATTTTAGTCACGCTATGTGAAAGCGAGTGGGATGACCCCACAGAAACAGATACCACAGTACGTGTTATGTTTGGATATAGGTTGCTTGCTGAGGTGTTCAAGGGTTGTCTACGCCCGAGAATAGGTGCATAGACTACCCAACTTGTGGTTACATGGCCAGGAACTCCTTTTCTCTGATTAATTGAATCCTACAGACTCTGTTTTGTTTTACTTCATGACAACCTACTAGACTAGTTCTAGCTCCATACTTTTATTGACTTCCGAATTAGCTTATCTGACTTAAGAGTGAGATCTTAAGTGTCGTAAACGTCCCCACATCCCTGTGTTCGACCCTATATATTTACTTTGGCCCCGTAATAAATTTGTGGTGGTCCTTGAAGGTTTCAAGCTATAAATTTAAAGTCCGATCCTCTTGAAAGGAGTCGACCACCCTCTCTCTCCTTCCCCTTTTAATTTTTCTCTCATTTCCTTCCCTCTCTCAAATTTTCTTATTATAGTCATGTCCAATCCTTGGGTTATCAAACTAAGTAGTGCGACTCGATTCAAATTGAAATATATATTATAATTTTTGGTCAATATACAAATTCTAGTTTTTATATATATATATATATATATATATATATATATATATAGAGTCATGCTAGAATACACTCGAGTGTACATATCACATGCTACACTCAAGTGTGTTTGCATATCAAGACTATTTTTTGCTAAATATAAACCAATGATCTTCACTGTCATACTATAATTAGGCTACATACAAATTTTGAGCCAATTTGGATGAGTGTAAGTCACTCATCCGAGGGAAACAAAATCGACGCATGAAACTAATTTGAAATGCATAATTTTTGTGATCTTCATGACATGATCTATAAATGTCCAAATGGACTCAAATTTTACAAATGGGTTATTCACAAGATGTTTAAGTAGATCATTGGATTAGATTTTAGAAAAAAATGTTGCATCATAAAAAACTACTTGAGTGTATTTTTCTCCAAATACACTCGAGTGTATATATATATATATATATATATATATATATATATATATATATAGAGTTAGGCTAAAATACACTCGAGTGTACAGATCACACAAATACACTCAAGTGTGTTTGCATATCAAGACTTTTTTTTTGTAAAATTGTAAACCATTGAGCTTGATTGTCATACTATAACTAGGCTACATACAAATTTTGAGCCCATTTGGATAAGTGTAAGTCACTCATCCAAGGGTAACAAAATCGACGCTCGAAACTAATTTAAAATGCATAATTTTTGTGGTCTTTATAACATGACCTATAAATGTCCAAATATGCTCAAATTTTGCGTATGAGCTATTCACAAGATGTTTAAGAAGATCAATGGATTGGGTTTTTGAAAAAAATATTGCACTATGAAAAACTACTTGAGTGTATTCTGCTCTGAATATACTCAAGTGTATTTTAGCCTGACTATATATATATATTGTTTTGGAGTTAAAATGCTTTATTAGATTGAAAAATAAATACACAATAGCTAGTTTAACTTTAAAATCAATATGTTATTCTCATTTGCACATAACATGTTAAAAATTTATACAATTCAGGTCAAAAGCTGGTCAAATAAAAAAATGACAAACTGGATCGGTTCTATGTCAGAAATCAATTAAAACACACACACACACACATATGTAACATCCCTGACCTGGGTTATGCTTTAACCCTAGGTGTTTTAATAAAGAAAGATGATTATATGCTTAATCTTATCCTGTGAAAAGTAATTAGGGCTCATGAGGAACTTATGTTTCAATTTTGGTCTTGTTTGAATAATGTTGAAGCAATGTTTGCTTATTTTGGACTAAAGTGCAAATTACCCAAGTTAAGGAGCTTACTTACAAATGTTACATAATAATATGTTCCTATTATGTTGATACATCATAAGAATATATATGATGTAGTGGTATGGTTTCCACAAGCTTGGGCACCAAGATAGAGCTTGTTGGACAATGTTTGTGCATTAAAACCCTGTTTTGGTGTAATGTGCAATTTACCCAAAACCTAGGGTTCAATATGCAAATTACCACTTCAATAAGGTCCCTAATGTTTCTTGACATCATTTAGAGCAAATAAAATGAGAGGGGCGCCTCATTTGAACTAAGTTGGAGGAGAGAGAATCTTGATATTAAAATAATCAAGATTTAAGCCCAATTGAAACCCTAATTAAATTTAATGCAAAAATAAATAAAATAATTGAAGGGGCCTTCAACCAAAATTAATATGGTTGGATTCTGATGTGTGTAGACATCCTTAAGACTTGCATAGGCACGAGCATACCCTAAGGAGGTGAAATTCCACTCACCATTATTATAAGAAAAAGAAATTTCCACTCAAAAATGGATATTGATATTATAAGGGTTAAGGTGCTTAATTTCTTTTCCCTTTATTCTTGGATAATGGAAGGGAGCTCGGTGGGGATAGAGATGCCTTTGTATAAAAGAAACCAAGGGGGAGAAGGTGGCAACAATTTTGGAATTAAAAGACTTTTATAAAGTATTTTCTCTCTCATTGATTTTCTTATAAAAAGACCCTTTCCAAGCCAAATGAAAGGCTTTTCCGTTTCCATTTCTTATTTTTGCTTGGAAACTGACCAAGGGAGCTAGGGAGGACCTGGAGGACGACCCCCAACCTGTTGGTAAGGTTCTTGACCCTTTTCACCTTGATTCCATGGTGGAAATTGAAAATAAATTATGGATTTCTTCTTATTTCGATCTCCTCTTCAACCCTAGCCAATCTTTTCAACCAAAAGCTTGAGGATGAGCCTAAGGGAAGTTGCAAAAGCTTCATCCACCATTGTTGGCATGAGATTGGAGCTTTGGAGCTCAATTGGAGGCGGGTTTTATAACTTGAAACCCTAATTTTTCTATTGCATTCAATTCCCCATCAAATAATGATCATTTCTCTATTTACAATTATTGATTTGGTTGATTGATGCAATTTCCATGGAAATCATAGTAGGTTTCGTGGGTGTAGAGCTTGATGATGATGACATCATCATAAGCATAGACCTCCCCAAATATCTAGACCAAATGGTTTCAATCAAATGTCCAAACGGTTTCACAAACCGTTTGGGAGCAAACGGTTTCAAACCGTTTGGAATGAAACAGTTTCACTAAACCGCATAGAAGCAAACGGTTTAAGACCGTTTGGTGATGTTGACCAGGGTTGACCATTTGGGGTTTTGTTCATAATGATCTAGGTTAATGATCCAT
This sequence comes from Alisma plantago-aquatica, assembly GCA_963693085.1. NCBI lineage: Eukaryota > Viridiplantae > Streptophyta > Magnoliopsida > Alismatales > Alismataceae > Alisma > Alisma plantago-aquatica. Next base: position 1,388,128,749 of record OY856412.1, read on the forward strand.
CAATTATTATTGATTAACTCCAATTGGTACATGAGTTGAAGGTCCATCAATCACCCAAACCCTAATCGAGTTGAGTGCTGATTTCATAAGTGATTGAGTTTGAAACGTGGGTTGATTGACCCAAACGGTTTCAAAACCGTTTGGGAATCACCCAAACGGTCTCAAGACCGTTTGGAGGTCAACCAAGACCGTTTGGAGGTCTAGGGTTGAGTATGGTTAGGTATTTGCAGATTCAAACATATGGTATAAACTCTAATCGGCTAAGTGCTGATTTTGCAATTGAATGAGTTGATGCTTTGGGTTGATTGACCCAAACAGTTTCAAAACCATTTGAGAATCATCCAAACGATCCCAATACCGTTTGGGGGTCACCCAAGACCGTTTGGAGGCCTAGGGTTAAGTATGGTCAAGTGTTTGAAGGTCCAAAGATACCAAATTGAAATACAATTAAGTGTTGATTTGGTGACCAATCCTAGGGTCCAAACCCTAATTGAATGACATGGTTAATGATGATATGATGGGAAAACGGTCTCAAGACCATTTGCAGGTCATCCAAACAATACCAAGACCGTTTGGGGGTCACCCAAGACCGTTTGGAGGTCTGGGGTTGACTATGGTTAGGTGTTTGAAGATCTAAAGGTACTAAGTTGAAGTGCAATCAAATGTTGATTTGGTGATCAATCCAATGATCCAAACTTTGATTGATTGACTTGGATTATGATGATATCATGGGCAAAGGGTCTGAAGACCATTTGGAGCTCATCCAAATGACCTCAAGACCATTTGGGTTCAGGTCATGTCCAATTTGGATGATGGTCCAATAGTTTTAAAGTAACTAGTTTCACATTGGTTAATGTTGAAGGATCATCGATTCCAAACACTAATCCAATTGATTCAAACCCTAATTGATGATCAATTGAGGGTCAATTGAGGGTCAAATCAGTTGAAGGTTGACCTAATTAACTCAATTGAAGTATGGTGATAGGTTCAAGTGATGATTGGTTACATGAATTCAATATATGGGAACCCTAACCCTAATTTTGAGTAAAGGGAATGAAAAGCCTTATTTAATAGATAACCCTAATCCTGATAAAGGATGGTGGTGTTACTATTACTTCATATGAGGTAATAAATAATTTACATGACTATTATCATGTCTATTATCATGTAGACATCATGAGATGATGAACATAGCTAGATTTGAGCTATGACATTCATATAATAAATATGTTGAATGGCCTTATGTGCCTAATGTTGTTGTTGCTTAGTAAAAGTAACAAAATGTGTATGAACCTTATGAGTTCCATGAATGAGTTGTTTCCTAGTGAAAGGTGACAAAACACTTAATGAGCCTTGTAAGCCATGTAAGATACTTGTATAACAAGTATCATGAATACCTCAGTCTGAGGACTTAGAGGTAATAGTTACCTGACAAGTGGTAACAGTGATAATGATGAATTGGGGGTATGAATACCCAAAATTGATAAGTATGATGGTGTTGTTGAGAGATGTGAACTTTCAAAGAAAAGAAATGAGGGGCTGAGATCCCAATGTCTTATCAAGACTGAGAATTGATTAATGAAAATAGTGAATGTTTCTTTATAGCATTTGTCTGAATAAGTTATGGTTGAGAACTTGACTTATGCTAAAAGAATATGATAATGTACTTAATTAAACAAGTGAAATCATATCATGTAGATCCCTGACCATAGATCCATCATCGTCAGCAATAGGTGATGGTGAAACGGGTGCTCTGCGGTAAAACTCGGAACGCATATTTTGAATATGTGGGGGCAATGGGCGAATGTATCTTGACGTCCTAATGAGGGAATTGATATAAGGTAAACAACAAAACTCTCAATCCTTCATTACTTGCACCGGGATGGATGTATCACGAATCCCCTGAAGATTGGGACATATGCAATACACATCTCCCAATAATGTTGATGCCGGATCGATGGAGATAAACATGAAATCTCACGATCGCGAAGAGAGTGCAGCATGCCACTGTAACTCTAATAGAGAAGTTGCCAGTATACCCTGGAAAGCTATATATAGCAGAGACACAAGATGTCCTGCATGTAATCTCACGCTGACTGAGATATAGGAGGTCTTGGTAGCCGACTCTACCTTTGACCTTGTATGGTACTGATTTCGACTTCGCAATGGTCGGTTGGAGCATGAGTGGTATACCTCATCTCCTCAGGGCATAAATGTGATTGTAAAATGTAATCAGCCGTATAGCATGTTTGCTTAAGGACTGAATACGGAAACTCATTGGCTGATGTTACATTCCTTTTATGCATCTCTAGATGATAAATGTTATTCATATCTCTTTACATTCCTTGCAATTAGATGAATGGAATATGAATCTACCATGAGTAGATACAATGTTTTCCTTAGGAAATGAGATTATATTACTCTGTTTATACATTGAGTAATACTGCTGATAATATGTAAGAACTCCTATTTAGTTTTAATCTAATAATCTGCTATAATAATGTTTTGGCGGAGAGTTATATCTCCCGCTGGGGCAATTTATAATGGTCTCACCCCCATGGGATCCAATATTTTTAGATGGACGCGGACAAAGAAGCATACACTCTTTTGCAGGAAAAGGAAAGCAACAACTTGAACAACAGTGAAATATTAGGTGGAGATGTTGACTGTCAAGTCATATAGTTAGAAAGTCCTATGTGTCATCTCTGTACTCTCAGGTCCTCGGAGTTTTTAGTTAGTGTTTTAATGAATCGATCTGAGATTTTAGTTTGATGCCTCGAAAGTTATATGATGTCTATATATTATGTCTTGAGACAACTGATGTTGTAAATCTCGAGAAGAGATAGTGCAAGACATGTACTTTGAAACAGAATGTAATTGTTATACTTTGGCTCTTGAAGAAAAAGATTTCCTATGTGTGGATCTCTTTGCAAAAAGTTTTAATTTTTAGTGATTTTCAGTAATCCGCTGCAAATGATTCACTTCCGCTTAGTTAATCTTGTGTTTTATAAGTTGGATGCCGCAATATATATATATATATATATATATATATATATATATATATATATATATATATATATATATATATATATATATATATATATATATATATATTGCCGAAGTTATCTTGACAGACCATCAAGTGTTTTAACAAAAAAGTGTTTAATATGGCACTTCCCATAATGAATGGTAAATGTGTACATTAATCGAAACATTTGTACAGGTTTGGGTGACTATTTGTTGGTGTAAGAGTTACAAAGATCATAACCTGTGTTACTGTGTATATGTCCCTACCTGATCCGGTACCTCCTATTTTTGCCATCTGCTTTCTCTGCAAGCAGTGTCGGTCGGGCGGAAATTCATCCCGCTTAGAGGCCGCCCCCCTAACAGATGTGTCCCAGTCCCACACTCTTCTTTATAACCAACTCCCTCCACTGTAACGTCCCCGATTCAACCACCTAATTTCTTCCCTAAAAAATCAAGTAGATGATGTTGGCTAAATGGACATCTGTAAATCCCTTTGTTTTGATAATGACAAACATTTCATTCTTGTTGATCTAACGTGCTACTTGAGTGTTGCAGGAATAAGGTGGATGACAAAGCACTAGGGAAACTATATGCTTGAATGATTGTAAATGTCATGAAATGTAATCAATTGTAAACTTGTACAAATATATAATGTACAAGTACTTAGACTTCATGTAAATCAAGCGTTAGATCTTCCCTAGCTAAACACCATATTTAGATAGGTCATCCCCTTCAAACAGTGTCACATATGCACACTCATACACACACTTAATGTCTTCATTTGAAACATTGAAACAAGGTCTATCTCGGTCGACAAAATCCTCGACCGAGACACTCTCGGTCGACAAACTTCTCGACCGAGAAAGACCCAAGTAGCCGTTAGACACAGCTGACAAGGTAGTTGGCAGTTGGAGATAAACGTTACAAACACTTGATCTAGAGAGCTTGTCGGTCGACAAAATGTCGACCGAGTAGGTGTCTCGGTCGACCATTTCTCGACCGAGATGGTCTCTGACAGCAACTGCAGAATTAATTAACTAGCCGTTGTTAAAGCAACTAACTTATATCTAACGGCTAGTTAAGCACTTAGAAACCCCTAGAAAGTGTCTAGAACGTCCTTAAGAACTTGTAGGACATTCCTATAAATAGGACATGCCTTAGGACACCTAAACTTACTTGTTCTTACACTTGAGCAATCTTTGAGCATACATTTACATTAAGCAATCTGTTTGTAAGCAATTAAGCATATTGGCAACTAGCTACTTCCTCTCCTAGCTCAAATTTCGTGTCCTATAGGCTATCATCTCCTAATCCACAACAATCACAATTCCATACACATTGGTTAGGAGATCTACACGCTTGATCTAGGCAAATCAAGCCTTGTGCTTCAAAGGATAAGTTGTAATTTCCATTTTCCTTTCTTGTTCACTATTATTGTTTGTACTCTCCTTGCTACTCCTAGGTTGGAGGCTGCAGATTGGAGAGGTTTGAAGATCTTCTTGGTGAAGAAGGGGACCTTGAACTACTTCAAGAAGGCTGGTGCAACGGGAGGTTACTTCTAAAGAGGAAGGCTACTTCAAGGGGGAGCTTGGAGTTACTTCAAGAAGGCTACCTCGGGTTGGTGCATCTACTTCAAGTGAAGGCTGTTCAAGGGGTGTAAGAAAGTATTGTATTTTGTGTAAATCCTTGTGAAGGTAATAAAATTGATACTTTCAAAATCCCGGTTGGGTAAGCAACCGGGTAGTGGACTGACAATCTTAGTATTTGCTAAGATTGGAACCACTCTAAACACTTGTCTCCTTCTTCCATTTTCAATTGTGGTTGTTTGAGTTAAATAATTGTTAAAATAATTTAAAAACTCTATTCACCCCCCTCTAGTATTTTTCAATTGGTATCAGAGCAGGCTTCAAGGAATCCTAACAAGGTCTTGAAGAATGGGTGACGGGGTGCTTAACAACCTTAACCTTGAAGGGACACTTGTTGCTAGACCTCCAGCATTTGATGGAACAAACTACACATATTGGAAGAGAAGGATGCAGTTCTACTTCCAAGGCATCAATTGGGACTTATGGAGGATGGTGTCAACCCCATACGAGCTTTCTCAAACACAATATGCAGAGTGGGATGCAAATACGGTAAAGTTGGCTCAAATGAATGCCAAAGCTGTAAGCATTTTATATTGTTCAATTTCAGTAGGAGAATTTAATAGGATATCAAACTGTGACACAACCTATGACATTTGGCATAGACTATCCATAACTTATGAAGGTACAGTTCAAGTCAAGAATTCTAAGATTAGCATGCTTAAACAAAAGTTTGAACACTTACGTATGGATCCAAATGAATCTATTAGTGAAATGTTTGCAAAATTCTCTTCTATTGTTAATGGTTTAAATGCCCTAGGAAAAACTGTTCTTGAAGAAGATCAGGTATCAAAAATCCTTCGATCACTTCCTCCTAAATACAAGCCAAAGGTGAAAGCCATTGAAGAAGCTAATGACCTCACTCGACTGAAAATGGAGCAACTCATAGGCAATCTAGAAGCTCATGAAGCAACCCTAGAAGAGGAAGAAAGAAGAGAATGTGAACTTCAGCAAGGAAAGAAGAAGGATGTGGCTCTAAAAGCTTCAAAGATAATCACACCAGAAAGTGAGGAGTCAAGTAAAAAAGAAGGAGAAGAAGCCTTGATTGTCAATGGTAAGAAATATAAAAGTTTTAAATCTAACAAAATTTCTAGTTCTTCTTCTTCTCCTCCTAGGTGTTTTGAGTGTGGAAAGAAAGAACATTTCAAAAATGAATGTCCTAAAGCAAAGAAAGGAAAGAAAAGCTCACACAAGAAGAAGGGAGAAAAAGCCTATAAAGATGCATGGGACGAGTCAAGTGAAAGTGAAAGCGGAGAAGAAAAGGTAGAATGTCTAATGGCAAGAGAAGATGATGAAGACTCTCAAGAGGTAAGCCTACTTGATCTTCCTAAAGAAGAGTTAATTACTAGTCTACAAGAAATTCATGATAAGTATGTTGATGTCAAGAAGAAACTAAAGAAGGTTATCAAAAAAAATGATGAGCTATATGCTAAATTAAATGATCTCTCTTCTGAAAAGAACAACATTGATCTTGAGAATTTGTCTTTAAAAACATCTTTAAATGACTGCACTAAAAAGCTACTCACTCTAGAAACAAACGTTGATGTTCTCTCTCAAGAAAAGACTGAATTGTTAGCTAAACTAAAAGATTTTCAGACTCAACCAATTCTGTGTAACCATCTAGACTATGGCAATGTTGTAAAAGAACGAGACTCCCTATTATCTGATTTAGATCAAGCAAGAAAAGATTTACACAAGAAGATGGATGACATTGCTAAGCTACAAAGAAACCTACATGAGTTAAGAAGAAAAGATATCCTTGACAACATTCTAAAAGCCTCCTCTAGTTTCAATGGAAGAAAAGGTTTAGGATATGCTCAAAAGAAAAATCAACCCAAAAGAACTCAGACTATGTTTGTACCTAAGAACACAATTCCTAGAAAGAGAAATGAAGTTGACTCTATTACTTGTCATTTTTGTCTACGTCTTGGACATTATTCATTTTCATGCCCTTATAAGACCAAGGATTCCTACTTAGTTTGGGTCCCAAAACCCCAAACTTAGTAGAGTCGAATGCAATTTAGTTGAGATATGATCAAACGCTCAATTTTGCAATTTATATTGTCTTATCTCAACTTAATAAAAGGTTTCATGCATTATGGTAATTTTCTGAACTGCTGTACTGAAATAGAAACTTAGTCGGTCGAAGTATTGTCGACCGAAAATATAATCGATCGAACTTTTTTTGACCGACCAAATGCCTGTAACAAATCAAAATCAACAGCAACTATTTCGGTCGAAAGTTGGTCAACCGAGCAAAATCTCTGTTTTTTCTTTGTTCTTAATTTGCAATACAACAACCTTCTCGATCGACGATTAGTCGACCGAGAAAGATGTCGGTCGAACAATTATCGACCGACTGAAGTTCTGAATCAGAATTTTTATACAGTCTGTACTTAAATGCTTCTAACCATATCGGACCATCACATGGGTACCAAAACCTACATTTTAATGCAAGATTGGGTGGTCGACAGTGGATGTTCCAAACACATGAGCGGAAACAAAGATGCATTTCAAACTTTTGAAGAAAAGAAGAGTGGAACAGTCACTTTTGGAGATAACGGTAAAGGTAAAATCGTTGGAATAGGTAACATTGGTACAAACCTCGAAATAAAGAATGTTCTACTCATTGATGGTTTGCACCATAACTTAATAAGTGTGAGTCAATTATGTGATAGTGGCTATGCTGTTTTATTTAACAAAACCTACTGCAAATTATTAATAGAAAACACTACAAATGTTGTCTATGAAGGAAAAAGAGTTGGAAATCTATATATTCTTAGACCTAACTCTATGAAATCTGTAGTAGGAAAATACTTTCTTGCAAATGAAAATACTTTACAACTATGGCATAAAAAGCTAGGACATGCTAGTTCACATGTTATCAAAAAGTTAGTGAAATATGATCTTGTTCGTGGTTTGCCTACTTTATCCTTTGATCAAGTTGAAAATTGTGAACCATGTACATTGGGAAAGCAAACAAAAACCTCTTTTAAACCTAAACATGTACTTAGCACCAGTAGATCTTTAGAATTAATTCATATGGATTTATTTGGACCCATGAGGACACAATCTATTGGTGGCAAAAGATATTATTTTGTTATTGTTGATGATTATAGTAGATATACATGGGTACATTTTATTGCAACCAAAGATGATACTATTCATGTTTTTATAAAATTTTGTTCCATGATTGAAAATCTATTACAAAGCAAAATATGTACCATTAGAAGTGATCATGGTGGATAATTTGAAAATCATGTATTTGAAGAATTTTGCACATCTCAAGGGTACACTCACAATTTTTCTGCTCCACGCACTCCACAACAAAATGGTATAGTTGAAAGGAAAAATCGATCACTACAAGAAATGGCTAGAACAATGATGCTCGAACATAACACACCCAAAACCTTTTGGGCTGAAGCTGTAAACACCGCATGCTATGTGTTAAATAGAGTAACTATTCACTCTCATTTGAAGAAAACTCCATATGAAATAATACATTCTAAGAAACCTAGAGTTGACTATTTTCATACCTTTGGATCTACATGCTATATCTTAAATACCAAAGATGATAGAGATAAGTTTGATTCTAAATCCCACAAAGCATTCTTTTTGGGATATTCTACCTCTAGCAAAGCATTTAGAGTCTACAACACTATCTCTAGGAAAGTTGAGGAATCTATTCATGTCTCTTTTCATGAAGAGTCCAAATCAGAAAATCTAGAAATAATTGATCTTACTAATCAATTCGAAAACTTAAACATACCAAATGATAGTGAGAAAGATACTACAAACAATAACCAAGCTGAAACACAACCTATACCTAGACTTATTAAGGATCATCCTCAAGAATTAATTATTGGAAATCCAAATGATAAAGTAAAAACTCGGTCTTACTTTAAGGATGTCGCAAACATGGCTTTTGTTTCTATCATTGAACCTAAGAAGATATCTGAAGCTCTTAAAGATGATTATTGGATAATAGCAATGCAAGAAGAATTAAACCAATTCACAAAAAATGATGTATGGGATTTAGTTCCTAAACCACAAGATAAAACCATCATTGGAACTAAATGGGTTTTTAGGAATAAGCTAAATGAGGCAGGAGAAGTAATAAGGAATAAAGCTCGGTTAGTAGCACAAGGATATAATCAACAAGAAGGAATAGACTTTGATGAAACGTATGCACCAGTAGCTAGACTTGAAGCTATTAGAATGTTACTAGCTATTGCTGCACATAAAAACATCAAACTCTACCAAATGGATGTAAAAAGTGCATTTCTAAACGGAATCATTCAAGAAGAAGTATATGTTTCCCAACCACCCGGTTTTGAAATACCGGAAAAAGGTGACTATGTTTATAAACTTAAAGCACTTTATGGTTTAAAACAAGAACCTAGGAACTGGTATGAAAGGCTCAAGACATATCTTTTTGATAATGGTTTTTCTATTAGAATTTCAGATTCTACCTTATTTTTCAAAACATATACATCTGATTTTCTAGTTATTCAAATATATGTTGATGACATTATTTTTGGAGCTTCAAATGAATCGTTGTGCACATAATTTAGTGACATTATGCAAAAAGAATTTGAAATGAAACTCATGGGTGAACTAACTTTCTTTCTTGGTTTCCAAATTAAACAAACGCCTGTCGGGATTTTTATAAGCCAAGAAAAGTATACTAAAGAACTCTTAAAATGTTTTGGGATGGATCAGTGCAAACATGCTACTACTCCTATGGCCACTTCTACTAAAATTGATAAGGATGAAAATGGGGAACCTATTGATGATTCCTTATATAGAGCCATGATTGGTAGTTTTCTTTACTTAACTGCTTCTAGACCGGACATCATGTTTTCCGTTGGTCTTTGTGCTCGATTTCAATCACAACCTATGCACTCTCATTTTCAAGCAGTTAAATGAATTCTTCGATACTTAGCCGACACTATATGTTTTGGTTTATGGTATCCAAAAGGACAATCCTTGGATTTTAAAGCTTATACTGATGCTGATTATGTTGGTTGTCGACTTGATCGCAAGAGCACTAGTGGTGGCTGTTTCTTGTTAGGGAGAGCTTTAGTATCTTGGTTTAGCAAGAAACAAAACACGGTTTCCCTTTCTACAACTGAAGCTGAATATATGGCAGCCAGATCTTATTGTGCTCAAGTGCTTTATATGCAACAAGTATTAAACGATTATGGTTTTATTCTTTCATCTACACCTATCTTTTGTGACAACACAAGCGCTATAAACTTAGCACACAATCCTATTTTACACAGCAGAGCTAAACATATTGAAATCCGTCATCACTTTTTAAGGGATCATATTTCTAAAAATCATGATTTCCTTCATCATGTTGATACGGAAGATCAATTGGCTGATATTTTTACAAAACCGCTTCCACTAGACCAATTCAACAAAATAAGGAAGCAATTGCTTATCACTTCTTTGGAAGATGTTTTCTTTGATATTTGTGCTTCTTAACAATGTCGTTTATTTGCATCATTTTGGCTTTTAATGGACATCTTTGTCATTGAATTTGTTGGGACATCTAATTAAGGGGGAGTTTTATTTTTAACGGATTTTTTTTTAAATGACAAAGGGGGAGAAATAAATATAAAACTTAGTAATTGTGCAAAACTCAATCAATGAGTTTCATAAACTCTTGGCTTTACATTGAAAGTTGCTATATTCCCTAAAGAATTGGATTTCATGTTCCATACTTCATGGGGAATAATAAGCACACATTTTATAAACAAGAGAAGAAATTTACAAAGGTAATCTTCATGTATGAAATTCACATATTTTATATTTTCTTATTTTATATTTAGGAAATGTTTGTCATCTTCAAAAAGGGGGAGATTGTTGGCTAAATGGACATCTGTAAATCCCTTTGTTTTGATAATGACAAACATTTCATTCTTGTTGATCTAACGTGCTACTTGAGTGTTGCAGGAATAAGGTGGATGACAAAGCACTAGGGAAACTATATGCTTGAATGATTGTAAATGTCATGAAATGTAATCAATTGTAAACTTGTACAAATATATAATGTACAAGTACTTAGACTTCATGTAAATCAAGCGTTAGATCTTCCCTAGCTAAAAACCATATTTAGATAGGTCATCCCCTTCAAATAGTGTCACATATGCACACTCATACACACACTTAATGTCTTCATTTGAAACATTGAAACAGGGTCTATCTCGGTCGACAAAATCCTCGACCGAGACACTCTCGGTCGACAAACTTCTCGACCGAGAAAGACCCAAGTAGCCGTTAGACACAGCTGACAAGGTAGTTGGCAGTTGGAGATAAACGTTGCAAACACTTGATCTAGAGAGCCTGTCGGTCGACAAAATGTCGACCGAGTAGGTGTCTCGGTCGACCATTTCTCGACCGAGATGGTCTCTGACAGCAACTGCAGAATTAATTAACTAGCCGTTGTTAAAGCAACTAACTTATATATAACGGCTAGTTAAGCACTTAGAAACCCCTAGAAAGTGTCTAGAACGTCCTTAAGCACTTGTAGGACATTCCTATAAATAGGACATGCCTTAGGACACCTAAACTTACTTGTTCTTACACTTGAGCAATCTTTAAGCATACATTTACATTGAGCAATCTGTTTGTGAGCAATTAAGAATATTGGCAACTAGCTACTTCCTCTCCTAGCTCAAATTTCATGTCCCTATAGGCTATCATCTCCTAATCCACAGCAATCACAATTCCATACACATTGGTTAGGAGATCTACACGCTTGATCTAGGCAAATGAAGCCTTGTGCTTCAAAGGATAAGTTGTAATTTCCATTTTCCTTTCTTGTTCACTATTATTGTTTGTACTCTCCTTGCTACTCCTAGGTTGGAGGTTGTAGATTGGAGAGGTTTGAAGATCTTCTTGGTGAAGAAGGGGACCGTGAACTACTTCAAAAAGGCTGGTGCAACGGGAGGTTACTTCTAAAGAGGAAGGCTACTTCAAGGGGGAGCTTGGAGTTACTTCAAGAAGGCTACCTCGGGTTGGTGCATCTACTTCAAGTGAAGGCTGTTCAAGGGGTGTAAGAAAGTATTGTATTTTGTGTAAATCCTTGTGAAGGTAATAAAATTGATACTTTCAAAATCCCGGTTGGGTAAGCAACCGGGTAGTGGACTGACAATCTTAGTATTTGCTAAGATTGGAACCACTCTAAACACTTGTCTCCTTCTTCCATTTTCAATTGTGGTTGTTTGAGTTAAATAATTGTTAAAATAATTTAAAAACTCTATTCACCCCCCTCTAGTGTTTTTTAGATGAATCTGAGTCGTTAATATGGCACCAAGAATCAAAGCACAAGAGTGAGATAAGAAACATTTCATTTCAAAATATTACACCCTTACAAAAGGTATTTTTACATTATCTCCTATATCAATAAAAAAATGATACATGAGTTTAAAATTAAGCATGATCCGTCTTTGATTCTTGACGCCAAGATGAGTCTTCCACAAGGAAAGGTCCTACAAATAATATAATCTGCAACATGGAAGAATATTTTGTTGCCCAAGTGGGAGAGTATGGGTTAGACAAATGTCTAAGTATGGAAAAATATAGATAAGCAGAAAGTCACTATTAATATAACTATATTCTTTAGAAAACTAAAGTATCAAAAGTCCAAACCAAAATTATTGACCATCTACTAGCATGAAGCATAAGGAATGTGTATGCACGTATATTCAAAAAGCATTTAACTCTATCAAAAAAGGTAGAACAATATTGAGGAGCATTAACCATAATTATAGGTATATCTCAAATAAAGAAGAGGGAGACTTTATTCCATAAATGAGCTTAACTACAACACTCATAGAAGGTGTCAATTCACCTTAGGAAATTGGCCTGCAACCACAAAAACTTGCTTAGCCAAGACTTTAGTCCCTTAGGGTTACCAAAATACATGTAAGTACCCTGACACACCCCCAGCCACTCGTGCACACTATGTGCTCTATTCAATGAATCAGATTACCACATGCAGCCACCGGTCGCCTTTCCAAGACCAGAAGAGGGTGCTCCTTGCACAAAATTCCACTTGAATAATCATTAGTTAGCATGCTTAATCTTTGTAGGAGATTATTCCCCAGTACTAACTTGATCATGCCTGACTCTACATGACCAACCCAAGTGTGGGCCTGAGTATGGTAGAGCATTATACTCATCCATCCCTGACTCCAAAGGACCTAGATCCAGATCCCAAATGTATCAATCCCCGGCCAAGCCATGCCGACTCTGTTACCAACACATCTCCCAATTTAAGGATTACAATTAAAGGGACATCATCAAAGATATACAACTCAATATGACGGGCAATCAAAATTAATGAGGTCAAAAGGTAGCCATGAATAATTAATTATTTCACTATGATAGCTATAATGTAAACTTGTGGGATTGTGGAATTGAATAAGACAAATCTATGGCTAGAAGCGTGCAACAGGTTAGGGCGTCCTCCCGTGTGAACACGGAATCAATTAAATAATCTTTCATCTTTACTGGCTACAGGCATCAGTGAAACAAGCTTCTAGTCACCTTAGAAATGTCTGATAGAATTCCACTTTCCAACAATATCACATGACTCAATTAATAGGGAGAAATAAAGGAAAATGGAACCAAAAGGCAAAAGGACTAGAATCCAAAGAAATGGTTGATTATCATCTAAAACCTTGAAACTCAATTTTGAAGGATAATATGGACAAATATATAGAAGTCATACCTTGCTTATTAATAAAGAGGTTGTATATAGTTGATCACTTATTCATTCTTTAGAAAAGTATATGAAGTATGCTTATACTCTTACTGCATATAATACCAAACCATTCTATATCATATCTTTTATTGATGTTGATATAATAGATTAGGTTAGGAATTGAATATCATATTAAACAATAATAAACCATACTTTTTGGATGATAAAATGTGGGAACCATACCTTTATATGTCCTTAATACATATATCCACAAGAAGACCATATCATTAAATATATCCAATCTTGATATATTTGGGCAACATTCTGTCGCATTTTCCATTTCCTCGATCCTTGTTCCTAGCTAGATCAACTTCTAGGGTTTCTCTCACTAGAGTAGAAGAGAGATGGCGTAAAGCATCATGACATATCTGGAAGATATAGTAATTGGATTATCTTACTACAACGGAGGAGGGAGATAGTAGGTTTCTATATACAGAGGGTTTGTTGGGAAGTGGTTCCATTCACTAACATAAAGAAAGAGAGAGTGGTTTGCTAATCTAGACAAAGATTGGAGGTTTATGGTGAAGGAGATGGGAAAGGAGGGAGAAGGGACATTCACCTTTGCTTTGGGATGAAGAGGAGAGAACTTGTGATTATGGTGGGGTGAATGAGGGCTCCTTTTATAGGAATGGTGGAGGGTAGCATGGTCCTAATTGCAAAAAGTGTGTGGATGACACATGGGTATATGTGTGTCATCAAAAGAGAGATGATTTGTAGTTAAGTGACACATGGATGTGTATGTGTCATCTTATAAGAGATAAATTTGTGGCTATATGACACATGGATGCATATGTGTCATCTTAAGATATCTATTAAGGATTAGCTGACACATGGTAGGATATGTGTCAAACATTTGGATGTGCTAGGTGTTTGTAAGAGGAGCCTGACACTAAGCTTCTTGCTTTACCAAGTAGTGTGTTTGCTCAAGCTATCTACTTGCTACCCAGCTACATGCTTGCCTACTTAAGCAACTTTCTTGCCACCCAACTACCTGCTTGTGTGTTTACCCACCAAATTAAAATTTTGCAAAAAGTACCGCAATTATATTTTCAATATATAAAAGCATTTAAATCAATCAAAATGAATTATTTTAATATTAAAATTGATTTTACAAAAACAAAATCCTCAAAGAAGCTTGTTTTTATGAATAGCTCTAAATAAGGAGTTTTAACTTGGGAAGGAGATTAGGATGTTACATCCACACTCCAATCCACTCCTCCCTCCTCTACACAAATACGTCTGCGCCCAGCTTCGTACTCGCTTTCCATCTTCGCTGCGCCACTCTGCCTGTGTTCCTGCACTTGAGGTGCCTCAGGATGGCAGCCACCAATGCCAACAGCGAGGTAACAATGGTTCCACTGCCATGATCAGTCCTCCTTGCTCTTTGATTGCACTTGCTAACAGTGGCGGATCCAGAAATCTACCATAGGGGGGCTGGATTAGAATGAGTAGTGACAAATATTGGCTATTTATATATATGGGAAAAATATTACTTATTCTAAAACAATTGAAGAAAAATATATCTAACGTAATGTCTCATTATCTCTACATACAAAAATAAGCCATTTGTAACAAATAAAAATTCTAACATAAAAAACATGGTATAATCCACCATATTAAAGTAATGAATCTATTTAAATATCTAATGTCATAAATAATATATTATTTGACCATGTCTTTCAAATTAAACAACTAGATAATCAACAATATAATCACAACTCACAGTCACTTGATCAATGCAAAGTGTATGAAATTAGTAACACATAATAAAAGTATCAGTAATATTAAAGATGTGAACAAATTCACTTCTTTCGTAAAGAACAAGCATCAAAATATAATATGAAACTGTTTAATGGACGGTGTCATGCCGGAAGACCCCAAAAATTGTAATAGTCAAATCTTATACTATAAAGGATATAAGTGTAATGTACTAGCTAATATCAATTTATTTTAAGATCTTAACACAATGATATGTATGAATAGAAAAACTTTAGAAAAAAGAAGAAAAATATTTAATAGAGTTGCACAAACAACATATGATGGAGAAGGAAATTGAGGAATGAAAAGTGAAGAGAATGAAGAGGAAAAATCCATGCATATATTTATTATTTTTATTTAAAAGTTGAAGAAGAGAGGATATGAAAAAATACTTATATATTTTTATTGACTTTCATTTTACATGTCGTCCTTACTTTTCTATCTCTATTTGATTAAAACTATAACTATAAGATAGATTTTCCTACAATTTTTTCTCCTTCTTATCCCACATTTTACATGTTTTTCCCTACTCTTATTTTATCTTGTGCCAATTTAATCTTTTTTCCTTTTATAAATAGGAATGGGCATTATCTTCTCTAGTTCTTGTAAATTTATAATTATTGTCATTTGCATAAAACTTATAATATCTAAATGTTAAGAAACTAAAAATTTGTGAAATACCATGTAACAATAAATATTATTAGGATCTATTTCTATATAGAAGTATGAATCTTTTCTTAATTTGAAAGTGATTGACTAATAAAATTTTGTAAAAAAATATATAAATAGAAAGTGACTAGTTGTGCATGTATGTCTATTAATTTTTCCAATAATATATAATTGTAATTGAATGAACTTACTCAAATTATAGCTGATATTGTTTGCCAATTAATGAGTCAATTATAATTCCTTAGATTCCAAGTAATGATCAACACGATACATGATATATTTTTATGAACTTCATATTATACAATGAATTTCTATATTTTAAGGCTACATGGACCCCTAGTGTTTATAAAGCTCTACTTTCAAATATGATAGGAGAAAAAAATTGTACAAGTCTTAACACAATTAATATAAAATTATTCAACAAATTTTTATTAGGAGAGAAATCAAAGATAAGATTTTCTTCAGCCATAATTTATGGTATTTATATTAAAACTGTAAATTTTAGGAATTGTGAGGGGATAGGGTAAATGATCCAAAAATATATTAAGTTTAACCCCTAAGTAGTTCATACAGAGAAGGATGATAGGATTGATTGAAATCATAAGATTAAAAGACAAATTTTGTTTGATATAATAAATTATTTTTACAGAATACAAAATTTTACATGGTATCACAGTAATAACAAAATTAGTTTTTAGAGGGCGGGGGGGGGGGCTTCACCTAGGCAGCCCCCCCTCTGGTTCTGCCCCTGCTTGCTAACTCATATCTCTCATCATTCCATAATGGTTGATTCTTTATTTTGTCGCAGGAAGCGATGCTAGCCGACGTGGAGGACGACACTCCTCCCCAGCCACCGCCCCTGACAGCGGGAGGAAGACACTGTCGGCTCTGCCGCCGTCAAGAGGGGCCAGCGGAACATGGTGCTCCAAGCTACTGCTCCGGACGGCAGCAAGATTTGCCTCACCTGTGTTTATGGAGAGGCGATGCATGCCTTCTTCGACAACAAGGACGTCCTCGCCTCTCACAACCGCCGGAACCATAAGACGTTCAAGGTGAAATGCGACAAGTGCTCGAACAAGTTCCCAAATGAGCCTTGGAAGAAGTTTCACGGATGCAACTAGAGGTTACGGACGACATGTGATTTATTGATGCCTTAGATCAGGTTATGTAGTACGAATAAGATGGTCTCATTGTCACAAATCCAGATCTGGTACCATCATAGGTCCATCGGGTTGTTTTGGTTCTCTGTTTTCACAGTTTTCGAGTCTCGGTTTGGTGATACCTTGTTGCTCTTGTTCATAGCGTTTTTGAAAAGTTGTTTCTGCGCTAATTCTAGACCCGTTGTCCATGTTAGATCTGTTGGTGCTGCAAGTCGTATCAAGCTTAGGGTGTGGAGTCTTCATGCAATTCATAGAAATTAATAATTCATGGAAGATTGAATTAATATATGTAGCCGATTTTAATTTGCTAAACAGTTGGTCGAGATGATTCGCCCTCGTCACAAGGACCGGTTGGGCATATTAACTTGGCATCAAAGAATCTTTTCTCACCTAAAACAGATTTAGCCAAGTTCGGCAAGGTGGATATACTTGCAGCTCATTTGTTGCTCTCGTTTCAGAGGTGCTGGAAAAGGCCGAAAATGCGAATGATTTGTCGATTTGGTCTTGCGGCACAACACGGGCGAAGGTTACCTCCACCCATCCCGATTTATCCGTTCTTTTAACTTCTTAACGTATTCGTCTACCCTAAGAAAAGGGACTCGGTGTCCTAGTGCGTCTATCTACTTTACAAAAAAGGTTAATTTCACAAAAATACTTAACATTTTATCACAAATCTATCACCACGTTTCAACAATTGCATACATATCATTAAAAACCATTGTATTTTTCATTCTTGTCAAAATCTAACTTCGTTACTAAAGAAAAGTCAACCGACTCTGATGTCATGATCACCATTAAGGGCCCGTCTGGTTGGGATGAATTCCAACGTGAGCAGCTCCAATTCAATGCGAGTTGCAATTCACCACGTTTGGTTTGACCGAATTACAGCCCACGGTCGGAATTGGAACTGCTGCTAATTCCAGAACATGTACAAAATATGTGAAAACGAACTGCGCTCAAAAGAGCCGCGGTTCATTTTCCGTGGCTTCCTCGGCTCCCACAAGCAGTGGGTTCGGCGCTTCTTTCTCCCGATTTTACGAAGATGGAGAGAGTACCCGACGTGCATGCATGTGCCCGCTGCACTTAGATATCCATTTCCATGGAGAAATCACACCCAACCAGACTGAAGAATACCAACTCATCCAGTTAAATTTCTTTGGAACCAAATAAAAAAGTTGCAGTTTCAACTAATCGGGTTGAATTTCCTGTTTTTCAACTCATGCTGTGGGTTGATTTTACACCCAACCAGACGAGCCCTAAGCTTAATGACCGGTCAACTCTTTTGTTTCCATACTTATTGTCGGGCCCCTTAACACAACTACCTACTCGGTATACACGTCTGTTGGCTGTCGCTACCTGTCGTACGTCCTAAGCAACTGATTCAACTTTAATTCCTAGTGACGATTAAGGAAGATATATAGGGACAATATGGTAATATGCATGTGGTCGTCGTACATCCTAAGCAACTGATTCAACTTTAATTCTGGTGTATTTTAGTGCTGTCGATCTCTATCTCTACCTAATCCACCTTTGTAAAGATCTACGATGGAAGTGACTCGATGTCTCATAAACAAAGAAAGTAGGCGTTTCAGTAGAAATATTATAGAACTTCCAACATATTGGTCTTCAGTAACATTGCAGATACACCGCTAGATCAACATCTTACATGTCCGATTGTAGTGGCAAATATTGTACATTCGTTGTCGTCACGACAAAGACTCATCTATTACAGTAAAACGGAAGTCACGTGTTGTACTTTCTCAAAATCACAAGCTTTTACAACTTTAGTTCTCATGATGTACGTAATCTCATAAAATATGTGACAACCAAAATCCTCCTTGTGCTCGCCTTGATTCATATGACGCACTAAATTGTTTGAAGTCAACAATACTACAGATGTTGACGTTGGGACTTAACGAAGTTGTAACAAGAGACATTTGCGCAACTTAAAATGGAGACAAATTGTGTTTCTTAACAATTGGCCTGGTATTAGTATAGAGAATATCGTATCTTGGATACCCCTAACCTCTTTAAATCATTACAACTTTATGATTAGAAATTCAAATATACAACAATGCCTATGACTAGGAGTAAGATGGAAATTAATTCGTCAATTTCCAATAGCATAATTTCTCATGATTTGAGGACACTCCCCCGTATATGTAGTATAACAATAATTATTAGATAATCCTCTGTACTTACTGGAGGTATCCCCAGCTGTACTCATTTCAAACAACTCCCTGTTAATATAGGCATCCTTCCGGCTAATACGTGTCGATGTAATGCCACGGCCATGTTCAATCCGAGAATGCTAGAAACCAACTGAGAAGACCGTGGGAAGCAAGGGCAAATGAGTTTACAACAGATAGAACCAAAAGCCCAAGTTGTGAGCTTCATAGAATCTGTCGAAGGTGGAAAGCCGAGGGATCAGTAATCAACCATTGTAGTAGACACTACCATATTGTCATCTGCAAGCTCAGTGCAATGTTCCTCTGAAACAAAAGCTGAGATAAAAGCATGGGGATCAAGAGCATTGGCTTGTGAGCGGGCCAGGTTGACCTGATCATCAAATGCTTGCATTATTATGACCTTCAGGCAACGTTTTTTGCGGTGGACTGGTTAGATGTGACTTTCATTTCAGCCGGTTGACTAGCCGAAGATGGAATCTTCATGGTTGTGCTTCACTTCATCACTACCATCTAGTCTTGTTGTGACTTTCATGCCACCTTGAAGGGACGGAAAAGAAGATGACGAATTCACCTCCAACAATACCTCTATCGCCTTAAGATGATTTGGGAACCGAAGGTTGGACAATTTGGTATTGGTATGTATGTCCTGAGAGCCAATCATGAGATGATTGGTGGGATACATTAAGATTGATTTGATAAACATCAAAGGCAAGCTTCCAATTCATTCTGGTTCAATCAGTTATGAGATAATGACATAACAGATTGAATGTCTAAAGAATTGTTTTACTCAATGACGTATGCTTTTAGGTTAAGGATCTAAACGATGAGATTATACGGATGCTAAGAGTATACATTCTTGTAATGCCCCTAGTCAGATGTCATTGTGGAAGGTTGATAGACAACAATGACACACAAGACTAGATTGTGTATTGGTTGATGATAGAATCTCATTAGTCATGGTATAGTGATAACAAACCAATCACATAGGTACTTGTTAGAGAAGAAGTGTATCTGACAGACCCACCGTGAGAGTGACACATGGAACCATGACTTGGTAGTCACAGTCAGCTCTCACAGTGATGGTGGTGAGTGTGATTCTTTGACCTGAAATCATTACACTCAACACATGTCGTTGGGTACACTTTGACATCATCAAACGTGGTCCTGAAATATAGACTATTATTAAGGTGATGATTGGGTGACTTTGACACATGGGGCTTTTGAGGGGTGAGTGATAGATATGTGATTTGTCCCTCCTGAGAGAGTTTGATGTCCATGGCCACTTAATGAGTAGGACTGAGAAAGGCATGCACATGCATGTGTGAATCAATATGTGATATTGATGTCACACATATCTCATCCAGTCTGCTCTGAGATCAAGGAAGTGAATGAACGTTGAAAGGATGACTGTTCCATGCCTTGAGTTCATTCGGGATATCAGTGACAAAGGAATTATACATTCACTGTAACACGATTCACATATTGTAGGATTGAAAGTTGTTCTCCAACTTTCCTTTTCATTTGGGTAGCACTGATGTGTGACTAGGCACCACTCTTTGCTTGTGAAGTCATAAGTGTTATGGACTTTCACTGCCAACGTGAAATGGGCCTGTAGGGTCACACACATAGGATTTAACCTGGAAGAGGAGTTTATCCACGAATGATGTTTAGATTATTTATGAAATGTGTTTAGTAGTTCAATTAAACATTCAATCAATTGACTTGACTCAGAATCACCAAGTTCAAGTGTTGGACTAACTAATTTGGGTGCCAAATTGATTGAGAACTGCATTGATTATTTCTACACAACCTGGACTGCCAACCGACCGGTTCAAGCTGTTGAACCGATCGGCTCAGGGTGAAGTGAGATGACCAGTTCAAGTGTTGAACCGATCGGTTCAGCTGGACCAAATGAGCCAGTTTGGGGAAAGTTAGGTTGGTGAGAAAATATTTTCATTTCACTTGTACAATTCGATTGGGACAAGTATTGATCTTTGGATTAATTGGAAACGGAAAGAAGAAAGTCAATTGGGAACTTCCCTAGGAAGTGAAACGACCGGTTCATGAATGAACTGATCGGTCCAGCTCCCCAACCAACCAGTTCATGAGATGAACCGATCGGTTCAGTCCCCAAATGATCGGTTCGTTTGTGAAGCGACCGGTTCACTTGCCGCATTGTATCAATTTTTGGAAATTCTGGACCCTTCTACTCCCGTTTTAGTCCCGCATTGCCCGAGGCTGAGAACCCTGACCCTGACCCCTCCTATATATAGAGGGGGTATTGGGGGCTTCTCAGAGCACAACTCAGAACATCAGTTTCTCTACAATGTTGTTGTCCTCTCTGGTTGTGGTAACCGAGAGAGCCCAAGCAAGTTCTACCCGTCCAGGAAGGAACCATGAGGGAAATACAACTGCAGAAAGACAACTGATTGTGGGAGAGTGTGTCGGTGACTAGTACACTGACAGAAGGGGACGACTCCTTCTAGTGTCCTGTAGGACAGGACGACTGGAGTTCTCGATGGTCCATGTGAACTACTACAGAGGCGAGAGATTTCTACCGCTCGGAGGACAGCTGTCAATCCGTCAGTCCGGGTGCGACCAGGAGCCATCAATCCGGGTGTGACCAGGAGCTGCACAGACACCGTCCAAGACTGGAGGTGAAGATCATGCTAGCCACGAGGTAACGTCACCGAGCAAGCCTCAGGACAAGGTACGTCTCTACAAACCATCCTTTCTACTGTATAAATGTTGACGAGATCTCTTTGGGTTCTGGGTTTGGGGAGAAAATTTTATTTCCATTGCCATCTCTGCCTCCCCTAAAACCCAACAGTGGTATCAGAGCCAGGTTAACATTCTATACTTTAGGATAATCGATATGATCAGTTTTTAGTTTGTCACCTTTTATTTATTGCATACGATGTGAATAATTAATTGGCTTTATGCAT
The DNA here is from genome assembly GCA_963693085.1 of Alisma plantago-aquatica. NCBI lineage: Eukaryota > Viridiplantae > Streptophyta > Magnoliopsida > Alismatales > Alismataceae > Alisma > Alisma plantago-aquatica. Next base: position 1,388,150,916 of record OY856412.1, read on the forward strand.
GTCCAATATAAATTCACAAAATCCCTATATATACATATATGATATGGTATATAAATGCATTCGATACGCGTCACCCTTAAATGGTTTATGTGGTTATTGTAGCGTGATTGTGGCCATAAACCCTAAATCTATGTGTGGTTGATTGTTGTTGCTTGCATCTCGGTATGCGCACTGATTCTCTACCTCCTATTCCTGATGTAACTCGAGATAACTTGAGATTCTTTCCTACCTTTGCTCCCCCCAAATGTAACTCGGGGTTTCCCAATGCAAATGTAAATAGAATTAGTTTATATTTCATGTTATGTCAAAGAACGGTGGACACCTAGAGGATCAAGATGATCGTCTTGGGCGTGAGACAATCGGCTGGTGGACCAAGGCGACCAGTTCTTGGAGCAAGATGAGAGGGTGGCGACTTGAGGAGATGCACGACGACCAGTGAACCGATCGGCTGGAGGCACCATTCGATCGGCTGGTGGAACCCAACCGACCGGCCTGATGGCGAGCCGATCAATCATGGAGATCAGTTGATCAAACTCAGAACGGAAAAGCACAAATTTCATCTTGTACAAGTTGCATATGATGTGGACCTAGATGACTGTGATTCCTCTTGGCTCAAGGAATCATATTAGGATGGCCATACTCATCACTTTTATTATTTCACATATTTTTTGTGTGGGATATAGCATATATATGATACATACTATTATTGTGGTGATTGGATATGTATATGCACCTATAAAACCAAATCCTTCAATAAATATTAAGTCTTAGATGCCTTCCATTAGTGACACACATGAAAAACTTGATCAACCAAGCGTAGGTTACGCCAAAGTGTGGTGCGCCATCTATCTCGTGGAAGTGTGATGGTTGACATGTAGGATCTGCCAAAGCAGGGTGCATGTTCATCGTGTCGGCTTTTGGGTTAGACTTAACTGGTGATTCTTAAAGAGTCTAAGCTCCAGAGGCACATGGATGACCATGGCAAAGAGATGCGCATGTCATCCATATGATAGTTGCATAAGATGCAATTGGCAAGTGTTTCCTACCTAAATAATCTATATTGTGGGCGATCAACCACAACGAACTCATGGTTGGATGAAATATGGATCTTGGACCTACTATAAGGTTGTACACTGCAATCTTCTGAATTGGTGATGAGGGCTATCAATTTGAACAAAAATAGTGGGAGTGATAATTAATTAAAGTCCTAATTATATCGTAAAACTTTTTCAAATCAATCAAATAAGTCAAAAATGAGTTTTTGGACTAAATTGCATATATTTCCTTTTTGTACAATAAATGGCTAATAAAAAATAATCACTTTCATTGTGACAAACTAAATGAGAATAGTTTCTGTGACTGGTTAGGACGTTGAGAAGTGTTCTCAACTGAATAGTGAAAGCTCTAAGTCCTAGTTATACCAGGACCAGATGAACTCGATCCCACCACACCAACGGCTGAAAGGATGCTTATGGAAACATACCGGGGATGCCATTGATGTGGAGTGCTTAATGTTGTGTTCTCTGAACTATGAGTTGCAGAGACAACATGAGACATATGATGTCTCCTAGACATTGTCCTAGTATGATATGACAGAAGGAGATCCAGTTGGTTGTCACACACTCAATGTGATTGGGTATGTGGAAAACCTGACTTGACTAGGATTTCCTCTGAGTCAAAAGTTGGCTACTGGTATGATATTGCAAATGTTGCGAGAATCATACAGTTCATGATGAACTACAACATGAACAACTTTGACAAGCGTTGATAGAGTTGTTGGACATGTTGAGGACAGTACAAGCAAAGATGAAGAAAGACAAACCCTAATCTTTGATGTGATCAATGAAGGGCAAGTCTTAAAGGAAAGGACAAGGGCAAAGTAAAGAAATGTTCTGATGCTAGCCAGCACCCCAAGCCGTCTTCAGCCTCAAGGCACATGGGAAGGGTGAACGAGGGAAGAGAAATTTCCCTCTATATCTAGAAGAACAAAAGAATATGAAAGGAGGGGATAGAGATCTCCACCATAGGTATCATGAAATAAACACTTCTTTATCTGAGGTATATGATACCAAGATGAAGACCTGATGTAACATCCCTGACCTGGGTTATGTTCTAACCCTAGCTGTTTTTATTAATAAAGTTGATTAGATGTTTGCTCTTATATTTTGAAAAGTAATTAAGGCTTTTGAGGAACTTATATTTCAATTTCTGTCCTCTTTGAATAATGTTGAAACATTGTTTTGTTACTTTTGGACTAAAGTGCAAATAACCCAAGTTGAGGGGTTAACTTGCAAATTGCACATGATAAAATGTTCCTATGATGTTGATACATCATAATAATGAATATTCTGAAGTGGTATGGTTTCCACAAGCTTGGGCATCAAGATAAAGCTTGTAGAGCAATCCTTGTGCATTAAAAACCTAGTTTTGGTGTAATGTGCAAATTACCCAAAACCTAGGGTTCAATATGCAAAATACCACCTCTAGAGGGTCCCTCATGTTTCTTGACATCATGTAGAGCAAATAAAATGAGAGGGGCACCTCATTTTAATAATCTTGGAGGAGAGAGAATCTTGATATTGAAATAATCAAGATTTAAGCACAAATGGAACTTTAATTCAATTTATTGCAAAAAGAAATAAATTAATTAAGGATCCCTTAACTAAAAGTTGAGGGATGTATTTGCAAAATGTTGGACGAGCTTGTGCCTTGAAAAATCACAAAAAGATCTTGGTTGAGTGGAAGCCCACTCACATTAACATAATAAAAAGTATTATCCACTAAAAGTTGGATATTAATATAAAACTCTTTAAGGTGCTTAATTTCTTTTCCATTAATTCTTGGATAATGAAGAAGGTTTGAAAGATAATGAAGGTGGATTCGTGGCCAAGAAATGAGGGGGAAGTGGTGGAAATAATTTTGGAAATTAAAGAAAATAATTTCTTTTTCTCTTTCCTTGAAAATCCCTTATACATATCCTTTTTCAAACCACTTAAGGATCTTTTCCTTGGATTTCTTTTCTCATTTTGCTTTGGCAACCACGGAAGAGATCAAGAGCAGGAGAAGGACGACTCTAACCTATTGGTAAGCTTTTGATCATCTTCCACCTTGGATTCATGGTGAAAACCCTAAATCAATGCTTGATTATTGGTTTTCTTCACTCGATTTCCAATCCTAGCCATCTTTTTCATCCAAAAGCTCAAGAACGGACCTTGGGCAGTTGCTAGAACTTTATAAACCATTAGAGCCATGGATCTTGGAGCTTGGAATCAGATTCAAAGGCGGGTTTAATAACTCAAACCCTAAACATTGATATTGCAATCCATTCTTCAATAATTGTTGATTATTTTCTTCTTTTTGGTACTCTTTTGATTCATTTCTGAATTTCCATGAAAAAAGGCTGTTGTTCTTGGATGCACGAAGGAAGATGATGATTACATCATCTTGGACATATTTTTCCCAATAAATTATTAGGCCAAACGGTTTCCATAAGTTTCTCAAACGGTTTCCCAAACCGTTTGATGGGAAACGGTTTCACCAAAACGATTGAGAGCAAACGGTTTCAAACCATTTGGAGGTGTTGACCAGGGTTGACCATTTGGAGATTTGTTGATAATATTGATGGTTAATGATCCACTAATTATAATTTATTAGTTTCAATTGGTTCATGAGTTGAAGGTCCATCAATCACCAAACCCTAATCGGGTTAAGTGCTGATTTCCAAATTGATTGAGTTAGAAACTTGGGTTGATTGACCCAAACGGTTTCAAAACCATTTGGGGATAACCCAAATGGTCTCAAGACCGTTTGAGGGTCACCCAAGATCGTTTGGAGGTCTAGGTTTTGGTATGGTTAGGTGTTTGAAGATCCAAAGATACCAAGTTGAATTGCAATCAAATGCTGATTTGGTGATCAATCCTATGATCCAAACCCTGATTGGACACCTTAGTTTTTGATGATAAGATGGGAAAACGGTCTCAACACCATTTGGAGGTCATCCAAACGACCTCAAGACTGTTTGAGGTCAGGTCATGTTCAATTTGGATGATGGTCCAATAGTTTCAAAGTAACTAGTTTCACATTGATTAACATTGAAGATTCATTGATTTCAAACCCTAATCCAATTGATTCAAAACCCTAATTGATGATCAATTGGGGGTTAAATCAGTTGAAGGATGACCTATTAAACTCAATTGAAGTATGGTGATAGGTCCAATTGATGAATGATTATATGAATTCAATTGTTGAGGGAATTAACATTGAGAACCCTAAATCAATTTGAGTGGTTGAGACCATCTTTGGTCCATTCGGTTTTGAGGAGGTTTGGACCAAACAGTCTCAAGACCGTTTGAGTCCAAACAGTCTCAAGACCGTTTGAGTCCAAACGGTCTCATGGGACCAAACGGTCTCAAGACCGTTTGGGACTAAACGATCCCAAACCAGTTGAGGCTTAAACGGTTTCAAGGTTCAACTTTAGCAAATGGTTTCAAGGTTCAACTTTAGCAAACGGTTTCAAAATTTCACTTTGGCAAAAGGTTTCAACCTCAACTTTACTAAACGATTTCAAGTATGCAACCAAGACCATTTGGAGGTTTATTAAGCAAGACCGTTTGAGGTCTGATTTGGTCAAGACCGTTTGGGGTCTAAGTGACCAAGACCGTTTGGTGGATAATTAACCAAAACTGCATGGATACTTAAAGTGGTTAAAGGACAAATTGATTAATACATGATGTAATCAAAGATGGCTATAGTAATTGTATCTTAATGAGATAGGGTGATTACTACCCTTAAATGAATAAGCCTTAATGATCATGATGGTAATGACATAACTCATGGTGTCAATTCTTCTTTTAAGTTGAGTTTAGTTAGTCTAATCAAGGCTGAAGTAAGCATCATCTTATAGAAGATGAGAGAGAGAGAGAGAGAGAAAAGGCTTCCTACATGAATGATAACCATGTAATGGTTGTCTTAATACTTTCATTATGGATGAATGCCTAATTAGGGTATGATCCATGATAGTGAGATCATGAAACCCTAATAATGAAGGTTAGTGAAACATAACCCTAATTGAGGGCATTAATAGGTGAAATCCTAATATATAATGATGGTATGATCTTAATTCATGGTAATGACATGAGAAACCCTAATTCAAGGTATTTTGATGATTAATCCTGATTGGGGTGAATAGTAAACCCTAATTGTGGGTTATTGAACATAAACCCTAATTTAGGGTGATGCAATGTGAATAGTAAACCCTAATTTCAAATAAGGTGAAGGTATATGTCAAACCCTAATTTTGGGTTATACTATATAGTATGAAGCTCTAAGATTGGACAATGAAATGATGAGTCATTAATCCTAATTGAGCTAAGGGGATGATTAACCCTAATTGAAATGAAAAGGGAAACCCTAACCCTGGCAAGGGCATAGTGGTGTAACCCTTGAATAGTAATGTTATAATTGTTTTATATTTGTGCTTTTATGAGATTGATGAATCTGTTATCATCTGTACTAATCATGCAAGTTTTATGGGATAATGAACATAGCCAGGTATGAGCTATGATGCTTTATTTATTGAAAGTACTTTATGAACCTTGTGAGCAATGATATACTATGTTGCCTAGTGAGAGGTAACAAAAGAGATTAACAGGCTGTAAGAGCCATGTGAAATACCTGCATTGCAATTATCATGTTTACATTGTCAGATGACTTGATGGCATTAAGTTACCTGTTAAAGTGGTAACAAGTATTTTGATGATCTAAGGGTTTGAACACCCATATTCTTGAATCATGAAAATGAGATAATAAGGGATTGAGTTTCCAATGTTAATAAAGCTGTGAAATAAACTTGATAGAGACAATAATCATTCTTTATAGAAATTATTATAATGGCTTATGTTTGAAAACATGCATGATGCTAAAAGAATGTTGTAAAGTACTTAAATAATCAAGTGAAATGATATTATGTAGAGCCCTGACCATAGATCCATCATCGTCAGTAGTTTGGTGATGGTGAAACAGGTTTTCCTAAGGGAACTCCTGGAGAGCATACTTTTGAGTATGTGGGGGTTATGGGCACGAATATCCTTACGTCCTAATGGAGGAATTGATGTGAGATAAACATTAAATCTCTTAATCCTTCATTACATGTATATGCCGGGTTGATGTATCACTAATCTCCCAATGATGATGAAATGCCGAATCAATGTGAGATAAACAAGAAATCTCTTGATTGCGAAGAGAGTACAACATGCCACTATAACTCTAATAGCGAAGTTGCCAGTATACCCTAGAAAGATATTTGGCAGAGACACGAGATGTCCTGCAAGTTGTTCCTCACACTGACTGAGGAGGATGAGGTCATAGAAATCCGAATCTTCTATTGACCTATGTATGGTACCGATTTCGATTTCGCAATTGTCGGTTGGAGTATGAGCGGTATACCTCATCTGCTCAGGGCATAAGTATGTTTGTAAAATGTAATCATCCGTGTAGCATATTTTCTTAGGTTTGAACTATGAGAATCAATGGTTGATGATACATTGTCTAATATGTCCTAGTTGGATAAATGCTATACATATTCTTTATATTCCTTATTGAACAAATGACATGCTGCTTTATCAAGTTATAATTGAAATAAACTATATAGAGAATACCGCTCTGCATAGTTTAATCAATGATTTACCAGCTGTTAAATATTTATAATTCTACTGCTCAGTGTTATTCTATTATCTGCAATAACAAAGCTTCTGGCGGAGAGTTATAACTCTCGCTGGGACAATTTTCAATTGTCTCACCCCCATGGGATTCAAAATTTTAGGTAGACGCTGAGGAAGAAGAAACCCTACAGTAGGTGAGCAGCAGCAGCAACAACAGCAACAACAAGGACAATAGTGATTTCTCAGGTGGAAACACTGGCTGACATGTGTTGTATATAGAGAGTCCTATGTGTCGTCTCTGTACTCTCAGGTCCTAGGAGTCAGTGAATGGTTTCAATATCGATCTGAGATTTTTGTCTTGATGCCTCAAGATTTTTGTATACTACTTATGTACAATTTAAAAGGGCAGTTAATGTTTGTGACTTTCGAGAAAGAGATGATACAGAGATGTTATGATGAACCAGATTGTACATAGCTTTCTTTGGTTCTTTATGAAAGAGTTTTATAGATTGTGGATCTCTTCGCAAAAAGTTTTAATTTTTAGTGATTTTCAGTAATTCTGTTGCTAATGATTGTTTTTGCTTTAATTTTAACCGATGTTTGGAAACATACGTCACACCTGACATATATGATATGCAAGATCTACAAAGAAGTGATGGCCTTTGTGAAAGGACAAATAAAGGAGTACTAATCATTGGAGCAAGTGTTGCTGCCATAGATAGGAGTACCTTTCAGTTTATTTCAGCCTAAAGGGCACGAAATAGAGTTGAGAACTGCTATTTCAGTTTGCCAATAGAATCACTTTATTGTTGCATCTTGTAGTGACAAGATGGCTATCAATATAGTTGATGTTTCAATTTCAAAGATATGATCTTTGTGGTAATGCCTTTCTTTATCTTGTGGTACTTGGTATGTATAAGATAAAATGATACCTAAAATTTATTGATAACTCAAACAACAAATTAGCATTATCATGACAAATTCATCTCTAGTTTCCATGTTGATGGATAAGCTAGAATCTTTTGGTTGTGAACCATTAAGAGACATGAAGATCTTGAACATGATAAATCAATCTTAACTTGTGGTAGTGGGAGAATGATTATCCTATTAGGCATAATACATATGATGTATATACATACCTATTAAAGCAAATGCTAATACTTCAAATGGTGTTTAAGGAAATACCAATATGAATATTTTGAAGTGTTCAAGAAGATCATGAATGAAGTACAAATTCGGTAAAAAGTAATAATTCTTGATGTGATTAATGAATGAGATACTTAAACCAAATGTTTGAGAACCTTATGAGTGATTATGATAGTGTATCATAGAGAACTCATGAATAAGGCACAATGATGTCTAAATCAAAAGGGAGTCATGCTCTAAGGAGTTAGAGGATGATTATAAAATAACTAAATTCTTCTTAAATAGAGAATACCTTACACTAATAAAGGATATTAAGAATCACAAAGTGTTGTGAGTTCTCAAATTCCTTTTATGACAGATACACCTCATATATCTAAGTGATGAGTTGGTCATGAGATGAGCCAATAATCTAGATGATAATGAGGAACCGAATATTGAGTTATGGTTTATGGCCATAAGATCCTAAATGACTTCCATGTGAACCATAAGGTATGACCTTGATGGTAGCACCCATTGGGATGAAACCCATAAGTACATATAAGTTTTAAGTGTTAAGACACATGGATGACATTTTGAGAAGGATCATGCTTGTTGATTGCAACTTAATGACTAAGAGATTTGGCATATGGATACTAAAACTGCATTCTTATGAGGAATATAACAAGGATGTGTACGTGACACAACCTATAAGGTTTATGAACCCATTAATGCAAATGAAGTCTATAAGTTACAATGGACTAATCAATGTGATTGTTGATTGATTGAGTACAAGCAACTCAGAGATGGGATCTTTACTTTGATAATTTAGTCAAAGGGTTTGACTGATATGACAAAGATAAAAAGGGATCTGTGATTTAGTGGGAGTGTATTTACATTCCACATGTTGATGAGGAATGAGATGTTCTAGAATGGAATCCTTTGTGGAAATTATCTTTAGGAAAGATAGAGACGTTTCCTATGCGATAGGAATAGATATCTATAAAGATAGTTCTAGAAAACCTATTGACCTGAATCCTTTGTAAAAATTATCTTTAGGGAAGATAAAGACGTTTCCTATGTGATAGGAATAGAGATCTATAGAGATAGTTCTAGAAAACCTATTGATCTGGAAAAGAGAAAGCATACATTAGCAATCTGTACTGAAGGATTCAGTATACATAGATTCACTGGGAGAAAACTTGTCCATGTTACATGGAGTTATTATCCCAGAGCCTAGTGTCTCAATTCTTATGAAGAATGGGAACACAAAGAATAGATATAGATCTATCATGTATGTAATCATCCCGTTATCTTGCATGTATGGACATAGCAAGGATAAAATACATTTATCATCTTGTATGTAGGACATGACAATATGATATACTCATCCTGATAACTCGTATGTGGGACATGACGAGTGGATGTCTGTCTAGTTCCAGTAAGGGTTACTGGAATACCATGAGAACTTGATAAGTACTAGTTCTATGGAAATAAGGAAGGGTTCACTGTAAAGAGTTACACTGATGCGAACTTCCAAAAAAGATAAAAAATTTATCACAAAATATGTATGGGATATATAAAAGTTAATGTGTGTTGAAAAATGGAAACATTCCAATAAATCCATTTTAAAAGGAAATGTTGAGTATCCATGTGTTAGAGAACAACAATGGATACTATATGGATCTGGGAGTTCATAAAGATGAACTTATAGATATCCCGGTCATTGATGACAAGTAAGGAGTGCTTGGTCATGCAATGAGGCTAAAGGTTATAAAAGGAATATTGGATCACATATTACGACAACTCCATCTCATACGTAAGATGTACAGTGACGAGATGTGAGACATGCAATTATACCGACTTAGGAAAAGTGTTGCCATAACTCACTACGTTAGCACTAGAGCACAGTAACATTTGGGACATGTTTGGAGATCACTAAGAATATGATTCAAGGTTGATTGGCTCACAGTGCAAGTGGGAGTCTGTTGGTATGTATGCCTTGAGATCCAATCATGGGATGATTGGTGGGATACATTAAGATTGATTTGATAAACATCAAAGGCAAGATTCCAATTCATTCTGGTTCAGTCAGTTATGAGATAATGACAGAGCAGATTGAATGTCTAAAGAATTGTTTTACTCAATGAAGTATGCTTTTAGGTTAAGGACCTAAACGATGAGATCATACAGATGCTAAGAGTATACATTCTTGTTATGTCCCTAGTCAGATGTCATTGTGGAAGGTTGATAGACAACAATGACACACAAAACTAGATTGTGTATTGGTTGATGATAGAATCTCATTAGTCATGATATAGTGATATCAAACCAAGCACATAGGTACTTGTTAGAGAACAAGTGTATCGAACAGACCCACCGTGAGAGTGACACATGGAACCATGACTTGGTAGTCATAGTCAGCTCTCACAGTAATGGTGGTGAGTGTGATTCTTTGACTTGAAATCACTACACTCAACACATGTCATTGGGTACACTTTGACATCATCAAACGCAGTCGTGAAATATAAAATATTATAATGGTGATGATTGGGTGACTTTGACACATGGGGCATTTGAGGGGTGAGTGATAGATATGGGATTTATCCCTCCTGAGGGAGTTTGATGTCCATGGCCACTTGATGAGTAGGACTGAGAAAGGCATGCACATGCATGTGTGAATCAATATGTGATATTGATGTCACACATATCTCATCCAGTCTACTCTGAGATCAAGGAAGTGAATGAACATTGAAAGGATGACACTTCCATGCCTTGAGTTCATTTAGGATATCAGTGATAAAGGAATTATACATTCACTATAACACCATTCACAAATTGTAGGATTGAAAGTTGTTCTCCAACTTTCCTTTTCACTTGGGTAGCACTGATGTGCGACTAGGCACCACTCTTTGCTTGTGAAGTCATAAGTGTTATGGACTTTCATTGCCAACGTGAAATGGGCCTGTAGGGTCACACACATAGGATTTAACCTGGAAGAGGATTTTATCCATGAATGATGTTTAGATTGTTTACTAAATGTGTTTAGTAGTTCAACTATACATTCAACCAATTGACTTGACTCAAAATCACCAAGTACAAGTGTTGGACTAACCGATTTGGGTGTCAGATTGATTGAGAACTACATTGACTGTTTCTGCACAACCTAGACTGCCAACTGACCGGTTCAAGCTGTTGAACCGATCGACTCAAGGTCAAGTGAGACGACTGGTTCAAGTGTTGAACTGATCGGTTCAACTGGACCAAATGAGCCAGTTTGGGGAAAGTTGGGTTGGTGAGAAAATATTTTCGTTTCACTTGTACAATTCGATTGGGACAACTATTGATCTTTGGATTAATTGGAAACAGAAAGGAGAAAGTCAATTGGGAACTATCCTGGGAAGTGAAACGACTGGTTCATGAATGAACCGATTGATTTAGCTCCTCAACCGACTGGTTCATGAGATGAACCGATCAGTTCAGTCCCCAAACGATCGGTTCGTTTGTAAAATGATTGGTTTACTTGCCACAGTGTATCAATTTGTGGAAATTCCGGACCCTTCTACTCCCGCTTTAGTCCTGCATTGCCTGGGACTGAGAACCCTGACCCTGACCCCTCCTATATATAGAGGGGTATTGGGGGCTTTTCAGAGCACAACTCAGAACATTAGTTTCTCTACAAAGTTGTTGTCATCTCTGGTTGTGGTAACCGAGAGAGATCAAGCAAGTTCTAATCGTCCAGGGAGGAACAACGAGGAAAAGACAACTCCAGAAAGGCAACTGATTGCGGGAGAGTGTGTCGGTGACTAGTACGCTGACAAAAGAGGATGACTCCTTCCAGTGTCCTATTGGGCAGGACGACTGTAATTCTTAGTGGTCCATGTGGACTACTATAGAGGCGGGAGATTTCAACCGCTCGGAGGACAACTCTCAATCTGTAAGTCTGGCTGCGACCAGGAGCCATCAGTCTGGGTGCGACCACGAGCTGCACAAACACCGTCCAAGACCAGAGGTGAAGACCGTGCTAGCCACAAGGTAATGTCACCGAGCAAGCCTCGGGACAAGGTACACCTCTACAAATCATCCTTTCTACTGTATTGATGTAGATGAGATCTCTTTGGGTTTTGGGTTTGGGGAGAAATTTTTGTTTCCGCTGATGGGGTGGGCTGGGAGACAAGTTTGTTAGTGGTTGATATGGATATTGGTTTATTTGGAGATCAAGAGGAATAAGTGGTTTGCGTGGCAGTCACAGACGTCCGCTTGATAGGTTGCTAACACTGTTAAATTTATAAAATTGACAAAAAAAGATTAATTATGATGTACATGTAATTCTTAAAACGTGGTGATAGATTTGTGAAGTCGTGCAAACATCAAGTATATTTATAAAATTAACCCTTATAAAAAAGGACCGAGTGTCATACTTGATTGCCCATTATGCTTACTTTACAACACATTTTTTTTATAAAATACCCAACTCTAGTAATATAGTTGAACTTTTCTTTACCTTGTGACCCTTCGATAATTTTGGCCTTGAAGCTATTTTTCCGGATTTAGAGTGTACTAAGATGCTTAGAAATCTAGAACACAATGCTTTAACTAATAAACATATTATTGTAGACTTAAGTGTAGTTAATTCGAAAACTGTAAGTTAAGATGTAATATATCTAAAGGGAAGAAGAGGACATTATTTTAGAAGATTTCTTCACTAAAAGTTAATATGTAATATATTCAAAAAGGAGAAGAGAACATTGTTGTAAAATATTTCTTCACTACAAGATGTAATATATCTAAAGGCTAGAAGAGAACATTGCCTTAAAATATTTCTTCACTACAAGTTAAGATGTAGCATATTGAAAGGGGAGATAATAATTTCTAAAGATTTCTTCCCTACAAATTAGGATGTAATATGTCTAAAGAGGAGAACGCTATTTTTAAAAAAACTTCTTCACTACAAGTTAAAATGTAATATATACCTAAAGGGGAGAACCTTGTTTTAAAAGATTTCTTTACAAGTTAAGATGTAATATATCTAAAAGGGAGAACATTGTTTTGAAAGATTTCATCACTAAAAGTTAAGATGTCATATATATAAAGACTCTAAAAGAAAAACTCACATTAAATAATGATAAAACTAGTACATAGATAGTATGGACAAGAATTAAAAAGAATCATATATCAAAATAATTGCTAACATATTAGAGGAATCTATTAGTCGTTATATCAGATATGGTAATAGTACCATAAAATTCTAATTTTCTAATCGACATAAAAATTACCATAAAAGTAAAAAACTAGGGATAATTTGAAATCCTCATAGTTTGATTAATTAGCATGTCAAATTTCATCCTTGTTGGACCTCATTTACTCTCTCAACTAATTTAGGGAAGAAAAGAGTTTCACAAAATGACCTAATTTATTAGTTGATTGATTAATTAAATTTGTTTCTATAAAATCCTTGAAGACGTGAAAGTGTTTGAAGAGCCAAAATCGTAAAGTTGCTTGATAGGTTTCATATTGATATGTAAGGTACCTTCTATGACTTCAATATATTCGCCCTCTTCTTCACCGTTGAGAGAAAACACCCTTCCATTCCGCCTTTCCATAGGTAGTCGTTGCTGGTTTTGGTTAGTGTCATTTCGTGGAGGTAGTTCTGTCGAGGCTGTTGTGGCTGTTGGCCCGATTGTTGGGCTAGAGTCTGTCCTCACTGAAACTGGGGACAAAAGGTTCAAATATGCCCAACGTGGACACACTCATGGTAGGTAGGGGGAGGCCGGTTATCTTTACAAGCTGGATAATTGGTGGCAGGACGTCTCCCAGGCAGATGGTGGTGGGAGCATCAGTTGCACCTCTCGCATCCACGGTTGTCATAGGGATTCTTCCTTTTGTTGTTGTTGTTGTGGTTGTTGTTGTGCCCTAGAGATTGGAATCAAGGATATGACTCAATCTCTAAAGTCTTGTCCACCATATGTTGGAAGGTCAGGGGGAGTTGTGGAACAAGGTTTTAGCCCACTTGGTAGTTTAGACCCTCCAAGAAAAGGGTCAATCTTCTCTCGGCTCTGAGGTATGTGGCATAGCATTCCAGGAGGAGGAAACATTGAACGTAATCGGCCACACTCATGCCACCCTACTTGAGGCTGTAGAACTCAACCTCCTTCTTCCTCAGAAAGGTGGGACAGATATACTTCTCACAGAACAACTTCAAGAACTGGTCCCAGGTCATAGTGAAGGTGTCTCTGGTACGAGCGATGTCATTCCACCAAAGTCGTCTGGTCCATCCAACATGTAGGTAGAAAACCTCACTTTCTAGTGAGAAGGGCACACCATGCCCTCGAAAGTCCGATCAAGAGCCAACACCCAATCGCCAACTTTGTCCACCACATTAGGCTCACTTTCACCCTTGAAGTAAGGCAACTACATTTTGATGAAGTCAGCGAGACTAAACTCTTTGGGCTTGTTGTTGTTTGTAGCAACAACGGTGAGTTGCCCCCCCAGGGTAATAGAGAGAAGTTGGCACAACATTGCCAACTCCTACTCAGGTGTAAAGGTGGGGGTGCTAGGAGTTGTGGGGTTCACCACATTGTTCCCTTGTGGTGTCATAGGGGTATTCAAACTACTGCAATCATTCTGGGTAGACCCTTTAGAGTTGTTGTTGTTCATGCTGTCAAACATGTGACCCCTCCTGAAAGGCAAGGTTATCATGCTTGGTTCCCATGAGTATATTGACATAGATTAGAAAAGATGTCCAGGGCTACTATTGCCTAAAAGCATGCTATTTTGGACAATCTGTATCATCTTAGGCTAGGCAGATATCATATGGATCCAAGAGTCCTCGTAAACCAAGCTAGTGGTGCGGAGGAAAATATTATCATCCCCCAAAATCTTGATCCTTTCTAGACACCTTTGCTTCAATTTAATGCCAAAATAGTTTCCTAAAGGCTCTGATACCATGTTGTAAAGAGGAGAGATCACATCCTTACTAAAATTTGAAGGAAATACAAAACATCCATCTTTTTAGAAAGATAAGAGATATTGAGGGATGCATGTATAATATTCCAAGTAAATAAGCATGTACTAGATACATATAGAATGTCAATAGAAGCGGAAAAAACAACAAAACTAAAGTTATTGCATGGCTTTAGTAATAGTTAACTACATAAGTTTTATAGAAAAAAGATAAGAAAACTAGGAATCTAAATTTAGCAACCTAGACATACTTCAGAAAAACTTGAGATCTACTCCTGGTGTCGATTTCCTTGGACTTGGTCTTCACCTTGTTCAACACCTGGGTGGTTGGGAAAACACCTAGCAAAAGGGAAAGAAAAACAAAATATGTGTCAACAAATATGAATAGGATAACAAGGTAATGAAAACATGTAAATAAAGGCTACTTTACATCATAAGATGGAAAATTTAAGAGTATGAGGAAATTTTTAAATAGATTCTTGCCATAAACAATATATAATAAAAGAGTTTCATGCATGATAATTATGACTACCTTAACTAAGTAGGGTTGAGGCACCTACCAGACCTCAACCTATAGGTGAGGGGAGAATTAATACATTCCCAATCACCTACACATATTTTTATGAGGGAGAATAACACATTCCCCAGGGCAAAACAATACGTGTCCTATCTATGGGTGGTTGTACATAAGTACCAATACTATAGCTAAATAGTCCATAAAATCAACATGCTAGAAAAGAAATCAAGGCAAGTAAAAGTATCATATATTTGAAACATGGCAGTGTGGTACAAGACCCAAGAAAAAGAATATCATTACTTATTTTGAGGCAATTTATCAAAAGAATTATGAACAGAGGAAATATGGTTCATCAAAGCCTCATTAGTGAAATATAAGGTCTGGTTGAAATTATCCCAACATAGGGTGTAAGGAATGCACATACCTCTCTTACTGATATCAATTACTAACTTTTACCACTTTAATTGAGTCCAAGTTCCTCTTTGCCTATTTTCAATGTATTAACATGTATTAGAGTACATAATGTACATTTATGTATAGAAACCCTAATTTTAGACCTTTTAGAATTAATTAGATTTAGACTCTAAAAACATCACCAATGAAATTATTAGGTTCTCTAGATCAAGAAAATATATTTTTATGTTAACTTTGGAGTTATGATGATTAAGATGTAATTTTTATGGATTTTATGCATTAAATTCATTTTACAAACATAACACTTCATCAAACCTAGAAATCAGACCATGAAAATATTTCTATAAGATATAGATTAATTTTTGAATTCTAAAACATATTTATTTGTCAGATTTGGATGAGCGGATTAAAAGATATGGACTTTTCAATTTCAACCAATCAAGATATGATAAGTTAGAAATCTTTGAGAGAGAGAGAAAGAGTAAGAGAGAGGGAGAAAACACCATTTGACCCAAGATCAGGGTTGCAGATTTATAGGTAACCAAGCTAGATCTTCTAGATAAGGTAAAATAGCAAGAAACCAAAACCCTAGAAGAACATGGTAAACATAGATGGAGATCATCGATTTTAAACATTGAAGCATGAGTTTTAAGCATGTAGTAAGCAATATATGAGAAGGGGGTTATAAAAACTCTCCTCTAAGAAGATGTATAGGTTCAAGATGCAAGGTTCCTAAGCTAGAGAGGTTGGTTTCTTCAACAAAGCTCCTATCTCGAGCAAGAAGTACCTTATCCACTTTAGAGGTAAAAAACCCTAGCAAAATAACATGGAGACGAGGTGTTTAAGGGCTCTAGGTGGAGTTTTACCATGGAAGGTCATGGTTCTGACATGGAAGAAGGCATGAGGAAGACGCACAACATGAAAACATAGAAGGAAAGGAGGAAATGTACTAGTTTTGGTCGAAATCACCAAAGAGGAGCTTTAGAAACCCTAAATAGAGAAAATTTGGAACCCTATGAGTTTTTTTCCACCAAGGTAAACACCCTATTTTACCTTAGGACAACACTTTTGTGGCCAAACAGAGTAGGAATGATGCTCTATTCTGGAGGAAAGAGAAGGAGAGTAAGAGTTTCCTATTGGAGGTGGGAAGGGGTAGATATGTCTTTATAAAGAAGGGGGCAAGCATGGTGTCTATGGGATTTTCCATGTGTCCTTATCCTAGGGCTTCATGGCCATGCAAGAGGAAAACTCATAGAGCCTTCTTGAATATCAAATGTCAGTTTTAAAATCCCATGAAGACTTCTAGGCCATCCTCACCGTCCTCCAAACAAAGAAATAACCCCATTGGTTGATAGCTTTGAAAGATAAGCTCATTTATAAAGAGGGTAATCCCTAAAATGCCCTTGAGATAAACACCTTTAAACCAAGGTGCAACTAGATGCCTCATGGTTTCAGTCTCTAGAATAGTAAGATAATATCTAACGATTATAATGGATGTGATAATTTGCAAAGAAAACCTCCCAATTGGGTAAATTACACAAAAGTCCAGAATGTACCTAAAATTTCATAACTTGCACAAACAACATCCAACTTGAACCAAATTTAAAGCATATTCTCATTTTATGATTTCAAAACACATGAAAAGTTATATTAAGGTTTAAAACACCTAACTAAGGTCCTTAAATAAACTTTCACTGAGGTATTTGTGCATAAATGCTTTTATTGGTACAAAAAGTTAATAAATGTTCACCAAACCAATATAAATTCCACTAATTAAACATCAAGGACAGAAATGAAAGGGAAACCTGGGAAAAAGGGTTACATGGTGATTACATCCAAGATTCAGTATGTTACAATGTCCTTTGACATCCTCGACACCAGAGCCACAATCACAGCCTCAGCCTCAACCTCGAGCACAGAGATAATTACTTGCAGATGGTGAGGATGAGGTGATGCTAGATGCACCACAGCTAGAGGCACCCCATTAGCAGCCAGAGAGAGAGAGAGAGCCCAAGGTTACCAGTAGTGGGCAAATAAGTTGAATCACCTAGAGTGCTTGACACTCAAGGTGATTTCCACCCATTACACGTGTCGGGAAACAATGAAGAGCATGGGTTTCTACACCTATTTTTAGGACTTAATGGAAGTAATGGGCCTCTTCGACATCTTGGTGACACCACAAGATACATATGTGGAGCTGACATGTTAGTTCTTTTCCACCTTAGAGAATGTCTTTGATGATTGTGAGGATTCCATTAAAGTGGTGATTGGAGACATGCACTGGGCTCTCACTTCAAAAATGCTAAATGAAATCTTTGCATCGAGTGATGAGATGACATCCCTACTAGATTGAGGAAGGACTAAAAATGACTTGAGTACAAGTTACATAACCATGTGGAAGTACTTCACCTACCATAGAAACTTTGTAGTGGGGAAGTCTAAAACAAGTCTGATTCACAGTCCATTCCTCCGCTACATGGAGAAAGTGTTTGCAAACACAATCTTTGACATGTATGAGAACCAAGGCAGCTGCACAAAGAAGGACCTTTTTGTCTTGGGTTGGTTGATTAAAGGGAAGTATGTAAATTTAGGCACTTTGTTGATAGATCATCTGATGACAGTCCCCTCCAAGATCAAGAAACCATTCATTATTGGAGGGGGGGGGGAGGTTGTGACATCTATTGTTGTTGCCTTAGGTCATGATGTTTCTAGATATAGAAGGACAAAATGGGGAAAGTTAGTATACTTGCAATACCTAGTCCGTTCTTCTATGATTGATGTAGTAGATTAAAAGATCATATATCACATCGACCCCCCATGTAGTGTCTAACTGGAGTTACCCTACCACACTCCACCTCTCCTAGAGGAGCTTTTACACACTCCAAATTTCTTGGAGACCCTGAGGAGATATGAGGATCAACACCCTAGAGAGGAAGGAGTAACCAGAGGTCATACTAACTGAGGGACTGGGAGAGCCCTCTTGGGCAACAGAGAAGAGGAGAGAAGCACATGCTAGATATGCATGTTGGGTCAGGAGACGGGAGGCGGAGACATCACAATATCTACAACAATCCTTAGTGAATGCATATGACATGTGTACTATACATGCACAACTAGAGGGTATTCAGGGAACACAAGATAGGATTTTGAGGGCACATGAGGGTTTTCAAAACACACATGTTGCAATGTGGTTAGATCATCAACAAATTCATTATCAGATCAACCACATGTATTAGTTTTAGCATGTCCAGGCCTAGAGAAACCCCAGTGGGGGAAAGATTGGTGGAGTGCACTGTCTGCATACTAGGATTCCTACCTACCTCCACAGTCAGACTACTGGGGCACCTACTAGCAACATCCTCCACCACAGGGAGTAGAACCACTAGAGCCACCACAATGATCATCTACCCTATAACTCCTAGACTTTAGTGTCATGCTGAGGACAACATGGTTCAAAAGTTTGGGGTGGTAGGGCGGTATGCCCTTTTTCTCATTTCACTCATTTTGCATTCCACCTTCCATTTAGTTTTCTTTTCTTGCTCTTGCTATCTAGATTAGATTTTACCTGCTTTGCATGATTTCATGTCGTGTTGTTTATTTTCTGCCATTTTTTTGCACAATTTTAAAAAAAAATGGTCTTTTTGTCATGCATTGCATATCATGTAGATTTTTGTAATTTTTACATGTTTTAGCTAGGATTTGTTTGTTTCTTGCTTTATTTTCAATAATGAAGGCTTAGATGTGATTGAAGGTGACTTGGCCCCATTTTGGCCTATTTTTCTCAAATTTAGAACATCTTGCCTAAAAAGTGTGTTTTGACCCAATCTCTACTTCTTGGATTGAAAATGATGAATTTTGAGACATGCAAGTGAATTTATCATGGTTTATTGCAAAATGGCCTCAATCTTGAGTTTTTACATGTGAACCACCTCTCTCATGCTGGTGAACTTTTGGTTGAATTATGATTAAAGGAAGTTGCAAATGCTTAGAGTTTTGTAGAATCTCATGATAGAAACATGGATTTAATATTGCTCATTCACGAGGTGTGTCATTGCTTGATGAAATTGTTGGAGTAACTTTCATGCAGGAGATCTCATGTTGATGTCCACACTAGTAACCCCTCTTTGACTCACTTTTCTTCTACCATCTTCTTACCTCTCCTCCTCATTAAAGGATGCCAAAGTGCACATACCATCCTTGGCCACCTCCAAAAAGATTGGGGTGGCCATATCTATACCCTCTGCTTCACTCTCAGCACCATGTGTCCTAGATACACCAAGGGTAAAGGAAAAAAAATGCAAAAAGAAAATAAAATACGATTTTGTTTAAGAGCATATAAATAAAGAAAAGATGAGTGTATAAAATCACTCAAAACTTTTACCACAACCCTTTCTTCCTTTCGCATGCCCATAGTGCTAGGAAATATCAAAACTAGCTCATTTTTCCTTTTTTCATAGCCACGTGGGCTACTTTGTGTGGATGGACATATGACATTGAATGCATGAATGTAAAATAACAAAATTAGTCATTTTCGATATTTGCTTCCATGAAACGGTGTACCCGGAGTGATATGGAAACCGTATAGATTGATTGTATTTTCTATGCTCTATATTTGAAGTTTGTAGGCTCAGTGCTCTAATCATGATTGGTTTGTGTAAGAGGAGAGTAGAGAGGTGGAATTCATGTACCTAGTCATCTTTGAGTCCATCTAGTCAATACTCACCTACTGCATTGCATTTGTCATTTCTTGATTGTGGAAAAATAGTAGAGAGATTAAGTTGGAGCATACTTGAGGACAAGTATGTTTTAAGTTTGGGAGGGTGATGCAACCCTATTTTAGGGCTTCATATTGTGTTATATTGCATTTCAATCACATATGTACCTGTTAGATTACATGTTGTTTCCCCTAATATGTGATAATATGTAAAATGCACTTACGGACATCATTTGCATGCTTTTTAGGCATTTGAGCCATGCTTGGATGGAAGAGAGAGAGGAGTGATCCTAAGGTTTCTCTACCCTTAGAGAGATCCAAAGTGAAGCCCAAGTCTCCCTCAACCTACCCCTAGTGGCCAAAGATCAATTGAAGCAAAGATGTCCAAGGAAACACAAAGATTCAAGTCAAAGTGCTGATACAGAGACCTTCATGACTGTGGTGTTGCAAAACGACCATGCTAGCTCACTCAAAACCAACATAGTCAAAGATTGAACACTACACTCAGCAGCACGACCGTGCTACCTAGCATGGTTGTGGCACAAGACAACAAAATGGTCGTGCCACACTGTACGGTCGTGTAGTAGCCCATGAAGAAAGGCCATGGAGCCAAGAACGGGCAGAGCATCCCAAGACAACACAGTCGCGGTGACCAAAATGGTCGTTCTACCCCTGCCCCACCACAGCCGTGCTACTTCATGTACAAATCCACCACTGTTACTGTCATTTTTTTCCTATTTTCACCTTGGCTGTTCCACCCCACCATGACCGTGCTAGTTTATGTACAAATCCACCACTGTTACTATCATTTCCCCCCATTTTTACCTCGGCCATTCCACCCTACCATGGCTGTGGTCAACCCTACCCAGCACGGCCATGCTACCCAACACAGACGTGCTACTCACAAAAACCTAGCTAATTTTGCACTGCATTTCCCACTTTACCCCTACTTGTCCTATTTCTTCCCCCATATATATGTGGGTGGCAGTTGGAGGTCGAGATTAGCCACCCCTAGATACCTCCTATCACTCCATTTTTTCCCCTTAGCCATTTCCACTCATTTCCACCTCCATTTCACCATTTCCACCACCAAAACCCTACTTTCCTAATGTTTTGACCCTATTCCACCATCATTCTTTGCCTCTTGCACCTTGGAGGAAGGAGGAGGATGTCTTGTAGTAGCTGAAGAGGAGGATTACATCATCTACACCGAGCTCCATGGCCTCTTGTACCTCTTTATCCTTTCTTTTTGTATTTTGCATTTCCATGAGTAGCTTAGCCCCTTAGGTGGGCTGTTTGGAGTAAAAAATGTGACTTTGATACCATGCTAGGGGAAAATGATATGTAAACATTGTAATTTCATTTGGTAATGATTATGTTCTATTTCTATCTCATTCTTCATGAATTGCTTGTTGGTTTGTGCTTGAAATCACCTATGAATTTAGCAAAATTTCTTATATGTGTGAATTTTAGGATTTGCTCCTAGGTCTAATTCATGGATCCCTAGCTAGCTACCCATCTTCTTACATGCTGATAAATTCTCCTAAACCTAGTTAAGAGATCTAAGTAGCTAGTTTATATGAATTTAGTGTGCTTAGCATGGAGCTTTCTCAAGGGTAAAATGTGGGTGATGGGAGGCCTAAAACCTCAATTCCACTCCCATTACTACCCTCAACCCCTAATCACCCTAAGATCCTCTAACCTAGAAACCTAGACCTATTTAGACTTTAATTAAATTGCACTTAAACCCTAACCCAATTGAGTTTTGTAAGGGTAGTAGGATGTGTTAGGAACTAGTTCCCCTATACACAACCTATCTTATCCATGGCTAGTTAGTAGACTAGGGAAATTCATTAGAATCTCGCTTGTTGTTGTTTGGTAATCTCAATTAAAGCATAATGTTCATATGTCACCCCCAATCTAATTGATAAGTGCATCCCCCAAACATCCCATACACCCCTTTATTGCTTTAAAACCCTAATTTCGTTCTTGCTTAGCTAGTGTTAGCTTAGTTAGCTTCTTTCCCTTTTCTTTCTTTTATCTTGCTAGTTTTGGTCTTTAATTGCTATTTTTTCTCTATTTTCTAGCTTAGTGTATTGTAGACCTCTTCGTGCCTGCTTTAGTGTAGCTTGCTCTTTTCCTTGCTTGCCTTGTTTTTTCTTGCTCATAGAATTAACTTCTAGGGTAAACTTAGGTTTGATCTTGTTTTTTGTCCTTTAATTTCTTGCTTGTTTGCCATTAGTTTAATCAAAAAAACCAACCTTTAAACCCTTCAACCCTAGACTCTACAATAGGAACCTAGCCCAAAAACTAACTTAGCTCTACTGCCCCTTTTCTCCCTGTGGATCGACCCTATACTTGCCGGCCTCCTATACTGTGACACGACCCTGTGTGCTTGCAGGTGTAGTGTTTTAGTAGAAGTAGGTGTGTTGGTTTAGGTCTTTATAAATTTTGAAATATACCCTCATGTGTCCCAATCTCGTTGGGTGCTTCTAGTAAGATCTAATTAATTAGCGAATGCATCTCTGCTGGGACACACCAATAGCCTAATTGTAGACTCTAGGGTTTTGTTAGACAAGTGGTATTCACTCTTTAGGTATGCACATTCACCGTATTATCTTTGAGGCATTATATCAACTATAACCCTAAGCTTCATATATGACGAATATATTTAGAAAACAAGTCTCTTTTGCTTATATCTTACGGCCTTTTGAAATATCTCTTATTGTAGTACTTACTCTCTCTTTGGTTAAAGAATTTTGTAAAATTATTATTTATAGGTACTTTGACCACAAGTTCATATTATTTGGATGGTCTCATCCCTTTATTTGGAAAGATATAAACTTAACTAAACATCATTATCTTGCAAACTCTATTTTCCATGTGTGATTTGATTAATCACATATTCACGTATATACACTATATTTTTAGGCAATGACTTTTAGTCCTGCAATGTACTGAGGTTGTGACGACCCGATGAAAACTGAGCCACCACAAGAGCAAATTAATTACGTGGAATAACCATTAGTAGAAGATTAATAAAAAATCACTAAAAATTAAAATTGTTTTGCAAAGAGATCCATTTCCAAGAAACTCTTAAAGAAAAAACCAAAACTTTATATACATCACGGTTCACATTATACATACATTCTACCATCTCATCTTGAGGATATCATATTCCAGTTGCTTAGTCCAAACATATACACAAGAAACATAAAACCTTGAGGCAAACAAGCCAAAATCTCAGATCGTTCATAAAACCATTACGTACTAACTCCCAAGGACATGGGAGTACAGAGATGACACATAGGACTTCTATCTACAAGAAACAACCGACAGCACACTCAACCAAAGTTGTTACTACTGTCCCTGATGTTGTTGTCTTTCCTTTACAATACGGTCTCTACCTCCTCATACGCATCCACCTAAAATTTTTGGAACCCACGGGGTGAGACAATTGTCCCAATGAGAGATATAACTCTCTTCCAACAATATTATTATCACAAGTAAATAGTATAAAACTAAGAAGAGGATCTTTTATGTAAATAAGCATGTTTAATCATTATTTAATTGTGGTACAAAGTAATAGCATTGTCTAAGAAATTCAACTATCTAATATAGAGCTATAGATCATCTATTTTCATTATAAGGAATATGAAGAACATGTATAAAATCTACGAATATAAGATGTATAAAAGTAATGGAGCATCAACCAATGTTTCCATATTCAGTTCTTAAGGAAATATGCTACACGACTGATTACATGTTCACAATCACACTTATGCCTAGAGGAGATGAGGTATACCGCTCATGCTCCAACTGACCACGACTACGTAAAGCATCAGTACCATATAAGGTCAATGGAAGAGTCGGCTATCATGACCTCACCCATCTCAGTCAGTACGAGACCACTGGTAGTGACCACATGTCAAATTGCAACTAGCTTGTCAGGGTATAGCGACATATTCACTAAATATCTACAGCCGCAACATGCACTTTCTTCGAGGAGATATCACATCAATCCTCAGTACATTTTCATCAGGGCAATCACACAGAAACCCTGGCATTCATTGGGGAGATAACACATCTATCCCCATCTGGACGTAAGGATATGTTCATCTGTCACCCCCACATATTCAAAAATATTCTCTCTGAGTTAAACTCATTTCACCATTCAGCAAATCCTGTCATCGAATGGATCTATGGCCCGGACACTACGTGATAAGGTTCCACTTGATTAATCAGGTGTATTGCAATATCTTTTAACATCAATCAAGTTACAAGCAAGGATTATAACAGATGCTACAAAGAAGGTCTATACATTTATCAAGTACTTTTATAATCTTTAGAACACATTGAATGCATAACACTTGAGATCTCAGTCCCTTATCACATTACTGGGAATTCTCATCCCTTAACATTAGAATCATCATGATTTCTAGATCTGGGTATTCAAACCCTTAGTTCATCACTGAACATTGTCACCTTTTATCAGACAACTATTACCTCTAGGTCCTCAGACCAGGTATTTCACATGGCTCAGAAGGCTTATTTAATCTGTATCATATGAAAAATCATAGCTCATACCTGGTTGTGTTCATCATCTCATGACCTGCATGGTTAGTCTTTCATGATAGAAAAAATTATCAAATACATATCATTACCATGCAACATAAGAGAAATACTGCCTTCCCATTATTAGGGTTAGGGTTTACCTATTTAGTCGATTAGGGTTTCAAGTTCATATTATCCCAAAATCAAAACCCTAATTAATATTATCAAGAATCAAAACCCTAATTCATAGCTCTACCCATATAGGGGTATCAATATATGCTCATTGAATGATTATCACATAAAGTATGAGTTTCTCTCTCATCCTTACTAGGATAATGATTACATCATACTTTATTAAGTTGTCTCAATCCTTCTCTCAAGGTACATTGGCCTACATTTATGAAAATTCAATGAACTCTATACATCTTAATGTATCATTTTCCATAACACATTTCATGTGTTACTCAATCAAGTATATTGGATTGAGGTGCTTCCACCATATCAGGCATGAGGGGTGTGTGTGCTTCACACCACATTGGGCAAAGAGGTGTGTGTTCTTCACACCATATCGGGAAAAGAGGGGTGTGTGCGCGTTTCACACCATATAGGTCAAAGAGGTGTGTGCGCGTTTCACACCATATCGGGTTGTTCAAAATTAGGGTTTGGTATATCGGGTTAGAGGTGTTTCTACCCGATATTGGGTTGTGCAATGATGATGTCATCATATTCAAGCTCAAGACCTTCATTCCTTACTGGTCTCGTTCATGGACAATAGTCCTATGTCAGTATTAGAGCTCATGGATTCATCACTTATTCAAGAAAACTCAAAATTGAAAGTAGATCATCAAGTATAGCAAGATTGATGATGAATAATAACATGATTGGGTTCAAGTTATATAACCCACCTCAAGAACAACTTCAAAGCTCCAAGATCCAAAGCTTCACATTCCCAAGGTTGAAGATGAGCTTATCACAGATCCAAGACTTGTTCACAACTCCTCTACATGCAAGGAATAATCATAGTTAAGAACTTGGTGAAGAAGAAAAGAAAGAAAGAATCACAACCCGAGATCATGATTTATCCAAGGTTGAAGATGACCATGTCTTCAACTTAAGCTTAATGAATTGAGATGCTTCTTTATTCTTACTTCCTTGCATGATATCTAAGAGAAATGGAGTTATAAGGTTAAAAAAGATTCACTAGTAGTTGAAAGGAGTGGTATATATAATTGAGGTTCATGAGAGAGAGTGTATAAGAGGTGTCATCATTTTACCTACTAGGTGCCACATTTCCATGCATGGTTGACACGTGTCCATGAATGAATATTTATCTTAAAATGAAAAAATCTTGAGGATAATATGGGGATAAGATTTCGGCCCTTGGTTATCTTGTTGAGCAAGATATTTCAACTCCATATCACTTTATTCACAAACCGATACACTTTTTCTAAGGAAAGTTGTAAACCTATATCCATAACCTCCTTGAGGTGATTAACCCATCATGGAAAAGGAAAATAGTTGAAAAAATGATATAGGGCATTCTCTATGGCTCCTTGGCCGATAGGCACTCCCACATAAGCTCTACAACTTGATACAACCAATATAAAGGCTTCAACTATACATCTTATCGTGGTCTTTTCATCACCAAGAAAGCTACCACTCAAATATGATTCAAACATGGTGCCTCCTCATTTGTATCTCATCTATATGATGCTAAGAGAGAGTAGGGAAACTCAACCCTATATTTTGGGTAAATTACAAATTGCACCAAAACTGGTACACAAGGCACAATCATTATTCAAACAAGTTCTAACTTGAATCTTAGGCTCTCTACAAGTCACCCATTAGCATAATTCTCTCTCTTATGATGCTAAAGCTCTTGAGACACATTCAAAATGTGACATATTGCAATATGACCCCTCATCTTGGGTAAATTGCAGTTTACACCCGAACTATCATATAATGCACAAACAGTTTGCAAATAAGCTCAAACTTAAAAATTAAACTCAAGGAGAGTATTAATTACTTTTCAGAATATTAAAATAAGTTTATGAATAACTTACTTAAGAAAACTTCTAGGATTAGGGCATAACCCATGTTAGGGATGTTATAGAGGTTTTGGTCCTCATGCAATACTTTACGGTTAGGCACTAAGGTGTTAGTCCTTCTTTCATGCTTTCAAGTTTTAGTCCTTTTACAGTTCTATATTTATCTGACAATGTGATTTTAGTCCCCTTTCCCTTAGTTCGAAATATATGTGTTCCACCCCAACATTTTATGTTATGCTAGTCTTTATTTTACATTATGCCTCATCTCCTTGAATTGAATTTCCTCTTGAATGTACTTTTCTTGAACTTACTGAAATATTCTAAACCTTCTTGATTGGGAACTTTATTACCCGATTTACCTTTTCCTATTTAATGCCCATTATTTATATTGCACATACTCAATTTTTATAGATTCACACTTTTTTTTTCATCTTTTGGGTTTATTCCCAACCCACCAAGAGACACATAATCTAGGGATAAGGAGTCTAGATAAACTACTTAAATGTAGTTGTTGATAAGTTCTAAGATGACTAGGTTTCCTATTGTAGACAATCTCTCAGGCTTATACTACAATTTCCTTTGTGTCTCATTTATGGACCAAGTTGTTGAAAAATGTTCAAATTTTATATAATCTACTTTAGTCCCGCTGCTACAATACTCTTTGTTCTTTACCATACTTATTGTGAAACTAGCATCCACAAATTATTGTCGCAAATTTATGTTGGGGTTGTTTAACTTTTTTGTATGTCCCTTCTCATAAGAAGTAAGGAGTGGATCCCCTACCAGATCCCGAAACTTACAAAATGGTATTAGAGTGTGTGAAATCAATAATATAAGTATCTCATGTTTTTAATTGCATGTTCCTATGTATATATACCTCTTTTTAGGGGGAACGATCTATTTGAGGACACTAGTGCTACCTTTGGATCAAATGCCATGAAGGGTTAATCTACCCCATATCACGCTCATTATGACATGCCTTGTTCACCCATAAGCTTTCAAGCTGTTCCTACAACTGATGAAATCCTTAATTGGTTTTCATCTTATGTCATTTTGCCCATTATTCACATCTAGATGCTTTATAATGCATAACTTTCCCCAATAATTAATTTTGCAGTAAAATGCACTTATTGATGTTTTGTGCATAATTTTCAAGTACTTTAACCATGTTTTAGATGTAAAGGAGAGAAGTAGGAGTATCATGGGGTTCCTTCTTCTTTGTCTGAGACCAAAGTGAGCCTTAGAGCTTCCCTGACTAACCCCAAGTGAGTAAAGATCAAAACAAGACAAAGAACACCATGGCGGAGGAAATTCAAGCCCAAAGTGTAGGAGAAGACCCCAAAAATGGACGTGATACTACCTAATTATCATTCCATCACCATAAATTCATAGACACAACAAGAAATTAAAGCAAATCTTAGAAGTTCAAGAAGCACACTCGTGCCAAGAAGCCTGCAACAAAGTTGTTCCAATCAGAATGGTCATGCCATGCATCTCTCAAGTTGACCATACTGTAGAGCATGAATCGACCTCAACTTCTCTAAACCAACTGTGCTACCCAACAAGATCCTTCTACATGATAACTATTGGATCAAAATGACTCTACATGGGGGTGAATAGAGCTGAAAAACACTTAAACAGGATGCATTAGACCTTCAAGTTACTTCAAAAAAGGCTAATGCAAATATTTAATTTGATGTGCAACTTAGCATATATAGCAAGGATGAGAGAAATTGGATGAGATCAATAACAAGATATGTAGAGGGGTTCCCATCTCCAAACTAGGAGAAAATCAGTCCACTACCTGGAAGGTCAAGCCCAAGGATTTTCAACCTTTTCATACTTGTGTTCCATTATAATACATATAATAAGACCTTTATTTTGCAAGGCCAGGATACCTAGCCTTCCTTTTTAAGGACCAAAAGGAGCCAATTAACATTATAAAGTCTTATCTATCCTTTGAGCAAAAAGCTTCAACCTCTACAAGGGCTTACACACTTTTGCAAGGAGTTAGACACCTTCACCAAGGAGCTCCCCTTCTTGCAAAAAGTCTTCCTCCTTGATGTAATTACCCACTCTTCTCAAGGATCTATAGCCTTCACCTTCTCCTTCACTTGGAGAAGCTTTTACCAACTTTTCTTGAAGAAAGGGGTTGAGGAAAAAGAACATTTAAGAGATTCACATTGATTATAATGAAGTAGCTCTCTCACAATAGCCTATCTCACTCATATCGACATTTTGATTAGTAAGTAGGAGAGAGAAATGGTCTCTATTTGGACAAACTCACTCTACTATAGCTAGGAGCATGAGAGGAAAACTTGGGATAAAGCCCAAGGGTCCCTATTTATAGTTAGGGATGCCCACTCATCACTAGAAGCACTTGGGAACAAATTCTAGTCATTTCGGGTGTAGAAATAGATCTATTTTTGATGTTTACAACACTCCAACAGATAGAAACACTTTTTTGCACATTTCGTACAGTGCAGTCGATTGCATTTCCATAAAGGTAACTCAGACGATTGCACTATGCGACAAGCTAATTTTGAGTGAGCGGTCGAGTTTATCCTAGATGAAACTCGATCGATGGATATAAAAATGTTTGCCTATGTAAGGTGTCAATCGAGTTTATCTTGAGGTAAACTCAGCATGTGGGACTCGTCTCGGATAAAACGTTATTAATTATGCGGAAGTGATTAATTAACAGCGGAATTATTGAAAATCACTAAAAATTAAAACTTTTCATAAAGAAATAAGGTAAGTCATTTACAAACTGATTCATCATTACATCTCTGTAAATTTCTCATCTTGAGAGTTTAAAGCATCAGCTGCCCTGTTAACTGTACAAGGCAAGATACAAAAACTCGAGGCATTACGCCAAAAATCTCAGATCTATATTAAACTATCTACTGACTCCTAGGACCTGAGAGTACAGAGACGACACATAGGACATTCTATCTACAAGACTTGACAGACAGTGTCTCCACCTGAGGATCATTGCTGTCCTGGATGTTTCTGCTGCTGATGTTGCTGCTCACCCACTGAAGGGTTTCTTCCTCTTCTTCGGCGATTACCTAAACATTTAATCCCACGGGGGTGAGACAATTGAATAATTGTCCCAACGAGAGTTATAACTCTCTACCAGAAGCATTGTTATTGCATGATTAAAATAACAATGAGTAGAAAATTATAATTATCCAACAAGAGGCAATATACTGAATAAACTAAGTAGAGCAGTATTCTTTATGCAATCATTTCAATTATAACTTGATTGAATGACAAGACATATAATCAATAAGGAATATGAAGAACATGTATACTAGTTATTCAACTAGAACATTATACACAATGTATCATCAATCATTGTTTCTCATAGTTCAACCTAAGCAATTATGCTATACGGCTGATTATATTTTACAAACATATTTATGCCCCGAGGAGACGAGTTACGCCTCTCATACTCCAACCGACCATTACGAAATCACAATCGGTACCATACATAGGTCATCAGAAGAGCCGGATTCCTATGACCTCATCATCCTCAGTCAGTGTGAGGAACAACATGCAGGACATCTTGTGTCTCTGCTATAATAGCTTTCCAGGGTATTCTGGCAATTTCACTATTAGAGTTACAGTGGCATGCTGTACTCTCTTCGCCATCGAGAGATTTCTTGTTTATGTCACATCGATATGGAATTAACAACATCATCGGGAGATTAGTGATACATCATCCCGACATAAACATATAATGAAGGATTGAGAGATTAAATGTACATCTCACATCAATTCCCTCATTAGGACGTAAGGATATTCACGTCCATAACCCCCACATACTCAAAAGTATGCTCCCCAGGAGTTCCCTTAGGGAAACCTGTTTCACCATCATTTAACTTCTGACAATGACAGTTCTATGGTCAGGGCTCTACATGATATCATTATACTTGATTATTTATGTACATTATGGCATTCTTTTAGCATCAGGCATGTTTTCAAACATAAACCAATAAGACAGGTGCTATAAAGAAAGAGTACTAATTGTATCAAGTTCATTTTTCATTTTGTTAACATTGGGATATCAATCCCTAACCATCTCATCATCATGATTTGTGTATATGGGTGTTCAAACCCTTTATTCATCAAAACACTTGTTACTAAGTAACATATTGCCATCAAGTCATTTTAACAGTATGAACATGATAGTAGCAGTGCAAATATTTCTCATGGCTTATACAACCTATCAATCTCATATGTTACCTCTCACTAGGCAACATAGCATATCATTACTTTCAAAGTTTATAAAGTGCTTTCAATGAATATGTCATCATAGCTCTTACCTGGCTATGTTCACCATTTAATAAAGACCTGCATAATCAATACATTTGATAATAGGCCCATTATTTGTATATCAGCACATTGCAAAGCAAAGATAACTTTACTATTCAAGGGTTGTACCACTATACCCTTACTAGGGTTAGGGTTTCCCTTTTCAATTCAATTAGGGTTAACCAACCCCTTTAGCTTGAATAGTAATTCCTTATTTCAAAATTCAATCATAGAGTTTCATGCTTAAAAGCATAACCCAGAGTTAGGGTTTACTGTTCTCATCATCACATTACCCTAGATTAGGGTTTACTATTCATATCACATCACATTAACCTAGATTAGGGTTTACTATTCACATTATAGTGAATCAAGATCATACCAACATCATGTCTTAGGATTACATCCATTAATGCCCTCAATTAGGGTTATGATTCATAGGTTTCATAATTAGGGTTTCATGATCTCACTTATCATGGATCATACCCTAATTAGGTATTCATTCATGTTGGATGTCCATTACTTGATTAATCATTCATATAAGAAGTCTTCTCTCTCCTCTTTCTATAAGTTGATGTTTGCATCACCCCTGATTAGGCTAGGTCAATTCAACATTGACATCATGGGTCATGTTATTACTATTGTGGTCATTAAGGCTTTACTCATTCAAGGAGTACTAATCATTTTATTCCATCAAGGATACCTTTGTAATGATCATCACTAATTATAACATGCATTAGTCAACTAATTACTTAGTCCCTTAATCACTTTAAGTATCTATGAGGTTAAGGTTAGTCAACCACTAAACCATCTTGACCACTAAGGCATCAAACGATCTTGACCTTCATAGACCTCAAACGGTCTTGGATACTAAACCCCCAAATGGTCTTGGACAGACCTTGAAACCGTTTGTTGTTGTTGACAGTTTGGTCATGTTTGACTTTGAAACCATTTGGTGTTGTGCACACTCAAGACCCTTTGCCCAATATGGGGTGAAGACCGTTTGGTCTTGTTGACCGTTTGGTCAAGTTTGACTTTGAAACGACATGGACATAACCGACCTTGAAACCACATAAGATCAAATGGTTTGGGATCGTTTGGTCCCAAACGGTCTTGAGACCGTTTGGACTGAAATGGTCTTGAGACCGTTTGGTCCAAACCACCTCAAAACCGCATGGACCAAAAAGTGTCTCAATCACTTCAATTGATTTAGGGTTTCCAATGTTGAACCCCTCAATCGATCATGCACTTGTTAGCCACTCATCAATTGAGTCAATTAGGTCAACCCTCAACTGATTTGACAGTCAACTGACCCTCAATTGATCATCTATTAGGGCTTGGATCGTTTGGATTAGGGTTTGAAATCGATTACCCTTCAACATGTTTCAATGTGAGTCTAATTAACTTGAAATCATTGAACCATCATCCAATTTGATCATGTCCTGACCCCAAATGGTCTTGGGATCATTTGGATGGCCTCCAAATGGTCTTGAGACCATTTTCTGAAGTCAACATCAAAACAAACTCAACTAATTAAGGTTTGACTCATTGGATTGATCACTAGGTCAATCAATCAATTACACTTCAATTTGTTACATATAGATCTTCAACCACTTAACCATAGTCAACCCTAAACCTCCAAACGGTCTTGGGTGACCCCCAAACGGTCTTGGGATCGTTTGGATATCCTCCAAATGGTCTTGAGACCGTTTTCCCATTATTGCATCAAAAACCAAGTCATTCAATTAAGGTTTGAACCCTAGGTATGGTCACCAAATCAGCAATCGATTATTCATCAACTTGATATCATTGGACCCTCAATTGGTCAACCCTACTTAACCCTAGACCTCCAAATGGTCTTTGGTGATCACCAAACGGTCTTGAGACTATTTGGGTGATCCCCAAATGGTTTTGAAACCATTTGGGTCACTCAACCCAAACTTCAACTTAGTTCAATTATTGAAATCAACACTTAACCCTATTAGGGTTTATATGGTTGATGGGTCTTTGAATGGTGAACCAATTGGAATTAATTGATGATTTTTGGTAAGTAATTAGTCTATATTATTCTCAACAGACCTCCAAATGGTCAATGCCTGGTCAACCCTTCCAAACGGTCTTGGACCGTTTGCTTCCATGCATTCATATGAAACCGGTTGTATTCAAACGGTTTGAAATTGTTTGTTCCAAATGGTTTGGAAAACCGTTTGAGCAAGGTTGGGAGACCGTTTGCTACAGTACAATTTTGGATAAACATTGGAATTAGAGTCATCATCTTATACCTCAAGAACAGAGGCTGTTCTTCACGGAATTGCTTGCAAGAACACAAGAGTAGCAAAGGAAGAAGAATAACTAACGATTTTTCATGGAGATGAAGATGCATCAACAAAGCTGAAGGTTTAAAGTTATAAAACCCGCCTCTAGGACTGATCCAGAGCTCCAAGCTTCGTAGATTTAATGGTGGCTTGAGCTCCAGTAGTTTTCCAAGGTCCGTTCTTCACTCTTTGGTTGAGCAAGATGGCTAGAAAGAAGAATTGTGTGAAGAACACCATGAATCTAACCTTGTTTTAGGGTTTTCCCCCAAGAATCCGAGGTAGAAGATGACCAAGACTTACCTACAGGTTGATCATCCTCCCTCTACTCCAGAGCTCTTCCTTGGTCAGTCAAAGCAAGAAGATAAGGGAAAGAACTAAGGGAAATGATCCCTTGAGTTATTGGAAAGATTGCTTTATATATTTATGGGTCTTTTCAAAGAAAAAAGGAAAAAGGAT
This sequence comes from Alisma plantago-aquatica, assembly GCA_963693085.1. NCBI lineage: Eukaryota > Viridiplantae > Streptophyta > Magnoliopsida > Alismatales > Alismataceae > Alisma > Alisma plantago-aquatica. The sequence continues at coordinate 1,388,184,995 of OY856412.1, forward strand.
AGTTACTTCCTTTTTATTTCCCAAACATACACACCAAGGCTTGCTCCATCCTTGGCCACATTTCCACTTACTAACCTCATGCAACCTCCTCCATTATCCATGGTTAAAAGGAAAAGAAACCAAACATCTTAATAAATTGTATATTAAAGAGCCATTTGCTTATATCTTGATTATTTTAATATCAAGGTTATCTTTCCTTCTTGATTATTCAGATTAGGCGCCCCTCTCATTTTATTTTCTCTACTTGATGCCAAGAAATATGATATATCCTCAAGAGGGTATATTTTACATATTGGACCCTAAATTTTGGGTAAATTGCACTTTATACCAAAACTAGGTTTTAAATCACAAGGATTTCTCTACAAGCTATACCTTGGTGTTCAAGCTTGTGAAAACTGTACCACTTCATCACATACATTCTCATGATGTCTCAACATCAGAGGAACATCTTATCATGTGCAATTTGCAAGTTAACCCCTCTACTTGGGTAATTTTCTCATTAGTCCATTATTAACAAAACAATGTTCCAACATTATTTTAAAAGGACTGAAATTGAAATATAAATTCCTCAAAAGCCTTAATTACTTTTCAAGAAATATAAGCAAGCATCTAATAAACTTTATTAGGCAAAACACCTAGGGTTAGTACATAACCCATGTCAGGGATGTTACAAATTATCCACCCCTTACAAGGATTTCGTCCCCGAAATCATTACAAAAACATATTAAGAGAAAAGAGCAGGGTATTTCCTCCTCATTTCTTCCTCTAGTTCCCACGTAGCTTCTTCAATGCCACGGTGATTCTAGAGGACTTTCATAAGAGTTATATCTTTCTTTTTCAGCTTTTTAATTCTTCTGTCAAGGATTGACATAGGTTATTCAACATAAGATACATCTTCATTCAATTCTACTTCCATAGGCTATAGAACTGATTCTGTATCAGGATGACATTTCCTTAACATAGAAATGTGGAACACTGGGTGTAACCTTTGTAATTATGGTGGTAACTCTAGCTTATAAGCTACCCTCCCAATCCGTTCAATGATTGGATAAGGCCCTATAAATCTAGGAGCTAACTTTCCTTTCCTTCCAAATCTAAGAACTCCTTTCCAAGGTGAGACCTTGAGGTACACTTTGTCTCCAACATGGAATTCTAAAGGTCTAGGATGCTTATCAGCGTAAGATTTCTGCCTATCCTGTGCATTCTTTATCTGTTGTTGTATTACTTTAATCTTCTCGGTGGTCTGCTGCACAAGATTAGGACCTAAAAGTTGATATTCACCAGTTTCATACCAACATAGGGGTGATCTACAATGTCTACCATACAAAGCTTCATAAGGTGCCATGTCAATGCTATGTTGATAGCTATTGTTGTAGGCAAACTCTATTAAACTTAGGTGCAGATCCCAACTCCCTATAAACTGAAGAACACATGCTCTAAGCAAGTCTTCCAAGTTTTGTATAGTCCTTTCTGATTGTCCATCAGTCTGAGGATGAAAAGCTGTACTAAACCTTAACTTTGTGCCTAAAGCTTTATGAAGTCGCTCCCAAAAATGACTCGTAAACTGAGGACCTCTGTCAGAAACAACGGTAACTGGGACTCCATGCAGCCGCACTATCTCATCTACATACAACTGTGCTAACTTTTCAGCAGAATAGGTTGTTTTGACAGGTAATAAATGTGCTGTCTTTGTCAACCTATCAACTATTACCCAAATGGAATCATGTCCTTTGGCTATTTTGGGTAAACCAACCACAAAGTCCATGGTTATATGATCCCACTTCCATTGTGGTATGGGTAAAGGTTGTATTGTTCCTGCAAGCTTCTGGTGTTCAACTTTAACTTGCTGACACACATGACACCGCATAACAAACTCAGCAACGTCCTTCTTCAAATCGGGCCACCAATACATATCTTTCAAGTTCTGATACATTTTGGTGCTTCCGGGATGCATAGCATACATCGAAGAATGAGATTCTTCCAGGACTAACTTCCTCAAGTTATCAACATCCGGTACTATCATTCTATCATGATAACAAGCTACTTGATCACCTGAATCATGGAAACCATCTCGTTTCTCACTTCTATACTTTGGTCTAATATGTTGAACTGCAACATCAACTTGTTGTGCCTCCTTAATTTGTTGTCTCAGAGTAGGTTTTATATGCATCTCAGCTAACAAACCTGATAACAATGATACTCTTAACTGTATATTGTCTTGTCTTAAAGAGATAAGCATATCCCTCCTAGAGCATACCAAGGAATTCAGTTGTGCTCTGTCTAAGGCTGGTGTTGCTGATTTTCTACTCAAAGCATCCACAACAACATTGGCCTTCCCTGGATGATAATCAATTGTACAATCGTAGTCCTTGATTAACTCCATCCAGTGATGTTGCCTCATGTTACGCTCATGCTGAGTAAAGATGTACTTAAGGTTCTTATGGTCTGTGAAAATCTAGAACATCTCTCCATAAAGATAATGTCTCCAGATCTTCAAGGCATGAACTACAATAGCTAGTTCTAGATCGTGTGTCAGATAATTCTCCTCGTGTTTCTTAAGCTGTCGAGAAGCAAAATAAATCACTTGTTTATCCTGCATCAACACACACCGTAGTCCATTTTTAGAAGCATCACAGAAAACTACATATCCTTTCCCTTGCTCAGGTAACACAAGCACAGGTGCACTTGTCAACCTCTCCTTCAACATCTGAAATGATTGCTGGCACTTATCACTCTAGGTAAAAAGAACATCATTCCTGGTCAACTTAGTCAAGGGTAAAGCTATAGAACTGAAGTTCTTAATGAACTTCCGGTAATAGCCTGCCAACCCTAAGAAACTTCGAATCTCCATCAGTGTCTTCGGTTGCTCCCATTGCAGGACATATTCTACCTTTTTAGGGTCAACACATATACCTGAAGCAGATATTACGTGTCCAAGAAAAGAAACTTCTGGTAACCAGAACTCACACTTGCTAAACTTAGCATATAATTTATGCTCTCTTAGCAGAGTTAGAGTCTGACGAAGATGCTTCTCATGCTGCTGAGCATCTCTACTATAGATTAGAATGTCATCTATAAAGACAACAACACACTGATCGAGAAAAGGTCGAAAGATTCTTTTCATGAGTTCCATAAATGTAGCTGGTGCATTAGTCAGTCCAAACGACATAATTGTGAACTCATAGTGACCATACCTTGTTCTAAAGGCTGACTTAGGTATGTCACCATCCTTAATACACAACTGGTGATATCCCGACCTCAAGTCTATATTTGAGAAGACGGTTGCACCACACAACTGGTCAAAGAGATCATCAATCCTCGGCAGAGGATACTTATTCTTTATTGTTACTTTATTTAACTGTCTGTAATCAATGCACAACCGCATTGACCCATCTTTCTTTTTAACAAAAAGGATCGGAGCACCCCAAGGTGAAGTACTCGGTCGGATGAAACCCTTCTCAAGCAACTCTTGCAGCTGTTTCTTGAGTTTTGCCATCTCAGCAGGTGCCATCCTATACGGTGTTTGTGCTATTGGCTGTGTGTTCGGAATTAGATTAATTTCAAAATCAATCTGCCGGAGCGGTGGTATTCCTGGAAGTTCTTCAGGAAATACATCTTGAAATTCCCTGACTACAGGAACTTCAGCAGGATTAGGACTCTCCATGGTGGTATCTACCACATGGGCCAAGAATGCATAACATCCTTGCCTCATCAGCTTCTCAGCAACCATAGATGACATGAGACAGGTTGGTAGAATCTTTCTATCTCCTTGAAAGATCCATGTGTCACTATCATTATTGAACACAACTTGCTTGGACTCACAATCCAAGACAACCTTATACCTTTCTAAGGTATCCATCCCAAGGATTACATTGAATCCATGCATCTCAAGTGGTATAAGATCCACTTGAATGCGATGTTCAGAAAAGAAGATAATGCAGGGAGAACATACCTCCCGCAACACAGCAGATCCCATTAAAGGTGTTTCTAGCAACAAACTATCTGCTCTATGACCTGTAGTCATGTTGTAGTCAAGAATCACTCTTCGAGCGATATAGGAATGCGTAGCACCCGGATCAATTAAAACAGATACAACGTAAGATATGGACCTATTAGAATATAACAATTCCATCTGACCTGCCACAACCATAGGGTTGATTACTGCATCAGGTGGATTCATCATGTAGAATCTTTTCATTGCTTGTGGTTGATTCGGTGCTCGATTTCCTGGTGCCAATGATCCAGCTTGGGATGCTTGTCCACGTCCTCTAGCATTACCTGGAAACTATCTCCTTTGAGAACCTTGCTGACTCTGCCTTTGAGGTTGAGTCACACTTACTTCTCTGGCTCTGCAATCCTTTATCAGATGTCCCATCTTTCCACATATGTAACAACTTTTGTTCAGTTGTTGTGGTCTGGGTGGTCCTGTAATCGACTCAGATACTGAGCTATGGGCTCTTCCTGGTGGTAAACTTTGTCCTCTACCTCTATTTGACATCCACTGCATCTGGTTACTGAATCTAGGTGGTGGTGTAGGCACAGAAAACCTTGGTTTCTTGAAACCCTTGGATGAGGATCCTTAGAGCTGGGGATACATCTTCTTGTTCTTGGTCTGTCTCTTCTATGCCACAGACCTCTCTACCCTTCTGACAGACTCCTTGAAAGTAGCAAACCTTTCCCTGTTCTCCAGAGCAGACACAAGGGTGGTCAACTCAACGTTTAATCCTTTCTCAAAACACCTAATCCTTTCTCCGTCTGTAGTCGCCATGTGCGGACAGAACCGCAAAAGTTCCATGAACTTAGCCTCGTTGTAAAGAGGCGAAATCACCCCTTTACTAAAAATTTGAAGAATTGACGTCCATTCCAAACACACTCACAGGTATGTTGGAATAGGCATAAATTTTCCAAATTTATCAAACATTGGTATACAACAGACCATTAAAAAGTAGAGGAATAAAAAAAACAACTGACTATATTCAATTTCATAAAAGATTGTACACGATACATCAAAAATCTCCCTTTTAGGGTTACATCAAGATACACCATTTAGGATCTAGATAGAGGGAAGTCTAACTACCACAGCCTTGTCTCCCAAAGCATAACTCCATCAGTTAAGTCCATGCCAAAGCCAAGATCTTCAAGTCTTATTCATCACCTTGCTCCACATCTGGGTGGTTGGGAAGGCACCCAACAAAAGGGAAAGGAAAATAAAAGTATGTGTTACAAAACTATTCTAGGATATGAAGATAAGCAAAATATGTAAAAATGTGCTAGGGTTCATCATATGATGAAGACAATCAAGAGAATGAGGCCATATATATAAAAGAATATTTCAATAGATGCTTTCCATAAACAACATATAACAAAAGGATTGCATGCATGATTTATATCGACTACCTTAACTATGTATGGTTGAGGCACCTACTGGACCTTCAACCAAAAGGGTGAGGGGAGAATAACACATTCCCAGTCACCTGCACATATTTCATGTGCAGGGGAGAGTATCACATTTCCCGGGGTGATTAAATACATGCCCAACTATGGGTGGTTGTACATACAAGTACCACTACACTAGTTAATTAGTCTAATAAAATCAGAATGCTAGAAACTATGGCAAGTAATAGAATCTCATTTGAAGAACATGTAAGTGGGGTACCAAGACCCAAGAATAATATTCCAAAACTGATTATGAGGCAGGTATAGCAAAGAATCAAGAGTATAAGGAATATGATTCAATGAAACCTCATTATAGAAAAGTAGGTCAAGGCACAAATATTCCCAACTGAAAGGTTAAATGCACATACCTTTAATATTGATTCCAATTATCAACTTGCACCACTTAATTGATTCCATGTTCCACTTTTCTTAATATCATCACCATGTTTATGTATTAGAACTATATTCATTCATTAAACGATTAAAACCCTAAAGTTGCCAATTTTTTTCTACAAATCACTGATTTAGGTCTCAAAAACATTATCATTGTCTTAGTTAGGGTTTTCTGATCAAAATAACATATATATATTTGTATATGTTTGAGTTAATGACTTTTTAGGGTATTTTCCATATTTATTAGTTAATTAAATCAACCCGAAAAAATACATATTCGAAAACCTCATAATCAAACCAAAAAAATATTTTTATTGGATAGATATCATTCTCCTGATTCCAAAACATATTTCATTTTCAAATTTGGATAAGCGGTTTAGAAGATATGAATTTTTCAATACTGACCAATCGGAAATTGCCACATCATCAAACCGATTGAGATAATTGAAGAGAGAGGGAGAGGAAGAAAACACCATTCGACCAATATCAGGTTTTAAGTTGCATAGGTAACCAAAATAGAGCTTCTAGAGAAGGTAAAATAGCAAGAAACCAAAACTCTAGAAGAACATGGTAAAAAGAGATGGAAATCATCGGTTTTCAACATAGATGCATGAGTTTTAAGCATGTACTATACAATATATGAGAAGGGGGTTCACAACAATTGCCTCTAGGAAGGTAATATGGTACAAACAGCAAGTATCTCGAGGTTATAAGGTTTGGTTTCTCCAAGCCAAGCTCCTTTCTTGATCAAAGATCACCTTCTCGACTTAGAGGTGATAAACCCTAGCAAAAGAGCATAGAGATGAGGTGTTTTAGGGTTCTAGGTGGGGTTTCACCATGGAAGGCCATGTTTCCAACCTGTAATAGGGTTTAAGGAAGACTAATAGTATGAAAATATGGAAGGAAGGGAGGCAACTTACTAAATTTGGTCGAAATCACCAAGGGGAAGCTTAAGAAATTCCAAATAGAGAAATTTGGAACCCTAGGAGCCTTCTTCACCAAGGTAGGGACCTTATTTTATCTTGGAACAGAATCTTCGTGGACAAACAGGGTAGGAATGATTTTCTAAGATGTAGGAAAGAAAAGATAGCAAGGGTTTCGAATTTGGGAGTTGGGGAAGGGGTATGTATGTCTATATAAGAAAAAGGTCAAGCATGAGATGTTTTATGGGACTATCCATGTGTCTTTAGCCTAGGGCTTCATGGCCGTGCAAGTGGACACCTCATAGAGGCTCTAAAATATCTAAGATCGGTTTATGGACCCTTCTAGGCCATCCCAATCGACCTCCATAAAGGAAATAACCTCATTGGTTGATGGCTTCTAAAGATAAGCTCACTTACAAAAAAAAACCTAAAATGTCCTTGGAAAGCAATACCATCAAACCAAGGTGAAACTAGGTGCTCCCATGGTTTTAGAATTCGAGAATGATAAGGTGGTATCTAATTATTATAATTCATGTGATAATTTGCAAAGAAAACCTCCCAATTGGGTAAATTGCACAAAGTCCAGAATGTACCTAAAATTGCATAACTTGCATAAACAACATCCAAATTGGACCAAACTTCATCCACAAGTTATATTTGATGTGTAGAATATTAATTTTCCATTATTTATATATTTTGAAGTTATATATTCACATTATTTGTTACTTATGCCTTTTACTCATTTTCTCTCTCCTAAACTTATTCTAATATTTCAAGGTTGAAATTTGACATGTAGGCTAATTTTGATATGTAGATTTTGAATTTGAAGTTTGTTTCCTATTTTGAGACTTATTTTTATGAGACATGTCATATGGCCCATTAACGACCCATTATCTAAATTATTTATCCAATTAAATTTCTTATCTTCATATTACTACCAAAATGGGTTATGTGGCATATTTTATGTTTTCAAATCACATCAAAAAGTTAGATTAAGATTTATAGCACTTAATTATGGTAATTAAGCTTTCACTGAGGTATTTGTGCATAGACACTTCCATTGGTATAATTAGTGAATAAATGTTCACTGAACCACTATAAATTCCACTAAATAAATAGAAGGGCCAATAAGGATAGAGATGAAAGGAAAAGATGGGAAAGAGGGTTAAAAGGCAAAATTCTATAATTCAGTATGTTACACTCGTACTCGCTAATGTTCATTAATCCTTGTCTTAACCTCTCAAACTGAGAGATTTTCTCATCTAAAAATGTCTTAGGGAAATATCTGTTGATTAATTCCCGTCGGAAAACTTCCCATTCAATCTCCACACCTGGCCTTTTTCCTTCCTCCATGGTCCACCAGTGACCAGCACTCCCTTTGAGAAGATACATAACATGTCTAACCTTCTCAGCTTCTGGGATGTTCAGGATTCTAAAGGCCTTCTCTAGTTCAGTTAACCACAAGTCAACATCTGCTGGGTCAGCTGTTCCAGCTTACTCTGTGGCTCCAACTTGGCGAAGTCGTTCAAACGTCTTGCCAGATCCTTGTCCTTCTGGATGGGTAGGTGCCCTAGGTGCAGGTATAGGCATCCTATCAGTCATATGTGTCATGGCAGTCATAAACTGCCCAAACATGGCTTGGACGACTGGGTTCCCTATGTCAGTTGGATTGAACTGTGGTGGATCAGGTACGTGTTCTTCCCTCTCTTGGTCTCTTGCACCTCCTCTGGGTGCAGTGACACTACTCTCTGCAACGTGTTCCTCATGTAACCCAGACATCTTTAGTTCTATCTTCTCCTACTGTACGAGCAGAAGACACTATCAGATATACTGGAAGACACTAAGACAGACTCAACAACCTATGTCCTATGTCTCTATAGACTCAGCGAACCTAGAGCTCTGATACCACTAGTTGTGGGACTCGTCTTGGATAAAACATTATTAACTATGCGGTAGCGATTAATTAACAACAGAATTATTGAAAATCACTAAAAATTAAAACTTTTCATAAAGAAACAACGTAAGTCATTTAAAAACTGATTCATCATTACATCTCTGTAAGTTTCTCATCTTGAGAGTTACAAGCATCAGCTGCCCTGTTAACTGTACAAGGCAAGATACAAAAACTCGAGGCATTACGCCAAAAATCTCAGATCTATATTAAACTATCTACTGACTCCTAGGACCTGAGAGTACAGAGACGACACATAGTACATTCTATCTACAAGACTTGACAGACAATGTCTCCACCTGAGGATCACTGCTGTCCCAGATGTTGCTGCTGTTGCTGTTGCTGCTCACCCACTGAAGGGTTTGTTCCTCTTCTTCGACGATTACCTATAAAAAAAAACCCACGGGGGTGAGACAATTAAATAATTGTCCCAGTGAGAGTTATAACTCTCTGCCAGAAGCATTGTTATTATAGGATTAAAATAACAATGAGTAGAAAATTATAATTATCCAACAGGAGGTAGTTTACTGAATAAACTAAGTAGAGCAATATTCTTTATGAAATCATTTCAATTATAACTTGATCGAATGACAAGACATATAATCAATAAGGAATATGAAGAACATGTATACTAGTTATTCAACTAGAACATTATACACAATGTATCATCAATCATTGTTTCTCGTAGTTCAACCTAAGCAATTATGCTATACGGCTGATTATATTTTACAAACATATTTATGCCCTGAGGAGATGAGTTACACCTCTCATACTCCAACCGACCATTACGAAATCGCAATCGGTACCATAAATAGGTCATCAAAAGATCTGGATTCCTATGACCTCATCATCCCCAGTCAGTGTGAGGAACAACATGCAGGACATCTTGTGTCTCTACTATAATAGCTTTCCAGGGTAGCTATTAGAGTTACAGTGGCATGCTGTACTCTCTTCGCCATCGAGAGATTTCTTATTTATCTCACATTGATGCGAAATTAACAACATCATCGGGAGATTAGTGATACATCATCTCGACATAAACATATAATGAAGGATTGAGAGATTAAATGTACATCTCACATCAATTTCTTGGGAGAAACTATCCAAACATGTGGTCCTATGGGTCATAAGGAGACTATCTTGGTATCCATCCTCAAACAAGTCATCATACACCTAAAACTTAGGGTGCCCAAAGATACACAACATAAATGTCTAAGGTCACTATTGTCTAAAAGCAAACTATTTTGGACAATCCATTTCAGCTTAGGCTAGGCCGGTATCATATGGATCTGGGAGTCCTCGTAAACCAAGGAAGTGGCACGGAGGAAAATATTGCCAGCCCCCAGAACCTGATCCTTTCTAGACACCTTTACTTAAACTTCATGCCCTAATAGTTGCCTAAAGGCAAACCTAAACAACATTAAGTTATGCATATTTTAGTTATGAGTATTTTAGGGTTTTATTCATCATGATACTAATGTGGAACTATAGGGTCCTAGATAAACCTTTCATCATTTATAGATCAACTCTAGGGAAACCATGTCACCTAAAGGAACTATGTAAGTAGGGATTCTAATTAGGGAGACAAAACTGAAATAGTCAGATTCCGACTACCATGGGCTCTAATACTATGCTGTAAAGAGGCGAAATCACCCCTTTACTAAAAATTTGAAGAATTGACGTCCATTCCAAACACACTCACAGGTATGTTGGAATAGGCATAAATTTTCCAAATTTATCAAACATTGGTATACAACAGACCATTAAAAAGTAGCGGAATAAAAAAAACAACCGACTATTTTCAATTTCATAAAAGATTGTACACGATACATCAAAAATCTCCCTTTTAGGGTTACATCAAGATACACCATTTAGGATCTAGATAGAGGGAAGTCTAACTACCACAGCCTTATCTCCCAAAGCATAACTCCATCAGTTAAGTCCATGCCAAAGCCAAGATCTTCAAGTCCTATTCATCACCTTGCTCCACATCTGGGTGGTTGGGAAGGCACCCAGCAAAAGGGAAAGGAAAATAAAAGTATGTGTTACAAAACTATTCTAGGATATGAAGATAAGCAAAATATGTAAAAATGTGCTAGGCTTCATCATATGATGAAGACAATCAAGCGAATGAGGCCATATATATAAAAGAATATTTCAATAGATGCTTGCCATAAACAACATATAACAAAAGGATTGCATGCATGATTTATATCGGCTTCCTTAACTATGTAGGGTTGAGGCACCTACCAGACCTTCAACCAAAAGGGTGAGGGGAGAATAACGCATTCCCAGTCACCTGCACATATTTCATGTGCAGGGGAGAGTATCACATTTCCCGGGGCGATTAAATACATGCCCAACAATGGGTGGTTGTACATACAAGTACCACTACACTAGTTAATTAGTCTAATAAAATCAACATGCTAGAAACGATGGCAAGTAATAGAATCTCATTTGAAGAACATGTAAGTGGGGTACCAAGACCCAAGAATAATATTCCAAAACTGATTATGAGGCAGGTATAGCAAAGAATCAAGAGTATAAGGAATAGGATTCAATGAAACCTCATTATAGAAAAGTAGGTCAAGGCACAAATATTCCCAACTGAAAGGTTAAATGCACATACCTTTAATATTGATTCCAATTATCAACTTGCACCACTTAATTGATTCCATGTTCCACTTTTCCTAATATCATCACCATGTTTATGTATTAGAACTATATTCATTCATTAAACACTTAAAACCCTAAAGTTGTCAATTTTTTCTACAAATAACTGATTTAGGTCTCAAAAACATTATTTTTTTTATTAAACCCCTGTAGAGACTAGTTATTATTCATGCCACTCTCTACTGCAGCTATTAAATGAGGAATAGAAACATCGATTTCCAACTTCAACCAAGGAGGAGTATCTCTTGAGAAGAAGTGAGGAGTGAAGGAGTACAAGGTATTTTTTGCAATGTGGTCGACTACTTGGTTTATCATGCGGGGTATGAAGGAAATTTGAACACCATGATAATTGGACACGATAGCAGCAGCTTTCTTCCTCAGGGGCTCGAGTTTATTGGCTTCACTTTGCTTGTAGAGTAGAGAAGCTATAGTAGTGGTGGAGTCAGAAAGGATGGTTGCATTCCGCCAGTCGTTAGTCTTGTAGAGGTCAAGGGCTTTCAGAATACCCTTCATCTCAGCTTCTTTGGCCGAGGAGGCTAAGCCGGGCTCACCATGTCCTTGAATACAGCGGCCCTGTCCATTTAGAATATGAATTCCATAGCCGACTTTAAGGCTATGTGTTTGAAAAGCAGCATCAAGAAAGATGATATGAGCAGTGCCGTCCAGGGATGGGGGTGAACGCCAGGTCACCTTATGTTTTGTGAGGCTCTGAATCTAGGCTACGTTCTTGATAGCTGCAGCCCTTTTCTTTATGAAGGCTGCTTGGGAGGAAGGCGGTTGATGTGTTCCGTTATGAACAACTTCATTACGTGTACGCCAGAGAGTCCAAGCTCCAACACTGTGGATGAGCTTTTCCTCCAGGCTACCCGTACCTGAGGCAAGGAGATCTAACCAGTCATCATCGGGCAGAGAGAAGAAGGAGGGAGCTACCCCTAAATGAGTCCAAACTTGTTTACTTGCTGGGAAATCCCTTAGACAGTGTACCGATGTTTCATCCACTATGTGGACGTGGGCACGAGCTATCCGAAGAGATGTGTCTTCTAACCTTCTCCGCATTGGTGAGGAGAGATCTGTGTTGTAAAAGCCATAGGAAAGTCCTTATCTTCAACGGTGCTTGGAGGGACCAGATTGCTTTCCAATTCACATTAGTAGTGTGATGGCTGGCCGAGCGGAGCCAGTTGTAGGCGGAGCTGGCTGAGAATTCACCATAAGGTTCGAGTGGCCAGGACCAAGTGTCAAGTTCATCACTCGCAGTTGGGGCCATGGTATTTTGGATGATCGTCCATGTTGCTGGCGGTAAGAAGGAATGAATGAAGTCCCAGTCCCAGGTACCATCTTTAAGGGACATACTACTGACTTTTAAATCCCTAAGATCATCTGGGATCAAGATGGAAGGGGCAAGGTCCATAACAGATTTTCCGAGTAACCATTTATCGTACCAGACATTTGTGGATTTGCCAGAGATTACAATTTTATGACAAATGCTTTCCATTTTAGGAAGATAGGATTTGATGAAGGACTAGGCTGCAGAGCTAGGTCGATTGAGGAAGGACTCAGTCCTGATGTATTTTCCGCGCATCACACGAACCCAAAGCTGTGTAGGATGATTCATAAAGTGCCAAACATTCTTTAGCATGAGCGATTTAATCTACAAACGGGCGTCTTTGAGGCCAAGGCCTCCCAGATTCTTGCTGCAAGAGATTTTTGCCCAGGATACCTTGGAGAGGTGGCGCTGTCCACTGCCTCCAGCCCAGATGAAGTCTTTAATGTGGCGATTGATGTCATCACAGAGGGTAGGCGAGAGGTGTACTGTCTGCATTGTGTAAGAAGGAATTGTTTGGAGCGTACTCTTAGCCAAGGTCACGCGACCTGCTAGGGAAAGGTGGCGCGCATACCAACTGTTCATCTTGGACCTGATGGATTGCAAAATGGAGGTGTGGGTGTGCTTGTTAAGGCGGTGGTGCAGAAGGGGAACGCCTAGGTAACACCCGAGGTCGTCAGTGCTAGGGATGCCCAATCGACGACAGAAGGAGTTCTTTTCCCTGACAGAGCAGTTAGGCGAGAAGAAGCATCGAGATTTCTCGTGCAAGATGACTTGCCCAAATAGCTTTGTGAAGGTGTGAAGGATAGACCAAATGTTCTTAGCTTGTTTGTCGGAGACTTCAGACATGAGCAAAAGGTCGTCTGCGAACATGAGGTGCGTAAGCGGGACATCATCCTTTGAGAGGGTAACCGGTTTCCAGTCACCATCCAGAGCAGACTTGGTAATGGCATGGCTTAAGCACTCCATGCAAAGCACGAAGTGATAGGGACTCAGTGGGTCACCTTGTCAAACACCTTGGCAGGCGTTGAAGGGCTCTAGAGGCTTTCCTTCCCAGAGCAGCGAGGTATTCCCTGAGGAGATAATGTTCATGATAAGATGAATGAGAGTTCCAGGAAGCCCATTTTTGATAAGTGTATCTTCAATGAACATCCAGTTCATGCGGTCAAAAGCCTTGGATAGATCAATTTTAATGGCTACCCATTTCCATTTGCCACACATGGATTTCATGGAGTGAATAACTTCTTGGACCAAGAGGATGTTGTCGTTGATGCGCCTCCCAGGAACAAAGATAGACTGGTTCTCAGATATCCAGTCATTTAGAAAGGGTTTTATGCGTTCGACTATCACTTTTGAAATAAGCTTGAAACAACAATTGTTCAGGGCAATTGGCCTGAGATCAGAGCATCTTTGTGGGCTACGAATCTTTGGAATGAGAACCATAAGAGAATTTTCTATCTGAGTGGGGAAGCTGCCTGTGAGGAACGCCTCTCTAACTGTAGAGATGAAGGAGCTGCCAACATGCGTCCAGTTGGATTGGACAAAATCATTGTGGATGCCGTCTGGGCCTGGGGCCTTAGTAGGAGCCATAAGGAAGAGAACTCTTCTGACCTCGTCTGCCTCTGGTGCAAGGTCAAGAGAGGGATATTCATTAGGGATGTCTGGGAAGATGCCTATGTAGTCAGTGATGGCGGCTTGACAAGGCTGCATAGCACTTCGGGTACACAGCAGGCTGAGAAAGAAAGAGCGGACCATATCCTTGAGGGCAGTTGGGTCATCAACCCAGTCTCCCCTCTCATCAAGGAGTCTCTAGATTTTGTTATGGTGGCGTCGAGCTTTAACGTATGATTGGAAGAAGTTGTTATTGCCATCGCCATACTGGAGCCAGTTGATATTGGCCTTTTGTTGCCAATCCGCCTCCTCGTGAAGGAGTATAGAGTTGTATTCTTCTTGTAAATCAATGGAGAGGAGCTGATTAGTAACATTAGTAGAATGGAAAGATACCTGGCATGCCTCCAGACATCTGAGTATGTCGTTCTTCTGCTTATTTTGTTCACGAATCCGCTTGGACTCCCATTTAATTGCCACCAATTGGAAGGCATGGATGGCTTCAGGGACCGGTAGTGTGCTATCCCAGGTAGGCAGAAGGTCCGTCTTGAAGCTAGGGATTTGATTCCAACTCATCTTCATTCTGAAGTGAGGCGCAGGACGTGCGGAAGAAGGTCGCCCTGAAATAAGAATATGGTTGTGGTCGCTATGAATAAGAGGAAGAAAACTGACCGTCATCCCATTTTCTATGGACAACCAGTCGCTATTTGCTACGACTCTGTCGACCTTTTCCAGGAGCAAGCCTTTCCTGTATTTTCTTAGTTAGGGTTTTCTGATCAAAATAACATATATATTTGTATATTTTTGAGTTAATGACTTTTTAGGGTATTTTCCATATTTATTAGTTAATTAAATCAACCCGAAAAAATACATATTCGAAAACCTCATAATCAAACCAAAAAAATATTTTTATTGGATAGATATCGTTCTCCTGATTCCAAAACATATTTCATTTTCAAATTTGGATAAGCGGTTTAGAAGATATGAATTTTTCAATACTGACCAATCGGAAATTACCACATCATCAAACCGATTGAGATAATTGAAGAGAGAGGGAGAGGAAGAAAACACCATTCGACTAAGATCAGGTTTTAAGTTGCATAGGTAACCAAACTAGAGCTTCTAGAGAAGGTAAAATAGCAAGAAACCAAAACTCTAGAAGAACATGGTAAAAAGAGATGGAAATCATCGGTTTTCAACATAGATGCATGAGTTTTAAGCATGTACTATGCAATATATGAGAAGGGGGTTCACAACACTTGCCTCTAGGAAGGTAATATGGTACAAACAGCAAGTATCTCGAGTTTATAAGGTTTGGTTGCTCCAAGCCAAGCTCCTTTCTTGAGCAAACATCACCTTCTCGACTTAGAGGTGATAAACCCTAGCAAAAGAGCATAGAGATGAGGTGTTTTAGGGTTCTAGGTGGGGTTTCATCATGGAAGGCCATGGTTCCAACCTGTAATAGGGTTTAAGGAAGACAAATAGTATGAAAATAGGGAAGGAAGGGAGGCAACTTACTAATTTTGGTCGAAATCACCAAGGGGAAGCTTAAGAAATTCCAAATAGAGAAATTTGGAACCCTAGGAGCCTTCTTCACCAAGGTAGGGACCTTATTTTATCTTGGGACAGAAACTTCGTGGACAAACAGGGTAGGAATGATTTTATAGGATGGAGGAAAGAAAAGATAGCAATGGTTTTCGAATTTGGGAGTTGGGGAAGGGGTATGTATGGCTATATATAGAAAAAGGTCAAGCATGAGATGTTTTATGGGACTATCCATGTGTCTTTAGCCTAGGGCTTCATGGCCATGCAAGTGGACACCTCATAGAGGCTCTAAAATATCTAAGGTCGGTTTATGGACCCTTCTAGGCCATCCCAACCGACCTCCATAAAGGAAATAACCTCATTGGTTGATGGCTTCTAAAGATAAGCTCACTTACACAAAAAAAAACTCCTTGGAAAGCAATACCATCAAACCAAGGTGAAACTAGGTGCTCCCATGGTTTTCAAATTCGATAATGATAAGGTGGTATCTAATTATTATAATTCATGTGATAATTTGCAAAGAGAACCTCCCAATTGGGTAAATTGCATAAAAGTCCAGAATGTACCTAAAATTGCATAACTTGCACAAACAACATCCAAATTGGACCAAACTTCATCCACAAGTTATATTTGATGTGTAGAATATTAATTTGCCATTATTTATATATTTTGAAGTTATATATTCACATTATTTATTACTTATGCCTTTTACTCATTTTCTCTCTCCTAAACTTATTCTAATATTTCAAGGTTGAAATTTGACATGTAGGCTAATTTTGATATGTATATTTTGAATTTGAAGTTTGTTTCCTATTTTGAGACTTCTTTTTAAGAGACATGTCATATGGCCCATTAACGGCCCATTATCTAAATTATTTATCCAATTAAATTTCTTATCTTCATATTACTACCAAAATGGGTTATGTGGCATATTTTATGTTTTCGAATCACATCAAAAAGTTAGATTAAGATTTATAGCACTTAATTATGGTAATTAAGCTTTCACTGAGGTATTTGTGCATAGACACTTCCATTGGTATAATTAGTGAATAAATGTTCACTGAACCACTATAAATTCCACTAAATAAATAGAAGGGCCAATAAGGATAGAGATGAAAGGAAAAGATGGGAAAGAGGGTTAAAAGGAAAAATTCTATAATTCAGTATGTTACACTCGTACTCGCTAATGTTCATTAATCCTTGTCTTAACCTCTCAAACTGAGAGATTTTCTCATCTAAAAATGTCTTAGGGAAATATCTGTTGATTAATTCCCGTCGGAAAACTTCCCATTCAATCTCCACACCTGGCCTTTTTCCTTCCTCCATGGTCCACCAGTGACCAGCACTCCCTTTGAGAAGATACACAACATGTCTAACCTTCTCAGCTTCTGGGATGTTCAGGATTCTAAAGGCCTTCTCTAGTTCAGTTAACCACAAGTCAACATCTGCTGGGTCAGCTGTTCCAGCATACTCCGTGGCTCCAACTTGGAGAAGTCGCTCAAACGTCTTGCCAGATCCTTGTCCTTCTGGATGGGTAGGTGCCCTAGGTGCAGGTATAGGCATCCTATCAGTCATATGTGTCATGGCAGTCATAAACTGCCCAAACATGGCTTGGACGACTGGGTTCCCTATGTCAGTTGGATTGAACTGTGGTGGATCAGGTACGTGTTCTTCCCTCTCTTGGTCTCTTGCACCTCCTCTGGGTGCAGTGACACTACTCTATGCAACGTGTTCCTCATGTAACCCAGACATCTTTAGTTCTATCTTCTCCTACTGTACGAGCAGAAGACACTATCAGATATACTGGAAGACACTAAGACAAACTCAACAACCTATGTCCTATGTCTCTATAGACTCAGCGAACCTAGAGCTCTGATACCACTAGTTGTGGGACTCGTCTTGGATAAAACATTATTAACTATGCGGAAGCGATTAATTAACAACGGAATTATTGAAAATCACTAAAAATTAAAACTTTTCATAAAGAAACAACGTAAGTCATTTAAAAACTGATTCATCATTACATCTCTGTAAGTTTCTCATCTTGAGAGTTACAAGCATCAGCTTCCCTGTTAACTGTACAAGGCAAGATACAAAAACTCGAGGCATTACGCCAAAAATCTCATATCTATATTAAACTATCTACTGACTCCTAGGACCTGAGAGTACAGAGACGACACATAGTACATTCTATCTACAAGACTTGACAGACAATGTCTCCACCTGAGGATCACTGCTGTCCCAGATGTTGCTGCTGTTGCTGTTGCTGCTCACCCACTGAAGGGTTTGTTCCTCTTCTTCGACGATTACCTAAAAATTTAATCCCACGGGGGTGAGACAATTAAATAATTGTCCCAGTGAGAGTTATAACTCTCTGCCAGAAGCATTGTTATTGTAGGATTAAAATAACAATGAGTAGAAAATTATAATTATCCAACAGGAGGTAGTTTACTGAATAAACTAAGTAGAGCAGTATTATTTATGCAATCATTTCAATTATAACTTGATCGAATGACAAGACATATAATCAATAAGGAATATGAAGAACATGTATACTAGTTATTCAACTAGAACATTATACACAATGTATCATCAATCATTGTTTCTCGTAGTTCAACCTAAGCAATTATGCTATACGGCTGATTATATTTTACAAACATATTTATGCCCTGAGGAGATGAGTTACACCTCTCATACTCCAACCGACCATTACGAAATCGCAATCGGTACCATAAATAGGTCATCAGAAGATCTGGATTCCTATGACCTCATCATCCCCACTCAGTGTGAGGAACAACATGCAGGACATCTTGTGTCTCTGCTATAATAGCTTTCCAGGGTATTCTGGCAACTTCGCTATTAGAGTTACAGTGGCATGCTGTACTCTCTTCGCCATCGAGAGATTTCTTATTTATCTCACATCGATGCGAAATTAACAACATCATCGGGAGATTAGTGATACATCATCCCGACATAAACATATAATGAAGGATTGAGAGATTAAATGTACATCTCACATCAATTTCCTCATTAGGACGTAAGGATATTCACGTCCATAACCCCCACATACTCAAAAGTATGCTCTCCGGGAGTTCCCTTAGGAAAACCTGTTTCACCATCATTTAACTTCTGAAAATGAATGTTCTATGGTCAGGGCTCTACGTGATATCATTATACTTGATTATTTAAGTACATTATGGCATTCTTTTAGCATCAGACATGTTTTCAAACATAAACCAATAAGACTGGTGCTATAAAGAAAGAGTACTAATTGTATCAAGTTCATTTTTCATTTTGTTAACATTGGGATATCAATCCCTAACCATCTCATCATCATGATTCATGAATACGGGTGTTCAAACCCTTTATTCATCAAAACACTTGTTACTAAGTAACATATTGCCATCAAGTCATTTTAACAATATGAACATGATAGTAGTAGTGCAAATATTTATCATGTCTTATACAACCTATCAATCTCATATGTTACCTCTCACTAGGCAACATAGCATATCATTACTTTCAAAGTTTATAAAGTGATTTCAATGAATATGTCATCATAGCTCTTACCTGGCTATGTTCACCATTTAATAAAGACCTGCATAATCAATACATTTGATAATAGGCACATTATTTCTATATCAGCACATTGCAAAGCAAAGATAACTTTACTATTCAAGGGTTGTACCACTATACCCTTACTAGGGTTAGGGTTTCCCTTTTCAATTCAATTAGGGTTAACCAACCCCTTTAGCTTGAATAGTAATTCCTTATTTCAAAATTCAATCATAGAGTTTCATGCTTAAAAGCATAACCCAGAGTTAGGGTTTACTGTTCTCATCATCACATTACCCTAGATTAGGGTTTACTATTCATATCACATCACATTACCCTAGATTAGGGTTTACTATTCACATTATAGTGAATCAAGATCATACCATCATCATGTCTTAGGATTACATCCATTAATGCCCTCAATTAGGGTTATGATTCATAGCTTTCATAATTAGGGTTTCATGATCTCACTTATCATGGATCATACCCTAATTAGGTATTCATTCATGTTGGATGTCCATTACTTGATTAATCATTCATATAAGAAGTCTTCTCTCTCCTCTTTCTATAAGTTGATGTTTGCATCACCCCTGATTAGGCTAGGTCAATTCAACATTGACATCATGGGTCATGTTATTACTGTTGTGGTCATTAAGGCTTTACTCATTCAAGGAGTACTAATCATTTTATTCCATCAAGGATACCTTTGTAATGATCACCACTGATTATAACATGCATTAATAAACTAATTACTTAGTCCCTTAATCACTTTAAGTATCTATGAGGTTTAGGTTAGTCAACCACTAAACCATCTTGACCACTAAGGCATCAAACGATCTTGACCTTCATAGACCTCAAACGGTCTTGCATACTAAACCCCCAAACGGTCTTGGATAGACCTTGAAACCATTTGGTGTTGTTGACCGTTTGGTCATGTTTGACTTTGAAACCGTTTGGTGTTGTGCACACTCAAGACCGTTTGCCCAATATGGGGTGAAGACCGTTTGGTCTTGTTGACCATTTGGTCAAGTTTGAGTTTGAAACCGCATGGACATAACCGACCTTGAAACTGCATAAGATCAAACGGTTTGGGATCATTTGGTCCCAAATGGTCTTGAGACTATTTGGACTCAAATGGTATTGAGACCGTTTGGACTCAAACGGTCTTGAGACCGTTTGGTCCAAACCACCTCAAAACCGCATGGACCAAAAAGTGTCTCAATCACTTCAATTGATTTAGGGTTTCCAATGTTGAAACCCTCAATCGATCATGCACTTGTTAGACACTCATCAATTGAGTTAATTAGGTCAAACCTCAACTGATTTGACACTCAATTGACCCTCAATTGATCATCTATTAGGGCTTGGATCGTTTGGATTAGGGTTTGAAATCGATTACCCTTCAACATGTTTCAATGTGAGTCTAATTAACTTGAAATCATTGAACCATCATCCAATTTGATCATGTCCTGACCCGAAACGGTCTTGGGATCATTTGGATGGACTCCAAACGGTCTTGAGACCGTTTTATCAAGTCAACATCAAAACTAACTCAACTAATTAAGGTTTGACTCATTGGATTGATCATTAGGTCAATCAATCAATTACACTTTAATTTGTTACATATAGATCTTCAACCACTTAACCATAGTCAACCATAGACCTCCAAACGGTCTTGGGTGACCCCCAAATGGTCTTGGGATCGTTTGGATATCCTCCAAACGGTCTTAAGACCGTTTGCCCATTATTTCATCAAAAACCAAGTCATTCAATTAAGGTTTCAACCCTAGGTTTGGTCACCAAATCAACAATTGATTATTCATCAAATTGATATCATTGGACCCTCAAGTGGTCAACCCTACTTAACCCTAGACCTCCAAACGGTCTTGGGTGATCACCAAACGGTCTTGAGACTGTTTGGGTGATCCCCAAAAGGTTTTGAAACCGTTTGGGTCACTCAACCCAAACTTCAACTTAGTTCAATTATTGAAATCAGCACTTAACCCTATTAGGGTTTAGATGGTTGATGGGTCTTTGAATGGTGAACCAATTAGAATTAATTGATGATTTTTGGTAAGTAATTAGTCTATATTATTCTCAACAGACCTCCAAATGGTCAATTCTTGGTCAACCCTTCCAAACGGTCTTGGACCGTTTGCTTCCATGCGTTCATATGAAACCGGTTGTATTCAAACGGTTTGAAACCGTTTGTTCCAAATGGTTTGGAAAACCGTTTGAGCAAGGTTGGGAGACCATTTGCTACAGTAGAATTTTGTTTAAACATTGGAATTAACGTCATCATCTTATACCTCAAGAACAGAGGCTGTTCTTCACGGAATTACTAGCAAGTACACAAGAGTAGCAAAGGAAGAAGAATAACTAACGATTTTTCATGGAGATGAAGATGCATAAACAAAGCTCAAGGTTTATAGTTATAAAACCCACCTCTAGGACTGATCTAGAGCTCCAAGCTTTGTAGATTTAATGGTGGATTGAGCTCCAGTAGTTGTCCAAGGTCCTTTCTTCACTCTTTGGTTGAGCAAGATGGCTAGAAAGAAGAATCGTGTGAAGAACACCATGGATCTAACCTTGTTTTAGGGTTTTCCCCCAAGAATCCGAGGTAGAAGATGACCAAGACTTACCTACAGGTTGATCATCCTCCCTCTTCTCCAGATCTCTTCCTTGGTCGGTCAAAGCAAGAAGATAAGGGAAAGAACTAAGGGAAACGATCCCTTGAGTTATTGGAAAGATTGCTTTATATATTTATGGGTCTTTTCAAAGAAACTAGGAAAAAGGATAGTTACTTCCTTTTTATTTCCCAAACATACACACCAAGGCTTGCTACATCCTTGGCCACATTTCCACTTACTAACCTCATGCAAACTCCTCCATTATCCATGGTTAAAAGGAAAAGAAACCAAACATCTTAATAAATTGTATATTAAAGAGCCATTTGCTTATATCTTGATTATTTTAATATCAAGGATATCTTTCCGTCTCGATTATTTAGATGAGGCACCCCTCTCATTTTCTTTGCTCTACTTGATGCCAAGAAACATGAGAGATCCTCAAGAGGGTATATTTTACATATTGGACCCAAAATTTTGGGTAAATTGCACTTTATACCAAAACTAGGTTTTAAAGCACAAGGATTGCTCTACAAGCTATACCTTGGTGTTCAAGCTTGTGAAAACTGTACCACTTCATCACATAAATTCTCATGATGTCTCAACATCAGAGGAACATATTATCATGTGCAATTTGCAAGTTAACCTCTCTACTTGGGTAATTTGCACATTAGTCCATTATTAACAAAACAATGTTCCAACATTAATTAAAAAGGACGGAAATTGAAATATAAATTCCTCAAAAGCCTTAATTACTTTACAAGAAATATAAGAAAGCATCTAATCAACTTTATTAGGCAAAACACCTAGGGTTAGTAAATAACCCAGGTCAGGGATGTTACGCAGCCTAACCAGGATATTTTCCAAGACCCATCTCAGGCGTTTGGTCAAGATTTTGAGAGGGAAACTCAGCCGATCAAACAACCTATGATCATTTTTAAAATTGTCAACAAAGTGCTTAAACATTCGAATTAAGTGCTCCTGAGTTTTTCTCATCTTAATTACAAGTCATATCGTCCATACAAATTATTACAAAAATTGTCCTAAGTTATTTCGGGGTATTTTAATAAAAGTACATTTGCATTGACTTTGTCTTGTATTGGATCAAGCTAGGGCATTATAGACTTGATCCTTTTCATGCACCTAATACCTGAAATCAATCTCAATTAGACATATTAGATACATACAAATGGAATGGTTGAGTCATTATCCAAATATGGACAATGCATAATTGTTAGGTCAACATTCTCCCCCTTTTTGACGATGAAAAACCATTCCTCAAGATATTGAAAAGGACTTGGAATTTAAACTTTTACCTTGTGAATTGCAAGGGGATACATGATTGAAAAATGGCAATTCTCGCCCTCAATTCATGTAAGGGGATACTAGAAAAGGATCACAATTCAATATGAACTTAATTTCATATATACCCTATAGTA
This sequence comes from Alisma plantago-aquatica, assembly GCA_963693085.1. Classification (NCBI taxonomy): domain Eukaryota; kingdom Viridiplantae; phylum Streptophyta; class Magnoliopsida; order Alismatales; family Alismataceae; genus Alisma; species Alisma plantago-aquatica. Next base: position 1,388,208,466 of record OY856412.1, read on the forward strand.
CTTGAGCTCGCTTCTCCTCCTTTGTCATTTCAAAAGCAAGGGGGTAGAAGATCTAAAGATCTCATGTCTTATCCAGAGGTACAAACTACACAAGCAAACATAAAAAGAAAACACCAACCAAAAGTAAGAGAGAACAACACATACTAGAATCATAAACAAAATATGGAAGAACATACCCAGAACTCATAACATGTAACCAAGCATAGAGTTAGGGTACATATGATCAGATTACAATGTCCTCTCTAGATGAAAACTACAAAAAAACAAAGCAAAGCAACAAGATATGAAAATAGTACGCCTCAGATACATTGCACAAATGTTTAGTACTTGAAAGTCTACAAAAAGATATAAATATGAGCATTCTATAGACCTAAAAACTAAATATATATGGCATCTATGTCAATGACCTCATCATCATCTGGTTTCTAGTCCTTATCTCCATCAGATGGTGCACCAGGGTCAGCATGTATCATCTGCACCATCTCCATCAACATCAAAGCTATCATCACCATCATCACCTTCATCCTCATCATCACTAGCGTCAACATCCTCAACATCCTGATTAGGCATATCCTCATCCTCAGGAGGTCCAAAAGAGTGAGTACATATCCACTTGGCATTTTTCTCAGTCAAAGACATGCCACATGTGTGTAATGCATTTGCTTGTTCAAAGTTGGGTGTAGAAACCCCATCAAAACTGACAAGTAAGGTGGAGGTAGGTCCAGAGGGAAGAGAAACAAGTGGAGTATCACTCTGTTGAGGAAAGGATGCAGGTTAGATCCACCATCTGATATAGGAGGTACAACATAAGCAGTAGGTGGATGGGCCGGGTATAACTAATTGTAGGCATAGGAAGCATTGTTAGCACCTGGGTAGGGCTGGAAGGAGCAGTAGGGTGGGTGCATGATAAGTTCATGTTTGACATGGTTTGAACTAGATCTTGGTGGATGTGGTCCTGAGCTTGGAGATTGTATTCCTATTAGTGTATCATGTAGCCCATTAGAGTTCTAATTGACACTAAGAAAGAGGCACAGTCAGGTCTAGAAGGAGGTGATAGAGCATGGGTGGAGGTGGAAGCGCTAGGTGTGGTAGAGGAGGTAGGGTGTAAAGACTTCTTGATAGTGGTTTCAATGATGTAAACACATTTCCTATTTGATTTGCAACCAAGATCATTGAAAAGGGATTTGTCACCATGGTGAGCAAACAAACCAAATATCAAGTTGGGATAGGGTACATGGGCTCCACTCGTATTCCTCCCAGTCAGGATGTGTTCATGTTTGGATAAACCGATACAACTTTTTCAAGGAAGTTGTAAACCGATACACTTCACCTCCTTGAGGTTATTAGCCCATCATGGACAAGGCCAAGAGTTCACAAACTGATATGAGACTCACTCTATGGATCCTTGGCTGATAGGAACTCTCATATAAACTCTACAACTCCACACAACTCAAGTTAGAGTTTTACATTCAACCCTTTCTTGGTCTTTTCATCACCAAGAATACCATCACTCAAAAATGATTCAATCATGGTGCCTAATTCTTTATTTCTCCTATAAATAATAAATATAGGAAGTAGGGACACTCTAGGTGTGGTAATTTTCATCTCCACCCTATATCTTGGGTAATTTACAATTTACACCAAAATTGGTACACAAGGCACTAACATTATTCAAACAAGTTCAAACTTGGAATTTAGGCTTTCCACAAGCCACCACCTAGCATAATTCTCTCTCTTATGATGCTAAAACACTTAAGGAACGTTCAAGATTTGACATATTGCAATATAACCCCTCATCTTGAGTAAATTGCATTTTGCTCCAAAATAAGAGAACATTGCTCAAACATTATTCAAACAAGACCAAACTTGAAACATAAGTTTGCCACCTGATAACAAAACACTTTAGATATTTATATTAAAGTTCTAAGAAACTTATTTAAGATTAAAAAAATAGGGTTAGCCCTAAACCCAGGTCAGGGATGTTATAAGTTATAAACCCCTAACAAGGATTTCGTCCCTAAAATCCCAAACAAAGGAAGACAATTGTTATTCATGCATCACATCATCAAGTCTCTACATAACATCTTGATGTACTGGAGATGCCATAGAACTTTGACCAGTACAAAGTCCTTCCATTCAGGGTCATCATAGAATCTATCATACATGACACCTACTCAACTATCCTTTTCATTAATGACTGTAGTGTCAATTTTGTGTCAGGTAACACTTTCTAAGTCAGAGAAGTACTATTCATACTTTGAATAATTCAGGTGTTAAACCTCATTGATTTGTCACCTTCTAAACTTACATCTTTTATGTAATAAGATTCTTGACCTTGGGAGTCTTCCATACTCCTCACTTACTTTAGCATTTCACTTCCAAGGAAAGACCAGAGTTATGTTCTGTCACCCACTTAGGACTACAAGTCTTATGATACATCTGTTGTGCCACTCTAATATGCTAACACAACACTAAACTTTCTTATGACTTGTACCAACTATCCTGTTAGCTATTTATTTTCTTATCATAAGGAGAGACTACTTATCAAATAAGAACTTATCTCAGAGGTATCTCTAGATGCTATGTGTAAGTTGCCTCAACAGATCTAGATAGGGATATTCTAAGGAATTATTTTTAGCTTGATAAGCTTTTTCTCAAAACTATTCTACAATTGTTCCTTCAATTGATACATCCTTATTGATGTTATGTTTATGTAGAGCATAAACCCCTAACATATGATATCTATACTATAGTTATCTCAAAGTTGGCCCTTCTTGGTAACCAAACATTATTCATCTTATCAGGAGTCGTGTTCTCATTTTCTCATACCATTGAAAGTTCTTGGATACTAGGATTCTTTACCTTGATATATGTTACATGTGCCAAAAACACATCACATTTTTGTTATCGCCAAAGGCAAACATATAATAGGACCTTTCTTTCATCTTGGAACATTACTTATCATATATAACTTTGTCTTGGAACTAAAATCCAAGACTAGCTAATACTTTTCAAAGTACCCATCTATATATTATTTATAATCCATGCACATCAAGTGTCATAAGACTTATTTGATTGTCATGTCCCTGAAAGGAAATAACACAAGGAAACATATTCCTTTTTATTGCCCCATCATTAACCAGGGTTGTTTATAAAAGAAAGAAGATTATCACCTTCTTTGATTATTGCCTGAACTTTCAACTTCATGTGTCATTCAATCTTGTTTCATCTTAGGTTCCTTGCCATCAACATAGGAATTATAAAGATGATTACATGTCATTATTCCTTTCTTTGTTATTGTCTAGTATGTTCATGAACATTTTCTTATTTTATTCATATTCACATTATGGAAAAGATCTTTATTCTCCACAAATTCTTTATTGAACAAGGATCATCTCCCTTGTTCCCTTTCTTATAATGAGGATTGCACTTTTTACTTTCTCACACTCACATATTGGTTTGAGATAAACTCAGTTTCTATTTCATTGCAGTTAGGATGGGATAGAAATATCCATGCCATATTTTTAGTTTCATTATGCTCTTTCGATTGTCTCAAAATGACTACTTGATCAGAGTAATCAGAAAGATAACAATCTAAGAGTCCCATACTTACCTTGCCTTCAAGTAGATGAATACCTAGCCAGGGTATACAAGTATTGAGATTAGGTAGTATGCACCTTGTTTTATATCATATATTTTACTTTTAATATCATCCATATCATAGGACTTAGTATCCCTGGATTTCTCCAGGCATCTCTTTTACACCTCATCCTCCTTTATACTGAAAAAAGAAATTATAAAACATTTTAAATATTACTGGACATAATGTAAGTTCTCATCTTCCTTATGTCCTCATAGGAATAATCAAAGGAATCTCAATTAAAACTACTTTTCTTATAACTAACAGATAAAATCAGGATAAGACATATCAGAATGAAACAATTTCATCTGACCTGTCTTGACTCATGGATTGATTACTGCTTCAGGCTGATTTATTGCATAGAATATTGTCATTTCCTGTTTCCAACGTCTTTCTCTATCGTTTGGTGTAGATGGACCTACTTGGGATGCCTGCCCACATCCTCGTGTGCCACTGCTAAATCGTTGACTTTGATAGTCTTGTTGACTCTTCCTCGGTGATTGGGTCATTCACTCCTTTCTTTTCAGACAAAATGATCTAATATGCCCAACCTATCCACATCTATGACATGTCTTATATGCACTAAATTAAGAGTTCTAACCGGTGGAACATTAGGTCCTTTGCCCTTTCTTGTAGCCACTGCCCTAGTGTAATAGGTGTTTGTTACATTGGTGGCACCAAAAAATTACCCTTCTTAGAGCTACTAGGCATATGTTCCTGAGTTTGGAGAGATCTTTTCTTATTTTCTACCTCATTATCCTTTACTGGACATTCCTTTATAAAATGTCCTACTTGCCTACACTTGTAGAAGACTCTGATTCTGTATTGTATCCTAATCCGTTCAACATTTTCTACTGCTCCAACATAACTATGTTGATAAGAAATCCTACTAGATCCCAAAATTTCATCATTGGGGACTGGTAATCTAGGCTGTATTGGTAGTATATGATCCTCAATATGTGTTAATGCTATCATAACCAGTCCAGTGAGAGCATTAAAAGTAGGGTTCTCTATCATGGTTGGATCAACCTGGGGATTCTCAGGCAGTCGCTCTTCTCTTACCTGATCCCTTGCACCTTCTCTTGGTGCAACAACATTGCTCTCAACAATGTGTCCCTCATGTTCTCTAAACATCTTTAAGCTTTACTCTTACTTCTGCATAAGAGAAGTCACTATGAGATATACTAGAGGACACTATAACAGACTCAACACCTTAGTCCTATGTCTCTGTAAACTCAGCGATCCTTAGACTCTGAAACCAAAACTTTGTGATGACCCGACATCGAATCAAGCCAAATCGCCACCGGTAATAATTGCGAAATAATCATAAGTAGCGTACACATTAACAAAATCACTAAAAATTAAAACCATTTTGCTAAGAGATCCATTTCCAGAAAACTCTCTTAAAGGAAGAACCAAAACCTTATATACATCATTGATCACATTGTACATACATTGTACGACCTCATCTCGAGGATAACATATAATAGTTGTTTTGCCAAAACCTATACATAAGAAACATAAAACCTCGAGGAAATCAAGCCAAAATCTTAGGTCATTAATAAAATCATCACGTTCTACCTCAAAAGGACTTGAGAGTATAGAGATGACACATAGGACTTCTATCTATAAGACACGACAAATAGTACACTCAACCTAAGCTATTACTGTTGTCCCTACTATTGTTGTTCTCCCTCTGTAGTACGATCTCTACCCCCTCATGCACATCCACCTAAAAAAATATGGATCCCACAGTGAGACAATTGTCCCAGCGAGAGATATAACTCTCCGCCAACAATATTATTATCACAAGTAAACAATGTAAAACTGAGTAGGGGTTCCTTTATATTATTAAGCAATATTAATCACTATTATAAGCACAACAGAGCAATCTAATCTCTTAAAATAATGCAACTATCTATAATAGAGCAATAAATTATCTATTCACTTTATAAGGAATATAAAGAACATGTATAACATCTAACATTTAAGATGTATAAAAGAAGTGTACATCAACCAATGTCTTCCGTATTCAATCCTTTAGGAAATACGCTACATGGATGATTATATATTTACAATCACACTTATTCCCTAAGGAGATGAGGTATACCGCTCATGCTCCAACCGACCATGGTTATGTAAAACATCAGTACCATACAAGGTCAATGGAAGAGTCGGCTGCCAAGACGGCACCCATCTCAGTTAGTAAGAGATAACTGGTAGGACATCTTGTGTCAACTACATTTAGCTTACTAGGGTATACTATATCTTCATTGTAAAGCTACAGCTGCAACATGCACTCTTTTCAGGGATATTTTAGTTATATTATAATGATAAGGAAGATTATACATCAATTCCTCATTTAGTCAGGAGATTTATATATCAATCCCGATAACACTTAGTGAAGAGAAATGTACACATCAATTCCTCATTCGGTCAGGAGATTCACATCATCATGATATAAAATAAATAAGGAAGGTGATACATTAATTCTTCATTATGACGTATGGATATATGTCATCCTTCACCCCCACATATTCAAAAATATTCTCTCCGAGTTAAACTCATATCGCCATTCAACAAATTCTATCATTGAATGGATCTATGGTCAGGGTAACTACACAATGGGATTCCACTTGATTAATTAGGTGCATTACAATATCTTTTAGCATCAACCAATTTACAAACATGAATTATAAAAGATGCTACAAAGAAAGGTGTAATATGTTTATCAAGTACTTTTATGATCTTTGGAACAAATTGAATGTATAACACTCGGGATCTCAATCCCTTATCACATTACTAGGGATTCTTCTTCCTTAGTATTATCATCATCATGATTACTAGATATGGGTATTCAAGCCCTTAGTTCATCACTGAACATTGTCACCTCTCATCCAGTAACTGTTACCTTTAGGTCCTCAGACCAAGGTATACATTATACTTACTGCACAAGTATTTTGCATGGCTCATAAGGCCTATTTAAATATCTTGTCACCTCACACTAGGCAACAACTATCTCTTTAGGTCTTCAGACCTTTATACTTGTTGTACAAGTATTTAACATGGCTCACAAGGACCATTTAAATATATATTATATAAAACATCATAGCTCATACCTTACTATGCTCATCATCTCATGATTCCTACATGGTTACCACTTCATGATAAAAACATTAACAGTATATAACATCACCATGCAATACAAGAGAAATACATCCTTCCCATTATTAGGGTTAGGATTTCCCATTCTTACCAATTAGGGTTTCAAATTCACATATTCACTATGTGATACCAAAGAAATACATCCTTCCCATTATTAGGGTTAGGATTTCGCTTTCTTACTGATTAGAGTTTCAAGTGCAAACCATCACCCTTCATTAGGGTTCGGGTTTCCCTTTATTAACCAATTAGGATTTCAAATTATATCATCACCCTTCATTAGGGTTAGGGTTTTCTCCTTATTAACCGATTAGGGTTTCAAGATCATATAATCAAGCCCTAATTCATACTCCACTCATATTAGGAGTATCATTGTATTCTCATAACATGATTATCACACATGTATAAGTTTCTCTCTCATCCTCACTAGGATGTTGATTACATCATACTCTTATTAAATTGGATCAACCCCTTTCTTCAAGGTACATTGGCCTATTATAAAAATGCATTAAACTCTTTACATCTTAATGTATTACTTAACATAACACAATTCATGTGTTACTCCATCAAGTATATTGAATTGAGGTTCTTCCACCATATTAGGTATAAAGGTATGTACTTAACACCATATCATGCTTCCATATAATGCTTGAGGTGTAACCTCATCACCATATCGTGCATCCATATTGGGCATGAGGTGTATCCTCATCACCATATCATGTATAAGGTGTACTTAGGTCCATATCGTTCACCCATAGTGGGTTTCCCAACATTTAGGGTTTGCCATCTCAAGTTGGAGGTACTTATCTCCATATCGTGTATGATGTGAGTGCTTGACCTCATATCATGTATAAGGTGTATACTTGATACCTTATTGTGCACAAGGTGTGCACTTCATCATCATATTGTGCATAAGGTATATGCTTCATCATGGTATCATGCTAGTGGTATATTCACCTCACAATATCGGGTTAGACCCTTATGCTCATACCTTTTCATACCTTTAAGGGATCAATGCTATCATGTGTTGCGTGATAGGCTAGACAACTAGTTGAACCCTTCACAATCAAACCATTATAGAAAATGATATGGGTGTGGGGTTCCAAGGTATGTCAGGTTTCATATCATCATCTAGGGTTTCAACACCATATCTAGGTTAGGGTGTATATATAATTGACACCATGTTGTGCATAAGTTGTGTATGCTTGACCTCATATCATGCACAAGGTGTATGCTTGACACCATATTGTGAACAAGGTGTATGTATGTGTCACTCATATCGTCCATGAGGTATAAACTCATCACTATATCGAGTTACCCATCATCTAGGGTTTGTCATATAGGGTTAGAGGCACTTCAACCCTATATTGGGTTGGACCATGATGATGTCACCATCATCAAGCTCAAGACATTTGTTCTTACTATTATAGTTCATGGAAAATAGTCCTAAACAACTTTTATAACTCAAGGGATATTCAATTATTCAAGGGAATTTGAAATTGAAAGTAGATCAACAAGTATAACAGAATTGAAGGTGAATAATAACATAATTGGGTTCAAGTTATATAAACCACCTCAAGAATAACTTCAAAGATCCAATCTCTAAAGCTTCACGTTCCCAAGGTTGAAGATGATCTTCGCTACTCCTCTTATGGTCAAGACTTGAGCTCCTCAGCACTATGCACGATACCTCACCACTTGTGGCTGATATCCCTCACTTGTGGCCGATATCCCTTCACTTGGCCGATATCACCTTGCTATGGCCGATACCAAGGATCTATGAATGATACCCCTTAACCTATGCATGATACCAAGACACTATGCATGATATCTACGAGAAAAATATGGTGGTTAATTTCGAAAACAAATCCACTAATAGGTGAAAGAAGTGGTATATATAGTTGAGGTTCATGAAAAAGAGTGTATATGAGGTGCCATCATTTTAAGCTACTAGGTGCCACATGTCCATGCATGGTTTACACGTGTACATGCATGTACTCTTATTTATCTTGACATGCAAACCACTTATCATAATACAGAGATAATATCTAGGCCATCACTTATCTCTTTGGATAAGATATATCAACTCAATCACCACTTTATTCACAACCCGATACAACTTTTTCAAGGAAGTTGTAAACCAATACACTTCACCTCCTTGAGGTGCTTAACCCATCGTGGACAAGGCCAAGGGTTCACAAAACGATATGAGACTCCCTCTCTAGCTCCTTGGCTTATAGGCACTCTCATATGAATCTACAACTCGATACAACTCAAGTTAGAGTTTCACATTCAACCCTTTCTTGGTCTTTTCATCGCCAAGAATACCATGACTAAAAAATGATTCAATCATGGTGCCTCCTTCTTTCTTTATCCTCTAAAGGATACATAGAGGAAGTAGGGACACTCTAGAGGTGGTAATGTGCATATCAACTCTATATCTTGGGTAATTTACAATTTGTATTAAAATTGGTACACAAGGTACTAGCATTATTCAAACAAGTTCAAACTTGGAATTTAGGCTTTCCACAAGTCACCACCTAGAATAATTCTCTCTCTTATGATAATAAAACACTTAAGGCACGTTCAGCATGTTATATATTGCAATATAACCCCTCATCTTGAGTAAATTGCATTTTGGCCCAAAATAAGAGAACATTGCTCAAACATCATTCAAATAGGACCAAACTTGAAACATAAGTTTGTCACCTAATAACAAAACACTTTAGAGAATTATATTAAAGTTATAAGCAACTTATTTAAGCTAAAGAAATAGGGTTATCCCTAAACCCATGTCAGGGATGTTACAGACATTGTGATTTTGTTCAGTCCTTATCTTGTTGTCGGTCGAGTTTCTCACAGAACAAACTCAGTCGTCATGTCTATCTGTCCAAAAGATAAGAAATTGATTCTAGGCCACTAGTGTGATATATAAATTTATTTATATATCCTATAATGTATTGTGAACATATTGAGGCACATTCCACTCATCATTGGCTACTATTTTGCAGTAAAACAAAAATGTGCAAGAAATAGCCAAAACAAGCAAAATAAGCCATTAAAAGAAGGCATATATTGCACAAACAAGTAAGAGATGAGCAAACTATGAGCAACAACATATAGGTGTAAGATCATTTATCTAGAATGCATATCATTTTCACCAAGAACATTAATAAGAAATTTTGATCGAATAAAAGAAAATTGCTCTCTAGCTAGAGGTTTCGTGAAAATGTCTGCAAGTTGATTTTTCATGTCCACATGCGTGATATAGAGATCCTTCTTAGCAATGTGGTCACAAAGGAAGTGATGGAGTACCTATATATTGTTTCTACTATGCAATATTGGATTATTAGAAAGATTAATGGCACTAGTATTATCACAAAAGATATGAGAAGCATCATAATGAACATTAGAGTCTTGAATCATTTGCTTCATCCATAGGACTAGGGAACAAAAACAACCAACTATAATGTATTCAGCCTCGATAGATCAAAGAGCCACTCTGCTTTGTTTCTTAGAGATCCAAGAAACTAATCTTGGTCCTAGGAGGAAGCAAGTTCAACTTGTGCATTTCTATCGATTTAATCACCCTACATAATCAACATCACTATAAGAAGTAATAGTAAAGTCCCTTGACTTGGGATAACATAGTCTAAATTTTTTGGTTTTGCATAGGTACCGTAGAATCCTCTTAACCGCTATAAGATGGGATTTTCTAGGACTTAACTAAAATCTAGAACACAAGGCAACACTAAACATAATATCAAGTCTAACTATAATTAAATAAAGTAAGCTACTGATCAGACCTCTATAGAGCTTCTCATATACCTTCTCACGTTCGTCCTCTCTATCAAGTTTGGTGGTGTCCGTCAACTTGGTGTTCTCCATCCCACAGTGCTTCAAGAGTTCACTTGTATATTTGCTTTGGTTGATGAAGTTTCCTTCCTTTGTTTGTTTGATTTGAAATCCAAAGAAGAAAGTAAGATCCCCCATCATACTCATCTCGAACTCACTCTGCATAAGAGAACTAAACTCCTTACAAAGATCAAGATCAGTCCCCACCAAATACGATATCATCAATATTGATTTAAATGATCAAACATTGCTAGAAGTGTGTTTAAGAAAGAGGGTAGAATCAACTTTGCCCATGATATAGACATTATCTAGCAAAAAATTCTTTAGTTTCTCATACCAAGCTCTAGGGTCTTGTTTTAAGTCCACAGAGAGCTTTTTGCAACAAGTAAACATGGTTAGATAGCTTATCATGTTCAAAGCTAGAATGTTGATCCACATAGACTTCCTCATCCATTCGACCATTTATAAATGCATTTTTAACATCCATTTAGTAAAGCAAGAAACTTTAATAGCTAGCAAAGGCAAGTAACATTCTAATAGATTCAAGTCTAGCTCAGGAGCATAAGTTTCATCAAAATCAAAACCTTCTTGTTGATTGTAGCCTTGAGCAACTAACCTTGCTTTGTTCCTTACCACTTTTCTACTTTCATCTAGCTTGTTGCGGTAGACCCACTGGTGCCGATCATCTCCCTATCATTTGGTCTTGGCACGAAGGTCCACATTTTCTTCTTATCAAACTATTCTAGCTCCTCTTGCATAGATAGGATCCATTGATCATCCTTGAGAGCTTCTTTCACATTCTTGGGTTCAAGTTGTGAGATGAAGGCATTGTTGGTTTGCTCTTTGTTGAATTCAGCCCTTGTATTCACCCTTTAAAAAAGGATTGCTAATTTTGAGCTATTTAGGATGACTTTAGCAAAACTGGGAGTTGGATCCTTGTTTTCTTTTTCGTTCTCTTCTTCATCTACTACCACTTCTTTTCCTTTGTCTATGATGTGAAGTTCATTTATTCTAGGATTCACCTCATCCACAACATCATCATTTACATTATTCTTGGAAATAGAGGGGTTACATTCATGAAATTAAATCTTGATAGATTCTTCAACTTTAGATAATTCAAAGTTAAACACTCTATAAGCTTTGCTAGTAGTGCTATATCCAAGAAAGAAAGCCCTGTATGATTTAATATCAAACATGTGGAGTGAATCCTTGGTGTTTAAAACAAAACAAGGACAACTAAAAATGTGAAATAAACCAATGGAGGGCTTTCAATCACACCACAACTCATAGGGGATTTTCTTTAAGGAAGGATGAGCAAAAACCAAATTTTGCACAAAACATGAAATGGTAATGACTTTGGTCCAAAATGTCTTCAGAGTATCATACCTGAGAAGCATGGTCGTAGTCATTTGATGTAGTGATCTATTCTTTCTCTCTAAAACCCCACTTTGTTGAGGTGTCTGAGGGGAAGAAAAGTTATGTGCATAACATGATTCCTCACAAAACTTCTCAAACAATTTTTTTTTCAAACTCTCCCCCATGGTCACTACAGATAGTGATGATCTGACGAGAAGCTTTATTTTCAACCTATTTGAACAAAGTAGAGAAAACATTAAGAGATAACTTTTTGAAACTAAGAATAAAGTCCAAGTAAAGTGAGATAAGTCATCGACAATCACTAGGCAATACTTGCTACCACGAAGTGATTGAGTTCTCATTGGTCCAAATAGATCAATGTGAAGAAGTTCAAGAGCTTTTTTGGTACAAAAGACTACTTTGGATTTAAAGAAGGATTTGTTTTGCTTTCCTTGTGTGCAAGGTTGGCATTCCTCATCCTTATCAAATTCCAATTTAGGAACTCCTTTGATCAAGTACTTTTTTCTCAACTTATTCAACTGATGCATATCTACATGACCAAGCCTTCAATGCCACAAAGGTATATCACTCTTGTCAACAAAAAGGCATCTACCAAGAATAGGCTTAAGAGAATCATGAACAATAATGTAAAGATTTCCATTTCTAGTTCCCTTATATATGACATTGTAGGAGAGGGAATCTAGAAGCTAGCAATCAAGTGAGGTAAATAAAACAAGATAACCATTATCACATATTTTGCTAATATTGACTAAATTGTAATGTAGTCCATCCACAAGAAGTACATTTTCTATGCATAGTGAATCACCCATATCACCCTCACCTATCACTTTACCTTTGTTTTTATCACCAAAACTCGCCGATCCTCCTCCTTTTCGAAATTGTTGAAGTGTCTTATCTCACTGATCATATGCTTGGAACATCAACTAGCAACAATCAATTTTCCTTTTACCTATAAGAAAGGTAGATGTTGGTGTCCAATTCAAACCTTGGGATTCAGAGTTAGCTAAGGAACCCATTTCATATGTGGGTTGGTCGCCTTTTCCTTGTTAGGACAATAATTAGAATAATGATCATCACTGTTACAGTGAGAACAAACCATAGGGTTCTTTGAGCTAGATGAATCTCCATGAATATTTGAGGTCTCTTGCTCTTTTTCTTACCCTTGCTCTTGCTTTTGGGAGCTCTCTTATATTCCAAACCAATTTTACCATTTTGTTTAGTAGAGTGATCTAAAAATTCCTTAAGGGATTTTTCTCTTTGAGTAACTTTTGCAATGAGGCTCTAAGCTTGTGATTATCATCACTAAGAGTGATAATAGTAGAAGATAAACTAGCAAGACTGTATTGACCATGAAGTAAGTTGGCCTCTAGACATAGGGATTTAGTTAGATAAGAATCATTTTCTAAAGAAAGACTAGCTACTTCATTACCTGGAAAGCAAGCAATCTAGTATTTTTAGTTCTAAGCATAGTAAGCTCATCAAGATGGATTCTATTTTCATCTTTAATAGCATCACAAGCATGTATAAGATCATTACATTTAGCAACAAGCTTATCATTACCAATTCTAATCAAATCAAATTCATTGAGGAGAGTTTGGTTTTCATCTTTGAGTCTCTCTATGTTCTTAAGATAAGAACCATTCTCTACCTCAACTTTATTGTATTGGAGCTCAAGACCAAGAAATTGACCTTGCAAAGAATTAATACTACAAAGACGAAAACTTTCATTTTCCTCAAGAAATTCAACTTTAGAATACAAGTCATGAATCATTTTCCCTAAACTCATCTTCTTGGATTTTCATTTAGAATAGATAGAGTGGGAAGGATTAAGCATATCAACGAGGGATTCTATGGATAGTTCATTTAAACCTACCTCTCTTACCTCACATATTTCGTCACTAGTTGATGCCATGAGAGCAAGGTAGCATTCTCCTTCGTTGGGGTTGGAATCACGGTAAGACTCCTCCCATGTGGCATGGGAAGTATTTTTGCTTTTTTCTTTCCTTCTTGTGCTTCTTTTTATACTTTCCATTCTTCTTGTAGACCTCCTTTTTCTTAGAGCTGCTCTTGTGATAGGAGTTCTTTGCCTTGGGGCAATCATTCTTGTAATGACCCTTTTGTCCACACTCATAGTACCTTGGAGTAGAGGAGGAGGAGGAGAAATTTTGTTTGAAGTGATTCCCTTTGGAGTAATTATCTTCATTATCACTAGGGGCTTCATCTTCACTTGAGGAAGGAGGGGTAGGCCGACAAGCAAGTTGTTGTTGGAGAATAATGTCCTCCACTTGAGCTTTGAATGGATTGTCATTGATCTTATTTGACTCTTTCTCTTCTTGCTTCTCATCTTACTCTTTCTAGTCAACTCTAGGATCACAGGCTTTAAGATTGCCAATAAGCTTTTTGGTGGAAATGTTACCAAAGCTTCTTATTTCTTCAATAGAATTCACCTTGTAATCTCACCTTTTGGGAAGAGGCCTAAGGATCTTGGAGTTGATGGTGCCTTGATCCATTGGATGGCCTAAAGAAGCTAGTCCATTGATGATGGTGTTGAGTCTTGAGTACATCTCACCCACTCTCTCCTTCTTACCCATCTTGAAGTTCTCAAGGAGACCTTTGAGCATGCAGATCTTAGACTCCTGGACTTGCTTGGTCCCTTCATAGGTGATGCTAAGTGCGTTCCATATATCATGGGTTGTATCTCAAGAAGAGATCCAGTTGAACTCGAAAGGAGTGAGGGCTGCATAGATCATGCTTATGACCTTTACATTTGTCTATGACTTCTTGAATGTAGCTTCATCCCAAGTAGCTACATCTCCCACTGGCTCCTTGTATGGAAGCATGACTACTTTCCACATGTCATAGCTCATTCCTTGCAAGTAGAACTGCATCTTCACTTCCAATAAAGAAAGTTTGTCTCATTTAATATTGGAGGCCTCATGGAGAATCCACCATCTAATTTGAGAGAAACTAGAAGGTTGTCTCCCATATTCATGTATCCTAGGAGATCTTATCAGAGAAGACAGTGGATCTGATACGACTTGTTGGATCAAAAGGGTTCTAGAGGGGGGTGAATAGAGCTAAAAAACACTTAAACAAGATACATTAGTCGTTCAAGTTACTTCAAAAGAGGTTATTGCAAATATGTAATTTGATGTTCAACTAAGAATACACAACAAGGATGAGAGAGATTGAATGAAATAAAAAACAAGCTATGTGAGTGATTCCAATCTCCAAACTAGGAGAAAGTTAGTACACTACCAAGAGAGGTCAAGCTCTAGGATTTTGAAACCATTGCATGCTTACATTCAATTATAAGACATATAATAAGACCTTCATTTTATAGGGCAAGGATACTTAGCCTTCCTTTTTAAGGACCAAAAGGATCCAATAAACCTTACAAGGTCTTACCTATCCTTTGAGCAAGGGTCTTCAACGTCTACAAGGGAGTACCCACTTTTGCAAGGAGTTGGACGTCTTCACCAATGAGCTCCCCTTCTTGCAATAAGTATTCCTCCTTGAAGGAATTACCCACTCTTCTCAAGGATCATCAACCTTCACCTTGTTTTTCATCTTATAGAAGCTTTCGCCAACTTCACTTGAAGAAAGGGGTTGGGGAAAGAGAATATTTGAGAGCTTTACACGGATTACAATGAAGTAGCTATGTCACAATAACCTATCTCAGTCACATGGACATTTTGATTTGTAAGAAACAAAGAGAAAATGGATCTATGTGGACAAAGTCACTCAACTATACCTAGGATCATGAGAGGCAAACTTTTGATGAAGCACTAGGGTCCCTATTTATAGTTGGGGATGTCTACTAATCATTAGAAACACTTGGGAACATATTCTAGTCAGCTAGGGTGTTCCAACAGATCTATTTCTGATGTTTGTTAACTCCAATGGCTAGAACACTTTTTTTGCACATTCTGTACAGTGTAGTCGGTCGAATTTCCATAAAGGTAACTCGGCCGATTGCACTATGCGACAAGATAAATTTGAGTTCTCGGTCGAGTTTATCCTGGATGAAACTTGATCGATGGCTTAAAAATAGTTTGCCTATGTAAGGAGTCAGTCGAGTTTATCCTGAGGTAAATTCAACCGAACCTAGACATTTACTAAGACCCATCCTAGGAATCAGTCGAGTTTTTGAGAGGGAAACTCGACTGATCAAACAACCTCTGATGCATTTTTGAAATTTTCATGAAAGTGCTTAAATGTTCAAATTAAGTGCTGCTGATTTTTTCTCATCATAATTTAAAGTCATAACATCAATTCAAGTGATTACAAAAATTATCCTAAGTCGTTTAGGGCTATTTCCACAAAAGTGCATTTGCATTGACATTGGCTTGTATTGGATCAAGCTAGAGCTTGATAGAATTGATCATTTTCATGTGCCTAATACCTGAAATAATTCTCAAATAGACATATTAGTTACATCTGAATAGAATGGCTAATTTATAATCAAAATATGGACAATGTATAACTTTTAGGTTAACAACAGCCACCACAATCGTTCTACATGACTATGCTACCTTGACACCCAAAACCAAAATTTATTTGATTGTTTTGCAATTCCACCTCAAAAGTTCCCATCAACCATGAACATTCCTATTCTCACCTACCATGACTATTGTTCCCAAAATGGCTGAGCTACCTACCAAACCCTACTACTTTTCTACTGTCATTTTACCATATTTCCCTCACTTAACTCTATGCTTTTCATGGAATTATATAAGCATTTATGGTGTCTGGGAGAAAAATGTTAGCTCTCCCAAGTATTCATTTTGCCACCTACTCTCTCCCACCTACTTTTCATTTCCTCAACCTCAAAACCCTGATTCTCTTAGGTTCATTCCACTACCATTTCCATGCCTTTTCTTACCCATAAGGAGGCCAAGCTTGGTGCTGTTGGAGGTGAAGATTGGAACTAATTCATTATCATACATGGAGTTTCATCTTTCTTCTCCTCTTTCTTTTACATTTTCTTTAAGCATTTCTAGAAAAGCTCCTTTGGTGGGATGTTTAGGGTGAAAAAGGTTACTTTGATTCCATGCATGGGAAATAACCTAATAAACACTATGATTTCGTTTGTGAATGGTTATGTTCCACATATATATTATTTATTAATTACTTGTTATGTTATTGGCGCTTGATAATGCCTAGGTGGCATGTGGATAATTTGGAAATTTTCTCCTAGGTCCTACTAGTTGATCCCTATGTTGGTAGTATGCCCTGAGAGCCAATCATATGATGATTGTGATGTCACACTTTACAATTAATTTTCTTATTATAAAGGAATTCTAATTATTATGTTTGCTTCAATTTAAGATAATTAATAAATGTTATAATGTCCTAAGAATGTATTGACTTAAGCACATATGTCTTGGATTGAGGACCTAACCATGCGATCATATGTATGTTATGTCCCTAGTTAGTTATTTTTATGGAAATTATGGGACAAAAATAATACATAAGACTAGCATGTATGATGAGAGATGACTACATTTCCTCAGTCATGATATTGGATATCAACTTAGATGCATGATCACTCGTTAGAGGACAAGTTTACTAGACAAATACACCTTGTGATGACAAATATTAGTCATGTAATGGCATGTTATCATCATATCTTAATGTGAGAGTTGTGATTGTGATTGACGGGGCTCCGAAAGTCACACCAATAAAAACCCTAAGGGAAATACCCTTAGGTTTAACCGAAAGATGTGCACTAATTCCTCACTCCACACAAATAGAAGCCTTATTGCAATATACATAAGGATCAAACCCAAAGGATAACCTTTTTAAGAAGTGATATATATTCAGAAGTTTTTAGGAGTAATATGTATCACTAAAAAGTCGGTTGATAGATTAAACTAAATTGTTGGTGAAAAGCAACAAGATTAAGGAAGTAATTAAAGGATGATAAAAGGATTAGGGCGTGAGGTTTCTCTTACCCAAGACTACATATTTATTCTAGCAAGTTCAAACTCTTATATAATAGTTTACTAAATAGAGGCATAGCTACTGCACCCGCACAAGATTTAGGTCATTACTTGGATTAAACTTCCTTAGAACTGACCAGTCTCAGAACCCAAGTTCCTTATTCATCTGATCAAACTCCCTAACTACGGACAACTAGTCTCAGCGCGTTAGTAGATCGGAACCCAATCACCTCACAATCCCTTGCTGATACCTCAATGGGATAACACAATCCTTTTGAAGTTCTAATCACGATTACAACAACTTGTACATCCACAATTATACCATATATACATGAAAAGCAAGTGACCAATTCGCAAAGAAAGGATATAAACAAAACGATACATTATTTAGAAATACATTGATGGGTTTAGATACATGCTAGAATAAAATACGGGATGTTGGGGCTAGTCCCCATGCCTGATCACAAACGTCTACTCGCTCATCATGAGAGACACCAATGAAAAGATAGAAAGAACATTGGAGGGAGCCATGATGCCTGGTGCATGAAGAACAATCTCTCCTATACAACCACTAACTCCGTTCTCCTTGCTAGGTTTTGTGCTATGCAAAAATGTGGATTCTAATGATCACCCTTTGAATGGACAACAAGGGTTCCCTTTGTAAATGCATTCCTTGATGCCAAAGATCTAATGCTAGATACTTGTGGTTAAAGGTAGCTAATTTCATGATCCGTACTCGGTCCACCAGGTGACTCGTGTGGGTTACTTAATTTGGACCTCGTAACTGGTTCTTTGGTCGACCAATGTGGGTTGTGTAGAGAGTGGGGGGTTTGTATTGAAGAATCTAGGAGACTCTGGGTAGAGAGAGGATCGAGTCTAGTGACTGGTGATGTTGATTACCTGACTCGGTGATTGGAAGGTGGACATTGGAGACATTTTGAGGCCTTCATTACCTTAAGGTGTGACATCTTGAGCCTTGATCATCCTTCTAAGAAATGAAGCGTATATTTGGTTGTTTCTGCATAAAAACTATATAAAATGCGTTAAAGTATAGAAAAGGGAAGATAATTATATTTCAATAAATCTAAGGAAAAAAAACACAAAAACCTCTTATAAGTGAATAAAACTATATACAAAGATGGGTATAAATATATTCATCAAACTACTATGAACTTAAACCTTTGCTCACCCTGAGTAAATCGAAATAAAAGGATAACAAACAACTAATACTAAGATCTAGGCTTCCCCTTACAAATGAGCACACTTTGTGGTCCCCTTACACCAAACACGATCAAGAGACCCTATTCCTTTGATGTGACAGCCTTGGACTCCGCCTTCCATAAATCTAGTGGGAATGACAGGACGAACTCT
This sequence comes from Alisma plantago-aquatica, assembly GCA_963693085.1. Lineage (NCBI taxonomy): Eukaryota > Viridiplantae > Streptophyta > Magnoliopsida > Alismatales > Alismataceae > Alisma > Alisma plantago-aquatica. The sequence continues at coordinate 1,388,227,816 of OY856412.1, forward strand.
AAAAATGTTAACTAATATTATTAGAGAGCGATGCAGAAGCGACATACGCATACATGAACATTCAACATAACATACACCATAACACTCTCATCATTTAACATCTGTATATTAAAAAATTAGTTATTATTACAAGATTTACAATTACATATTGAATGAAGATTCTACAGTCTATGAACATGTATGCTAACTTGGATCTATACAATAGGTACAACCTAAATACTGCTCACTTCCTATCTTTTCTCCCATGCTTGCTTTGAGCCTAGAAAATACGTGAAATAAAGAATCAAAACATATGTGGGTAGAAAGATACATACTAATATACTTGAATAATTGAAAGATATGAAGAAAGAAGAACGATATGAAAAAAGAAGAAAATAAAAAGAAAACCTTAGTTAGAGTGAGAATTAGGAAATCATTTTTTTAGGCATGTATTTGATGCGGTTGTACTACTAAGTATGTAGGCACCTACCATACTTATATGCTGGGCCCTCCCAGCCCCTTGGGCTATGGGGATCCCTGCCCCTAGGGATATGGGGATGTGCTGACCTTAGTTTTAGAAGAGGAAGAAAATACATATATCACTCAGTAGATACAACCCATCTCTTTATTTATTTTCTAATTTTTATGGAGAGGCATAATACAACTAATATGCACCCAAGAACTATACACAAATAAAACATCCAATATTTCATACTTTATGTATACAAGAAAACTAGTCATATATAAAACCCACATACCTGAGTTCAGAGATTCGTTATACATCCATGATCATCTAAAACTTTGTACATGACCTGATTGAATATAATTGAGCATCATTAATATATGATCATCATTATTCTTAGCATTTTAGGTCTAAATTTGGGTTTATCAGAACCTATGGTCAAATTGACCTTAATCTGGTCTTTAATATTTCTATTACGATCTATAGGTCATGTGTAACATACTAGATCTCAGACCCTACCCTGGAAGTTGACATTTTGGACTTAGCCAAACAAGGTTAAAGGTTAGACCTAAATAGATGCTTAGTATAACCCCAATGAGATAATGCACGTATAGATCACATTAATGTAGCATAATGTTCTAACATTAATCTTAGGTTTATAATGGATACATTAAATATGCCACATAGCTCATTTTGGTGGTAATATGAAGATAATAAACTTAATTGGGTTAATAATTTAGATATGGGCTGTTAATGGGCCATATGATATATATCATAAAAAGAAGTCTCAAAAGTGGAGACAAACTTCAAATTCAAAATCTACATCTCAAAATTACCCTACATGTCAAATTTCATCTAATTTGGACAACCTTGAAATATTAGGATACGTTTAGGAGAGAGAAAATGAGTAAAAGGCATAAGTAATGAATAATGTGATTATATAACTTCAAAATATGGAAATAATGTCAAATTCATATTCAAAAGATCAAAGATAACTTGTGGATGAGGTTTGATCCAATTTGGATGTTGTTTGTGCAAGTTATGCAATTTTAGGCACATTCTAGACTTTTATGCAATTTACCCAATTGGGAGGTTTTCTTTGCAAATTGTCACATGCATTATAATACTTATATATTCCCTTACCATTCTCTTGTTTTTGAACCATAGTGCCCCTAGTTGCACCTTGGTTTGAAGGTGTTTCTTTCCAAGGGCATTTTAGGGATTACTCTCTTTATAAATGAGCTTATCTTTAGAAGCTATCAACCAATGGGGTTATTTCTTTGATTGGAGGTCGGTTGGGATGACCTATAAGTGTCCATAAACTTACATTTGATATTCAAGAAGCCTCTATGAGATGTCCTCTTACATGGCTATTAAATCCCTAAGCTAAGGACACATGGAAAGCTCCATGGACACCTCATGCTTGACTTCTTCCTTATCCATAAAGGCTTGCATGTCCATGGGCACCCTTAGATTTGTACACATGGAAAGTAACTTGACACCTTGTGATTGACTATTTATTATCCATAAAGGCTTTCATTGTAACGACAATCGCCAACCCGACAAACAAATGGTTACAATTAAGCAGAATTAAACATAAACAACAGATTAACAAAAATCACAAAAAAATAAAACCATTTTACAAAGAGATCCATTTGTAAGAAAAACTCTTACTGAAAGGTCCAAAACCTTATATACATCATTGTTCACATTGTACAACATTAATCATTTCTTCTTGAGGACAACATATAACAATTGCTCTATCAAATCACATACTGGAACAACATAAAACCTCGAGGCTTACAAGCCAAAATCTCAGATTGATCATAAAACTACTAAGTACTAACTCCAAGGACCTGAGAGTACAAAGACGACACATATGACTTCTATTTACAAGGAACGACAGACAGTACACTCAACCTGAGCTGTCACTGCTGCCTCATCTTTTCACACCCACATCCCACAATTTCCACCAATCATGAGATTAGGGCATGACTGGCACGAATTTACCGTGCATATAACGCAAGTGCATACGCCAATGTAATATAGACCTTTGTGAGGCCCGAGTCGAACTCAGGGAACGGATGTTCAGTAGACTACTACTAACTATTCGCAATCAGCTAGACCGATTAAAATGGTTTGAGAGTTGATTGAAAAAGAAAAAAAAAATAAAAGAAAGCAAAAAAATCGATTAAATGGTTGGTTTAATCAATTAAAGATAGAATCTTTAGGATTGTGGTTTCACCGCAGGTTCTCTTTGTACTAATTCCTACACACTTATCCAAATTCATCTCCTATTCCAGGTAGTGGCCTGTAGTCAGAATTGTTCGTTGTCGCGATACAATTCACTACCTAAATCTAGGTCAGTTCCACGGTAGTAGTAACCTATACCCTAGATCAGGTGCATGAAGATCATACTCTAGGTTTCCAACATTAAATGTACATCACCTTGTTCAAAGGATTTATTAGTTAATGTGATATCCGTCTCTTTTCAACCGTTAATTCTTCTTTCAAAGTAATTAAAGGTATTAAATTATCATTAGGGTGATCAATCATAATGATATAATGGAGAAAACAAGATCAAACCACAGTTTTTAGAGACAAATTATGATAACTATGTCAAAACTATCATACAATGATTACTTGGGCAACTCCTGGTCCTAAAGATAAAGGGGATTAGCCTCGCATGTTCATCTCAATGAAAGACATGATGAGAGAAAGGAAAAACATAGGGAAACATGAATAGATGTGATGTAAACCCCTGAACGGAGGAGATCCGGGCATTCCCCAACGTAGGATGAGCGATCTACAACCTTTCAGCAGTGGGAAACTCCTTCCGCGGCTCTCAGAACGATCGAGGCGTGGCTCTTGGCTCCGTTCATCTCTCTTTCTCCTCCTCGAAACTTGTGCAATGGCTCCGTTCGTGATAGATTGCTTAGGGCCGCCGTAATTAGTTATATGCACCACTTTAGGTCGCCCAAAGATGACCACCGTATGATTAGTCACGATCTTTAGCAAAACCTGATCTGACAGCGTCGATACCATTGACGCAGGTCGATGGTATCGACCTGCATGAGGCACCGACGCTTGCACAATTCTTGGGGTTCTCTCTGATGTTGCCTCGATACCATCGACGGTGTGTCGATGGTATCGATGCCTTAGGGGTCGCTTTTCTCTGGAATCTGACGCTGAAGCTGATTTTACTGAGGCGAGGTCAATAGTATCGACTTTGGGTCAATAGTATCGACATCTGGAAATCTGGCTCGCTGACGCTCTCTCGATACCATTGACAGTCCCATCGATGGTATCGACTTCTGGTTGCTCTTCTCTAGCAATGCACTGTGACCAGGTAGATGGTATCGACCTTCCGTCGATGGTATCGACCTTCCGTCGATGGTATTGATCTATTTACATATCCAAATTGCCTGAAATGACGAGAAGAACACCAATCAAATCCAACAAATATGATCTTTTATATAGAATAAGATGAAACAAGGTAAATTTGATGCAAAATGAGATTATAGACTAAAGGTAGTGAATCACGCAATATTAATCACAAATATGATCAAAATACACATAAAACATATGCAAAACCAGTCTATAAAAATGACTCAAAACCCCTGCATCGAACTCCCCTAAGATTGAACATTGCTCGTCCTCGAGCAACAAAACTTTGGATCTGGTTGAGATAAGTCAGTATAAGGACATAAATACATGAAATGCATCTGCATCATCCCCACTTTCTTTCCACAAACCGGCCCTCCTTGACCACTGAACACTAACTTTCCTCCAGGCGACCAAAGACCTATGTAAAAGATGTCCGTCCCCAAATCAATGAAACACTATCAATTAAAGAAGTTAATATGATAAACTCATTTGGTCCAAACTTGATGCATCTTGTCATATCCTATCAACATTGCTCATTTCCTAACTACCATCTAAATGGAAGCAGATCTCCTGGTATTCATTAATGAGGATAATATCATGGGTGGCCTACCGATTAGAGAAACGGGTGGATGGGATATGTGGCCGTGGAAGAGATGGAAACTCATAACAGTCAATCATGCAATACAAAAATTAATGACCTATCATGATGCGAAATGCAAGTGAAAATGTCCTATTGCTACATTTTTGGTGGAATGATGCATGCACTATCATTCCGTCTCTAGGTGAGATGGAATATCTAACAAAAATACACCATGTACTTATTCTTCTTAGTATGTAAGTGAGAATAGGTTCCTTTCTCCCTCTCATTCATACTTACTTCTCAATTCTTCTTTTTTTTTCAATTTTTCAATTTTTTTTCAAGCCCTTATTTTCATAGATGACAATGAATAATTTGTCGGGCTCACTTCTTGTTACATAACTTGTACATTTGAAGCATTTGGAAGGTATGGAACAAGTTTAACACCTTTCATGTTTTCACAAGAACATACAACACATGATGTACAACTATATGCTCAAAAGATGTGAATGCACTACAAAATGACAGTTATGCAATTAAATGACACACACTTAAGGATACTGTGCATGTATGATTACTCTATCCTTTTTTTCATTTTTATGAAAAAATGTGTGAAAATAGTTGTAATGCAAGACCTATCTACATGATATGCAATCAAAAAGTGAAAGACAATAATGTGCTCCAATTTCTTATGGTGGAGTGTGAATGAGATTGCGGTGGATCAGATCACAAGACTAATTGACAGAACCTTTTGAAAATATCATATGTCCCTCTCTAAAGACATGTGTACAGGGTAACTGAAGGATTTCTCTCTCAAACTTTAGTCTAAGGTCATGTTAGTATTTGATCGGTTCTGGCCCAACAACCATGTCAATCACATTTCCTTGGACAATAAAGATGGTCATTCATGTCCCCATGTCCTAAAGCTGACTCACCCAAACACTTCCTCAGTTATACAACTCAATTATTCACAAGAATAAGCTCAAAAAGTTTACAATATGCTCATTTTTTTCATGTGCATACAACCCAAGAGTAATACTCCCAATTGAAACCATGCATTTATTGCTCTACAGATTACACTAGATAGATGTGGATCCTACAAAAGTGGTAAAACTAGAAATAAATACAACTAATATTTCAAAAGTAAAAGCAACATAAATAAGTAAATAAAAACTAAGATAGAGGGCTGTTCAAACCCCCCCTAAGCTTGAATATGACTATGGCCTCATAGTCAACATTCCCACTTAAGTGGTAGAACAACGGTACCAATCGTTTTGAAGTGTTGTGAAGAAGGATGGTTGGATGCTCAATTGGACCAAGTGATGCTTGCTTTCTCACTCTTTTTGGTGGCCCATTTTTGTGTCTTAGTGGTTCTAAGATGTGACTTTATTCATCCTTCTTTTCTCTGCAAAAAATAGTTCGAAAAAATCTCATTTCGACACCTTTTACGACCTGTTTTATGTAGCTAACCTGCAGGTGTCGATACCATCAGCACCAAGGTCGATGGTATCGACTCAGGCTCAGCAATTTTGGTGTACCGATGTATCTAAAAGCCTGGGAAATCAAAAGTGTCAATACTATCGACATGGGTGTCGATGGTATCGACATTACTATCACCAAGTTTTCTGAAAATCTTCAGAGGTGTCGATACCATCGACACTAAGGTCGATGGTATCGACTCTTTCTCAGTATTTACTGATCCAAACTCGATACTATCGACAGGGGTGTCGATAGTATCGACCTTAAAATTCTGCACACTTCAAAACACGAGTTGGGTTGCCTCCCAACAAGCTCCCTTGTTTAATGTCCTAGGCTTGACATAAAGATATCTTTAACCTGGGTTGTCAAGGGATGTCTCTAATGATTCATTTGGCAATTTGAATTCAACTCTATCATCCCCAATCCCAAGTGTCAAGTAACCTGCCCCAATGGCAGTGATTACATCATCCGTAGCTTGGAACGACCTTCCCAATAGCATCTCACCTCCTTCCAGCTCATCTATGTCCATGACCACAAAGTCAACAAGGAAGATGAATTTTTCGACCTTGACTAGCACATCCTCGCATATACCTTATGGCTTTATAATGGATCCATCCGCCAACTCAATTGTCATGGAAGTTTGTGTTGGCTTCTTCAATCCCAGCTTTTGAAAAGTGGCAAGTGGCATAAGATTAATGCTTGCCCCTGAGTCACACTGTGCTTGTGGAAAATTTTAGCAACCTATGGAACATGGGATTTAGAAACATCCTGGATCTTTCCTCTTCTTTGGCAGCCTTCCTTGGATTATAGAACTCACTGTTTCATCAACACACACAACATCTGTATCTTTGATCAGCCATTTCTTGTTAATGATGTCTTTCATGAATCTTCCATATGAAGGAATTTTCTCTATAGCCTACACCAATGGAATGTTAATATGGAGCTTCCGAAAGATATCAAGAAATTTCTTGAAGTGCCTATGCTCTTTCCTCGACTTTAGACTATCCAGGAATGGCACACTTGGCTCCTTTATGCGCTTGTGCGGTGGCACATATGGGCTATTTGGGGTCTCCTCCCCTAAGCTTGCTTCAATGTCACCCTCTGGCGTAGGATTTGGCACATCATTCATGGTTGGTGTGGCTCATGGCTGCTCATCCATCTCGGTGGTAGTAGATCCATTACGAAGTATGGCCTTCACCTGCTCCTCTTGCCTAGGTGTGGGCATGTCTGTGATGGGTTCTTGGTGGGATTTGTTGAATGGGTGACATCCTTCTGGTAGTCCATATAAGCTACGGGGGTATGGCACACTGGGTTTAGCCTCCGTTTCAAAATGCATTTTTCCCTTTTCATGGACCTCCCCCACCAGGGGCTCTATCTCCTTAATCACAGATATATACTTCACTTGATGATGTACTTGAGCAGCCTCTACATTCCCAGCTGGTTTTTGTTGAATGATTTGCTTCATGGCAGCCACCTCAGTTGCAATTTGGATTATGGACGTCTCTAGCATCCTTATTTGTGCACCATGGCTCTGTATCTGCTGCCCAAAATGGTTCAAGTACTCACCGTGTGATTGTACTGTCTTGGCGAGTGAGCCCATCAATTCCTAATTTTGCTTCACCACCTGACTAAGCAATTCATTGTTCTTTTCCTCTAGGCTAGGCTGCGACTTCTGAAAATTTTGTTCCTTCCTCCAATCATAATTGTTATTTCTATATCCCTATTGATGCATATACTTTGCATGTGCTTCATCATCAGACCCATTGTCCTCTTTCTCTAGGAGCTTCTTGGCTATAAGATCCATCTTGTCATTAAGCGCTTTGATGGCCTTTGCTTCATGTGTCATGCCGACCTTCTCAGGTGCATCTCTTTCACCCCAAGACTGCTTTTTGGACATGTTCCTTAGAATCTCCAAACACCTTTTGCCTGTGTTGTTCAAAAAGAAACCAGAACCTACTGAGTCCAAATTGCTCCTATCATGTTCATTTAGGGCGAAGTAGAAAATTTTAGCTTGCTTCTCCTTGTCTAAGCTGTGATGTGGACACTTCCTCATCATTATCTGGAAGCGCTCCCAAGTTTCAGAATAAGTTTCACTGGCTCGCTGGTTGAAGTTGTGTATCTTCCTCACTAGATCGTTGATATTTTCTGGCGAAAAGAACCTCTCAAAGAACACCTCAACCATGTGATCCCAAGATTCAACGTACTCGTCATCCAGATTGTGCATCCATTCCCAAGCATTTCCTGCTAAAGAACTGGAAAAAAGTTTCAGGTAGAGTGTCTCTTGCGGGAACCTGCCAATCTTTATCATATCGCAATTTTCCATGAACGTGCTGATGTGGGTCACCAGATCTTCATTCTTCAGCCCATGGAATGCATTAGATTTGACCAAATTGATTGGGCCTGGGTCCATTTTGTAGTTAGGAATGTTGATGGCCTTCTTCTTAATTGGCCCCTTAGATGCAGCAGAGGACGACGCCTTGATTTTCTCCCAAATTGTTTGTTCCTTAGCCATTGCTTCGGGTTCATAATCTGAATTCTTGTTCTCGAGTTGATTTTGGGTGTCATTCTCCTCGTAGTCTGATCCCAAAAATGGGACCTCCGGCGATGACTGTGCGTAGTCTGTGCTACGCGTACTCACCATGCACTAGTACCTGCACAGTAATAAATTTAATTAGGCACAATGCTAGATGATTACAGATTATGACAGATAGATAATTAATTTCTAGAATTTAAATTAAAAAATATGGCCTAGAGTGGCCGCTTGCAGCCCTCATAGTGCCGAAAATTACCGTTCCCCGGCAACGGCGCCAAAAACTTGGCACGAATTTACCGCGCGTATAACGCAAGTGCACGCGCCAATGTAATATAGACCTTTGTGAGGCCCGAGTCGAACTCAGGGAACAAATTTTCAGTAGACTACTACTAACTATTCGCAATCAGCTAGACCGATTAAAATTGTTTGAGAGTTGATTGAAAAAGGAAAATAAATAAAAGAAAGCAAAACAATCGATTTAATGGTTGGTTTAATCAATTAAAGATAGAATCTTTAGGATTGTGGTTTCACCGCAGGTTCTCATTGTACTAATTCCTACACACTTATCCTAATTCGTCTCGTATTCCATGTAGTGTCCTATAGTCAGAATTGTTCGCTGTCGCGATACAATTCACTACCTAAATCTAGGTCGGTTCCATACTAGTAGTAACCTATACCCTAGATCAGGTGCATGAAGATCATACTTTGGGTTTCCATTATTAACTGTACATCGCCTTGTTCAAAGGATTTATTAGTTAATGTGATATCCGTCTCTTTTCAACCATTAATTCTTCTTTCAAAGTAATTAAAGGTATTAAATTATCATTAGGGTGATCAAACATAATGATATAATGGAGAAAACAAAATCAAACCACGGATTTTAGAGACAAATTATGATAACTATGTCAAAACTGTCATACAACGATTACTCGGGCTACTCCCAGTCCTAAAGATAAAGGGGATTAGCCTCACATATTTGTCTCAATGAAAGACATGATGAGAGAAAGGAAAAACATAGGGAAACATGAATAGATGTGATGTAAACCCCTGAACGGAGGAGATCCGAGCGTTCCCCAACGTAGGATGAGCGATCTACAGCCTTTCGGCAGTGGGAAACTCCTTCCACGGCTCTCAAAATGATCGAGGCGTGGCTTTGGGCTCCATTCTTCTCTCTTTCTCCTCCTCGAGACTTGTGCAATGGCTCCGTCCGTGATAGATTTCTTAGGGTTGCCGTAATTAGGTATATGCACCACTTTAGGTTGCCCAAAGATCACCACCATACGGTTAGACACGATCTTTAGCAAAACCTGATCTGACGGCGTTGATACCATCGATGCGGGTCGATGGTATCGACCTGCACGAGGCAACGACGCTTGCCCGATTCTTGGGGTCCTCTCTGATGTTACCTCGATACCATTGATGGTGTGTCAATGGTATCGACGCCTTAGGTGTCTCTTTTCTCTGGAATCTGACACTGAAGCTGATTTTGCTGAGGCGAGGTCAATAGTATCGAGTTTGGGTCAATAGTATCAACATCTAGAAATCTGGCTCACTGATGCTCTCTCGATACCATCAACAATCCCATCGATGGTATCGACTTGTGGTTGCTCTTCTCCGGCAATGCACTGTGACCAGGTCGATGGTATCGACCTTCTGTCGATGGTATCGACGTATTCAGATATACGAATTGCCTGAAATGATGAGAAGAACACCAATCAAATCCAACAAATATGATCTTTTATACAGAATAAGATGAAACAAGGTAAATTTGATGCAAAATGAGATTATAGACTAAAGGTAGTGAATCACGCAATATTACTCAAAAATATGATCAAAATACACATAAAACGTATGCAAAACCAGTCTATAAAAAGACTCAAAACCCCTGCATCATTGACTATAAGGATTCCACTTAATACAAAGTTCACTCCCGATTTTTTATTTTTATTTCAAACTCCTTGTTTACTCGCATTCAATCACATAAACATCCATACATTCATTATATTTCTCACACTTCCAAGTACATACGACATGTTAATCAAATACATTCTCTCTTATCAAGGAAACACAGATACAAAACATCATTTATAATTCTCTCACATCTATACAAGGACCTAGAGTGACAGGGACCGAATGAACTTAACTAAAATCATACTTAACTAATGAGGTAGAACTACTCTGATGCTCATACCTTCTTCGAGTCCATGGGGTTTCCCTAAAATTTTTGAGTAGAGGGGTGAGCTTATTCGCTCAGTGAATGAGAACTTCAAAGAAATAGTCTAAAGCACTGATATAATTACAGTTATATCATTGAGAAACTGATATAAATTATAACAACAATGATTACTATATTGAGCAGATCTATAACAACACAGTTAAAATAACAGAGAATGTAAATATTGTATTTTAAGAACAATTACTACAAAACTGTATTCAAATCTTTCTTAACTCCTTTTACTTATAATAAACTCTCTAAACCTATATGATCATATTTTAGCTTATGCCCTGATCATATGTAGTGTACTCTACATATGAAGACTCGTAGCGAACTATGATCCCACCGTACAAGACTTAGCCGACACCCTGGGATAACTAAGTCTGACTGTTGTCCTGGTCTGCTGCATGAACTCTGGCTCTCTGGCCTCGACATCCTATGGTGTCATAAAATCTGGACTCCTCCTCTAAGTTGAGTACACAGGCGGAGGGTTTGAGACGCTCTATGGGACTCAACTTGGTACGCTCTATGGGTACCTCTGGGTTACCACCGGGACGTCCGGTTCATGTTGGGTAACATATTTTCTCTTAGGAGACTTCCTCAAGGGCTTCGTCTCCCTGCACGCACTATGGGTGTGTTCCGAACCCCGTATAGTGGACACTGCCAAGGTTAGGTCGTTTCACTCCTAAGGCGCATACCTCACATAAGGGTTCTATGGTGTTCAGGGCTCCTGGGTCTATTATAACTTGATTATATCTTTCTCTTACACTAATTTCTTTTAACTTTGCATCTTACTGACTACTCAGACTACTAAACTGAATTCACTAATAATACTGAACTGAATGCCTAACATACTGTTTACCCTTTTCTTAGGGTTTCTTCTTATTCTTGCACATATAGCATTTCTCATGTATTCAAACATATTTCATGTCTACTAAACAAATATTCTCATTTAAACATTTCACACATATAAACTTGGTAGAGCAGTATATTCAAAATACTATAATATTCTGAGTAATCATCATACTATACATACAGGCAAACTAAAATTCTTGTATAAACAGAATATATGTCAACTTGGCACTTTATACACTAAAATCATGCAATTGAACTCTTAAGCATCACCAAATCTCATACTGAGAACTTTGATATCACAACACTTGATTCATTGAACACCCTATCCTTAGGGTTTCATTTACCTCATTCACTTATCACATGGCAACACCCCATCCTTAGGGTTTCGTTTGCCTCATTCACTTATCACATGTCAACACCCTATCCTTAGGGTTTCATTTGCTTCATTCACTTATCACATGGCTCTCATAAGGATTTCATATGATGTAAACATTCACTGAATAAGGACTGCTTTCAACAAATCATATACAATCAATATATGTATGAAACCTTAGAACTGAGCTGAATTTAGGTTTTCCTGCCATTCACTGAGATATCATGCATCAAGAATAAGATTGAATAATTAAAGTCTATCATGTCAAGATAAGCACTTCAAATGGATTTCATAATATCTATTGGCAAATTTCTAACTTTTCACTCATCTAGGGTTTCAACCCTTTCTAATGAGATATCAAGAAAACCTTGTTCACATCACACGAAATCTAAGGTAGTATCTGACATGTATGTACTAGGCATTCAGATAACAATCATTCATAATCAATAAGATTCAGATAGACAAATTTCTCTATTTAATTATACAACAATTTCAATCATAGCCAAAAATCCTAAATTTCAGGTTACTCTTGTAACCTCTGTAAATACTTAAGGATTTCTCATTAAGAGGGATTTTATCCATTTCATATAAAATTTTATCATCTGAAATTCATCAAAATAGAAGAAGAATCCATTTTATATCATTTTACAAAAAGTAGATCAAAAGGAAAATTTAGGGTTTGATTATCGCATACTGAGCAAATTGAAGATTATGGATGAATTAACCAAATTTCATGCAATGTACTATTTAAAGGAAGTTCCCACTCACCATAAGGTGTGGAAACACATTTAAAACGAAGCTCATCCCTGAAAATCTCAAAATCATATCAAATGCCTAGCAATTCACCCAATTCTTTATCCTTTCAACTCGGAAACCCTAAAAATGAGGAATTATGAAGAAAGAGTGAGAAAATGGGAAATTTTGATACCATTTTGGATAAAATCAGATAAGGGACGGAATCTTGACATGTGAGAGAAGATTCACCATGAAAGGATATGCAAAGAAGCTAAACTTACTTGATTTCACCATTCCTCGGATCGTAAAACCCTAATTCAGCAATTCGACCACTTTCTCTTCTCAAACCCTAACTCTCCCTCTCTCTCTAGGATTTCGTTTCTATGGAATGACTTATGAATTATAAGAGCTTCTAGGGTGTTAGTTTGACCATATAGAGCAATTGAGCTTCTTGGGTCAATTGCACTTTGACCCCTCACTTAACATTTTCTTATTTTAGTAGATTTTTCTATCATAAAAAGGTTTCTGTAATTCGTGTATTTTAGAGTTCAAGACTTCTCCAAAAATTAAGATAATTTATCATGTTGTGTATAATGAGTTACTAAGATTTAGTTAAAATTTGAGATCATTCAAGCTCCCATTAAATAAATAAAAATCCAACAGTACACTGCTATCTAGAATTCTATAGAAATGTCAGTTACTGTAATTCATCAACTTAATAGCTAAAGGATCATCCAAAAATTATGAAAAGTTTATATGTTGTTTATTATTATCTTTTAGATCTCCATTAAAAATTTCAGATTATTTGGTATTACCAATAAATAATTAAAAATCAAATACTACACTTCTGAAAAGCACTCTGTCAGCATTTCAGTCAAAGTATAGTTCGACCAAGAACCACATTCAAAGAACACTCAAATATTCTTAATTTTTTCACTAAAATGCATGATTGAGTTACCCATATCGTATCCAAAATTCAATTAAATAAAAAATTCATAGAAAATATGAAAAATCATTTACCACACTGCTATCCTGATCAAATTCCATATTCATGTACTATCAAAACCCTAATTTGGGCCAATTAGGGTTTTCAAATGTTAACCCTAATTATGTGGATCAAAGTATGATTAAAACTTCTTGTTGTATGTAAAAATATAAAAACTTAACTACCATCATTAATCAACGTTCAAACAATGATCAACTTAATTAAGCATACAACCATCCAAGTAAACCCTAATTTTTACCGATTGGGGTTTACATTTCTCAAACCCTAATTCTTCAAACTAAAATCATAGTTAGAGTTTCTTCTTAGGTTTGAAACATCACAGTTGATCTACTATCATTAATCAAGTCTAAATGATGTTCAATCTAATCAAGCATGTAACCATTCAGGTAAACCCTAGTTTACCAATTAAGCACAATTGTGGTCATAACAATTCTCCCCCACTTAAAATGTTTCGTCCCCAAAACATAAATATGCAAGTAAAGTACATTCAAGGTTTATTTTAAGCTTATGAAATCTTACATGTCATTATATTCTTGTATTTCATACTTGAATGCAGTTTTCAACATTAAGCCCTTTAATTCTTTGCTAAATCACAACATGTTTAAATCATGACTTCTCAATGATAACAAATGAATTCTTTATGCCGCAATCAATCATAGGATAGAGAAAGAAACAATCATTTCAAAATTTTCATACTCTTGTAGTGTTACCTCAACATTGATAATATGATCCAACTATTTTAATTCATACGGTTCAATATGTACTATTGTTATGTATTACCTCTAAGTCACGAAAGAGAGTTCACCATGTTCTCTGGAATTTTACTATTATGTTACTCAAATAGCAAAACAGTCTGAGTTAAAAGACTAGATTCAACAACAATTGTACATTACTACTCACGACATCTCCATTGGATAATGCATGCATAAGGTGAAGCATTACCATCACATTCCATACTATGCTCAATTATGAACCCACACATAATTCAAGGGGTAACCATCAGGTTATAGCATACTAGAGTCTCAACAATAGTAACAAAGTACTCCATGATTGTATTAGTCATTCAAGGACTATTCTACCCACTTACCATCACTTAGTTATATTAAAGCTAGGTATAACAAGCTATACCTCATTAAGGTTTGTTCCATCATCATTCAACCCATATCACCATACTACAATTGTACAATACTAAGATGGATTACTGGTATGAATGGCTTAAACTATCAGACACCTTTAATTAACATATTGCTTGCACATGTACAACTGAAATCATATGTAAAACAAATTTACATCCCTTAGTATACATTCAACAAATTATACTTCTAAAAACAAATTCACATATTACTAAAAGCCATTGTTATCTCTTATCTCTCTCCTGATTCATTACTACTTACTTTTTGCTACTTATCCTTCTCATTTTGATGATGTATATTAAACATCCCTAAAATTGAAACATACAAGGTATGAATAGATTATTCAATGTTCTTGCTATCACTGCAAGAGTTTATCTCATACCACACTTCACTCATTTTGTATTTCTCCTTTTGTTTCAAACACACTTGTTACAATTCAAATTTATATCTTATTCTTTACTCCAAATCATATCCATATTGTTTATCTACCTTTCAGATTAGCTATCTTATACCCTGAATTACTATCAGTGCTAGTTTACTTCTGATAGTGCAAATCACATAATCTTGCTTTATAGAGATACTAGTATTCAAGGTCAAATCACTAGTGATATTCCTTGAACTACTACAACTCTAAACATTCTAGGGTTTGTTCCTTATCAGTAGCATGACATTATTGTGGTGTGACTTTGTTCCCTTAATTTGAAATTCAAACTTTGGATCTCATAAGTTTTTCTAAAGTCTTCTTTATCTTATCAATTGAATTTCCTTTCTCTTACTTGGCCATTTAGATAGATTACATTCTCAATTACCCTACTAGGGTTTCATCATCATATTGTGTGTCATTATTACATTCACTAGATGTCTCTACCACGGTGGTTATGCATCATATATGATTCATTTTCTTATCACTTCATTCCCACATTGCTCTCATTAAGGAAGATATGAAAGAGAAGATGATTATGAGACTTAGAATTCTTATCTTCAAACATTCATTAATACATTTCTCATATGTAGGCTCAATCAATTATCAACAAGGATAATTAACTAATTAACACTTGATCGAATCTCCTAACCTCTTTCTTTTATAATCTATATTACTCCATCATGTTTCAAACCCTTCCTTACTTTCCATAATCCTCTTACCATATACTACTCTTCCACCTGTCATCTTTAACTTCAATTTTTTTTTCTTATGATCATGTTGCTTATTCATGGGTATGATCATGTATACCATGTTGCACATATTTATTTTTATCATTCTACTAATGTGAAGTTGAAATTCTGAATCAATATTCTCTCTACTAGTTTCATCTCATATTTAATACATTACATATCCTTCATTTTAAATCAAATGGCTCATGCATGGGTCAAACTTAGTATCTCTTTCAATCAAGTTTTTCCTTCCTAAATACAATTTACCTTTGTATGACTTATTCATTGGTTAAACTACACTTTTGTTCTTCTTTTAGAAACTAGTTTTTTGTTCTATAGAGACTTAGAATCCAAAGGTAGTAAGGATGAATTTATTAAACTTCACAATAAAGGTATACATTCCATGCTCTCAATTATATCATAACCCTCATTCCTTAATCAAGCTCATCATTTCCAATATTTATCTTTGTTTTAACCTAATTTCTTATCCTAGTCTTATGATTTACATGTTCATCTAATTCTCTTTACTTTAAGTCTTCTGAACTCTCTTCACTTATATTTATTTATTGTCTACTTAACTCTTTTCTTCTATTTTCTCTTTGCTTTAGAGTACATAAAACATTGTACTCAATTATATAGTCTGTTCCTCATGAATGATTCTTACTACCTTGGACCTTACATACTTTTCTCATATCTTTTCCATATTTCATGTTTAAAGTTCATATAATACTAATCATTAAACTTAATCTGAACCTTATGTCGTGTTCCTTTATTCCCAATTAAGGGTTTTTCATATGAGGTCCCAAAGTTGGATCTCAGATATCAGTTCCAACTGATTCTTAGCTATTCTAATCTTTCCCATATGTTTCAACATCTTAGTGTATGTACATTCTCACTATGATGTGGGTCTAATTTATCCAGAGTCTACTCTTATTATACTGTTAATAGGAGTCATTAGATCCCAGTAACACATCCTGCCAGCCGGACTAGGCCGAACCTGTATGCCTGAAGCCAAGAGCTACTCAGAATTAACCAACTCCTATTAATCTCAAACATGTGGAAAGAATATCCACTTAGGGAAAACTCATTTAAACATAACTTCTGATCTACTTGATACAAAGAATAATAACAATAACTAAATCACTTCATGATACACAACAATAATAAAGAATCATATATATTGTACAAACCAATAATCTAAATTCATACATATAAGAGCATTTATATTGATCTCCAATCAAAGAAGCAATACAAAGCTAGAGTTGTATCACATTCTATGTTTAATCTCTTACTTCTTCATTACTTTCTAATATCTTAACCCTATGATTTATAGGGTCTCTCTCTAGCCCATTCTTCCTCTGCATACCTGGCCAGGGCATCCAGAGAAGAATAGACAGAGTAGCTTGATACTGGTCAATCTAAGTATTCAGATACCAGGCCAGGGCATCCAAATACCCAGACTTCCCATAGCTATTAACACATCAACTCCTAATACCACACTTATAACTCTAACTTTCTATCCTAATGGTCCCTGACGACTCAGCCTAAGCTCTGATACCAAAAGTTGTCACACCCACATCCCACGATTTCCACTAATCATGAGATTAGGGCATGACTATAAGGATTACACTTAATACAAAGTTCACTCCCAATTTTATATTTTTATTTCAAACTCCTTGTTTACTCACATTCAATCACATAAAAAAACTTTACAAGAGAATTAAACTTTTATTACTCTAGTATGATCTCAACATTAATGATACACATCCATACATTCATTCTGTTTCTCACACTTTCAAGTACATACAACATGTTAACCAAATACATTCTCTCTTATCAAGGAAACAAAGATACAAAACATCATTTATAACTCTCTCACATCTATACAAGGACCTAGAGTGACAGGGACTGACTGAACTTAACTAAACTCAGACTTAACTCATGAGGTAGAACAGCTCTGATGCTCTAACCTTCTTCAAGTCCATGGGGTTTCCCTAAAAATTTTGAGTATAGGGGTGAGCCTACTCACTCAGTGAATGAGAACTTCAAAGAAACATTCTAAAGCACTGATATAATTATAGTTATATCTTTGAGAATCTGATATCAATTATAACAACAGTGATTACTACATTGAGCAGATCTATAACAACACAGTTAAAATAACAGAGAATGTAAATATTGCATTTTAAGAACAATTACTACGAAACTATATTCAAATATTTCTTAACTCCTTTTACTTATAATAAACTCTTTAAACCTATATGATCATATTTTAGCTTATTCCTTGATCATATGCAGTGTACTCTACATATAAAGACTCATAGCGAACTACGATCCCACCATACACGACTTTGCCGACACCCCAGGATAGCTAAGTCAGACCGCTATCCTGGTCTGCTATAGGAACTCTGGCTTTCTGGCCTTGACATCCTATGGTGACATAAACTAGACTCCTCCTCTAAGCTGAATACACATGCAGAGGGTCTGAGATGCTCTATGGGCCTCAACTTGGTACGCTATATGGGTACCTCTGGGTTACCACCGGGACGTCCGGTTCATGTTGGGTAACCTATTTTCTCTTAGGAGACTTCCTGAAGGGCTTCGTCTCCCCGCGCGCTCTATGGGTGCGTTCTGACCCCCATATACTGGACACTGCCAGGGTTAGGTCGTTTCACCTCTAAGGCGCATTCCTCAGATAGGGGTTCTACGATGTTTAGGGCTCCTGAGTCTATTATAACTTGATTATATCTTTCTCTTAGACTGATTTCTTTTAACTCTGTATCTTACTGACGACTCAGACTACTAAACTGAATTCACTAATAATACTGAACTGAATGCCTAACATACTATTTACCCTTTTCTTAGGGTTTCTTCTTATTCTTTCACATATAGCATTTCTCATGTATTCAAACATATTTCATGTCTACTAAACATATATTCTCATTCAAACATTTCACACATATAAACTTGGCAGAGAAGTATATTCAAAATACTTTAGTATTCTGAGTAATCATCATACTATACATACATGCAAACTAAAATTCTTATATAAATAGAATATATGTCAACTTGGCACTTTATACACTAAAATCATGCAATTGAACTGTTAAGCATCACCACATCTCATACTGAGAACTTTGATATCACAATACTTGATTCATTGAACACCCTATCCTTAGGGTTTCATTTACCTCATTCACTTATCACATGGCAACACCCTATCCACAGGGTTTCATTTGCCTCATTCACTTATCACATGGCAACACCCTATCCTTAGGGTTTCATTTGCCTCATTCACTTATTACATGGCTCTCATAAGGATTTCATACGATGTAAACATTCACTGAGTAAGGACTGCTTTCAACAAATCTTATACAATTAATATATGTATGAAACCTTAGAACAGAGATGAATTTAGGTTTTCATGCCATTTACTGAGATATCATGCATCAAGAATTAGATTGAATAATTAAAGTCTATCGTGTCAAGATAAGCACTTCAAATGGATTTCATAATATCTATTCGCAAATTTCCAACTTTTCACTCATCTAGGGTTTCAACCCTTTCTAATGAGATATCAAGAAAACATTGTTCACATCACACAAAATCCAAGGTAGTATCAGAAATGTATGTACTATACATTTAGATAACAATCATTCATAATCAATAAGATTTAGATAGACACATTTCTCTATTTAATTATACAACAATTTCAATCATAGCCAAAAATCCTAAATTTCAGGTTACTCTTGTAACCTCTATAAATACTTAAGGATTTCTCATTAAGAGGGATTGTATCCATTTCATATATGATTTTATCATCTGAAATTCATCAAAATATAAGAAGAATCCATTTCATATCATTTTACAAAAAGTAGATCAAAAGGAAAATTTAAGGTTTGATTGTCGCATACTGAGCAAATTGAAGATTATGGACTAATTAACCAAATTTCATGCAATGTACTGTTTAAAGGAAGTTCCCACTCACCCTAAGGTGTGAAAACACCTTAAAAACGAAGCTCATCCCTGAAAATCTCAAAATCATATCAAATCCCTAGCAATTCACCCAATTCTTCTTCCTTTCAACTCGGAAACCCTAAAAATGAGGAATTATGAAGAAAGAGTGTGAAAATGCAAAATTTTGATACCATTTCAAATCAAATCAGAGGAGGGACGGAATCTTGACATGTGAGAGAAGATTCACCATGAAATGCTATGCAAAGAAGCTAAACTTACTTGATTTCACCATTCCTCAGACCGCAAAACCCTAATTCAACAATTCCACCACTTTCTCCTCTCAAACCCTAACTCTCCCTCTCTCTCTAGGATTTCATTTCTCTAGAATAAATTATGAATTATGAGATCTGATAGGGTGTTAGGTTGACCATATAGAGCAATTGAGCTGCTTGGGTCAATTGCACTTTGACCCCTCACTTAACTTTTTCTTATTTCATTAGATTTTTCTGTCATAAAAAGGTTTTTATAATTCTTGTATTTCAGAGATCAAACCTTCTAAAAAAATTATGATAATTTGTCATGTTGTGTATAATTGAGTGACTAAGATTCAGATAAAATTTGAGAACATTCCAAGCTCCCATTAAATAAATAAAAATTTATGAGTACATTGCTATGTAGAATTCTATAGAAATGTCAGTTACTGTAATTCATCAACTAAATATCTAACCGGTCCAAAAAATTATGAAAATTTTATATGTTGTTTATGATTGAGTTTCAGATCTCTAGAAAAAATTTCAGATCATTTTGTGTTACCAGTAAATAATTAAAAATCAAATACTATACTGCTGAAAAGCACTCTGTCAGCATTTCGGTCAAAGTATAGTTCGACCGAGAACCATATTCAAAGAACACTCATATATATATATATATATATAAAGAACACTCAAATATTCTGAAATTTTTCACTAAAATGCATGATTGAGTTACCCATATCATATCCAAAATTCAATTAAATTCAAAATTTATAGAAAATATGAAAAATGATTTACCACACTGCTATCCTGATCAAATTCCATATTCATGTACTATTAAAACCCTAATTTGGGCCGATTAGGGTTTTCAAATGTTAACCCTAATTATGTGGATCAAAGTATGATTAAACCTTCTTGATGTATGTAAAAATATAAAAACTTAACTACCATCATTAATCAAGGTTCAAACAATGATCAACTTAATTAAGCATACAATCATCCAAGTAAACCCTAATTTTTACCGATTAGGGTTTACATTTCTCAAACCCTAATTCTTCAAACTAAAATCATAGTTATAGTTTCTTCTTAGGTTTGAAACATCACAATTGATCTACTATCATTAATCAAGTCTAAACGATGTTCAATCTAATCAAGCATGTAATCATTCAGGTAAACCCTAGTTTACCAATTAAGCACAATTGTGGTCATAACACATCTGTTGTTCCTCCTCTATAGAAAGATCTTCACCCCCTCGTACACATCCACCTAAAAAAATTGTGGATCCCACGGGATGAGATAATTGTCCCAGTGAGAGATATAACTCTCCGCCGACCATGTTATTGTTGCAGATAAACATTATAAAACTAAGCAAGGGTTCTTGTATATTAACATGCAATATTAATCATTGTATGAACAGAATAAGATAATCTCCTTTCTTAAGGAGAACATTGCATCTACCCATGGTAGAATTATAAATCAACTATCTTCTTTGAATGGAATGTAAAGAACATAAATAACATCTATCAACTACGATGTATAACTGTATTGCACATCAACCAATGTTTTTTTGTATTCGATCCTTAAGCAGATATGCTACATGGCTGAACATATTTTACAATCACACTTATGCCCTGAGGAGATGAAGCATACCCCGGTCATATCCAACCGACCACAAACTTCTCACAAGTCGGTACCATACAAGGTCAATGGAAAAGCCAGTTTCCATGACCTCTTCTTGTCTCAGTCAGTACGAGACCACACATAATTCAGCAGGACATCTTGTGTCATCTGTTGGCAGGACATCTAGTGTCAGCTGCAAAATAGCTGTGCCAGGGTACGTAGGCATCCACACTTTTAGAGCTACATCGTCAACTGCACTCTCTTAGGGGAACATCTACTAACAACCGTCCCCAGTTATGAAATTATTGAGTCATGGCGACACAAGCACCATACTCTGAGCCACGGGCCAGTTCACCGTGCTCAACACAGAGTCTAGGACTGAAGTCACACTCGAGCCATGATATGGCATATAGCCAAATCCCCATTCATCTTGGGCTCGTAAGAGGATCGACTCACACATGGCCGTCCATACTTACGCCCCCACATACTCAAAAGTATGCATTCCGGGTTATGCCACAGAGCAACCCATTTCACCATTTAGTAAATCATGATGCTGATGGATCTATGGTCAGGGCTACGTTTTATAGTTTCTAGTGATATATTACGTGCGTTACATCATTCTTTTAGCATCAAACAAGTTATCATTATCAATCACAACAAATGCTACAAAGAAAGGTGTAATACATCTATCACGTACTTTTAAAATCTTTAAAACACATGATACTTGGGATCTCAGTCCCTTATCACATTATTGGGAATTCTCATCCCTTCACATCATCATTATCATGATTACTGGATCTGGGTATTGAAACCCTTAGATCATCACATAACATTGTTACCTCTCTAACAGGTAACCATTACCTCTAGGTCCTCAGACCAAGGTATTCAATTCACTTGTTGTACAAGTATTCTCACGGATCACAAGGCCATCACACATCTTGTCACCTCTCAATAGGCAACAACTTATTCACATGGCTCACAAGACCATCACACATCTTGTCACCTCTCAATAGGCAACACCTTATTCACATGGCTCATAAGACCATCACACATCTTGTCACCTCTCAATAGGCAACAACTTATTCACATGTCTCACAAATCCATTAATCATTATGCTTGTTATACAAGTGTTTAACATACCTTACAAGCTTTATGCAATAAGAGAAAATGCAACCTTCCCATCATTAGGGTTAGGGTTTCCCTTTATAACCGATTAGGGTTTCATGTTCATATTCTTAATCCAAACCCTAATTTATTGCTCCACACATTTAGGATCATATATTGATATCATAAGTATTCAATCATACTTATTTATTCTAATCATTTATCATTAAATGATTATCAACATAAGGTATGAGTTCCTCTCTCATCCTTACCAGAGTATGATTAAATTATACTTTATTAACATGGATTAACCCTTGCTCAAGGTATGTTAGCCTACACTTATCAAAGTGCATTAAAATCATTACATCTCAATGTAAAAATTGACATGACATACTTCATGTGTTACTCATCCAAATATATTGTACTTAAAATGCATCAAGGCATATCAACCTTGAGGTGCTGGGTGTGATATTTATCATGTCTTGATGTATCACTTCCCTCATCACTTTTATCTTACTTAAGTTCATCAAGTTATCCTGTATTAGGGTATTTCCCATCCTAATACTGTATGAACTAGCTCATCACATTTATCATGTAGTGTATTGGTCATAAGTCACACATTTGAATTGTCCAACTGTCATCAATTGATATGGACTCATCTCTTGTTGAGGCATTGTTGATATAAGGTTGTCCATTATTAATAACTTTGGGTGTTTCACCTATCATGGTATTAGACACACCATTACTTGGTGTTACACTCATGACCTCTAAGAGTGTCTTGCCCTCAGCTTTACAAGGTGTCTCGGGTTAGAGGTGTACATATGTTCACCATATCAGGTTGTAGTTGTATAGACACCACCATATCGTGTTGTAGTTGTATAGACACCACCATATCGGGTTAGAGGTGTATGAGCGCTCACCATATTGGGATAGAAGTATATAAACACCATTCATATCGGGCTAGAGGTGTTTTTATGTGTTACCCATGTCTTGCATGAGGTATTAAGCCATCACCATGTCGGGCTATAGGTGTATTCAATCACCATATCGGGTGGCTCACCATCTAGGGTTGGCTGTGACAGGTTAGGGTTTTTCATATCGGGTTACCTCTTACTCTTGAATCCATACCTCATATCAAGAAATAGAGTTTACTTAATTGTTCCTATCATGCACCAGATGTGTGTACTTCATGATACCAAGTTCGAATGATATATTATATGATCATATCGTGCAATAGCACTTGCTATTCTTTACTCATCTCGGGTTACCCAAATTAGGGTTTCATATCAACTTACAGGTATACATTTAACCTTGTATCGTGCATGGAGTCTATGCATGACTCCCTATCATGAAAACATATCGTGCAAGCATCTTGTGTAAGCATTACATGCAAGCCATACCCATATCGGGTTAGAGCTACTTGTGTATCTACTTGAACCCGATATCACTTTTACAAAGTGACACCATCTTCTTCAAGCTCTAGACCTCCATTCTAATCAATATAGTTCATGGAAAAAGGTCTAAGAAACTACTAGAACTCATATTTTCATCAACTATTTCAGGAAATTTCAGAATTAAAAGTAATTAAGTAAGTATAGAAATTTAGGTGATGAATAATAACATGGTTGAGTTCAAGTTATATAACCCGCCTTAAGAACAACTTCAAAGCTCCAAGCTCCAAAGCTCCAAGTTCCTAAGGCTGAATATGACTTTATCAAAAGTCCAAGGCTCATTCACAACTCCTTCATATACAAGGAACGACCACAGATAAGCAATTGGTGAAGAACAAAAGAAAGGAAGATCAAAACCCTAAAATCATGCTTCAATCCAAGGTTGAAGATGATCATGGCCTCACAGGGTTAACTATTGAGCTCCTTCTTTATCTAGCACCTTTGCACGATACCTCACAACCGTTGAATGATATTCCACCACTTTTGGCCAAAATCCCCCTCTCGTGTGGCCAAAAACACTTCACTATGGCCGATATCACCCTTCTTAGCCGATATCACCCTGCTTGGGCGATATGATCTTGCTATTGGCGATACCCAAGGCCCATGCATGATACCACATCACTCTTGCACTATAAAAGATATCTATGCACGATACCATAGGGTAGGAGGGTGGTAAGGGTCGAAACGTTTCACTAAGGGGTGAAATTAGGGGTATATATACTTGTTGCTCATGAAGGAAGGTAAAAATGAGGTGTCATCAATTTGAGCTAGTATGTGCCACGTGTCCATGCATGGGTGAAACGTGTACATGCATGCATCAACATTTATCTTGACATGCAAAATAGTTGAGGATAACCTAGGTTTGAAAATTCGTCCATTACATATCCCTTTGAATAAGATATATCAATTAATTCATCACTTTATTCACAACTCGTCACAACTTTGCTAACGAAGTTGTAACCCGACACACCTCACCTCCTTAAGGTGTTTTGCACGAAATGGCCTTTTCAAAGAGTCCACAAAACGATACGAGGCTTGTCTTATGGCTCCTTGGCCGATAGGCACTCATATATAAGCTTTTCAACTGGATACAACTCAAGTTAGGGTTTCATATTCAACCCCTTTCTTGGTCATTTCAACACCAAGAGTATCATCATTCATATTTGATTCAAACATGGTGTCTTCTTCTTTCTCTCGCCTCTACATGATGTTAGGAGAGAGTAGGGACACTATAAAGGTGGTAATTTGCATATCAACCCTATATTTCGGGTAAATTATAATTTGTACCAAAATTGGTGCACAATGCACTAACATTATTCAAACAAGCTGCAACTTGTAATTTAGGCTTTCCATAAGCCACCACCTTGCATCATTCTCTCTCTTATGATGCTAAAACACTTAAGGCATGTTCAACATGTGACATATTACAATATAACTCCTCATCTTGGGTAAATTGCACTTTGGTCCAAAACAAAGGAAAATTGCTGAAACAACATTCAATCGGGACCAAACTTGAAACATAAGGGTATCACATGATAACAAAACTCCTTAGAGGATTATATTAGAGTTCTAAGAAACTTTATTAGCAAAAAAAATAGGGTTACCTCATAACCCAGGTCAGGGTCATTACAAGTTATAAACCCCTAACAAGGATTTCATAACCGAAATCCCAGGTAAAGGGAGACAGATATTATTCATTCATCATACCATCAAGTCTCCACACAACATCTTAATTTTATAGAGATGCCATAGAACTTTGATCAACACAAAGTTCTTCCACACAGGGTTATCATAGAATCTGTCATACATTACACATACTCCATTTTCCTTTTCATTATTGACTATAGAGTCAACTCTGTGTCAGGTAACACTTTTCTTAGTTAGAGAAACATTATACGTATCTTATTTAACTCAGGTGTCAAACCTTACTGATTTGTCACCTTTCTCAACTTACAACTTTATGAGACAAGATTATTGATTTTGGGGAGTCTTCCATACTCCTCTTTTAGTTTAGCATTTCACTTTCAAGGAAAGACCAGAATTATGTTTTGTCACCCTCTTGGGACTACAAGTCTAACCATACATCTGTTGTGCCATTCAATCTACTGACACAACACTAAAATTTCTTATTACTAGTACCAACTATCTCATTAGTTGTACATACTCTTTTCATAAGGGGAGGTTACTTATCAATTAATAACTTTTCTTAGAGGTATCTTTAGATGTTATGTATAAGTTGCCTTAACAGATCTAGATAGGGGTATTCTAAGGAATTATTTTTAGCTTGATAAGCTTTTTCCACAATGATTCTACAATTGTTCCTTCCATTAGTACATCCTTATCAATGTTATGTTTATGCAGAGCATAAATCCCTAATATATGATGTCCATACTATTTTATGTAACTAGACTGATTTCACAGTTTTCCATTCCAAGTAACCAACATAATTAGTCTAATTAGGAGTTATGTTTTTACTTTCCCATACCCCTTGATATTTCTTAGATACCAGAATTCCTTACCTTGGTATCCGTCACATGTGTCAAAATCACATCACATCCTCATCTTTCTTTCATCTTGGGACATAACTTGTTACACATATCTTTATCTTGGAACCAAAGTCCAAGACAAACTGATACTTTTCTAAGTATCCATCAATTGAACATTTTTAACTCATGCACATCAAGTATCATAAAACTCATTTGATTGCCATGTCCCTGAAAAGAAAGAGCACAAAGAAACATATTCAATTGTATTGCACTTAGTATGTGATACAAATGTCCATACCATATTTCCAATTTCATTATACTCACTAGATTGTCTCAAAATGATTACTTGATCATGGTAATCAGAAAGATAACAATCTAAGAGTTCCATACTCACCTTATCTTCAATAGTTGAATACCTGGCCAGGGTATTCAAGTACTAAGATTAGGTAGTATGCACTTTGTTTACTATCATATTCCTTACTTTTCGTATCATCACAAACATAGGAATTAACATTCCCGGATTTTCTCCAGGCATCACTTCTATATCTCATCCTCTTTTACATAGATAAGAGGAATTATAGAACATTTAAAAGAATACTGAACAGAATATAAATTCTAGTTCTCATCATTTCTTTCCTATGTCCCCATAGGACAATCAATAGGGAAATCCATAACAACAATCCTTCTTATGATTATCAGATAACATCAAGATAAGGCATATCAAAATGAAAAAGCTCTATCTGACTGTTACCCCTCGCGGTCATCTACCACTCCAGGTTGACTCAACACATAGAGTCTAGTTGTTTCATGTTGTTACTCTTGCCTTCTTATGTTATTGGGCTGTAACGTTCGTAAGCCCTGTCGAGTCTACCTCGGTTGTTGAGTAATTTCCTCCCTTCTTTTCAAAGAAAAGAGTTTAGTATGCTCAACATGTCCTTACCTATAACATGTCTTATCCTCGTACCATGGTCTTATCGGTCTTATTACAGATGTAAAAACTAAGCCATGGGTTCTTATAGGTGGAAAGTTAGGACTTTTGCCTTTACATAGTGATTACTACCCTGGTGCACTAGGCATTTATTGCACTGGTGGTACCAAAAACGTTGGATTTTTAGAACAACTAGGCAAATGTCTCTAGAATTATAGAGACCTTTCCTTAATTCTCATCTTATTGCCCCTCCTTGGGCATTACCATCACAGATGTACTATCTGTCTATACTTATGGCAGAGTCCATTTTCTTGCCATATGTTAATCTTTCCCACATTTTCCACTATTCTATCGTGACTATGTCATTTAGGACCCCTTATAAAGCCCAACGTTTCAGCATTAAGAACTAATAACCTAGGTTGTAATGCTAGTCTCCAGTCTACTATATGCATCACTATTATCCTAACCAGTCCAATAAGAGCATAAAAACAAGATTCTCTATCCTGATTGGGTCAAGATGGGAATTCTCAGGAACTCATTCTTCTCTTTCCTGATCCCTTGCGCCCTCTCTTGGTGTAACAACATTGCCCTCAACAATGTGTTCCTCGTGTTCTCCAGTCATTTATAAACTTTACCCTTTTTCTGCATAAGCGGAAGTCACTATAGGGTATATTGGAGGACACTAACACCGACTCAACACCTTAGTCCTATGTCTTTGTAGACTCAATGAACCTTAAGCTCTAATACCAAAACTTGAAACGACCGTCGCCAACCCGACAAACAAATCATTACAATTAAGTGGAATTAAACATAAACATCAGATTAACAAAAATCACTAAAAATTAAAACTATTTTACAAAGAGATCCATTTGTAAGAAAAACTCTTACTGAAAGGTCCAAAACCTTATATACATCATTGTTCACATTGTACAACATTAATCATTTCTTCTTGAGGACAACATATAACAATTGCTCTATCAAATCACATACTAGAGCAACATAAAACCTCAAGGCTTACAAGCCAAAATATCAGATTGATCATAAAACTACTAAGTACTAACTCCAAGACCCTAAGAGTACATAGACGACACATAGGATTTCTATCTACAAGACAGGATAGGAAGTACACTCAACCTGAGCTGTCACTACTGCCTCACCTGTTGTTCCTCCTCTACAAAAAGATCTTCACCCCCTCGTGCACATCCACCTAAAAAAATTGTGGATCCCACGGGGTGAGACAATTGTCCCAGCGATAGATATAACTCTCTACCGACCATGTTATTATTGCAAATAAACATTATAAAACTGAGCAAGGGTTCTTTTATATTAACAAGCAGTATTAATCATTGTATGAACATAATAAGATAATCTCCTTTCTTAAGGAGAACATTGCATCTACCCATGGTAGAATTATAAATCGACTATCTTCTTTGCAAGGAATGTAAAGAACATAAATAAAATCTATCAACTAATATGTATAACTTTATTGCACATCAACCAATGTTTTCCGTATTCGATCCTTAAGCAGATATGCTACACGGATGAACATATTTTACAATCACACTTATGCCCTGAGGAGATGAAGCATACCCCGTTCATCTCCAACCGACCACAAACTTCTCACAAGTCGGTACCATACAAGGTCAATGGAAGAGTCGGTTTCCATGGCCTCTTCTTGTCTCGGTCAGTACGAGACCACACATAATTTAGCAGGACATCTGTGTCATCTGCTGGTAGGACATCAAGTGTCAGATGCAAAATAGCTGGGCCAGGGTACATAGGCATCCACACATTTAGAGCTACAGTGTCAACTACACTCTCTTAGAGGAACATATACTAACAACGGTCCCCAGTTATGAAATTACTGAGTCATGGCAACACAAGCACCATACTATGAGCCACGGGCCAGTTCACCATGCTCAACAAAGAGTCTACGACTGAAGTCACACTCGATCCAGGATATGGCATATAGCCAATTTCCCATTCATCTCGGGCTCGTAAGGGGATTAGCTCACACATGGCCATCCGTACTTACACCCCCACATACTCAAAAGTATGCATTCCGGGTTATGCCATGGAGCAACCCATTTTACCATTCAGCAAATCTGGACGCTGATGGATCTATGGTCAGGGCAATGTTTTATAGTCTCTAGTGATATATTTCATGCATTACAACATTCTTTTAGCATCAAACAAGTTATCATTATCAATCACAACAAATGCTACAAAGAAAGGTGGAATACAACTATCACATACTTTTTAAATCTTTAAAACTCATGATACTTGGGATCTCAGTCCCTTATCACATTACTAGGAATTCTCATCCCTTCACATCATCATTATCATGATTACTGGATCTGGGTATTCAAACCCTTAAATCATCACATAACATTGTTACCTCTCTAACAGGTAACCATTACCTCTAGGTCCTCAGACCAAGGTATTCATTTCACTTGTTGTACAAGTATTCTCACGGCTCACAAGGCCATCACACATCTTGTCACCTCTCAATAGGAAAAAAATTATTCACATGGCTCACAAGACCATCACACATCTTGTCACCTCTCAATAGGCAACAACTTATTCACATGGCTCACAAGACCATCGCACATCTTGTCACCTCTCAATAGGCAACAACTTATTCACATGGCTCCCAAAGCCATTAATCATTATACTTGTTATACAAGTGTTTAACATACCTTACAAGGCTTATGCAATAAGAGAAAATGCAACCTTCCCATCATTAGGGTTAGGGTTTCCCTTTATAACCGATTAGGGTTTCATGTTCATATTATTAATCCAAACCCTAATTTATTGCTCCACACTTTTAGGAGCATATATTGATATCATAAGTATTCAATCATACTTATTTATTCTCATCATTTATCATTAAATGATGATCAACACAAGGTATGAGTTCCTCTCTCATCCTTACCAGAGTATGATTACATCATACTTTATTAACTTGGCTTAACTCTTTCTCAAGGTATGTTAGCCTACACTTATCAAAGTGCATTAAACTCATTACATCTCAATGTAACAATTGACATGACATACTTCATGTGTTACTCATCCAAATATATTGAACTCAAAATGCATCAAGGTATATCAACCTTGAGGTGCTGGATGTGATATTTATCATGTCTTGATGTATCACTTGTCTCATCACTTTTATCGTACTTAAGTTCATCAACTTATCCTGTATTAGGGTATTTCCCATCCTAATACTTTATGCACTAGCTCATCACATTTATCATGTAGTGTATGGTCAAAAGTCACACATTTAAATTGTCCAACCGACATTAATTGATATGGACTCATCTTTGGTTGAGGCATTGTTGATATAAGGTTGTCCATTATTCATCACTTTAGGTGTTTCACCTATCATGGTATTAGCCACACCATTACTTGGTGTTACACTAATCACCCCTAAGAGTGTCTTGCCCTCACCTTTATAAGGTGTCTCAGGTTAGAGGTGTGCATATGTTCACCATATCAGGTTGTAGTTGTATAGACACCACCATATCGTGTTGTAGTTGTATAGACACCACCATATCTGGTTGGAGGTGTATGAGCACTCACCATATCGGGATAGAAGTATATAAACACCATTTATATCGGGCTAGAGGTGTTTGTATGTGTTACCCATGTTGTGCATGAGGTATTAAGCCATCACCATGTCGGGCTATAGGTGTATTCAATCACCATATCGGGTGGCTCACCATCTAGGGTTGGCCGTGACGGGTTAGGGTTTGCCATATCGGATTAACTCTTACTCTTGAATACATACCTCATATCGAGCAATAGGGTTTACCTAATTGTTCCTATCGTGCACCATATGTGTGTACTTTATGATACCAGGTTCCAATGATATATTATATGATCATATCGTGTAATAGAACTTGCTATTCTTTACTCATCTCGGGTTACCCAAATTATGGTTTAATATCAACTTACAAGTATACATTTAACCTTGTATCGTGCATGGAGTCTATGCATGACTCCCTATCATGCAAACATATCGTGCAAGCATCTTGTGCAAGCATGTAATGCAAGCCATACCCATATCGGGTTAGAGCTACTTATGTATCTACTTGAACCCGATATCACTTTTACAAAGTGACACCATATTCTTCAAGCTCTAGACCTCCATTATTACAGTTATAGTTCATGGAAACAGGTCTAAGAAACTACTAGAACTCATAATTTCATCAACTATTTCAGGTAATTTCAGAATTAAAAGTAATTCATTAAGTATAGCAATTTAGGTGATGAATAATAACATGGTTGAGTTCAAGTTATATAACCTGCCTTAAGAACAACTTCAAAGCTCCAAGCTCCAAAGATACACGTTCCTAAGGTTGAAGATGACTTTATAAAAAGTCCAAGGCTCGTTCACAACTCCTTCATATACAAGGAACCACCATGGATAAGAAATTGGTGAGGAAGAAAAGAAAGGAAGATCATAACCCTAAAATCATGCTTCAATCCAAGGTTGAAGATGATCATGGCCTCACCTTAGGGTTAAGTATTGAGTTCCTTCTTGATGTAGCACCTTTGCACGATATTCCACCACTTGTGGCCGATATCCCCCTCTCTTGTGGAAAAAAACACTTCACTATGGCCGATATCACCCTAGTTGAGGATATGATCTTGCTATGGGCGATACCCAAGGCCCATGCACGATACCACATCACTCCTGCACGATACAGGAGCTCTATGCACAATACCTTAGGGTAGGAGGGTGGTAAGGGTTGAAAAGTTTCACTAAGGGGTGAAATTAGGGGTATATATACTTGTTGCTCATGAGGAAAGGTAAAAATGAGGTGTCATCAATTTGAGCTAGTAGGTGCCACGTGTCCATGCATGGGTGACACGTGTACATGCATGCATCAACATTTATCTTGACATGCAAAATAGTTGAGGATAACCTAGGGATGAAAATTCGTCCATTACATATCCCTTTGAATAAGATATATCAATTAATTCATCACTTTATTCACAACTTGTCACAACTTTGCTAAGGAAGTTGTAACACGACACACCTCACCTCCTTGAGGTGTTTTGCACGACATGGCCTTTGTGAAGAGTCCATAAAACGACATGAAGCTTTTCCTATGGCTCCTTCTCCGATAGGCACTCATATATAAGCTTTTCAACTTGATACAACTCAAGTTAGGGTTTCATATTTAACTCTTTCTTGGTCATTTCAACACCAAGAGTATCATCATTCATATTTGATTCAAACATGGTGTATCCTTCTTTCTCTCTCCAATACATGATGATAGGAGGGAGTAGGGACACTCTAGAGGTGGTAATTTTCATATCAACCCTATATTTTGGGTAAATTACAATTTGTTTGGTGCACAATGCACTAACATTATTCAAACAAGTTGCAACTTGTAATATAGGCTTTCCATAAGCCACCACCTTGCATCATTCTCTCTGTTATGATTCTAAAACACTTAATGCATGTTCAACATGTGCATTATTGCAATATAACCCCTCATCTAGGGTAAATTGCACTTTGGTCCAAAACAAAGGAAAATTTCTCAAACAACATTCAATCGGGACCAAACTTGAAACATAAGTGTGTCACATGATAACAAAACTCCTTAGAGGATTATATTAGAGTTCTAAGAAACTTTATTAGCCAAAACAAATAGGGTTACCTCATAACCCAGGTCAGGGTCATTACATTCATGTCCATGGAAACCCTTATACATGACACATTAAAGTCTCATAGATACCTCATACTTGACCTCTTCATTTATATATCCATATGTACCCCTTCCCAACACCAAATTTGAAAACTCTTGCTCTCCTTTATTTACTATAGCTTAGCACATCATTCCTACTCTATTTTTCCATGAAGGTGATGTCCCAAGGTAAAATGAGGTGCCTACCTTAGTGAAGAAGGATCCTATGATTCCAAATTTCTCTATTTAGGATTTCTTAAGCTCCTCCTTGGTGATTTTGACCAAAACTAGTAAGTATCATCCTTTCCTTCCCTATTTTGATGTTGTACTTCTTCCTTCCACCTTCATCTAGGTCATAACCAGGGCCTTCCATGGTGAAACCCCACCTCGAACCCATAAACACCTCATTTCCATGTTCCTTTGTTAGGGTTTTCACCTCTAAAGTGGAGAAGGTGCTTCTTGCTCGAGATATTAGATTTGTTAGAGAAACCAGCCTCTCTAAGCTTTGGAACCTTACTTATTGGACCTTTCCACCTTCCCTAGAGGTTCTTTGGATGCCTAGGCTTGACTTGGACTTTTAGACTCTGAAGTTGAGGTATGATGTATCCCCTATTCTTCTATGTTGAGTAATTCACCTATGCTTATTCATTCTCTTTGTCCTATGGACATCAGCCTATACACAATGTATTTTCTTGAAAATAATGGTTCATGTGAACTAACTTATTTAATATTGATCATGTGATGATAGATATTCTTTTGAACTCTTATCTTATTCTTTGTTCATAATGGAACTCTAAAAGATGACATGTGATGTCTTTTGCCCACTTATGAGGTGGATGTATATGTTGTTCACTTATGTGGTGACTAGTTTATATATATTGACTATACTTTCTACTTGCCTCTACATTTAACATGCTATATGATTCATTAGCACTAGATTAGTATAATTGCATTGGTTTTTATGGAAGATGTGTTATTTCCTGCCAAGAAGATGTGATATTTCCTACTCTTTTAGGATGGAAAGGAACCTCATACCTAGGGTAATATGTGTGATTCTAGGCCCATGTTTTATATATTTGCGAAATTGGAAGTATTCATTTCTCTATCAGGTTTCAAGTTTATGATACTTGGCAGCCTTTGTGTTTATATTGTTCTAGGGCTATGTTTATCTCACATGCATGCAGGTTGATGATATGGGGTGTGTGCCCTAATTCTTTACATGTACTTGTGTGGCACAATCTTTATGTTTTATTAATGAAAAGTATTCTTTTGTTATCATATGATTTCAATTCTTTTTATCTTGATACCCATTTGGGTGGTCCTTATCCTTTCTATGGGAAGCCTTTTATATTTGATGTCCTTTATTCCAAATATTTCTCAATTTCCTATTTAGTATGCACATACCAACCTTTATTGATGTCATATATTTTCCCTTCTTGCTGGGGTATGCTTCCAACCGTAGGTGAAGGACTTGGATGATAAGGCATGAAGTTTTGGACTAGCTTAAGGAGTTAAAGCTAGGAGACAAAGTTGTTATGGTTTAGATTTCCCTATGCTTAGATCCTTATGTTGTATCATACATGTAAACCCTTATGGGATATTATGATGTACTTTTGTAATATTTTTTGAAAAAGGAATATAGTCATTATTTTTCTTCTGTTACTATTCTTTAGTTGTTTTAAATACCATTTATTGACGTTTGAAAATTTTGCACCTATTCCAACATACCTTTGAGTCTGTTTGGAATGGATGCTTTATTCTTCAAATTTAAATTTTTTTAGTAAGGGGGTGCACCAACACTCCTTACAACATGGTTTAGGTATGGTTCAATTTTCATAATTTTTTGATGCTTTATCTATTTTCTAGAATTAATATGAGGTTTACATCATCTAAATGCAAAAATTGGAAAATACCTAATATTATAAAATTATAACTTCGTCAAAGTTCATATTTGGTTTCCACATGATAATAGTGTTTGAAACTAATCTTCTTAGACTTGAAATTCATCATATACTAATTATACCATTGACATGAACCCTAAAGTAAGCATGATATAGTAATTTAAAAATCATTAACATTACTGCTTCAATGGTCTGATCTAGTTGTCTTATGATTTAGGGTGCATTTTTATGAGTCTAGGGATATTTTGGTAGATTTATAGGCCAAGGGAACTATTTTTCATGAATTATCAAATATTGTGGAATGAATTAGATTTTTGAAGAGAGAAAATACCTTTCAAATAATTGAACCAGATCTGCTAGGTAGATCCATGATCCCTCTAACCCACTGACCGGACCATGCATAATGGTCACATGTTCTCTCTAACACGTCGCCTGTTTCTCTAATTTGTTCGAGCGTTGCTGTCTAGTGGTACCCCAACGAGCTCTTTCTTCCATGTCTGGCCCTATCATCGCGAGATAAAGCTCCTAAAAGCTTTGTGGTCATTAGGGGCACTGCTACTGGGGATCATCACATCTAGAAGAGATGCAAAGCTCAAAGATGCATCATGGTTGGAAGGGCATGATGGAGCAGGTTGGCGTGAATCAGGGGTTCTTCTCCAACACTCGCCTCACCCCATCGCATATTCAGGATGCTTTGTACTTGTGCTTTGAACTACTTTGAAGTCTTTTCTAGGGACAGATGTGCCCACAAATCAAGCTCTGCAATCATCTCCCCTAGCCGCAGATGACAAACTCTGAGGCTCATGGTCACATAGTGTTGTTCGCAAGCATCCACATGCTTCAATATACCCACCATGTGTCTAGGGGAAGCTTGTTTGTGCCTCGACTTCCTTATGTAATACAAGACCATTGCCATGCTAGAAGAAACTGACATGGGCATCATGGACTTGAGACCTTGCAGTAGTGTGAGGCTAACCAAAAACTCACAGGTGGGGGGGCTGATCCATTGGCTTTTGATCTCATAAATAAAGGTGGAGAGGATGAGGAGAACTAGAGGCCAGTCTCTCTCTATACTTCTCTGTTGGCTAATCAGATCTAGGTTGACCTAACTAATCTTACAATGACTCCTACTAGTCCTTGATCCTAGTATCGGGGGTGCACGAAGACCTATTCATTGACTACCTCCTTAGGGGGTAGGTGTCACAGGAAGCATTGGATGCAATCCCACGATTGTTAAAACCACAAGCAGCCTTTCATAGAACTCAAGGATCAATGCAACCAACTCATCTCAATGTCCACGTGACAAGAACACCTAACATAGATAATCAATTATTTCTACTCAGGTTTTGGATAGATGATTTTAGACCTTAATAACTTCCATTACAAAAGGGCTTTGACCCAGAAAATATGACACAAGATTCCTAATAGTGTATTCCTCCTTACATACAAATTTGGTCTCCAAAATTCATTATTTGGTCTTTCAATTAATATATTGCAAATGGGTACATATATGAGTATATTAACCTTATACGATACATCGATTTACTTCTAACATCATCAACACAAGTTCAACTTACTTATTATGGGCATGATGCATCACATGTTTCAACATTTAGTCATATGAATCTGTGCACACTTCATTGGGTAATTACCACCATATGTCTTCAAAATTCACTACTAACTAGTGTTAGTCATATCCATGTACATAAATCAATCACCTTTGCTATTATTATTGAACTTGTAATGACATTTATAGTCATACTTGTGGGTCAAAAGAATCCATTCTTGAATAAATGTCACACTGACTTGGGATTAACCGACCAATATTATCGTTGGACCTCAAATATTTTATTAGTTATATAAACCCTAAAATTTGAGTCATCACATTTGAGGTCACATAGACACACTTGGATATCCCCTGATTGGGGCTTGTTTCTCAATTCTCTAGACTTCATAACATGAAAAGAACTAATTTCATGTCAATCATACTCTTGATCTACCCACACAAGATGGAAGATGATATGCCAGGGTTGATTGGGTTTTTTTGAGGAGAGTTTTGATAAGTCCCCTGGGCATAAAATTCGGAAGAAAGGGGGGAGAAGAAGGCATGGCATAAACTTGTTCCATGATCTCTCTTCTATTCGAATCAAGACCTTATTGGGATACACTTATTTTACTTGCCTCTCCTCTATTGGACTCGAGACTTTTATTGGTTGTAGTGAGATTGAAGACATGTTTTTTTGGGCTCATTGGCCTCTTTCATTTATTCCATGTCTGTAGAAGAAGAATAAAGGGAAAGTACATACTTTTTCTTTATTTTTTAGGGAAGGGATTCCACCTAAAACTTAGGGTTTGGCATAGAATGGGTTTATATTTTCCTTTTTAGATGGAAAACAGATATGAAATGGTGGAAAAAAGTGGGAATGGCTTGAGCTTCTTCATTTTATTGCTATATTGGAATCAGATCATCATATTATATCCATTATTTCACTTAATGAAAGGTAGAGAAGTGTTTAATAAATTTTGGTGTAAGTCATATCGGAGTCACGTGAGGCTTGACCTTTTTGACTCTTTTTACTTATTATCATTTCCAAGGGAAAGGAATGATCAATTGTTGTCCTTGGGGCTCTGATCCGTTGAAGACATGTATGATCCTTAATATTTTACTTTTGCATGGGCTAGCTCAAGGAAAAAGGAGATATATCTTTTATATATATTTCTCATTTTTCATACAACCTAGTAGCCGACTAGATAAAGGCTACGACTCACACATAACAAAACAATTGAAAAGATAAAAATAAATAGAAGAAGTGAATGAAAATAACATTGTTGAAAGAAGATAATTGGGTGGATTTGAATCATACCACCCACCCCTCTCCGTACTTAAACCCTTGATTGTACCAAGTAAGGCTAAGTCAGGATGGAGGGGAAGAACTAGTAGGGTATGAACATGTTGTTGTGTAGTCACACCACAAATATATTGATAGTGGATCCAGGAACAGATGTTCAACTCCTTCTTCATAGTAGCTCATGGACTAGGCTGAATAGCCTCAACAAGGGATGTGCCATTTTTCATGAGAGCACTGCATAAGATATATATGATTTAGTTGGTGGCTCTATCATTGTAGTTGTCTCTCAATGTGGCATTGTGACATTGCCACCTGCCCAAGAAAGAGTTGCAGCATATGAGGTTACATTTCCCATCAGAATCTTCCCATTTACTCTTAGTACCTCTATGGTGATATTATTGGCCCTCTTTCTCAAAGCATTCAGATAGCTTTTCTGGGAAATCGTTCGAGGGAGAAAAAGGTACTATATTGGCATGATAGAAGCACTTGATTTGTGTTGAGAGATCCTCAAGTTTGTAGGCTATGTTTGATGAGGAAAATTGTGCATGAATGGGTAGTGTTAGCTGAGCCAAGGATTTGTCAAAGATGAAATCATAAGTGTCTTGTTTGATGCCTAGATATAGAAGTTTCATTGATACATGATAGGAGATAAAAATCAGGTGTTGGTTTCCCTTCAGTTGAAGGGCCTTGTGTCATATGCATAGGAATCCCATGGAAGGAGCAATAGTTGATACCAAACCACCTTGATTGAATTTCCCACTTATGTTATGGGAGATCTATAGCCCATAGGACTCAATAAAAGCACTCCCCCAATTAAAGGGGTGGTGATTAAGATTACACTATAGGGCATAAAGGTTAGTAGTTGTAATGACACATGATTGGAGTCTCTGCATAAGATTGTGCATGAAAGAATCTGATAGATATATTGGATCATATGACTATGTTTCATCAATTCCATCATCTTTTCAAACCTGGAGCATGATTTACCAGTGATCCCCCCCCCCAAAAAAAAACCCTCTACATTGTAGTCTGGATGATGATTATGATCACGGTGATGAAATTAGGAATCCATTCATCCTAGACTTGGCAAAAGATAACAATTGTTGATAGGAGCTAAGATTGTGGTTTTCACCGAAGAGTTGAAATGTACAACTCAACTTCCCATTGCTATTTTCTATTTCTTAAATAAGGCCAAGAACTCCATTGTTAGTGCAGGGAAGACTGGACATGTATAATACATGAAAGAGTGAATCTTTCTTTAAAAAAGGGAGTCATCTAGAGGACCTTGGATTCCTAACTTTGATAAGGTGGCATTACAGGGCCACCGTGGGAGAGTTACTGTGACCTTCTGGATGATGTCATGATAGTGACAACATTCTTTAGTCAAGAATGCATAATGTGTACCAAGAAGCAGGCGATGCTCTCTTCTATCAGCGATCAGGATGATGTAGTCAAACTTGGTGATGCCCTTGATACAAAGGGGGTCGTTTGGCCTTCCTATGGCATTTGGTCGAGTATTTCAAATTCATCATCCAAGGGACCAGGGTAGTGATGACTCACGACAGTTGGGGATGCTTGTCGGGTAACATATCATAGGCTATGGTGTTGCAGCTATAGGCGACGCCAGAAAGCAACCTTTTTACTCCCCTGGACCGATTTGAATTTCTCATCTATCTTGATGTGTTCGGTCTTGTCCAATCTTAACATGACTTTGGGATCCCCGATTTAAGGTTTTCTGGGTGATGAGGGGAGTTCTTCAATCACCTAGCAGCAACATCAATTCTCTATATGCCAAGAAGAATTTGAATTTCCAATTCTTAGTGGTGTGGTTAAAAAGACATAGCCACTTTTCAGTCGGACATCTTTCAGTGAGTTAGGTGGCTTGTTAGATGAAGTGTCCATTAATGTTAGGGTTAAACCCCCCCTCCTCTCTCTCTTTTTTTTGAACAGTTCGACTGTAAAATAGGAAAGAAACTATGATAGTAAAATTCTAGTTGCCTCCCAGAAGCACCTTGTTTTTAATATTGTTTGGCTCGACATAATGCCGATGTCGTCTCCCTTTGTGTCTAGCCTACATTTTTAAGAAAAGGAAACTAAAAAGATTCATAAAAAGGTAACTTAGAAGATTAAATCTTTCTTAAGGTAAAAGAAGTAAAAATGAACTAAAAAGG
The DNA here is from genome assembly GCA_963693085.1 of Alisma plantago-aquatica. Lineage (NCBI taxonomy): Eukaryota > Viridiplantae > Streptophyta > Magnoliopsida > Alismatales > Alismataceae > Alisma > Alisma plantago-aquatica. The sequence goes on from OY856412.1 coordinate 1,388,268,120, forward strand.
TGAATGGGTTGCCTTCTAGAAAGTGTCATGGCTTAGTGACATGGACCTGACCCAATGAGCATTATTGAGGATTGGGTAATGGTAGAAGGATTTTTCATTCTTTATCATAACTAGGTATTGCTTCCCGAGGCTTATGTCTAACTTCTTGAAATGTAAAATCATCGATAGTCATATATTTCTTAATCCTCTAGACGTTCACAACAAAATCACCTTTGAAATTATCCCATAAAACATATGTGACATGAGGGTAGACATGTTTCACCACATATGGTCCATACCATCTGGTTTTTAATTTTCTTAGGAACAATCACAATCTTGAATTGTGAACTAGGACAATGTCTCCCACTCTGATATACTTTCTTCTTATGTGATAATCATGCCAAATTTTAGTTTTCTCTTTGTACATTGTGCACTTTCATAAGATGACATCTTGAGTTCTTCTAGCTCTTGGACTTGCAACAGGCGGTTTTCCTTGGCAGAAAATATGTCAAAGTTAAGGGATTTTATGGCTCAACTGGCCTTGTGTGATCCATTTCCACTAAGAGGTGACAGGATTTTCCATAAATCAAAGGTAAATGTGTTGTTCCTAGTGGTTTTTTGAAAGCAGTTCAATAGGCTCATAAAGCGCCACTGAGTTGCAAGGCCCAATCTTTCCTCATCCTGATCACGCTTTTTTTCAATATGGATTTGATCTGACAGTTGGACACTTCGACTTGGCTGCTTGTTTGAGAATGGTAGGGAGACCCTGTCCTATGATTTACCCTGTACTTCTTCAATAGTGACTCAAATTTCCTTTTAGAAAAATGAGACCCCCCTTCTGATATCGTGATCTGTGGTATCTAAATCTAGGAAATATAATATCTTTGAAACATTTTGATGACATACTTTGAGTCGTACAAGATTATTGGGATGATTTCAACCCATCTGGAAATGTAGCCCACTGCTACACGGATGTACAAGAACCCAGATGAGGGAGGGAATGACCCCACATAGCCAATGCCCCAAATATAGAAATTTTTTAGTTCTTGCCATTGCGTGAGGAGCAACTGATCTCATCTAATTATTTTTCCCAATCATTGACATTGGTCACATAGGCGAGTGTGGGCATAGGAATCCTTAAAAATGGTTGGATGATAGAACCAACATTGTAAAACTTTGGTGATAGTTTTCTAGATAGACATATGTCAACTTGTTGGTCCAGAGTGGCAATGCTATAGGATATCCTTTGATTCTTCATGTGTGATGCATCGTTGGTAGAGTCCATCTGCACACAACTTAAAGATAAATGGTTTATCCTAGTAGAATTTCCATACATCCAGTATGAATTTCTTATTACTTTTTCCTTTAAATTCCAGGTGAATGATCCATCCAGACAAGTACTTAACATAGTCAGCATACCATGGCAAATTTACCTTGAGTCTCATTAGGTGGTCATCTGGGAAAGATTCATTAATGGTTGTTGCTTTATCATCTTCATAGATGAGTCAGCTCAAGTGATCAACAAAATCATTCTTGCTTCTTTTCTTGTCCCTGATTTCCACTTCAAATTCCTATAGAAATAGGATCCATCGAATAAGCCTTGGTTTCACATTTTTCTTTGACAAAAAATATCTGAAAGATGCATGATCAGTGTAGACTATGACATTGGATCCCATTAAATAAGAATGAAATTTATGGAAAGCATACACAATGACTATCATCTCTCTCTCTATATATTTTGGTATTGTGTTTCACTTTGGCGAGGGTCTTTGAGGCATGATAGATGACCTGATGTTTGTTGTTAATGCATTGTCCTCAGATATCTCCAACCCCATAATCACTTGTCTCACACATAATTTCAAAGGTTTGTGAACAACCGGGGGCACAAATTATAGGGGTAGTGGTGAGGGCCTTCTTTAGAGTAGAGAAGCTCTTCATGCACTCTTCATTTAAATTAAGTTCAACTTCTTTTTGCTAGAGATTGGTGAGAGTTTTTGCAATATTTGTAAAGTGACATATGAATCTTTGATAAAATCCAGTGTGGTCAAGAAAGGCATGAATCTCCTTCACAGATGTAGGTGGTGGTAGCTTTTATATCACTTCTACCCTGGATGGATGGACTTCAATTCATTGGTTGGATATTTTATGACCCAAAACAATACCTTCATGTACCATGAAGTGATTTTTACCAGTTTAGAACTAGTTGTTCTATTTCACATATGGTAGAAAAGTGGCTATATTGTCAATGAAATTAACAAAAGAGTCCACATAAATAGAGAAATCATCTATGAAGACATCCAAAATAGATTCTGTAAGACCCAAAAAGATGGCTTCCATACATCCCTACAAGGTTGTTGGGGCATTGCAAAGACCAAACGACATGCATCTGAAAGCATATGTTCCAAATGGTCAGTTGAAAGTGGTTTTCTCTTGGTCGTTGGGGTGGATGGGATTTTAGTAAAACCCGGATTACCCATCCAGATAATAGAAGTAATCTTGATGACCAAGTCTCTCTAAAACCTGATCTAGACATGGAAGTGGATAATCATCCTTTCTGGTCACCTTGTTAAGCTTACTATAATCAGTGCACATTCTCCAACCTATAACAATGCGTGTAGGGATGAGTTATCCTTGACCATTTTTTATGGTAGTGGTTCCACCTTTCTTTGGTATTACCTAACTATGGCTCACCCATTGAGAATAAGGGATCTGATATATAATCCCGACGTGTAGAAGTTTGACTACTTCTTTCCACATGACTTATTTTATATTGGGATTAAGCTTGCATAATGGGTTTGCATGAGGGTTTGTGGTCTTCTACCATAGGTATCTTGTACATACATAGAGTCATGCTGACTCCACTAAGGTTACTCATGTGATATCCCAAGGCATTCCTCCTGCTCTTTAGCATGGTCATCAACTTGTCTTCTTCTTCGGTGTCAAGCTTAGATCTAATTAGCACTGGGAATATGTTCCCCTCATTGAGGAATTTGTACTTAAGCCCTTCAAGTAGAGTCTTCAATTTTGGAGAGGTTTATACTGATACCTCACTGGCAATTTCTTCTTCCTTCCTCAGATCTTTAAATGTTTTGGTGGCTCCATCTTCCATTTCTGCAGCATCTAGATGCTCAAGGTACATGTATACTTGAGAATTTCCTTGGCTTGTGTCTTCACCATCCAATTTTATCTTTAGGGGATTTTCATCAAGATCTTATCTCAGTTGACATTCTAGTAAGAAGACTTCTGTAGAGAAATTGGGGGCCTTCAAGCCATCGGAGACTCAATATTCAAGAGTCCCTTTTCCTAGGTGTAGGAGTAAAGTTTTGATTTTAACATTGATTAGGGATCATACCGTGGCTAGAAAAAACCTCTTAAAAATAAGCAATTATCAACTATCTTCTTTAGTGCTCATGACTACAAAATCAAAAGGGATGTACATGTTCTTCAACTTAATAAGAACGTCTTCTATTATCCCAAAGGCTTTGTCATGGATGCGTCAACCAATTGAATTCTCATGGTTGTTGGAAAAAGGTTGGTGAACCCTAGAGGATGGCATAAAGTAGATGACATAATTGATACACTCACACCTAGATCAGAAAGTCCCTTGCGGAAAGTGTTATCTCTAATGAAACAATCTATCCCAAATGAGCCAAGATCTTTTTGCTTTTGTGACATCTGGTTCTAGACTATATTAGAGGCCATCTATGTTAGATTCACAATCTCACATTCCTCAGTCATATACTTATGAATAGAAGGCTCTTCACATATTTGCACCAGGTCAGCATATCAGCCGATGCATCAAGGAATGGGATGTCAATATGGAGCTTCTTTATAGTGTCTTTAGATTCATGAATATGTCATCCATCTTGGCCTATTTGAGTTTACCCATATAGGGTACAAGATATTTATAAATAGGTACATCTAATGTTGTTGATGGTCCTTCATATGTGTTAACTGGTGCTGTCACGGTGGATGAGTTGTTACTAGTATCTTACTAGGCTGGCGTCATAGGGAGATCTGGTGTTCGAGCATCTACTGGACTGACCACCGATTGGTTATTTGAATGACTCGGGGCCCCGACTTGGGTGCTTCCATCTTCACAAGGAGGATCTAGTGCAACAGTGGAGTTCAAGGGTGTGGAGTACACATTCCTAGACCTCGTTATTACTGCATTCAATATTTCCAGATGTTTGGGGTTGTTCTCCAATTGACCCGTGATTGTCCTGTTGGGGGTTGTTGACTAGACGTCAGTCGAGCGATCTGTGACTCTAATGCTTTTTGATTGGCTTTGGCATTGGCTAGTTGAGTCTGGTATGTTGCCATTATCTGCTAGAGAATCTTTACTAGATCTTGTATCGGTCCTGATTTCAATCATAGTGGCGGGTTCTGATTCAGATTCTGATAGTACTATTGCTACTAGTAGTTTCTAGTTGGGAAAATTTCCTTGATTGCGCGGGCTAGTGAAGTTTGATGACCCTCTCGCTTGAGTAGCCTATAGTGGGGTCTTTTGAGCGAGACTATCGACTCCAGTTGGAATTCCATACTGGAAACCCAGGTGGTTTCGAGCCTTCTTCGGATTGTAGTACTCTTGCCCTTTGATAGTATGGATAATACTTATGTCCGCAACTTAGATGACTATATATTGTTTCTCAACCTCATGTTCATGGAATGCAATGTACAATTGCTAGCTGCATGGAAGAACTCACAAGATGGCACAATTATTTATACCTGGGTTGTCTAGTTGTTCCTCTCATATGCATGGAAAGTTTTTTCAAGCTTATCCTACCTAATGCTATGTTTGGTATGCGGTGAATGAAGGGGAGGTGAGGGGAGAGTAGGTGAAGAGAAGGGAGGGGAAGGGAAGGGAAGGAAGGGGAGGGGAGGGGACACTTATTTTAGTCTATTTGGTTAGCATGGGGAGGGGAAGGGGAGAGAACATAAAAAACATGTCACTTTTTAAATAGGTCATATTGCCACAAAAGGTTACATACACCACACACATATTAATGCATAAAAAATCAAGATAAACTAAACTCAAATGTCTGGTGATCAAAATGAAACTATCCATATAATTATTTTGTTAATGAATAAGATACACTTCTCATGTCTAACATCATTGAATTCTAGATTTTAGGAGATTGGCAGCATATCCATCAATAATTTGTAACCATCTTATGACTGGAAACCAAAAAATTGCCAGCTAGATGACTCTGAAGGCTATATGCGAATGAGTGTGTGAGTAGATTGGTATCTACTCACACACTTGTTCTTTAGGAATTTTGTTGAATCTTGCTATTTGTCCTCTGATCATGTAAGTCATCGAGGGTGGATAAAATTTGTCCTAAAATTGGCTTTCCAAAACTTCCCATGTTCTGATCAGATCTCCTCGAGGGGTTCTATATGATTCTCTAGCTTTATCACTCAAGGAGTATTTGAAGAGTTACAATCACATTGTGTCATCAATGGTGCCAGCTGGCTTCATCATCGAGCAAAGGCTGATATATTTAAGGAGATGTTCTCAACAGTCATCTCCAATCCTTCCAATGAAGGCAAAATTTTGCAAAAGTGTGAACCATTGGGCCCTGATCTCGATCATATCTCCTAGAGGTTGGACTAGATGAGTTAAGTTGGTGGCTTTTGGGACAGAAAAATCCCTCAACTCTTTGGCATCTTTTGTGGCTTGGAAACTTCTAAGCTTGTCTTTAGTTTGACTTCTACTTGTATCCCAGCTTCTACAGTAGTAGTTCTCGTTGAGCCGTGAGGAACACTTCAATTCACACTTGAATAGCCGCCTACGCAACTACTGCGCCTGCCATGATTTTCTCCTTATGAAGTATTTTGAAAGTTCTCTCAATTTTGGGATCAAACAATAATATGGAGTCAATACTTTTGGATCTTCACATATGCTAGGAGTACATGAAGAAGAGCAGAATGATAGTGAGTCGATGAGTAGAGTCATAGAGAATTTTCACTAATATCAAGAATAAAAAGAAAAACCCTAATTATACCTGATCTTTTAAAAATATATAACTTTCATTGTCCCCAACAATGGCACAAATTTTTTATGGGGATCCAAATGCCTCACCAGTAAAAATCCTAAGGGAAATACTCTCAGGTTTAACCGAAAGTTGTGCACCAATTCCCCAATTCACACAAATGGAACTTGTATTGCAGTATACTTAAGGATCGAACCCAAAGAATAACCTTTTTAAATAGTTATATAATTCATAAGTTTTTAAGAGTAATATTTATCACTGAGAAAGTTGGTTTATTGATTAAGCTATTTTTTTTAAAAGGCAACAAAGATTGAGGAAGTAATTAAATGATCGTACAAGGACTAGGGCATGGACTTTCTCTTGCCAAATCATACGTAATTATTCTAACATGTTATGACTCCTAAATAACAATTTACTAAATAGATTCTTAGCTACTACACCCTCACAGGATACATGTCATTGCATGGATTAAACTCCCTTAGAACCGACCAGTCTCAGTGTCTAAGTTCCTATTTTATCTGATCAGACTTCCTAACTACATCCATCCAATCTCGACATGTTGACATATCGTAACCAATCACCTCACATCCCTTACTGACACTTTAAGGGGATAAAAAGATTGTTCTGAAGTTTTGATCATGATTACATCAACATGTACATCGACAATTATAACATACATGCAAAACAAGTGATCAATTAGCAAGGCAGGGAGATAAATAGAACGTTACTTTATTTAGAAATAGCATTGATGAGTTTAGATACATGCTAGAACAAAATACAGGTTGTTGGAGGTAGTCCCCATGCCCTAGCATGAACATCTACTCGCTCATGGTGAGTGACAATAATGATGAGCTAGAAAGAACAATGGAGGGAGCCATGACACCTGGTATAGGAAGACCAATCTCTCCTCTACGACCTCTGCCTCCTTGCTCCTCACTAGGTTTTGCACTGTGAAAAAATTTGGCTTCTAATTATCAATTAGATACCCTTAGAATGAACAACAAGCATTCCCTTTTATAGGTGCATTCATTACTTCCAAATCCCTAATTTTAGACATTTGTGGTCAAAAATAGCTAATTGCATGGCCCATACTTAGTCCACCAGGTGACTTGCATGGGTTACTCAATCGGGACCACACATCTATTTTCCAGTAGACTAGTAGTTGAATCGGTATTGGATGGATGTGGAGAGCGCATGCCATTATAGAAGAATGTGAGAGACTTCGGGAAGAGAGAGACTCAAGTCGGGTGATTGGCGATGCTGGTCACCTAACTGGATGATTAATAGGCAGACACTAGAAAAGTTCTGGGGCCTTCCTTCCCTTATGGTATGACATCTTGAGAGCTTGATTATCCTTCTAGGCAATGAAGTGTATATTTGGTTGTTTTTGCATAAAAAGTATATAAAATGCATCAAAGTATTGAAAAGGAAAGATAATTGCAGTTAAGTAAATCTAAGACCAAAACTAAGGAAAGAAAACACAGCAATCCCTAAAAAGCGAATAAAATTGTATACAAAGACATATATAAATATACTCATTAGTGATCTTTAGACCTGAAGTTAATGTAGTAATCACATGTTATTATGTGTACATTACCACTAGCCCAATGTGACTCTGAAGAACGGTTGCTAGAAAGATGGTGATTAGGTTCACTATAATACTTGTGAGATATTGTTAGTGATGAAGATGGGATTTGTCCCTCCTTTGGAGTGATATCCTAGACGCATGATAAGAAATTCTATGGAAATGCATGTCCTTGATCATGCTAGTTGATATATTATATTAAGCTCCAAATATCTTGAATAGTCTTCTCTTGTTCAAGGAACATAACTCGAAAGATAATAGGATGACAATTCCATGACTCAATCTATGTATTTGTGACAAAGAGATGATATGGTTACTAGAACACTAGTCATAATACTAGGTAGAAGTCATTCTCTAGCTTCTTCAAGTTTCTTTGGTGGCAATGTAGTCTTTCTAGGTACCAATCATGTCTGTGAAATCATAGTATGGTTTTGGAGCCTACAAGGTCATACACATAGGATGCATAGGGTAGGGGCATACTCTCAGTCATATGATTACCAAAAGGTTTTGGTTATTAATTAAATCATTCATAAACCCACTAGAATGCCAGTTGACTGATTGGAAATGTGACGATTACAATTCCAACATACTTTCCATGATGATTCCATTCATATGTGTGCCCTTATATCAAAAATATGTCAAGAGGGAAAATATGAGGATTGCTGATCATCATGTATATTAACATAATCTAGATCATGTCCACAAAAATCATATCAAAATGTTGCACAAACAATCATTCATAAATGGAATAAGATATTATATTTGCATGAAAAAAATTTTAACGACAAATACAAAACAAGCATATAGGATAGACTACCTCCTATACATCAACTAGGAATGCAAAAGAAAGTAATTATGCAAGAGAAGTGTATAGAGACATATCATCATCATCATCATCATAATCATCATTATCATCATCATCATCATCATCATCATCATCATCATCATCATCATCATCATCATCATCATCATCATCATCATCATCATCATCATCATTATCATCATCATCATCATCATCATCATCATCATCATCATCATCATCATCATCTAAGCCTCAATCCCAACTATGTAGGGTCTGAAAACATGGATCCTTTATTTTCATTCAGCTCCATCTTGGGAAATATTCTGGTTGTGATGTAGAGATTCAAAATCTCTATTCATAAGATCTTTCCATGTATTTTTTAGAAAGAGAAATACATCTATTCTAAATCCTCCAATAAGATTTATCATTGCTTTCATGTAGTTTTGCTTCAATCATAGATTCTTTAGACCTATAAAATAAGTGAAACAATGAACTACGTGGGTATGAAAATACATACTAATAAGCTTGTGGAAGTAAAATATATTGAGAAAAAATAAATACTAAGGAAAACCATTGTTTATGGAAAAAATTAGGTGAACACATGTGGTAGATGTCTTTTGATGTGATTGCACTACTAAGTGTGTAAGCCACTTATAACTTATACGGTGGGCCCTTGCCTCCCCTTGGGCTATGGAGTTGTGTTGACCTTAATTTTAGAGAGGAGAGAGAAAGAGAGAGAGAGAGAAAAAAAAATCTCACTTAGTAGGTACAATCCACTTCTTCATTTATGTTTTTGATATTATGGTAGAGATCATCATATTATAAATACTTGAAATCCACAAAACATTCACAACTAAGGCATGTAATATCTCATACTTATTTTGTACAAGAAAACTAGTCTTACACTTATATTTCTCATGTTCCGAATTTTATCAAATCTTGATTCCAAGATAGTCTATTGTAATGATTTATATTGATTACCCTCAAAGGAAGATGAGGGTACATCATTATTATTAGTCCTTGTGACCCTAGACTAGGGTTTTAACTAAGTTGGTCTCTTTATGCTCATCTTATAATTGTATCATAGATTATTTGTTAAGGTCATCTTATTTTATAGTTGTATGGTTAGTTCAAGGTTAGGTATAGCACATGAATATCATTTAGAGAGAAGCATTAATAGTACAGTTTCTAAGATGTTTAGATCGTCATTGATTACTTCATGAAGGTACACAATATCTAACAATAAGAAAGATATAATTAGGTTTTATAAATCGAAAATTACTTATATTAGATCATGAGTTTCATTTTCCATCATTTTTAGATAATGAAAAGATAACCAAATAATCAAGTAGGGCTCTATTCTATAAATTTTGGAATGGGGGTGGGATCTAGGTCATGTTGATATTTTTTGGATTCCTTCAATTTTTATGATGAAAATGGTATATATATGTTGTCTTATGATGTTCCTATGATTTGATAATTTTTTTATAAGATAATTTGGTCTATTTAGTAAATGGACAAGGAGGAAAATACTAACTGTGGTGGAAGGTCTGGGTTGGACCAGCTGGGTCTAGGTTTCAGGTCATTTCATGCTCTTTCCCTTCCTAGAATACCAAACGGTCTACTTGCTAGGAAACTAGTGATTGGTCCTTAGAATACAACTGGTGCCAGATCAGTCTCCTTCTCCCTTCATTGTTGCTTGCTTGAGCAGCCTAGTAAAGGTCCAACATGCCCTATCTTTGGCTTGGATGTTTGTCTTGGCAACATGAGGTTGTTGGATCCTTCATGGAATTACCTATCTCAGTCTCGTAGATGAGGTCTTCGACCTCCTAGAGTTCATGGATCATCTCCTCAACCATCTCGGGTGAGAACCTACGTATGGGTTCCTGGATGTGGATCTTGGGGCCCGAGGTGGAATGTCAAGGGGACTCATGGGATATGGTCTTCTTTTCGGGTCACTTGCCCTTGTAAAGATGGTTGAAGAACCCACCTCAAGATCCTCCTTTAGACATGATGGTAGGGCTATTGGAGAGTGAAGAAATTGTATTGTAACATAAAACTATACTTTTGTCCATAGAAATGATTGGTTGACTCAGCCAAATAGGCTGTTGAAGATCGCAACTACTATTGTCAAAGTTGCCATTTGGGGCGGGTGAGATGATGGCTTGTGATTTCAAATGCCCAATTGGAATTAAAGGTGAAGACAGGATGGTTGGTTGGTTAAGGAAAGGGGCACTGGAGATGGTTGGTTGGTTGGATAGGTGAGATGGATGGTTGGATGTGCCGAGTGGGTGGATGGAGATGGGTGTGCTTGGGGTGTCAGGGTGGCGGAGAAGAACCACTGCTGCATATGGTAGCTAGGGCAATGAGGGAGGGGACACTTATAGATATGAGAAACCCACCCCCAAGTCGACTTGTTGTATAGGCAATTTCATGTAGAGAAACAACCATTTGGGGGACTCAATAGATCCATGGGTGAGTCTTGGGGAGTGATGTGGATAGTTGACCTCCCATGGTCGCTGGGTGCTTTGAAGCACACATCATGGGACTGAGCCGACCATTTCGTTGAGCACAATGATTGGTTGAGTTTTGGTGGGCGGTGTTGCATCGTTTGAAATTCAAAACTGCCACTTAGTTTGGATGGTTGTCTTGATTTCTGAGCCGATCGTTTCACTGCATGAAACGATTCACCTATTTTGAAGCACCCATCTTTTCTCTATGAGACGATGGGTTGGGTGACCAACCGAATGTGTCATCCCTTTTTTGATGGAACTAATCTGAGTTAGAAACTGAAACAAATGTTAGCTAAATCAAATTTAGAGGAAATAAGATAAATTTGAAAATAGAGAAAAGTTGGGTTGCCTCCTAAAAAGCACCTAGTTTTATTTCGAAGGCCTGACTCAGTAAGTCATTGGGCCGATTCTGGCTCAAGGTTTGCAGGGGGTGGAAGATCTTTTAAGTTGAGGTATTCAAGAAGGAAGAGTTGATGTTCTTCAGATGCTACAAAATCCACAACGGTGGTGTACTATTTTATCATATGCTCATTAACTTTGAATTCACCATGCACTTTATCCCAAAGGAGAAAAGGCCATGTGGATAGGTAGACTTAACAAGGTAGTGTCTGTACCATCTAGATTTGAGTTTTCTAGGGAAAATCCTTAACCTGGAGTAATAGACTAGGAACTGATCACCTTCCTGAATATCATTACTCTTAATATGACCATCGTGCCATAATTTGGTTTTGTGCTTATAGATCTTGGTATTCTCATAGGCTATCATTCTGAGCTCTTCTAACTCCTACATTTGAAGAAAATATTTTTTCCTACTGTAGATAAGTCACAATTTCAAGTTTTGGATGGCCCAACTAGCCTAACGTTCAAACTCTATGGGTAGATGGCAAGACTTGCCATAAATCAATCTAAAAGGAGATGTGCCTATAGATGTTTTGTAGATAGTTTTGTATGGACACAAGGCATCTTTAATTTTGAAAGCCCAATGTTTCCTAGTACTATTGATAGTCTTTTCTAGGATGGACTATATTTGCCTATTCACAACCTCAACGTGACCACTAGCTTAAGGGTGGTAAGGAGATGCAACCTTATAGTGGACCTCGTATCTTTCCAGCAAAGATTTAAAGCTTTACTCTAAGAAATGAGAGCCCCCATCAAAAATTACGATACAAGGTATCTCGAACCTAGGGAAACTGATATCGTTGAAAAGATTCTTAATTGATTTGGAGTAACAAGTCTTGGAGGGGATGACTTTGGCCCATTTTGAAATGTAATCTATATATTAAAGGATCCCATATAATCCACTCCCCAGACATCAATGATCTCTATCACTTTCCTAGAGGTCATGGGAGTTTGATCTCTCTTAGAAATGTTCCCAGGCCTTTGGCATCGATCATAGGTTACAAGAAATTCATTTTATTATCAAAATATGGTGGGGCAAAAGAAACCAGATTCAAGAATTTTCCTAACCATTTTCTGAGGACTCATGTGCCCTCTAGTGGGTTTAGAATGACATTGCTCTCAGTAATTTTTCTACTATAGAGACCATATGCACACAGTCTAAATAGATATGGGTCATCCCAATAATAGTGCTTAACATTATGTAATTTTTTCTTTAATACGTCCCTCGAGCCAGGATGTAGGACACCTATAGGAAGATATTTTACATAATATGCAAACCATGGATATTGGGATTGTATTTTAGGAAACCTATCATCGGGTAGATAATCATGAATGGGAATGTTATCATCATCACAAGAGATTAGGAAGCTAAGACGGTCAGATACAACATTCTCATAACCTTTCTTGTCAAGGATTTCTAAATAAATCCTATAGTAAAAGGATATAACAAATGAGATGTGTTTTGGCATCCTTTTTGGTCATTAAGTATCTGATGGCCGCATGCTCCATGTAAGCAATCACCTTGGACCCAACTAAGTAAGACTGGAACTTATCAAAGGCATAGACTATGGCTAACATTTTGTTCTTGGTAGTAGTGTAGTTCTAACGTGCATCATCTAGAGTTTTGGATGCATAGTAAATCACATGTTGCTTCCTGTCAATATGCTATGCAAGAATGGAACCGACAACATAATCACTAGCATCACACATGATTTAAAAGGGAAATTACCAATCAAGAGCATGGGTTATAAGGGTGGAGATGAGAGCATCCTATAGACAAAGGAATCTGGTCATGTAAGCACAATTAAAGATGAAGGGGGCCATCCTTCTAGAGAAGGTTGGTGAGAGGTTTGGCTACTTTCAGAATATCACAAATGAATCATCGATAGAATCATAGTGCCTAAGAAAAGAACGAATGTCTTTGATAGAAGTGGGAAGGGGGAATTTTGGTGATCACTTCAATCTTGGATCTATCTTCCTCTATGCCTCATTAGCTAACTTAATGTCCCAAAAAATACCTTTTTTTCACCACGAAGCGACATTTTTCCCAATTTGAAATGAAGTGTGCTTCTTCACACTTTTATAGAACCAAAGATATGTGCTTAAGGCATGAGTCAAACCAATCTCTATAAATGGAGAAAGCATCCATAAACATGGTCATGACAATATCGATTAACCCAGTGAAAATAGTGGAGATGCACTGTTAGAAGGTGGCTGGGGCATTACACAACCTAAAAGGCATCCTCATAAATTCATATGTGCCAAACAAGAAAATGAACGTCTTCCTGATTGTCAGGATGAATGGGAATCTTATGAAAACATGATTATCCATCAATAATATCATAAATATTATTGATGGGCAAGGTGTTCTAGTACTTGATCCAGAAAGGGAAGAGGGAAGTGATCTTTCCTAGTAGCCTTATCCTGCTTCCTATAGTCAATGCAAATCCTCCACCCCATAATAGTACGAGTGGGGATGAGATCATATTTATGATTCTTCACAATAGTGGTTCCCCCCTTCCTGAAGACCACTTTTGTCAGGTTTTAGGGGAGGCAGCGAAGGCAGCGGAAACAAAATTTTTCTCCTCCCCAAACCCAGAATAAGGAAACGCGTCAAAGTCTATACAATAGGAAAGGGATGGTTTGTGGAATCATACCTTGTCCCGAGGCTTGCTCAGCGACAATACCTCACGCCTTGCACGGTCTTCACCTCCGGTCTTGGACGGTGTCTGTGCAGCTCCTGGTCGTACTGGGACTGACGACTCCTGGTCTCACCGGACTGTCGGGATTGACAGTAGTTCTCCGAGCGGCAGAAATCTCCCGCCTCTGAAGTAGTCCACACGGACCACCTGGAACTCCAATCTCCTTGTCCCACAAGGAATTGGAAGGAGTCGCACCCTCCTGTCAGCGTACTAGTCGCCAACACACTCTCCTGCCACCAGTCACTTTTTGCAGTTGTCTTTCCCTTGATGTGCCTCCCTTCTCAGGTAGCACTTTCTCGGGCTCTCTCGGTTACCAAAACCAGAGAGAACGACAACTTTATAGAGAAACTGGTTGCAATGAGTTGTTGTCTGAGAAGCCCCCAATACCCCTATATATATAGGAGGGTCATGGGACATGGTTCCCCATCCCGGGCAATGCGGGACTAAAGCAGGAGTAGAAGGGTTCAAGATTTTCTGCAAAAACAACCAACTCGAAACCTGAACCGATCGTTTCACAACTAAAATGGTCGGTTGCGGACCTGAGCCGGTCGGTTGACACCTCAACCGATCGGTTCACTTTCTGAACTGGTCAGTTCATGGTCCTGATCAGTTCCCGATTGACTTTCTTTCTTTTGTTTCTAATTGGTATCAAATACCAATTCTTATTCCAATCGAATTGGACAAGTAAAACAAAACAAATTTTCTCACCATTCTTTCTTTCCCAACATGCTCGGTTGGACCAGTTGAGCCGATCGGTTCAACACTTGAACCGATCGTCTCACCCTGTCCATGAGCTGATCGACTCACAACCTGAGCCGATCAGTTCACCAAGCTTAGCCGATCTGTTCATCACATGAGCCAATCGGTTGGGAGTGCAGATTGTGCAGATATAGTCAATTGCAGTTCCAATCAATCTGATACTCTAATCAAGCTGTCCAACACCTTGAACACTATGACTTTGAGCTATCAATTAATTGAGTGTTTAATTGAATTACTATACTCCTTTAGTAATCAATCTAAACATTGTTTCTGGACAAAACTCCTCTTCCAGGTTAAATCCTATGTGTGTGACCCTGTAGGTCCTTTTCACGTTGGCAGTGAAAGTCCATAACACTTATGACTTCACAAGCAAAGAGTGGTGCCTAGTCACACATCAGTGCTACCCAAGTGAAATAGAAAGTTGGAGAACAACTTTCAATCCTACAATCTGTGAATGGTGTTACAGTGAATGTATAATTCCTTTGCCACTAATATCCCGAATGAACTCGAGGCATGGAACAGTCATCCTATCAACGTTCATTCACTTTCTTGATCTCAGAGTAGATTGGAAGAGATATGTTATGACATCAGTATCATATACTGACTCACACATGCGTGCACGCCTTTCTCAATCCTACTCATCAAGTGGCCATGGACATCAAACTCATTCAGGAGGGACAAATCCCATATCTATCACTCACCCCTCAAAAGCCCCACGTGTCAAAGCCACCCAATCATCACCTTTATAACAACCCATGTTTCAGGACTGCGTTTGATGATGTCAAAGTGTACCCAACGACATGTGTTGAGTCTAGTGATTTCAGGTCAAAGAATCACATTCACCACCATCACTGTGAGTACTGACTGTGACTACCATGTCATGGTTCCATGTGTCAAACTCACAGTGGGTCTGTCCGGTACACTTGTTCTCTAACAAGTACCTATGTGTTTGGTTTGATATCTCTATATAATGACTAATGAGATTCTGTCAGCAACCAACACCACAATCTAGTCTTGTGTGTCATTGCTGTCTATCTACCTTCCACAATGACATCCGACTAGGGACATAACAAGAATGTACAAACTCTTAGCATCTGTATGATCTCATCGTTCAGGTCCTGAACCGGAAGGCATACGTCATTGAGTACTATCATTCTCTAGACATTCAATCTATTCTATCACTATGTCATATGACTGAACCAGAAAGAATTGGAAGCTTGCCTTTGATGTTTATCAAATCAATCTCAATGTATCCCATCAATCATCCCATGATTGGCTCTCGGGGCAGACATACCAACAGACTCCCACTTGCACTGCGAGCCAATCACCCTTGAATCATATTCATAGTGATCTTTCAAACATGTCCCACATGTTACTGTGCTCTTGTGCCAACATAGTGAGTTATGGCAACACCTTGCCAAAGTCAGTATCAATTGCATGTCTCACATCTCTTCACTGTACATCACACGTATGAGATGGAGTTGCCGTAATATGTGATCCAGTATTCCTTTGCTAACCTTTAGCCACATTGCATGATCAAGGATTCCATACTTGTCATCAATGACCGATATATCTACAAGTTCATCTCATGAACTTCTAGATCCATATAGTATCCACTACTGTTCTCTAACACACAGATACTCGGCATTTCCTTTTAAATGGCTTTATTGGAACTTTTCCAATTATCAACAAACTTTCACTTTTATATATCCTATATATATTTTGCGATTCATTTTCTGTCCTTTTCAGAAGTTCGCATCAATGTAACTCTTTACATCGAACTCTTCCTTTTATCCATAGAACTAATACTTCACAAGTACTTATCAAGTTCTTATGGTTTCCAGTAACCCTTACTGGAACTTGACCGACATCCACTCGTCATGTCCCACATACGAGTTATCCGGATGAGCACATCAAATTGTCATGTCCTACATACAAGATGATGAATGCATTTTATTCTTGCCATGTCGATACATGCAAGGTAATGGGATGATTACATACATGATAGATTCATATCTATTCTTAGTGTTCCCATTCTTCATAAGAATTAGACACTTGGCCTTGGGATACTAACTCCATGTAACATGGACAAGTTTTCTCCCACTGAATCTATGTACACTGAACCCTTCAGTACAAATTACCAATGTATGCTCTCTCTTTTCTAGGTCAAGAGGTTTTTCGAGAACTATCTCTATAGATCTCTATTACTATCACATAGGAAACATCTCTATCTTCCTTAAAGATAATTTCCACTTTTGGATTTCCATTCTAGAACATTTCCATTTCACATCAACATGTGGAATGTGAATACACTCCCACTAAATCACAGATCCTTCTTTATCTTTGACATATCAGTCAAACCCTTTGACCATATCATCAAAGTAAAGATCCAATTCTGAGTTTCTTGTACTCAATCAATCACATTGATTAGTCCATTGTAACTTATAGACTTCATTTGCATTAGTGGATTCATAAACCTTTTAGGTTGTGTCACATACACATCCTTGTTTTATTCCTCATAGGAATGCGGTTTTAGTAACCATATGCCAAATGTCTTAGTCATTAAGTTGTAATCAACAATCATCATCCTTCTCAAAATGTTATCCATGTGTCTTAACACTTAAGACTCATTTGCACTTATGGATTTCATCCAATGGGTGCTACCATCAAGGTCATACCTTATGGTTCACATGGATGTCATTTAGGATGATATGGTCATAAACCATAACTCAAAATTCGGTTCCTCATATTCATCTGGATAGTTGACTCATCACATGAACAACTCATCACATAGATAATTGAGGTGTATCTGTCAAAGATATAAGAACTCACAACTCCTTGTGATTCTTAATGTCCTTTATTAGTGTAGGATATTCTTTATTTAAGAAGAATTTAGTTATTTGATAATCATTCTCTAACTCCTTAGAGTATGACTCCCTTTTGATTTAGACATCACTATGCCTTAATCATGAGCTCACTATGATACACTATCATAATCACTCAAAAGGATCTCAAACATTTGGTCCAAGTATTTCATTCATTGATCTTATCAAGAATTAACACTTTCCCAAATTTTTACTTCATCTATGATATTGTTGAACACTTCAAGATATTCATATTGGTATTTCTCTAAACACCATTTGAAGTATTAGCATTCGCTCCAATAGGTATGTAAATACATCACATGTATTATACCTAATAGGATAATCATTCTCCCACTACCACTAGTGAAGATCATGTCCAAGATATTCATGTCTCTTACTGGTTCTTTAACCAAAAGAGTCTAGATTTATCCATCACATGGAAACTAGAAATGAATTTCTCATGATTGATGCTAATTTGAGTGTTTGAGTTATCTATAACTTTTAGGTATCATTTTATCTTATGCATATCAAATACCACAAGATAAGCAAGACATTGCCATAAAGATCACATCTTTAAAAGATTGAAACATCAACTCTATTGATTGCCATCATCGTCATACAATATGGAAAAACAAAGTGTTTCTATCTATTGGCAAATATGAAATAGCAGTTCATAACTGTATTACATGCCTTTTAGGCTGAAAATAAACTAAAGTACTCCTATCTATGGCGACAACACTTGCCCCATTTATTGAGTTCTTTACACTTTACATTTTGGTATCATATACCTCAAAAAGTGTTACAAGTTTACTTTCATGACACCTTTAAGTAGAGACGTCTGTTGCCGCCTTCTTATTTTGTTCTTCCAGATAGAGAGGACAATTCCTTTTCCAATGTCCTGGCTTTTGACAATGGTGGCAATTGCCTTTCTTGGTCACGCCTCCCTTGGCCTTGAGAGCTGAAGTCGTCTTGGGCTCCTGGCTAGCATCAGAACCTTTCTTAGCTTTGCCCTTGCCCTTGCGCTTGGACTTGCCTTTCTTGCTTGTGATCACCATCACAGACTTAGGCTTGTGCTTCTTCATCTGTGTCTCGGCTGTCCTCAACATGCCCAACAACTCTGACAATGGCCTATCAAAGTTGTTCATGTTGTAGTTCATCACAAACTGACTGTAGGATTCTGGCAACGATTGCAGTATCACGTCAGTAGCCAACTCTTGGCTCAGTGGAAATCCCAGTCTTTGCAGGTTCTCCACATACCCAATCATCTTGAGTGTGTGAGGACCAACTTGATCTCCTTCTGTCATGAAACACTTGAACAGTGACCTTGAGACATCGTATCTCTCTTTCCGTGCTTGATCTTCATACAGGTTCCTGAGATGTTGAATCATCTCAATGACACCCATGTTCTCATACTGTCTCTGCAACTCGTGGTTCATAGAGCACAACATCAAGCACTTTGCATCAATGGCATCATCAGAATGCTTCTTGTAAGCATCCCTTTCTACCTTTGGTGCGGTAGGAGCCGGTTCCTCTAGAATTGGAGTATCCAGAACATAGAGCTTTCGCTCTTGAGTGAGAACAATTCTCAATGTCCTATACCATTCGTGGAAGTTTGTCCCATTCAGTCTGTCCTTTTCAAGGACCGATCGTAAAGAAAAGTGATTGTTTTTGTTTGCCATTTGTACTACAAAAAGAAAATATGCAATTTTAGTCCAAAACTTTTTTTTGATTTATTTGATTGATCTGAAAAGTTAACGATATAATGAGGCCTTTAATTAATTATCTCTCCCACTATTTTAGTTCAAATTGATAGCCCTCACCATCAATTCGGAAGATTGCAGCGTAAAACCTTCTAGTGGGCAAGATCCTGAAATCCTCTAAGTCATGGACCAGCTTGGGCTGTCACCCACAACATAGATCTCTCAGGTAGGCAACTCTTGCTAATTGCATCATATGCAACTCTTGATAAGATGTCATATGCAACTCCTTGCCATGATCATCTCCATGCCTCAAGGCGCTAGATCCTATCTAGGTCACCTTGTTAAGTCTGACCCAAAGCAAACATGATGAATATGCACCCTGCTAGGGCAGACCCACACATTCATCCTTCATGCTTCCACGAGATAGATGGTGCACCACGCTAGGGCGTGCCCACACTTGGTCGATCAATCTTTTGACGTGTGTCGCATTTGGAAGGCATCTAAAACTTAATATTTAATGAGGGATTTGGTTTTTATATACATATACATATCCAATCACCACAATATATAGTATGTATCATATACATGCTATATCCCACAGAAAACATGCAAAACGATAAAAGTGATGCTTATGGCCATCCTAATGTGATTCCTCGAGCCAAGAGGAATCACGGTCATCTAGGTCTACATCACATGCAACCTGTACAAGATGAACTATGTGCTTTGCCTTTCTGGGTTTGATCAACTGATCATATGAGATGATCGGCTCGCCATCAAACTGGTCGGCTGGGTGCCACCAGCCGATCAGTTGGCTCCTCCAACCGATCGGTTTGTCTGGTCGTCGTGCATCTCTTCATGGCCGCCACCCGCTCGTCTCGCTCCTCGAACCGGTCATCAACTGATCGGCTCACTCCTTGAACCGATCGTCTCAAACGTCAACCAATCGGTTCACGCCTTGAACCGATCGTCTCAGGATGTCCGCTGTTCTTCGACATAACTAGAAATAAAATCTATCCTATTTTACAGTGTAAAAAGAGAAACCCCGAGTTACATTCGGGGGGAGCAAAGCTAGGAAAGAAGTCTCGAATTATTTCGAGTTACATTAGGAATAGGAGAAGGAAGATCAGTGCGTAGACCGAGATGCAAGCAACCACATACAACCATACATAGATAGGGTTTATTGGCCATAACCACGCTATACATCCACCACAAAACTCGTTTAAGGGCGACGTGTATCGAGTGCATTAATAATACATATCATATATGTAAATGGGATTTGTGGATTTAGGATTGGACATGCATAAAGCCAGTTTTATTCGCAGCATATGCAATAAATAAAGGCGACAAACCAAAATCGATCATATCGATAATCCCTAAAGTATAGAGCAGTTGACGTGGCTCTGATACCACTATCGGGTTTTAGGGGAGGCAGAGAAGGCAGCGGAAACAAAAATTTTCTCCTCCCCAAACCCAGAACAAGGAAACACTTTAACGTCTATACAATAGGAAAGGGATGGTTTGTGGAATCATACCTTGTCCTGAGGCTTGCTCAGTGACAATACCTCGCGCCTTGCGCGGTCTTCACCTCCGGTCTTGGACGGTGTTTGTCCAGCTCCTGGTCACACCGGGACTGACGACTCCTGGTCTCACCGAACTGTCGGGATTGACAGTAGTTCTGTGAGTGGCAGAAATCTCCCGCCTCTGAAGTAGTCCACACGGACCACCTGGAACTCCAATCTCCTTGTCCCACAAGGAATTGGAAGGAGTCGCACCCTCCTGTCAGCGTACTAGTCGCCAACACACTCTCCTGCCACCAGTCGCTTTCTGTAGTTGTCTTTCCCTTGTTGTGCCTCCCTTCTCGAGTATCACTTGCTTGGGCTCTCTCGGTTACCAAAACCAGAGAGAACGACAACTTTACAGAGCAACTGGTTGCACTGAGTTGTTGTCTAAGAAGCCCCCAATACCCCTATATATATAGGAGGGTCATGGGACATGGTTCTCCATCTCGGGAAATGCGGGACTAAAGTAGGAGTAGACGGGTTCGAGGTTTTCCACAAAAACAACCAACTCGGAACCTGAACCGATTGTTTCACAACTGAAACGGTCAGTTGGGGACCTGAGCCGGTCGGTTGACACCTCAACCGATCGGTTCACTTTCTGAACTGGTCGGTTCGTGGTCCTGATCAGTTCCCGATTGACTTTCTTTCTTTTGTTTCTAATTGGTATCAAATACCAATCCTTATTCCAATCGAATTGGATAAGTAAAACAAAATGAATTTTCTCACCAATCTTTCTTTCCCAACATGCTCGGTTGGACCAATTGATCCGATCGATTCAACACTTGAACCGGTCGTCTGACCCTGTCCATGAGCCGATCAACTCACAACCTGAGCCGATCGGTTCACCAAGCTCAGCCGATCTGTTCATCACATGAGCCGATCAGTTGGGAGTGCATATTGTGCAGAAATAGTCAATTGCAGTTCCAATCAATCTGATACTCTAATCAAGTTGTCCAACACCTTGAACACTATGATTTTGAGCTATCAATTAATTGAGTGTTTAATTGAACTACTAAACTCCTTTAGTAATCAATCTAAACATTGTTTGTGGACTAAACTCCTCTTCCAGGTTAAATCCTATGTGTGTGACCCTGCGGGTCCTTTTCACATTGGCAGTGAAAGTCCATAACACTTATGACTTCACAAGCAAAGAGCGGTGCCTAGTCACACATCAGTTCTACCCAAGTGAAATAGAAAGTTGGAGAACAACTTTCAATCCTACAATCCATGAATGGTGTTACAGTGATTGTATAATTCCTTTGTCACTGATATCCTGAATGAACTCGAGGCATTGAACAATCATCCTGTCAACGTTCATTTACTTTCTTGATCTCAGAGTAGATTGGATGATATATGTTATGACATCAGTATCATATACTGACTCACACATGCGTGCACGCCTTTCTCAATCCTACTCATCAAGTGGCCATGGACATCAAACTCCCTCAGGAGGGACAAATCCCATATCTATCACTCACCCCTCAAAACCCTATGTGTCAAAGCCACCCAATCATCACCTTTATAACAACCCATGTTTCAAAACTGCGTTTGATGATGTCAAAGTGTGCCCAACGACATGTGTTGAGTGTAGTGATTTCAGGTCAAAGAATCACACTCACCACCATCACTGTGAGTACTGACTGTGACTACCATGTCATGGTTCCATGTATGAAACTCACGGTGGGTCTGTTCGATACACTTGTTCTCTAACATGTACCTATGTGTTTGGTTTGATATCTCTATATCATGACTAATGAGATTTTGTCATCAACCAACACCACAATCTAGTCTTGTGTGTCATTGTTGTCTATCTACCTTCCATAATGACATCCGACTAGGGACATAGCAAGAATGTACAAACTCTTAGCATCCGTATGATCTCATCGTTCAGGTCCTGAACCTGAAGGCATACGTCATTGAGTACTGTCATTCTCTAGACATTCAATCTGTTCTATCACTATCTCATATGACTGAACCAGAAAGAATTGAAGCTTGCCTTTGATGTTTATCAAATCAATCTCAATGTATCCCATCAATCATCCCATGATTGGCTCTCAGGGCATAAATACCAACAACTTTGACATGACTGAACTAAGGGGATTCAGAGATGGGGTAGATGAGTCTTGAAGTCAATAGTTTGTAACCTCCAATGAACAACCTCTTTCATGTTTGTATTTAGTTTCCTTTGAGGATCTCAAGATGGTATGTATTCTTCTACCAGAGAGATTTTATGCATGAAAATAGTTTTATTGATTTCTGTAAAATTGGTCATTTTATACTCTAGGGAAGCTCTCGTTTTCCAAGGCTCATCCATGAGCTTGGTTTCCTATTCATGAGTAAGATCAAAATTAATGATAACATGCATTCTTGTTGCTCATCAACAAAAAACATAGTTAAGTTCTTTTGGGAGAGGTTTATTTCTAGGGCCTTAGGGGTTTCAGGTTTCTCTTCTAAAAGAGAGACCATCTTAAGGTCTTCGAATTCTTCATCAGAGCGCTCCTCAAAGTTGTCAAGATGGACTCTACATTGGTCCAATTTCTCGTCCTCAAAACTATTATTGGATGAAGTAATGAGGGAAGTGTGGAGGGAATCCTCAAGTATCTCCCATTCTTATCTCATTAGGAAATCTTATCAACACAATTAAGGTGATAGGCCTCTTCCTAAAGGCTCAGTCCTCTCATGTTTTCAAACACCCTAGACTCTAGGGTCTGTCTTTCAAGATGGAGGAGAATGGTTCCATCCTCAATGTCAATCAAGGCTCAAGTTTTGGACAAGAAAGTATGGCTAAAAATGAGAGGATTGCATAAATATTCCTGGATGTCCATGATCACGAAGTCACATGGTACATTGGCATCTTTCCCAACCATTACATGTATATCTTTAATAATACCCATAGGCTTCGTCATGGATGCATCTTATAACTGGATGGTCATGGTAGTGGGTAGCATATCAACAAATCCTAATATCCTACAAAGACTATAAGGCATAATAGAAATACTAACACCTATGTCTGCAAGAATTATCACCTAAATAACACCGAATCCCAAAGGAACTCTGATGTTTCTATTTTTAGGCATTTTCTTTGAATGATATTTTAGGTGATCCTAGAAAGTTTTTGAATCCCATACTCTTCTATGGGATAATTCCTAGTTATTTACATTTTCATGTATTACGACCAGGGAGACATGTCAAAAAGAGCATCTAAGAAAGGAATGTCCACATGTAACTTTTTCATGGCCTCCCTAAACTTCATGAAATGGGAGTCTAACCTAGTTTTCCTTAGGCAGGTTGGGTATGGTGGACGGGGTTAGTAGATAGGAATTTGAAGACCATCAACCTCCACTTGTGGTGGTTCAAGAATGGGAATGGAGGGGTTTGGTAAAGGTTTGTTTTCAATGACTATGGTGTCATCATCTTCAAAATCCAAGAGTACGACAAGGGGCTTTTCTGGAAGAGGGGGAGGATCATGCATCTTTCTCGAGCGATTAGAGACAAATTTAAGTTGATTTGGATGTTTGGGGTTATTCTTTGGTTGCCTAGAAAAAGTGTGTGCATGAGGTTTCTAGCTGGCAATAAGTTGGGCCAACTGACATCAGTTGCCCTTTGGAGAGGCTACCAGGAGAGGACAAGCTGGTTTGTTGATTGGAGGCTTCATTTTACTGAAACTATCCAATCACTATCAGAGGAGTGGGGCATTATATTATAATTGTTGTGGTTTTTGGTTCATGTTCTAATATTGTAGCCCTTGATAGGCCCCACAGATTTGGAAATTACCCTTGTAATTCCCCTGATTCCTAAAGTTCCAGTGGTTGGTGTTGTAGGGAAAACCAAATGGGGGACAACTGTTGGCATGAGCATGAGGGGGTATTTGTTGGGGATCAAGTTGGGGAGCATTATCGACACTCATGGGATTCCATATTGGAACTCGGGGTGGTTCCTGGATAGATTAGGATTATAAAAGGCTTGGACATGAAATATTTTGAATGAATGGAGTTTAGGTCCTTCATTTCTTGGACAATATCTATTTGCATAGGAATATTGTAGAGGAGTTGGAACTACATGGTAGAGTGATCATACCCTTTTAAAATAACATATAGGGAGTCTACAACCTTGATCTGTTAGGGTTGTTCTCTCAGGGCATTAAAAGAAGACTCCAACTGGTTCTGTTTCAAAACAATAAGCTTAAGGATGTCAACAATATCTCTAATGGTGGAATTTTCCTCTGCCTTTTCTAACTTGAGGACTCCACTGAACCCTCATGTTGTTTGGGTTTCAAAGAAACTCTTAACAACCTCCCAAGCACTATTAAGACTTTGAAACATGAAATTTCCTCCATATGAGGTATCAAGAAAAACCTTGGTGTTGTTGTCAACACCACGATAGAAAATTTCTATTAGTTGGGCTTAGGAAATATCATGGTGTGGAAATTTTCCAAGAAGGTCTTTGAGCCTCTCCCAAGCTTCTCCTAAAGTCTCACTTGGGGCCATTTTGAATCAGGTGATTTGTCCCCTGAGTTCTCAGGGGATAACATTTCTCCAGAAATAGTGACATGCTTGCTTTCTTCCATGGAATTATACCAACTAAAAGCCTAGATAACAAGGGAATATTTGAAAAATCTAAGATGAATTGCATCTCTAGAAATGCCTGGGATGTTATGTAGAGAACATAGATTAGGAAAACGTTGAAGATGGTCTTGGAAACTTTCACCTTTGTTTCCAGAAAAAGGACTGGACTAAGGTATAGTGATCTAATGGGTATGAATATTGAAGTGAGGGGATATGATGTCGCGTGGCACAATGTGATGTTTTGCATAAGAAGTTTTGGGGACTGAGAAGTCCTTCAATTGTTTTTGTCTTTCTGCCTCCCACAATGTGACATCTCTAGCTGCCTATTAGGCCATGAAAGCCTCTCTTTGAGTAGCAAGGGCCTACTTCATGATAAAATTCACCTCATCTTGGTCAATCTTGAGACAATTCGTGTGATTAAGGAGGTAAAGGTTCTCTTTATCTCGGGATCAAAAATTGACAGTGCAAAGTCAACGTTCATTGAGCATCACATGTACAATTATAATTGATAGAATTAAGCAGTCATAGAATAAAATGTACATTTGGAATAGAAACTTAGAAGAAGGAGGAGTAGCACTTCCAAAATGGTGCTCGAAAGGAAAAAAAGGAGGTGAGATGCTCAGTTGGTCACCCAACCCACCATCTCACACAACAAATAAGGGCACTTCAAAATAGGTGAAATGATATTTTCATGTGGCAAAATGATCGGCTCAAAAAGTAATACAACCATACAAAATGACTATTTTGAATTTCAAACGACACAATGCCGCCCATGACAACTCAATCCATAATTTTTCTCAATGAAAAGGTTGGCTCAACCCCACGATGTGTGCTTCAATGCGCATAGCCACCTCGAGAGCTGAACCATCCACAACACTCCCAAGATTTGTCGATTGATCAGTTCCGTCCCCCCAATGATCATTTCACTATAAGAAATTGCCTATAAAGTAAGACGACTTGGGGGTGGGTTTCTCACATTTAGAAGTGTCCCCTACCTCATTGTCGTAGCTACCATCTACAACAGTGGTTCTTATCTGCCACCCTAACACCCTGAGCACACCCATCTCCATCCGCTTAGCACAACCAACCATCTCTCCAAGCCAGCCAACCATGTCCGATGCCTATTTCTTCTTCTCATCCCGAGCCTAGCCTACCATCTTGTCTGTCTAGCCAGTCATCCTACACAACACAAGCCGTCAGTGGTGCTGCTCCTCTCCCTTTCTCACTCCCTCCTTCACTGTCACCTTAGACACATATCTTTCAATGCCAATTGGGCATTTGACATCACAAACTGCCCATCTTGCCTGACCCCAAAGACACCTTCAAAAACATCAACTGTGCTCTTGAACCGTCTATTTAGCCAAGTCACTCGATCATTTTGAAAGTCAAAATGATTGTTTCACGTTATTAGATGTCAATTTCACTTTCCAACAAACTACCATCATTTTTGAAGGAGGATCACGAGGCAATTTCTTCAACTATCTTTGTAAGGGCAATCAACTTGCAAATAAGACCATCTCATGTGAGCCTCCTTGATGTTCCACCTTCGGACCCCAGATCCACATCCAGGAACCCAGAAGTGAGTCTTCACCCGAGATGGTTGATGAGATAGTTCATGACCTCTCAGAGGATGATGAGCTCATCCGTGAGATTGAGGCGGGTTAGTCATCTCAACATGACCCATACTCCATCATGCCTCTCCCTCATCAAATAACCTGATTGTAGGAATCTATGTCCATATTATCAACAAAAAACATTATGGTAGATTTGACAACATGCCCGCAATTGGTGTCTCACTACCCCGGTGGGCCTACAAAACTACCCTTTATGCCGTCAATGTCAAGGACATTGTTGACAACATCTTTCAAAAGAACCACATTCTTCTCTTCCCCTACTACATCACATTAGTGTTCAATGATCTCACTCTTGAGTTCATGACCACCTTCATCCACTTCCACTGCTCTCAAGGGAACTCTACTTGTAAGGTTTGACTATTCGAGGAGGATGTCAAGATCTCTGCTAGATAGCTCACCTCCATCATCCTCTATGGTGGAGAATTTTATTAGCTCTCACGCTGCATGGGGCGGCCCCATGACGCCTTACCCAACACATACAACAAGAAGAAATTTTAGGCAGACATTATTGGACTTCTGCCCAAGATGCCCAGTTGTGCCAAGGATTCTAGCATCAACAATCCAGTTGTCAGATATCTTCATCGCATTTGTCTTTTACCATCTTCAGTAGGGAACGTACTCAAGGCACTGACACTGTTATCCAGCTTGACACTCTGTGATTTTTTTTGAATGTCATATCTTTCAATTGAGGGAATTCTATGCTCAAACATCTTGCCACTTAGGTTAGTATCACCACCACTTCTTCTTTATGCATCAGCCACCTAGCGACTTCAGTAACCTTTTTCATGGGCGACACTGACATTTCTTTCCATCGTTGGAGCTCAAGTATCACTTGATTGATCTTTTTACTTGAAGGGATGCAAGTTCCTCCACTTTGATGTAGATGATGTCTATTATCTGTTGTTCAAAGATACCCATTTCATCCTCGGGCTTCCTTGACATGCCAAGTTTGTAGCTGTAACTCTGGTCTTTGATATGATCAACTTGCAAGCACACATCCAATTATTCCTTCTGGATCTCCCTAACCAATGAGAAATCCCTAAGCCTACTTCCCATAGGATGAGTGTCTCATTAGAGGCACATGGTGATGTGACCAATCTTGCCCCTCCTTCCTCTTGATGTCACACTAGGGGCCACATTGGAGGTGAGGAGTGCCCTGACAATCCCTATGGCTTTTATGAGATTCAAGATCAACTTGATGAGATTCAACGTGAGCAACAATGCCAAGGACAACATCTCAACCACTTGTATCTCATGCAGTGCTCTCAGGAGTCTTGGAATTTGGAATGTGGCTACTATGCCCCCAACTGACCTTCTTATGAGGAGTATGAGGCCCATAAGGCTTACCCTAACCTCAACTCGTTATATTGGGGGAGTTACTACTACAATCCTACCTCCTCCTTTGCTCCTCCACCTCCTTATTATCTCCACAGTGGTGATTTCTTCCCTCCATCTTGGGTTTGCAACTTTCTCAGGACGACAAAAATTCTAAGTCTGGGGTGGAGGTGGGTGGTATGTGACAATTCTAAGTTTTCCTCTTTTTAGAATCATGTTTTTGTCATTTCAATTGTTACATGTCGTTTTCTTTCTAGTAGTTGTTTTTGTTCCTTAAAAAACTGGCCTTTATCTAGTCGGCCAAGATGAATAGATTTATATCATTCTACCCCTTAGAATTTGGTAAATTTTATATGCAAAACTTTTACAAATTTCCATGACTAAAAACACCCTATCACTGAGGACCTTGAAATTAGCATCACTCCTTGGAAATGTTGGCAAGCTGTATGGAATAAATAATAGTCAAACATGAATTTTCACTATTTTAAACTATAGATTAACTTGTTATAAATCTTGTACAATGTGTTGACAGGAAGAATCAATCTAATGCAATGACACTCCCTGAATAAAAGTGAAAGTTTATTAACATCATAGCAACCTTCTCCCTCCTTCATATCTAAAAGAAAAACAAAAACCACCTCAGGAAAATCTTCTAGTGCAGGGTGGCATGCCTCCCCCATCTTAATTCTTCCATACCACTTGTATTTAATAGGAGCATACCGTCAAAAGATGCTAAAGAGGACACCAAAAAATGTAATGAATGTAGCTTTAGTCCAAAAATAAAAAAATCCTAGTCGAATAGAGGACATATCATCTTGTTCTACACCTCCTTCATCCTGCTCTTGTGCAAAATCTCATGAATAATGGGAGTGTCAAAGAAGAAGTGAGACAAAGTCTGTTTCTTATAAAGTATTGATTTGGAAACAAGCTATGATATATGTTTTAATAGGGAATATAGGGTTTTGTGTTATGTCATTCTAGGAGATTGGTTTGCTTGGACAAATAAGGAGGTAAGGAACAAAGTGATGGCTATACAGGTGAGGATAGACATGATGCTAGTACAAATTGGAATTATATGTGATTTTATTTTCTTGAGGACAAGCAAAAGATTCAAGTCTAAGTTATTTTGATGAAAGTATATTCATTTTGTTTTAAGTATATCGTTCATAGTCTTTTTATTGGAATTGATCCCTTATTTTTGTTAATTTTCTAGAACTAATTACAATTGACCCACTTTTCAACTAATAATGCAAATTTTATATTTTTCCTTTATATTTTGTTGATTTTTCCTTCACGGAAAAATTCATAGAATTCAACACTTCAACCGATTAGTTCACTCTATGAACCGGTCATTTCTTTCAGTCAAAAAGTCACAAGCTATATCCAAATAACCATCTACTTTCCTATCTCAACCAATCCACATTGGCTATTCGATAGCCAAGATGAGCACTCTAATTTCTCCAAACGATCAACTCAACAAATTGTCGGGGCATCTCAGGTCCCTAGACGATCATCTCTGGTTGCTTTGCAACCAAGTCACCCTAGTGGCATGCCTCCACTTCTCTGTTGGGTTTCCCCCTTGTCACATGCATGCTCAAATACCAACTAGGTGTTTCATTTGCCAGACTATCGATTCAATATTGCATCACAATGAAGATTTGACCAAGTCGGCACCGCCATGACCATTAGGGTTTTGGATTTGCTGTCATGCCCCTTCGGACCTGAACCGATCAGTTTAGGCGCCGAACCATTCTGTTCGTGGCGCACAGTCAAAGAATTGCAATATAAACACACATGTATTCCTCTCCTCCCCCTTTAGGGTTCCACCCCTCCATACTCTATAAAAGGAAGGGGGCTCGACAAGAAAGGGGATCCAACCTTTTGTACTCGCACTTCACATTTCAACATTTGTTATTTCCATTCTTGCATTTTGTACTGTGCTTTCTGCAATAAAATTAATTCTTTTCCATCTTGTTTTTAGTTTTCTTATTCAAAGCAAGGAACTAAGAGGGAAGGCCATTTAATTGTCACTATCTAAGGTTCTTTATGGATTATATTCCTCTAGTCTATGGTCTCCTCTCTTCCTTCCATTGCTCTTTTGTTAATTTGCACAAGTCTCCAATAGTTCTATTATGAGGGTGGGGGGAGTATCCCCGTAGCCATAGTGTATCTAGATCTATTTCTATATGGTAATTCTTGTTACATGGCTCCTTGTTTGGATTTTTTCTAACTGAAATGACTTGATCTCTTGTTTTTGCCCAAAGTTAGTCTCATGGAATATGAGCGCATAAACCCCCAAGGCTCAGAAAAATAAAAATAATGCACAAGGATCTAGATGATACCTTAGAAGGGTCTTTATTGGGATAATTGGGCTAGAATTTGTGAGCATCAAGACCAATGGGTGCACATGGAATTCATTTTTTGAAGATTGCATTTGCAAATTGATAACACCCAAATTCAGGCATCTGTGCTAAGCATTTATTTATAGTTTTGTGTCATTATAGCCTTAATATGCCCAAAATAACCATAGATCCTTATCTTTTAGTAATTTATATATTTTCTTAGATAAAGTTGCTCAACTAGCCAATTACAATGCGTGTACGCACCGAACCTGAGAAGACATCTATTCTCTAATATTTCTCCCCAACACATGTTTTTTTTAGTAGCTAGACTTCCATCCGTCATGAATGCGGTGGACTGAGCATCACACTATGTGCACTAGCTTAGGAGATGTGGGCCCGCTAACCAACTAGAGGGCCCAAGAAACTTTTGATATCTTGGACCCTATTTTTGATGGCTAGTCCTTTATTAGAGTGTATTCTCTCCAATCAGAAGGTTCATCGATGGGAGCCCACAGACCACCAGTAATAGCCCCCAATGGGGGTGGGTTTGTTCCATGATGCCAAGACTGCAGCCAAGAAGGATGTTGTGACCGCGACCAAGATGTCGTGTTGACGAACACTCGACACGGTTGGGCTGAGGAAAAAGCCGCGACCGTAGTACACCCGCGTGACTATGGCATATGACCGAGGTTTTCCTTAAATGAGGCATCTAGCTCGACTGTAGGATCCACCTCGATCGTGATGTTTGCATCAACCGCGACACTCGACACAATCGTGCCCAGCCTGGCACGGTCTGAAAGAGACCAAGGCCACGACCGAGGCAGGTGTCACGACCATATTCCACCTTTGCCTATAAATGTTCACCCCTCACGGACTAGAGAGGTGTTATAAATTTTAGGAGGTTCCACATTGTGGTTCCTCACATTCTTGGTTCCCAATTCCCTGTAGGAGAGCTCAAAGGTCTGAAAAGGCTGAAGTGCTCATCCTACATCTGTTCCTCCAGTTTGCTTCCATCTACCACCATTTTCCACCACCATTCACACATATCCTATCATTCCCAACCATCTTACACCTCCATACATCCACCAAGATGTTTTTTTGGCGGCAAAATCGAAGAGAAAGGAGGCCAAGGAGTCCAAAGACCAAGGAGCACGATCCAAAGATGAGATATGACCCATACAGAGGCTAAGGAGCGAGACCCACCTCTCCTCTACAGGCTAAATCTCTTCTTCTTCTTTCTTCTACTATTCTGATTTATTTATGTACAAATGATGTTTTTCCATTTTTGTTCAGTGCCAACTATGCTTGTCCATGGCTGTTTGAGCTCCTTCTTGGCTATGTAGCCCATATTGGGCATGTTTATGTACCTTTACCTTAAGCAAGTAGTTTTGTTCTAGATCTAGTATGTTTTCTATTCTATCTTCTCTTTCTGGTTAATTGCTAGTTTGGTTGGTCTCTTTCTTTCTCAAACATCTATTTCTACGTATATCGAGAGATTCATTGTAGAAATAGATAAGAGAAGGTAGTTTGGATTAGAATCTAAAAGGAGGACAGTTTAAGGTGATCTGTGTAGAACCGTAGACTTGGGCACGGCTGGGCCCTACCCAGCACAGTGGGGCATACTACCTAGTTCTTTCCAGATCACACCTGTTCCTAGCATCTCATAAATTTTTAGACCTGAAAGGGTATCTAGAATATTCTAGAGTGTTGATTTGTCATCCTCGAGAGGGGTGTCACTAATGGGTTTTAGTCACACTACACGGAAGTGAGTGGGATGACCCCACAGGAACAGATACCAAAGTATGTACTATGTTTGGGTGTAGGTTTCTTGCTGGGGTGTTTGCGGATTGTCTACGCCTGAGAACGGGTGCATAGACTGCTGAACTTGTGGTTACATAGCCAAGAATTCCTCTCTGATTAGTAGAATCCTATGAACTTTGTTTTGTTTTCTTTTCTTTGTTTTGTTTTACTTCAAGATATTTTGCTAGACTAGTTCTAGTTCCATACTTTTATCAACTATCAGATTGACTTAACTAACTTAAGAGTGAGATCTTAAGAATTCCAAATGTCCCCACTTCCATGTGTTTGGCCCCTTCTATCTACTTCAACCCCATAATAAAGTTGCAGGGGTGCTTGAAGATTTCGGGTTATAGATTCAAAGTGTGATTCTTCTGAGTCTGCCTCCTTTTAGACACACGATTTGGGCCGTATCAACTTTTGGCGTCGTTGCCTGGGACATGATTTTCCACGTTTACACGCCTAAAAGATTTTATTCTGTCATCCATACGCCTATGCATATATGCATACTTTTCTTTTTGTTTTACACATACTTGTTCATATATACTGAATAGTTTTTATTTTTCTTATATTTCTTTTCAGCCATGGATCTTGCGTCTGCAAGAAAAGTTATCTTGTCCACCTGTCCTCCTAATTTTTTCTATAGTTTCGACTGATGGGAAATAATTGAAGGTTGTGCTCTACATCTAGTCAAGCTATATTTGCCCCCACCATCATAACATGTTGAAATTCTAGTAAAGGAGATGGTAGATCATCCCTCGACCTCCGTGCTATCATGGGATTGAGAACTGATTAGAGTAGTGGAGCTGGCCAGAGAAAGTGTCAACACACTCACTAATGTAGCCCTATTTTAGGGCTCCATCTGGTGCCTTTTTGTACTTTTATCACATCTAAACAAAGTAGATTGCAAGTTAATTTCTCCAATATGTGTTATACTGTCAAATGCACTTATGGACGTTCTTTGTATTATTTTCAGGTACTTAGACCATACTTTGGATGGAAGAGAGGGAACGAATGAGTCCTAGGGTTCCTCCACTCATGGAGGGGTCCAATGAAAACCCCCAAGAGATCCCTCAACCTACCCCAATGGCCAAGATTTTACATCAAGCAAAGAAGTATGTTGATAATGAAGTTTGAATCTATTTTAGCACTTGAAGACCCTAGCATGACCGTGGTGCCAAGGAACGGCCGTTCTGGTAATTGCACAAAGTTACAGGTTCAATCACCAAATCTTGAAGTTTCAGCAACGCAGCCACCACGACCGTGCTACCCAGCATAGCCGTGCCATGAAACCCCAAAATGGTCATGCTACCCAGCACAACCGTGCTAGCTGAAGAATAGAATGAGCTTGCTCTGGGGAATGACCTCCTCGCAACTCCTCCACCACGGTCGTGCTGCCCAGCCCGACCATGCTACCTAGCCCCCACCACGGCCGTGCTACCAGCCTTCATTTCACCCCATCCAACCTGTGATTTCACACTTAACCAGAATGGCCATTCTCCTCCACCACAGCCATTCTCACCTCCACCCACCACGGTCGTGTTACCACCTAAAAACCTAACAATTTTTTCACTGATTTTCCAAACTTTCCCCTACTTACCCTAGTGCTTCCCCACCACCTATATATACATAGGTGGTGGCTGGGGCACGAAGGTTAGACACCTCCACAGCTGCTCCTAGCCTCCATTACTCCCGCTTGAGCATTGAGTGCATTTACTTTGCATTTGTGCTCTCCATCCACCATTTCCACCTCCATTCCACCTTGGAGACCTAGTTTTCTAGGTTTTCTACCATAATCCCCCATATCTTCATGCTCCCCTACACCCTTTGAGGAAAGAGGTCATCCATAGAAACAACAAGGTGAAGAAGAAGGCTACTTCTCTAAGCTCCATGGCATTTCTTCTTCGTCCCATCTCTTTTACTATTTCTTTGACTATGTGTAGCTAAGCCCCTAGTGGTGGGTTGTTTGGGGTTAAAATGTAACTTTGATACCATGTTGGGGAAATTTTGGCTTGTAATGAACTCATTTTTATCTATGATGATTGCTCCATGCTCGTGTCTCTTATCCCGTTGCCATACTTGTAATTTGTACTTTTTGCCATTAATTGATTGTTTGATAATGCTTGATGATACCATGTTTCTAGGGGAATTGAGATGCATGTGGCAATCTTAGGTATGACTCCTAGGTCCCAATACGAGATCCCTAGCTAGTCCCCTTTGTTTCCACATGCTTATCTCCTCTCCTACTACTTGGTATGAGACCTAAGTTAGTAGCATAAGTGGGATTGATGTGGTTGCCTAGGGTCTTCTAAAGGCTAGAATGGCTAGTGGCATGAGGCCAAATATCATCATCTCTACTCCCATCTCTACCCTCAACCCTCAATTGCCCAATACCACTTATCCTAGAAACCTAGATTTGGCTAATCCTATTAGAATTACACCTAACTGTAGTCTTCTACTAGTAGTATAGGGTACATTCTAATAGCATTGGTCTTATTGTTTGGTTTGGTAATCTAGATGTAAAATGAGAATCATGCTTGTCTAATAACCTCCCCCAACTAATATCAAAGTTACATCCCCAAACGGCCCACCTACCCTAATCATCTTGTTAATACCCGAATTACTTTGCTTGCTTGTTCATGCTAGTCTAGTTTAGTTACTTTTGATTAATCTAGTTAATTGCCTTGTCTTGCTCTTTAGTGTTAACTTAGGCTCTTGCTCTCTCTAGTGGTTAACTTAGTTGCTAAACTGATTCTTGCATGTCTAGTGTAGTGTAGCTCACTCTTGCTCATGCTTAGCTAGTTTGTTAATCTAGTTTTCTAATTTTTCTTGTTTAAGATAACTTAGGTTTAATTCCACATTTCTTGACTGTTCACCTAGAGTAATCAACAAACAAACCTTTTAAAACCCTTCAACCCAAACTCCGCACTCGGAACATATCCAACACTAAATCTAGCTCTAGTGCCCCCTCTATCTCTGAGGACCGACCCCTTTTCTTGCCAATCACCTATACTACAACAATACCTAGTGCGTTTATGGGTGACCTATTTGGTTTTCTGATCGATTTGGTTGGGGCCAATACAAATTTTGAAAGTATCCTCATGTGCGTTTGAGTCTCGTAGAGTGCATCCAGCCACCTTAGTTGGCTAGTGTGTACGCCTCTGGCTCAAACGCACCACTCACCTCCTCCTTAGCTCCACATCTCCAAGAAAATGTTGATCCACTCCAGTAGCTACTATAAAAGCAAGATCATCAGCTCCAAGTAGCCACTAAGATCGCAAACTGCGATAGAAGTATACTTCAAACTATTGAACAAGGATTCGTCCTAGTGCGTCAGTTTGATACAGTGGTTTCCCAACAAATTCACCTGGGGATAGCTCTTGTTCAGAAGATGATTGGATGACTCAAACTGTATGTAAACATTTATCTATTCTCAAGTTCAGAGGTGGAGAGAGAAGAGAGGAGTTCTCCAAAAAAATTTAGCCCCTCCCCTCCATCTCATCTTATTTCAATATCCTAGGGCATTTCTATTTAGATTCATACATTGAGGGGTACCTTGAGGATCCTCTACCAAAGAATTCATTCCAGTGCAGCTCAAGTAAATCCTAAAATAAAGACGACTTCACTGAGTCACCAAATTTTATTCCTCTTCTTCTGACTCAGAAGGGCCCACAACTCCACCTATTCTATTCCTACATGGTGAACCTGATCGGCAAGCCACATGTAACAGGGACCCCAAAACTATGAATTTGGGATCCAAGTGCAGGAGTTGTAGGACAGTCACCCCCTATTATCTACACAATTTTTCTTTAATTTTAAAGTTTTTCATAATAAAGTCAATTCAAGTTTTATCTTTTCTCTGACTGTTTAACTTTAGTTTCCTTTACATCATATAGATTTATTTTACTCTTTATTGTATGCATTCCCTCCTTTTTCACCCTGGTAGCTATTTTTTATCTATCTTTTCGAAAGAAGTTACTTGGTATATCTTGTTGCTCCCCTATGGTGTTTGATTCAGACGATATTTTCAATGCCTTCCACCCTCATTTTTCTGCTCAAATCCAAATTCTCTGAGACCTGAGCCCGCCTGGGTCAGCCTTGGTGAGTCGTGTCTGGCCAGAACGGTCAAGCCGCTCCCGTGTTTTTATCCAGATTTATTGCTTGTCAGTCAACGGTCAAAATCATTCATTTTCTAGATTTTCCATCTCGGCATGACTGTGCCCAGCTGCACACGACCGTGCCAGCTGCTGCATTATGTGATAAATCACTTTACATAGGTAGTCCTTGTTCAAATGATCAAAAGCCAATCAAACTGACAAATTGTCAATTTGACTGACTGACGTGTCGGTTTGTCTTTGACGTTTCGGCCTTTTTGACCAATTGTTGCACTTTTGACCGGTTTTGCTACCATTTGACAGAATTCTCACTGTTGACCGAGTTGTCTGCCTTTTTACAGCTTTCCCGCCACCTCAAAATGACCATGCCAAGCCCGGCACGGTCAGTCCAAGCGTGACCATGTGTGATTTGTCCCCTAAATATGCCTGGGCCGAGACTATCTTTCCTACTCCTTCCACCCCATTTCTCTTCTTTCCTAGAGAAGACCTAGTGCGCCTCCACCATTTTCCCTCATTTCCTTTCTTCCTCACCCTCCTAAAAGGCCAAAAACAACCAACAAAACAACAACAACCATCACAATAACAACAACCATTATAGCACCAGCCGTTGCCACCAGCGACACCTCTTTCCGCCACAGTTTGCCTCCCCCTTCCATCCACGATGACCAATAGGGTTGTTGTTCCGGCACCGTGTTGAGCACCTCCATCCTCTTTCCCACCACCACATCCTACTCCACCCAAGACCCTTTATCCTCCTCATCCGTACGACTGTGCCAGAGCTCAGCACGATTGTGCGCGGTGTCGACAGAAGTGAAACCCTGCCAGATCGTCGTCTT
This sequence comes from Alisma plantago-aquatica, assembly GCA_963693085.1. Classification (NCBI taxonomy): domain Eukaryota; kingdom Viridiplantae; phylum Streptophyta; class Magnoliopsida; order Alismatales; family Alismataceae; genus Alisma; species Alisma plantago-aquatica. Next base: position 1,388,305,602 of record OY856412.1, read on the forward strand.
CTCTATAAATTGGCCCTCGCCATAGCAGACGCCGCTGAAGTCTTTGTAACCACCCCACACAACTACTATCATCACCCACCACATACACATGTTCACCACCTCTGTCATACACAGTAGCTTTCTCACCGGTATGACCATTCCCAGGTAGACCCGACCGTGCTAAGAGTCAGTAGCAGACCCCACAAAAGCATCGAATTTCATCCTACCTAACCATATCCACCTTAGCACGGTCTTGCCCAGTCAAATCAGAACCAGTGATCAACACCATGGGAACGATGAGAAATAGTTTCAAGAAGCTCAAGAAGAAAGTGTCGTGAAAGAAGGAGGAAGCAAGCTCCTCATCACTGACAGAGCATGAGAGTCAATATCCACCCCATGCCACACAGACAACCAACCCAATATACACAGATGCAACCATGCACTCTGCTTCAGCAGGGTTTGGGTCACATGAGACTGATTTAGACTACCGTCGTGTGTCCCCCAGTTTGATGGACACCTTTAGTGGTGATTTGTTGGAGGAAGTCTCGAGTGAGAGATGGTCGAGAGAACACATCGACGTTGAGATCCATACTTCGATAGGCAATCAGGAGGGCCCTTATTTAGCAATAGCACACAGAGCTTCATCTGTAGGGGATCTACACTGAGAGTCTACAGAACGGTCTATGTCTTTATGCCGATAAACTTCATCGTGCAATTCAGTTCAGGGGAGCAGATGCCACCCTACTCCTAAAGGTGTTAACCAAAGCTCCCTCCATTCTCCCCTATTCAGAAATATGAAGCAAAAGCAGCATTTTGATGTCTTAATTAAAGACAAGCATAGACGGGTAGGCCCACGATATGCCGACCATGCCACAATCATCAAACTGGGGATGCCAATAGATATCTTGCAGCAGTTTGCCTAGACATTCTTTCTTACACGTAGTACAATGCTTATCATAGTCTCACCTGTGAATTCTATACCATGCTACCTCAAAGGACCACCAGCACACTGACATGCATTTTCTCCTACTGAACCAAAGCCGCCCAGTCACTGATGATCACCTCAATAGCTGGTTGTCATGCTCTACTGAGGACAACGTCGAGATGTCCAAGGTCTGACTAGACATAGGGGACAACAACTTTGAAGCTAATCAGGCATGAAAGATGCTTACGAGGGAAGATAAATATGTTTCTAGAGACGCCAAATCTTCACACATTCACAACCTGTCACTTCATTATCTGCACTGGGTGATTGTGAATTTTATCCTAGAGAAGCAAGATAGTCAAGGGGCACTCAGTTCAGCAGACCTCTACATTTTATGGTGTGCAACAATAGGAAGGAAAGTGAATGTGGGGAACTTCATCATCTCCTAGTTTCATAACTCTTTCAAGAAGCAAGTCCAGTTCATGCCAATGGCAGGCATTATCACTTTCATGGTGCGCCATCTTGGGATTGGACATGGACATTTGGAACTTATGCAGGAAAAGCCTAAATGGTCCAAGTTGGACTTGGTTCAATTGATTCACTCAGGAAATCAAATAGTGCAGCATAGGATATCTTTATATCTTTGGTCACAGCAGGCACACAGTAATACTTGCAACAAAATCAGAGTTCGCATGTCAGATAATAGTCATGGACGTCTCTGTATTGGATGCTCAGGGAAACGTTAGTCAGACAGGTAGTACTGTAGGAGCATCTTCTTTAGCACCACCAGTGCCAGAGACTCAGGAGGCCAAACACCAGACAGGGGAAACCTTCAATGACATCCCATATTAGGGAGGTCCCTACACAGAGATGCCTTCAGCAGATTACCAACAGTCTCCTCATCAAGAGAAATATACCCCAAATCTAAATTTGGGGCACCTTTATGAGTTTATGAATGATTTCAGGGCTAACTCCAATAGATGGTTCAATGTGCTGGAATAGGATGTGTAATACATCAGATAGAGGTTCAACACAACCTTCCCTGCACCACCTCCTCTGACTTTTAAATAGCCACTTCAGCAGCCCTTCCAGCCTTTCTACAAGCTGACCCAGGACTTCAGACAGTCATTCGACTTTTAGCAAAGAATGCACCAGGACTATGAGAACCCACCAGATGACATTGATGATCTGAACTAGTATATAAATAGTGACTACCAATAGCATCCATCTTCCACACCATCCATATCTTGAGATTTTATCCAGGATGAGCAAAATTTTTAAGCTTGGGGTGTCAGGGTGTACCACCCTCTATCTTCTACCGTTCCCTTTTATTTCTTTCTTCCACCTTTCCCTTTTATTTCTTTCCTTGCATACATGAATAATTACCTTCTATGTTCCTTGCATTTTGGATAAATTTTCAACTTTGTAAAAATTTATTTTTGTAATTTGTAGCTTTGCAATTAATTCTATGTTATGGGAGCCATACACTTAAATTCTTATCCATGTGTCTAAATGCACAATTATCATGTTAAAATTGCTTAATCTTTTGCTTGACTAGCTCATTGACTCTTTCCTTAAGTTTGGTGATAAAATCTAAGATTATGCACCTTTTTCATAGCTTAAAATATTATTCCCTTGATCTATGTTGTGAATGACAAATTCAGGATATAGGACCATTGGAAAGAAGCTAGAGTTTGATCAAAACTCCAAGCTACATTTTTCACGAACTTGCCTCTACTGTAAGGACCCTTGAATCATAATTACTATCTTTTCATATAGGTATCAAGCAGATAATGATGAGTTTTGATCTATAATCAAGTTGAAGTGTTTTTCCTTGATGGTCTCCGTGCCCTCTCACATTAGATTGAATCAAAAAGATGAAAATTAAAAATATGCAAAAGAGGCTTGGCCGCCTACAAAATCCCCAAAATATCAAAATAGTTCTCACCCAGGCCTATAAATTAGAATGCAGAGAATAAAAGCCCAAGTGTGAATAAAAATATGAGCATTGTTTTCTCTTTTATAAGAGTTGAGGATGTGGCCCAACCTGTGTATGACTGCGCTCATGAACCCGGGTATGTCGTGCCACCCTAAATCTCATTAGAGAGTCACTAAGAACCCCTAGGAGACCTATGAGATCATCCTAGTACCAGGGTTGGTTCGAGCACAGTACGGGGAGTTCATCTCACTACTTTGGGTCAGACTGTAGGGATTGTTGCTCGTTACATGGACTAACCTGATGCATATAAGGATCCTCAGAAGACATTAAAGTCTTTTTACATTTGTTGCGTCTTAGGACCTGAATAAGTGGGAGACACGTTGTTCCCAATTGGTCTACATGAATACATGATGATTGCACATTGTTCATCACCGACGTGATCACCTATGTGATAGTGCTTTATGTTGTATAATTATGATTCAAACCCTCATGAGTATCTACATGTTGTAGTGAATTTGCTTAATCTTGCTTAGACACTCTTTGATCATACTTTAGTAGGATTGTTCTCAATTAGTGGGGGTTTGCTCTGAAATGACATGGGTCAAGAGAATTGATGTTTTAAACTAGTTTTCTTAACTTAAGAATTTATCACCATGCTTAATTTGGATGTTATATTTTTGCTCTTTAAGCATAGTCTTGCTTGAGGACAAGCAAATATTTAAGCTTGGGGTGGTTGATTACAGCCAAATTGAGACATCTATGCTAAGCATTTATTTATAGTTTTGTGTCATTATAGCCTTAATATGCTGAAAATAACCCTAGATCCTTATCTTTTAGTAATTTGTATCCTTTCTAGATAAAAGTGATCAACTATCCAATTTTGGGACTTAAAGGCACCATACCTGAGAAGACATCTATTCTCTAAGATTTCTCCCCAACACATATTTTTTTCAGTAGCTAGACTTCCATCTGTTGCAACCACAGTGGATAAGCATCACACTATCTGCACTAGCTTAGGAGACGGTGGTCCAACTAACCAACTAGCATGCCCAAGAAACTTTTAACATCTTAGACCCTATTTTCGATGGCCAGTTCTTTATCATATTGCATCCTCACCAATCAAAAAGTTCATCGACACAGGCCCATCGACCACCATTAATAGCCCCCTTGACATGCATGGATGGGTTTGTTCCGTGACACTGTGATAGCGGCCAAGAAGGATGTTGTGACCATGACCAAGCAAACAATTCTATGACAATGACCAAGATGTCATGTCATCTGACACTTGGCACGATCCAGCCCAACTCAACACAGTCAGGCTGAGGCCGATGCCAAGGCTGGGACCGTGGTACACTAGCACGACTGTGACACCCGACTACGACCACATCACCTGACTACGACCGCAACACTACCACCTCGACCATGGGGCTGTCTCGAATGAGGCATCTGTCTTGACTACCAGATCTTCATCGACCGTGACATCTACGTCAACCGTGACCCTCAGCATGACCATGCCCAGCCTGGCATGATCAGACCGAGATCAGGTCTGCGACCAAGGAAGGTGTTGCGATCATCTTCTGCCTTCACCTAGAAATATTCACCCCTTGTGACTTGGAGAGGGGTTCCAAATTTTGGGAGGTTCGACATTGTGGTTTCACACATTCTTGGTTCCTAGAGCCATGTGGGAGAGCTCCAAGGTTCGAAAAGGCTGAAGTGCTCATCCTACGTCTGTTCCTCCAATTTGCTTCCATCTACCACCATTTTCCACCACCATTCACCCATATCCTACCATTACCAACCATCTTCCACCTCCATACACCCACCAAGTTGTTGTGCAGAGCGAAATCAAAGAGAATGGAGGCCAAGGAGTCTAAAAGACCAATGAGAATGACCGAAAGATGAGATTCAGCCCATATGGAGGCTAAGGAGCGAGAGCCACCTCTCCTCTATGGGCTAAATCTCTTCTTCTTCTCCTGTCTTCTACTATTCTCCTTTGTTTCTATATAAATAATGTTCTTCCATCTTTGTTCGGTTCCAACCATGCTTGTCCATGCCTAGTTGAACTCCTTCTTGTCTATGTAGCCTGTTTGGGCTTGTTTATGTACTTTTACCTTAAGCAAGTAGTTTTATTCTAGATCTAGTATGTTTTCTATTCTATCTTCTCTTTTTGGTTAAGATTGCTAGTTTGGTTGATCTCTTTCTTGCTTGAACTTCTACTTCTACCTATTTTGAGAGATTCATTATAGAAATAGATAAGAGAAGGTAGTTTGGATCAGAATATCAAAGGAGGGCAGTTCAAGGTGATCTGTGTAGAACCGTTGACCTGGGCACGGCCGGGCCCAGCTCGGCACGGTCGGGCCCACTACCTGGTTCTGTCCATATCACACCTACTCCTAGAATCTTAGAATATTCTAGACCTACGAGGGTATTTCATAAATGGGCTAGAGAGGTATAATTTCATCACCATTTTACCTCTCAATTTTTCAAAAAATTTTCATTTTTCCACAAACTTTACATGTAAATATTTGAGTTCCGACAAATGGCTCTTGCATTTTTGCCTAAAACTTTTGTGAAGTTACCTTAGAATTTAGAAGTTAGTCTATTTTCTTACTAAAAGTTGTAGTACTATCATTTTCCTACAGAGAAATATACGAGCATCTAATACACATAAAGGTAAAATGAGAGACATAGCAATACTTCTCTTTCTCATTCTTGCAATAAGACATTGTGTATACAACAACTGAGCTCATGAAACCCTTGGAAACTAGAGAACTTCACCTAGCCATACTCCTGACCAACCACCCTCACCTGACGATTCCAACCAGAAAATCCTCTTCTCCATAGAGAAGGAAACAACTACCCTTTCAAGTAAATCCATCCCCGTTTGGATGCCTAGAAGACCGCTTAAATCCCTCTCACCTAAGCTAGAAAGGAGGTGTAAAAAGCCAAAAAAAAGAAAAAAAATATAATGAGAGTTGTGCCCAAAAGATGTCAAAAGTTCCCACACGGCCGGTGTATTGCTGCACTCACAAATGAAGATATGTCGTGCCCGTAAGTGGAACCTTGAAGCCAAACTTATATACCTCAGATCTAGAACAAAACTCATAAAACCACCTGAATTAAAGTCAGATGCCCAAAAGGGAAACAATGTCCTGACGATAGTTGTGGGTGAAGGAGTTCGGAAGATGAGGAAAACACTTAAAGCCTAAAGCCTACCCAAACACATTAGCATAGGGCAAACTAAAAACAAAGAAGGAGTGTGAAAGATACCCCTCGAACAAATATTGTATTAGTATGATTAGTAACCTGAAGGAAGGGGTGACATGTTGAGAAGGAGAAACCTTTTACAATTGAAGGCAATGTTAAGAACTTGAAGTTGTGCAACTCTAGATATAAGAGGGAGGAATGAGACTTTAAGGGTTAACAAAGCATACCACGAGAGTCTTGATGCAAGAATGATGTAACTCAGTAGTGTTAAGTTTTACAAAATTTTGTCTCGCAAATTTGCCCTTTCTCTCTATGATTTCGAGCCTATACTTAGCCTGAGGACATGCTTGATTCTACGTTTGGGGGAGTTGATAACAGTTTATTTTACGTACTTTTTGCATATATTTTACACTTTCCCTAGCATATATTTTTCTAACTTCCCCACTACTTTAGAATCTAATGTCAAATACTGCACTTGCGCATTTCCCCCCTCATTTCAGGTACGTATCTAGGCTGGGTCACGGTCGTCACCTCAAACGCGACTCATTCATCCAACAAAGACCATGTCACCAAGGTTGAGGTCTCTAAGTTTGCCCTAATACCCTGTGCTTGCGGTCAATTTTGCACTCAAGCTCTCTATGACCGCGACCAACGCGAGACCGCAACCAATGCAAATCCCACGACCATGACTTTTCTAAAGCAAGGTACATATCGACTGCGGTCCTAACAGAAGGTCACCCAACTGGACTGCAATCGAGGGAGTTGTTAAGTCAACCATGGTTGCGATCCACACCCAAGAATGCGACATCAAGACTATGATCGAGAAAGGGGTTCAACTGACCTCGACTGAGGAAAGAATGACAACAAAGCCTCGACCGCGATCAAGCTCCAATCATGATCATGGTCACAGTGTAGACCACGGTTAAGGGGTTAAGTCGGTGGAGTGTGCCTATAAAAAGGCTGTCAGCGGTCGTGGGAGGAGAGTTGTAGACGAACTAGGAGTTCTACATGGGAGGCCAGATAACAAATATAGCCTCCCATTTTATGGGTGCAAAAGCATTGAAAAATATAAGGCAATAGAGGGGCATACAAAGATCGACATCAAGTCCCTCCTCAATGTAGGAATCCTAGCTCAGAAAGGAGATAATCTCTACTACAAGCAGAGTAGCTCAAAGAAACTCCTTCCCCTCCCAAAGATGGCTTATTATGAAGCCCACAAGTTGAGTCCCACCCAAGAAGACATCGACAAGTTGTACTCATGGGCCATCCACAATGTTGCAGAAAAGACATCAGCAGCTGCTGAAGCAAGTAATAAGGATAAACCTACAGAGATAGATAAGAAGAAGCCAAAAGAGAAGAAAAAGCTAGTAGTTAGGAAGAAAAAGGAAGTGGTAGAGCATCCTACAGCTTTAAAGGCAACCTCATCTCCCATAGTCACTGAAACAATAGTGATCAAGGAATGCCAACCGTACAAAGAAACAATAAAGTAAGATGTCCAAGAAAACCCAAACGACACGCTAAGCAAAAGTCCACACTTTAAGGCGACAACCGCCGAACAACCGATGATGGGTGAATAAGACCCCCACCATCAAGGCAAGGACTCTGAAGCTGTACCTAAGACGGCGATCCCTGAAGTAATACTTCCAATATCAGGACATCCAGAACATACAGTGCCTAGCCTGACAATGCTAACTCCACTACTGAAGGAACCACAAGCATCCACGACACATGTGGAGCGACAACCACACCACCTTCCAACCTTCAAAGACATACTGGGTAATAGGTTTGATGACTACGACAACACATGCATTAAACATTTGAATTTAGTTCAAGCATAACCTCCACCCTATGTAAACTAACCATGCAGGTGTCGAGAAGCCTGATTGTCATACCTAACATTAACGCAACAAATTTTGAGCTAAAACCAGTTGTCATATCCATGATCCAGAACAAACCCTTCCGTGGAAACTCAAGGGAAAACCCATACCATCATCTCGACACTTTCAAGAACATTTTTGATTCGATCAAGATGAGGGGTGTCCCGCAATAGGTGATTTATTACAAGGGTTTCAACTTCTCTTTGGAAGGCTCTATCTTGGTATCTAAATCTTTCCCACCAGTCTATAGATGGGTGGATACCTCTGGAAGATGCCTTTGTTACTAAGTTTTATCCTACTGAGAGGATGATCCGTAACATGCAGAAGATTACTTCTTTTGCATAAAAGCCAGGAGAGAATTTGCATGAAGCATGGTAGTGTTACCAAGACTACCTAAGGGATTTCCAGCACCACAACTATCGTAAGGGATTCCTAGTAACCACTTTATATAATGGTCTGACTCACACAAAAAGGACTTCATTGAACGCTGCCGCAGGCAGTGATTTCCTGGGGAAAAAGCCAAGTAGAACTATGAAGATAATAGAGAACACGGCTGCACTTCAAGAAGACATAGATTATGACAGGAATGACAGAGAGCCATCAAAGAATGTAGGATCTGAAGGACCATCCATGGATGCCAAGGCTATAGAAACTATAACATCTCAAATCTAGAAGACAACAACTGATGTGAAACAACTAAAGGATATTGGAGGCAAGGGGAAGAAGCATACAGAGAAAGTCATGAAGTGTGTCACCTGCGGAGAAGGAGGACATAGGGTTGATAACTGTATCTACACCCAGCCAAAGGAAAGTGAAGACAATGAAAGCAAAGAAGAGACTACGTAGAATGTTTCCTATGCCAACTTTAAGAGGCCAGACCACCCTAGTTTCAGCTTTGGGAATAAGGACGCAGCTGAGAATTCGCACCAGCTGGGAAACTCACAAAGCCACCGCCTGGATTCGAAAAGAGGGGTAGACAACAACAGTACATTCGAACAACCAATTACCAGATCAATAAGAATAACTACTCAGTACAAGAAAAGAACCAAACTAGCCAAGGAGCAGGACCTAGTCAAGGCCAAGGTCAGGGACATGGTCTGGGAAAAGATAACAGCCAACCTTAGTAACTCAACTATTCGATTTTTCCAAGAGGCAAGCTACTGTGAACGATCATCTAGCACAAAGTGCCCTAGCCAACTCTGGCATCCTGACTATGATGCAAGTCTGAATGGCTGATATGCAAACACATCAATGCCAAATAGACCAACAGCTCGCGCAACTAGCAGAGTTAGTAAAGAACCCCTTGGGAAAGATTCTTTCGAATATAGAAACTGCAAAATGGCTACTCTCTGATCAGGGAGGACGCTGATCAACTCTGGAATTGGGAACAAGAACGAGGATGGAAAATAGGAAGGACCATGACCTGAGAGACAAGTTTCCGCTGAAAAATCTGCCGACAAGGAGAAGCCTGCTGAAGAAAGTTGTGAGAAAAGTGGAGAAGCTAGGGATCCTGATCTCGTTGATGAAATATTTATAGAGAAGAGTCTGTATACACCCAGAATTCCATTCCCGTACAAGCTTATCAAGGTACACTTGAAGAAAATATATGAAAAATTCATGGAAGTGGTGAAGAAATTACATATAGACGTTCCATTTCTAGATGCT